>CM052540.1:176637095-176664603 GCA_028533065.1 Trachops cirrhosus
AAAAAAAAATAAAGTGCCTGTCTACACCTTTTCCTTTTAAGCTCTTGCCTTCTCTAATTAATTTCCAGGTGTTCTTTATACCTTCAAGACATTAATGGCCTGTGTGTGCTACAAATGCCTCTCTGCTCCACAATATTGTCAGCACACTACAAAAATCTGTCCCCAAACAGATTTCTACAACATGGGCATTTAATTCTTGACAAAGAATGGTGGAAAATATTCTGATTTTTAATAAATAGCATTGAGTCCTTTAAATTCTATAAAGAAAATATTCTGATTTTTAATAAATAGTGTTGAGTCCTTTAAATTCTACAAAGAAAATAAAGTAACCCTTATATCATCTCATAAACAAAACTAAAATCCAGATTTTAAAAAAAGTAAAAATAAAATGACCTCTAGAAGATAACAAGAGAATATCTGCATAATTTTGGAGTAAGGATGAATTACTTGAACAATATTAAAAAAAACACTCTCATAAAGGGAAAGATTGATACATGTGACTTCTTTAAAGTCAAGAATGAACATTTAAGAAAGAAGCCATAAATTGACAAGATTTAAATTTCAGTAAACACATTTTGATTTTCTTGGTACACTTATTTTCAAAATATGCTTTTCACATTAGTTTTCTTTCATTTGTTCACATTTTTCATCTTTTTCATAATATATAACATGTATTCCATCATTTTTCAACTTTTCTCTATATTTTACATTTTTGAAGATAAACTTGTTTGTGTGAAAACCTTTGAAATGGTTCAATAATATGTGATACTGATATTTTTGTTCATAAACACATTGTAACTAAGAAATCATTTTTTTTCTCTGTGTCTGCATTATAACGAATTTCTATAAGCAAAGTGTAAATTTCCTGTATGTGGCCAAGATCCTGAGGTTCATTTAAGTTCTATATGTATTTACCCCAGATTCTTATCCTGTAATTTGGAAAAATGTACTTGAATTTTATGCTTTTGTGGTTTATGCTGTGGGTTTTCCTATCCTCATGGTACAATGCCCTCACCTATGCAAAGATGGTGTATAATATATATTATATATATAATGAATGACATCAGCTGAAATTGGCATGCTAGGACTGCCGTGGCAGAATTATTTAAACAGAAATTTATTTTCTTACAGACTGAGAGGCTGAGATCCAGCCAGGCATTAGCAGAGTGTGTTTATGCTGAGGCCACTCTGTTTGACTTGCAGATGACCATCTTCATGTCCACATGATGTTCACACTCTGTGCATGTTTGTGTCCATATTTTCTCTTTTTATCAGGACACTAGTCATGTTGGATCTGGGCACACCTTAATAACCTTATTTTAACTCAATTACCTTTGTAAAGAACTTATCTCCAAATATGGTCACATCCTCAGGTACTAAGGTTAGAACTTCAAGATACAAGTCAGACCAGGACTGATGGGATGTTTCATTAATTTGATATCCTTTATATTGGACCCTTCCAGGGTCCAATATATATGAGCCTGACTACCTGTCACTGCTTCCTGTAGACCAATACTTGATTTCTATTTGTGACATAATATTAAAATAATATATTTAGATTTTAGAACATATATTCCATCTTGAATTGCCTCACCTTGCTAGATAATTGTTCTGGATTTAAGATAGTTTTTAATTTATGATCAAAACATTTTCTACTTTATTTCTATTGAAATTTTTTCTTACTCTTTATTCTTTTATTGATTCTAGAAAGAGGGGAAGGGAGGGAGCAAGAGAGGGAGAGAAAGACTGATGGCTGCTTCCTGCATGCATCAAGACCCAAGACCAAACCTGCAACCCAGACATATAGCCTGACCAAAAATTGAACCCGCAACCTTTTGGTTTGCCAGGTGATGCCCAACCAGCTGAACCACACCAGTCAGGACCATCAAAAAGGTTTAATACATCATGTTGCAATTGTGCCCTTTCAATTGATATGATGTATATGTCTGCTTAGTTGAACATGTTGGTAGTAATAAGAGTATATAACTTTGGAAACAATATGGAAATATATGTCAACACTTTTGACAATATGACAAATAACAAAAGTTAGTTCCAAAATAATATATTTAACTCAACTTTGATCTATATATCTATGTAATAGATATATATCTATGTAATATCTTCTATATTAATGGATTTCTTACAGTGTGTTGCAAGAAGTTTTAAAACATACAATGCTTAACTTTGTAGTCAGAGGCACTGATGCTTTTCCTTAGATTGTCAAATAAAGACATGACAACAGCCAACACAATAGCCCTCCAGTGTGAATTCCCTGTCTTGGCCCATAATTATGAGTGGGGACCCCAACAATTTGGAATTTATAAAAAATTGTGTATGTATTCTTACATGTTTGAACTTTGGTCACCTTCAAAGAACTCTCCATTTGATGCAATACACCTATCGAGATGTTTTTTCCATGGCTCAAAACAGATTTTGAACTCATTGATTTTGGTACCTTTTAGTGCTTCTGCCATTTTTTGTTTCACCTCTTCCACACAGGCAAACGTTTTCCTTTAAGGACTTTTTTTTTTTTTTTTTTTGTCAGGGAAACAAAAATAAGTCACTCAGGCTGAGATCAGGTGGATAGGAAAGATGGGACATTGGGGTCATGCTGTTTTGGGTCAAAAACTGCTGAACACTCAGTGTGGTGTGGGCAGGTGCACTTATAAATCACCCGTCATGGAATGGGCAAACACATTGAAACAATCTTCAAAAAAAATTCACTGAAGCTGAATGCAAACTCTCACAACAGCACTGGCTAGTACACCGATACAGATGGGTTCCTAGAACACTCACCTCGTGTGGGAAGCCTGTAGTACCGGACACCCACCCTCCAGAAAATAATTAGGATTTTTGTGCCTCCCCTCATATATACATTATATTGATATAATAGACTTGCATCTTATTGAAAATGTTACATAATAAACTTGTGCCTGATTGCTTAATTACTGGTACTACAAATTCTTATATGTAAGTACAGGCATCTGATTTTTTTAAAAAGTCATTTCGGAGCAAAAAGGATAGGCAATTACTATTATTTTTTGTAAATCCATGAAAATTATAGTTTTTGTCAGATCAGCAAAAATATAATGTATTTATTGGTGTGCCTCAGAATTTTAACAATTAGTTTGTGTGTGCCAGGAGATGAAAAACCAAAAATAGCTGTTCTACCTACCTAAATACCGAATACAATGAAATAGAGCTTTTAAAAGGAATGATAAAATGAAACTTCTATACTCTGAGGGTTAATTGTGGTTAAATCTTGGAGATTGATGGTGGGATTTAAAATCTCCCCTTCTCTAAATTACTTTACTGAGCTTGTTTTAGCTTTTAAAAATGAGCATGTGTAGTCTGATTATACTTAACTAACACATTTATTTCTAAAACAACTTGAATTATTTTGTTAGGCTATTCATCAAGTTACAAAGATGTCCATAAATTCAGTAATTATATATTAATAATCGATCATGAAAGAAATAAGTATCAAGAGGAAAATTTTATAACAAAGAAACTCATTTCAGCTGCAAAATATTTGAAAAATGCAAGTATCTCACAAAATAGATTACTTGTAAATAGTTTGTGTATAATTTTTAAATGCTGCATAATTATTATAATATCAATTATTTAATATCTGCAATGGTATTTATAAAATACAGGGGTGAGCAAAAGTAGGCTTACAATTGTTCATAGGAAACTTATACAATAATTAATAAATAATAATACAGAAATATTGTTTTTCATACTCAAAATTGTAAATCTACTTTTGCCCACTCCTGTCTTAGTACAAAACACTGAGAAACTATAATGTATACATATAAATATGTGTGTACATACATACATATCTACATATATTTGTACATAAATATGATGGTTATGTATATAATTATAAAAGATAAAACATCAAAATCTTAAAAATTATTTTGATATCTATACATGCTTTTGTGTACTCATTATTATTTATCTAAAGATTTTTTATAATTTTCAGTAGAAAAGCAGGTATGCCTCAATTGGATGTGACTATTTAAAATAAAATAGACTACACATGTATGCTATGAACAAAGACAATTTTCTCCTATCTATTCAACAAATAAATTACAAATAAGTGCATAGTTTTGCTAGCATGTCCTGTTTTATACAAGTTTTGCACCATTTACTTAAATAGGACTAACTGTGCTATAGAAACACAACTGACCGGGAAAGGCAGAGATGTATTGTATAAAACATATGACGTCTCCAAATTAGTTACCAATACTAGTGGTAAAATGATTACTTTTCCTTTTCCTATTAAATATTACCTGTAAAACAGTGATTACGCCATTAGAAGAGCCATTGATAGGGTATTTGTTGTATGCATCAAAACCACTGGTACACAAGCCTGCGCTCAATGTGCAGTGAGTGGAAAAGGGTCATGGAACAAAGAGAAAAATGTAATAACTTGCTGCTGGGGTTTCGTCTCCTTGAGGTTTTCAGCCTCTGCTCCTGCTGCACCATTCAGCAGAGAAGCTATCCCGTGAATATATTTAATGATATTCTAAAATAACTCTATTCTGCGAATCCACAATGCCCCTGACAGCAAGACGTAACAAATACATTCAGTCAGCTAAGATTCAATTTCAGATCTTCATGGAACACTATGACACATTATTTCTAAAATGTTTCTTTATACAGTGATCATATTCAGCCAGCAAGCAAGACCATATCCGTATTAGCTTTTAAAAGACCAAAATACCACCCCGATCAGAGTGGCTCAGTTGGTTGGCCTTCGTCCCGTGAAACAAAAGGCCTCCGGTTCTGTTCCCTGTGAGGACACCTGCCCGGGTTGGGGGTGCATAACCCAATCTCACGTTGATGTTTCTCTTCCTCTCTTTCTCCCTCCCTTCCTCTCTCTGTCTAAAAATAAATAAATAAATAAATCTTTTAAAAATACTGAAATACTTTCTTCCTTTTGGTAGTTACTGCTTCCAGTTCCCAAATCCACACATCCTGCCTCTGCCATTATATTAAGAGTTTTGTCCCCTCCTCCCGTATCGTCAGTACTACCCTGCAGATCAGCAACCAAACGGTTGATGCTGGACACAGAAGGGTCTTTCTGGCCCATATTCCAGCACCATGATGAATGTCGACCCTCATTTATTAGTGATTCCGTGGTGCTGGTTGTTGAATCATTTTAATTTCAGCCCTTCTTACATGTAGTTGCATATCAGTTTAAAACCATATGCATACTTCAGGGTTACTTAATAGTGCTTCAGATTTTGTAAAGTTTCTTATGACCCTGTGCATCTTCAAGATTTATCTGCCACAGGAGGTTTTCACTTTTGACATCTCCTCCTCTGTGGATTTCCCTTTGCAGTGTGAGTCCATACACAGACAATGTCCCGTTTAAATGTCTCCAATGGACATGTAGCAATCTCTAAGCTGCCACAACTTGGGGCAAAATGATTCAGCTTGGAAGGATGATAGCTGACCACTGTAGCTGAGAAATATGCACTGTTGTAATGGTCTAAAAGCTGAAGTAGCTGGAGGGTAAGCACAGTCACACAGAATTGCACCAGGTAGGAACGCTTGGGCTTCCTTCCCTGGATTAGCACTTTGATTAGCACAGTCTGCTTCTCTGTCTGGACCACACTCAGGCTGTGTCTTTGTCAATGAGGAATCTCATTGTGCCAGAGGAGTACCCGGCCTGATCTTTACCCACCAATCTGGAATTCATTTTTTATTGGAAACTGGCAGCAACACTGCTTTCCATTCTCTTAGGCAATCGTTTGTGGTCAATAATGCTCTTGCCTTAAAAATTTTTTAAAGAGAAAAATGTCATGATTTTGAGAGTGAAAATTGCTGGTGATTTTATGAACTGTGATTTAGCTGCCAGGTTATATGAGGTAGTATAAATACTCAAAGCAAAAGAACAAAAATGATTTTTGATACTATGAATTCAGGTCTCTACATATCTGAGAAATGTTAATTATGGGAGAAATAAAAAATAGGTTTACATGCTCAATATATCTTTTGATTAAATTAATGAATTATGAAATAATGGATATCTGTATCTATGGTAAAATACTAATAGTGCATAACTGTATACTATATAATTGAAAATTCTATTTAATATTCCCTCATTGTACATTTCAGGGTTCCCCTTCTTCAAGAACATACCTCTATTTCTTAAATGAATTGTGATAGGAAGATTCATGTACTTATACACACATATGCTAGAACATATATTTTTATAATGCCAAATCATTGCCCGAAGGAAAAAAAAATCTCAGCTTAATGGTTAGTGAGAAACATCTATTTGTTCTGTTTTTACTCAAGATATTGAGATAGAACTCTAACTTGACAATGTTCTCACATGAATTGTTTGCTTTCATACATTTGTTAACTGCTCATAAAAGAAAACATTGAAAGAATTACTATCAATAAGTAAGAAATAAATGTATGTAGTTGTGGAAACCCAAATAAATTATATGATATCATTATTAAAATATTTCCATCAAATAAAATACATACCCATCATTATAGTATTTTGTTTTGGTATGAGGTCTCTTGCTTACATTCAGAGAATCTGGAGCTACAGATAAATACACATACACTCTGGACACTGGAAGGTCAGTGGTTCGGCAGGAAGATTAGATGCTTGCAACAATGTGCCTTGGTGTGGTGGGATTGAGACGCAGTACCAGCATGGGATGGCATGGGAACTTTTGACCTGTCATACTCTCTGTAGTTTTGGGGGTACTTCTATTTACAGGAAGCAAAATAAGAAAGACCTAAGTCCCTCAGAATACTTATTACTAACAGAGAACTTATTTAAAATGCCCTTGTAGAAGTTTGACAGATGAAATTGGGAGGAGACATTTTAGGAAAAGTAATGCTGACTTATAGCCAAGAGACAAAGAAACCCAAAAAGAGTCACTTTTCTCCATTTTGCCCACCTGACTCTCTGTGTCACTTTCTGCAATCTGAGCAAACAGTGCAGTTGAAACACAAAAAAAATGCAGAAACATTTATACCCATATTTCAGGTATATATATATATAATATATTCATACTTCAGGAGTATAGGTATTTGGACATCAAATTTCTATTTACTTTTAAACAAGTCTTACATAGGGCCTTGGGAGAAGAGAAAAGAGAAATGAACCACATAAAAATGCTTTTAAATATGTAATGGCTTCAAACACTCCACCAAAACTATGGTCAAGTTGAAAGTTCTGTAATTTGGACAATCCTGATTAGCTTTCTTGAAGTGTGAAATTTAAAGATTTAGTAATAGGAGTAGAAATGATGTTTTAGTGTCACATGCTGTAACAGTTTCTGACTGATTGGTATTGGTGGTCAGAATTAGACACACTGGTTGCAGCCAAATGACTAAGCATCATAAATTCTAGAATGTGTGGACATACTTCAGTCTATGGGTAACAGAAGGTCCCTGAATGACTTTGAGCATGGGACTTAAGTGATAAAAGGGTTAATTTGAAATTAATCTGAAGGAAATGTACTATAAGGATTGAGGTAGGAAGACAATCAGAGTGAAAAAGACGTTCAGCTTAAACTTCTAAGATCTTCATTCTTTCTTTAGCTTTATTGTTTATATATATTTGTGTATATATTTTTTGCACTTCTGTTTCTTTGTCTAGAACTAACTTTTTCCTTGTCTATTCCATTGTTATTTCACATTTCTGCATAATTAAATGACTAAACCCAATTTAATATTTTTTATCACTTTGACTTTAATTTCTGTGTGGCCTATTAATAACATCACAGTGTTTGACTAAGCAGAATTAAAAAAATTACCCTTAGTCTTTTTACTTATACTCTTGTTTCACAAAATGGTTTCCTTATATCTTTATCAAGCAAACTATCTGTACTGTGGAAAGTGACTAAAAAGTTAAAATAAAATGACAAATTGGTATGAAATAAACCATTATAAGTTTCAGATAAAACCAGGCCAAATGCACTCTTACCAGTTCTTTAAGGAGAATTATATATGTATATATTTAAATTGGTCTGTCAATAATGTTCCACAAATATGCTTAGTCATTTCATAAAATCTCAATTTATTTAATTAGTAACAATTTTTCTTATGTATATTATAAAATAATTGTAAAATTTAACTGAGCAAAAAATGGAACACTGTACATTATACATGTTACACCAGCCAGATGTAGCTTTATATTTTGGAGTAAATCTTTATCTGTGTCTATACTATGTGGAGATGTGCTTATGTTGTCTAGAACAAATACTACAGGTGTATATATAAAATTATAAAACCAAATTCCATATATTTTTAAAACCTTTGAAACTCAAAATATCATATCATATTGAACATATCATATGGAATAAGTCTAAGTCTGCAACATATTTATTCACATGCAATTTACCTCAATTACCATCTAACATCTGATATTTATCCTATATTTTCTACCTATAAACTACAATAAATAAACCATATTATACCCTTGCCTTGTAGCTAAATCTTTACTTGTATACTCAAGTACTTGTTATTGTTAAATTACTAGGAATAGAATTATTTGTTAAAAAGAATGTATATTTTTGGTGGTTTTTCCATTTGTCTGAAATATATATATACATATGACTTTACTGTTCCATTAAGACTCTTTAGAACATTTTACTTCTAGTGCTTTATCATTAATGATAGTAATTATTTAACTTATGCCTTTATAAATGAAACAAGCACCTCCCCACATATAAAAGAAAGAAGACATCATTAGCAGCTTATACTTTGAATGGTTTCGCTTCAAATAGAAGTGAAGTTATTCTCTGATATAAACTTTAATCTCTTTTAATATTTGCCTGGTTTGTTTTGTTTTCATTTTTATTGATATAGGGTTATTTTTTATGTCGGATTGGTGGACGTGGTTTGTAAATATGGTTTACCAAATGCCTACTGTCTTTCTTCATTTTGGTGTTATTTTGCTTGGAATTTCTCTCTTCTTCTCTCCCTGTACTAATTTATTCTTAGTTTAAAAGCTACTTTCAATGAAAGGCATGACCTAAACAACTGCTGAACAGTACATTGATTCTGTTATGTTTGTTATAGTACACTTCAATGTTTGTTTTCATAGCACACCTCGCAAAGTGTAACATAAGTTGCTGTGTGCTCTTAGTTTAATTATTTTTTTCTTTAATTAGTGTATAACCTTTTTGAGAGTGGGAAATGTGTTATTTTTTATTTTTATTTTTTACTCAACATATAATTCAGTGTAGGGAATACTATAGGTACTCAACAAGTATCTGTTGAATGACTTCATGGCTGTGTTTAGGCAAGGGCAGATCTGCCAACACACAACACTGTTATAACCACTGCGCTGGAGTTCAGGAATAGGACACCAGGTCCTTGGAGAGTCTTGTTTGAAAAAGACAGTGGCAGAACCTTCCCTTCGAAGCTCTGGAGGGCTTTTAAATAGAAGAGACTCTTAGTCTTTTTCTTATGTGATCTTTCTATGCCATTTGATAGTGCTGACACTTCACTTCTTAAAAATCTTTCCTTTCTTGGCTTCCCTAATTCACTATTTTGTAATTTTTCTGCAAACTTTTCATCTTGGATGAGCTACCTGTTTAATATAATCATACATGATTGGTAAGTAGAAAAGAAAGTGTTACTATTTAAACTGAGAAGTTACATATACTTCCACATATTCAAACGCTGCTACAAAGGGAACAAAAAGCCACAATAAAACCAAACGTAATGCTTTTGTACTGGAAAAGAATGTGGGGGTTAAAAATGTTAATACTGTTCCTTCCACCTTCTAATTCTTCTGGTTGGCTAATAACCAAATTAACAGAGACAGATTAACAGGAGAAAATCCAGCTTTAATACACGTGCATGGAGAATTAGCATAGACACGATAAGCCCATGGAAGTTTCAAGGCGGTGAGACAACATTGGGCATATAAAACACTTTGGATAAAGGAGGAAAAGGTGGGTAATGGGCCTTAGGTTTCAGAAGTGAGAATGGGCAATTTATAGGCAGTTGAGGCACAGCAGAACACTCCAGAGAAACACCTGTGCTACCACGTATAGAAACAATGGGACACAGAGGGTGTCTAGCTGAGAGACCCTGCATGAAGCCCTCCTGTTTACCACACTTCATTCAATTCAGGCTGAGGCAGAATCCTAAGATCTCCTTTCTAATTCAGGTTTCTCTGTCTGAATCTCTTGAGTAGGAAACAAGGGGGAGGGTCAGAGTCTCTTTCTGAGTCTCTGTTTCCTAATAAAGAACTTAAAATCAATACCCCGGAAGGAGCATCAAGGTGGTAGAATTTTAGTCCCTTCAAGAATTTTAAAAGATTTAGAAATTTAATGGAATTTTCAAGACTGATAACTATCATAGGTAGTTAAGTATTAATAAGAAAGGCGATCAAAGGGAATTAGGCATTGAGCTTAATAAGGTGGAGAGCATATGCCCGATTGCTTCTCCAGTAAGTTACAGCCACACACGCCAGAGGACTGCTGCAGAGGAGACTTTCCCCTAAGAATACAAGAAACCTCCCCAAAAGTGTGATCTGCCTTTCAGTACCAGATAGTTGGGGGATTCTGGGAGGTGGTGCTTGACCAAAGAGTCCTGTCAGTCTAACTAAGAGGTATACCCATCAAAAAGCCCATGGAAGCTTGGGAAGTTGATATATCGTTTTGAAAAAAGCTCCTGATTATAACACCGGGGGATCAAAGAAGTTTTCTCCCCATCTCTCTTGCTTGCTCACAACCTGCACTCACCCCATTTGTTTGCACATTCTCCTTTGCCAAGGAGCTTGTGACCATGCTGGTTTAGCAGCTATGGGGGCTTGCAGCAGACTCTGTGGGCACTGAAGATGTGAGCTTTAATATGAAGCAGAAACTCTGGACACGAGCCTTTGTTTTGGCCTTGCTGAGGACACAGCTGGACTTTTTCTGTGGTGGGACAGACAGATACGAGAGACAGAAGCAGCCTACATTGGAAACCCAGGGGCAGAGTTCTTCCCAAACAAGCCACCTTGCCACACCACAGTCTCCCATGTGTGTGTCCTTGGATGCTTTCCTTGCAATCCTAGGGAAGAACCTGCTTTCCACTGGCAACAATATGATTCACATATATGGGATTATTAGTAATATATATAATAATAAATACTGTGATCAGTACAAGGATATTTTTCAGATTACTAATGTAACCTTTTTTTAGAGTGATGCAATGAACATTTTTTTTTGGAATCTACAAAGCTGAATATGTCTCTTAAGTTAACAATTTAAAATCTGATTCAGTGAGGGTGGCTACAAAAATGGCAGGATTAGGAAAAATGTAGGCTGTATTTTGGCCTGGGCATAAAGAAGTGGTTGCAATCAGTCCAACTTCCACTCGTTGCCTGAGGGTTTTTATTAGCAGTCATTCACTTGGACGGTAATTTACAACATCCTTCATCTAGCAGCACTCCCTCAATTATAGGTAGAATTGGCTTATAAATACCCCAGCTCCCTCACTCCTCAGGGAGTCACTGAGTTGCGTATTTTACTGTTTCTTAGATTCCCCACAGCAGGATGAGCTACAGCCACACAAAATTATATGTCTGATAACAACATAACCTTTATAAACTAGCTTCTATTGATTTCTCTTTTTCCTACTTCTAGGGTCAGGTTTTCTTCACCAACAAAATATTTGAATTACATGCAGATCCTTACCCCAGGGTCTGCTTCTGAAGAAAACTCAAACTAAAGATAAGCTTCCCAGCGAATGTGGGATGGGAAAATTCTAGCATATGTTTATTATGTTTCGGCTAATCTAGTTTTTCCTTTTAAAAAAAACTTGGTAATATGTAAAGGTAATGATTATTTCATTCACAATCAAATAATTCTAAACATTACTTTCCAATTAGGTGGTAATTTTAAAGAACATAGTCAAGCCCTGGTTGGGTGGCTCGGTTGGTTCCAGCATCATCCGGTAGACCAAGAATGTGGGTTGATTCCCCTTCAGGGCACATACCTAGATCTCGGATTTGATTCCATATGTGGGAGGCAACCAATCAGTATTTCTTCCTCACATCAGTGTGTTTTTTTTTCTCTCTCTCTCCTTTTCTTTCTCTCAAAAACAATAAAAACATAGCCTTGGATGAGGGTTAAAAAATAAATATAGTCCATATATTTACATATTAAGTAATTTATAATTTATTAAATTGTTTTTGAAGGGAATTGTTTTTTTTTACATAGGATCTTACATTTCTTCTGTACATCTATCTTTTGTTATTAGCTTCAGAGGATAAATTGTGTCCTGCATGAAGTGTCCTTCATGAGTCTATCAAGATACCACATAGCCAAAAAATCATGAGCATTAAAAGGAGTCCCACTTATTAGAATTATCTAACTCATGAGCTTTGTCATCAGACTTTACTGAATTTTACCCTTACACAATAATGTAGATAAACACATATTTAAATGTTTAAACTTTTTTTATAGTTCTTGTATGGTTACCTGAGAATCATAATGATAATGCAGTATCTATTATTTCTGGTTACTTACACTATGAGTAATTATCTAAGGATTTCTTAAGTATACTTATTTAGATAAATTTAAATGTATTAATTAAAGATCAATTGATGGAACATGTTAAATAATAATATCTATTTTTTTCAACTAAAAAGTGCTCATACTGATGGGGGAACTCAAGAGTTGGAGAGTTTTAGTTTTATGTAATAATTCATAAGTTTATGAATGAGTGCATGTACAAAGCTGTTGTTTCAGGAACTATGATATGACCCACCCTGACTCCAGGAGACCACAAACAATCGACTTTTGTCCCCCAGGGGGACTGCAAGGAATCGAGATGATATCTGAGCCATTGTGTTCCATTGTGTTCCAGGGATAGACATGGCAGTCCAAGACACAGATACCAGTCAGCATATTAAAGGATGCTAAGCAAAATGCGGCAGCATTTTATTCGATTAACATTTTTCTTGAGGTGCAAATCCTTTACTTAGTCTTTTTTTCCTGAATTCCAAACCCCTTACTGATACTTTTTCTTCCTTGTTAAAAAGGTTGGATTGAAACTAAATGTAAGATCATTTTTTAGGGTACATGACCTGCTGTCTTCTCAGATGGCTAGCCATCTGAATAAAGTGTCCATAAGGACTCAATCCCTGTCTCTGCTTACATTGGTTCTGGTGGTGACCAGCAGCATGAACTTTGGATTTGTATTCAGTACTTTGTATATGTATATTTTCAAATGTATCAGGCTTATAGAACACTAACAAGTTAATAAGACAACTTTGAAATAAAATGTTATATCTAACTTGTTTTATAATTTATACTTTAAATATCTTAATGTAAAGAAAACTGTGGAGATTTACCCACTCTAGAATATGCTTATTTTAATTCCCATGAAAGAATGGACTGATTACAATTATCTTCCTCTTGACTGGATGACACAGAAGAGCTAGAATGAAAAATTATATTTTATACAGCAGAAATATCCCTCATGTTAAACAAGGCTACAGACATTCTATTTTCAGGTCCTGCCAAATACACAATCTTATATGTTTTTAACTAAATTGTCAAATATGAGTCACCTCTTATTAAAAACAATAGTTAATAATTAGGTCCTTGATTATGATATGGGTTTCATACCACCACTGGCAAGATCTGGTACTTAAAGGGAAATAAATAAAAATTGCACCAGGAACTTGTTAAGAATGACAGGAGACTATGCAAGACTACTGCAATATGAGTCAGCAGTATTTTTAAACACTTGTGAGTGAAATAAAAAAATATTAAAGAATTTGTGTGGGGGAATCATTGCTATGATTGGGCCATTTGCAAATTGTCCTTTTTATTGAATTCATTGGTGTGACATTGGTTAATAAAATTATATAGGTATTAGGTATACAATTCTACAACACATCATCTGTATATTGTATTGTGTGTTTGCTACCCTAAGTCAAGTCTCTTTCCATCACCATTTACCCACCTTTACCCATTTTTGCCTCCCCCAAACCCCCTTCCATCTGCGATCTTCAACTGTTACTACCTGCTCACAGAGACTGGGAGAAAGAGGAATTATCTTTCTGGATGATTGCATTTTAGAGGGACTGCTCCTGAGTCTAAGAAAAAGATCTTCCCGGATTGTAGAATATTTACATCTTAAAAGAATAGAGAAAAAAATTTACAGTGGCAAATATTCTAGGGTAAATACTTTAAGAAAAAATAATTATGGAACCTAATAAGTACACAAGAAGAAGCCTGTTTAACATTCATTTAAGGCCATCTCAGTAATCATCTAAGAGAATTAAATGTGCTATCACCCATCATGTTTTCAGTTTTTGTTTATTCATATGCAAACAAAAACACACAGAGACCCCTTCTGTTTTTATTGTAGAAGTGAATGAAACACTGGTAAAAAATTATATCATCTATGTTTGAGTTTGAGGCACCAATTAATCACCACACCTGACCACAATGGATTGTAATATCACAAAGTTGGGTACACAGATGTATTATTGGTAACAAGTGTTCTCAAATCTGCAAATTATTGGACTAGGTCATCAGTTTAAAAATAGGAGGTAACTACTTCTAAATTTCTTTAGAATCTCTCCGCAATGCCCAAATCTTGAATCACTATTACTTGTCCTTTTATTAGTAAGTTAGGGCCAGGAAATTCTCCATTGACACATTTTTACGTTGAATTGTCTGACTAATGAATCCAGTTACCAAGGTTGTGTCCTTTCCATGGCCACCATAAACAAAACTCCAACAGAAGACATTTACACATTACAATATAGATAGCTCCTACAGCCAATTATATACTTAGACAAAAGGCTGACAATATAATTAGCATGAAGAAAAAACACTGCATTATTGTATACTTTCATTTTACCTAGTGTTATTAATGGCTTTATTAAAAGAAAAGAATGATTATACTATTTGTTCTCATGGTAACTCCTCCCAAATATACAAAGAAAGGCAATGACTAGTCATTTTTATTCATTTAATATTCAGTATGTTCACTTGCCAAAGCACAAAGGCCAGAAGAAGAATTAACCTTTGCTCTTGGTTTGATAGGAATGAAACTAAAGTAGGAACCACCTAGCAATAATATTGTTAAATTGAAGCTGCTGAGAAGACAGATGAAGGCTTTAAAATAACCCCCAGATAGTTACTGGTATATCCCTCTCAAAACAAAAATGCCAGCCTGTTTAGTTCAAAGATCATTAGTTTCTTTATTTGACAATTTGGGATTTTACATCTCATAATGTGAGAAATGCACTGTGTTATCTAACAGAGTGTGCGACCCTGGGCTAATTAAAAGGCACACAGGAGCAGGGCAGGGTGAAGCAAGGCTGCTTCATTACAAGTGGTGGTTGTTCCCTGGAGGCAGAAACATCAAAGGATTCCTGGAAGTGGTCCAACGTATGTGTCAAAGGCAATGTGCTTCCCTGATAGCAAGTCCACTGAGTGGGATTGCAGTGCTGGGAACTGTTTAATCTGAGCGTGTTTTTTTATTTGTTTGCCAGATTGTGAAATATGAGACCTCAGCGGGAACTGAGCATACAGAGAGAAACTGACAGTGACCTCTGCTGCTGACAGGCCTGTCTTGCTTTGGGCAGGGGAGGAGGCTGTAGCTAGCTAGTATCTGCCTGGTCTGGCACCTGTATAAGTAGAGTGGAAGATTAATGGAAAAGAGGAAAAGGAGAATATGGAGGCTCCAATAATGCTATGATTTCATTCCATGGCTCTCTTCCCTCCTGGGCTAAGGTAGTTTTTACCCCAGTGTTAAATTCTAACTGAAAGTCAAGTATTCAAGGTGAAGCAACACCATCTATTTGACAATTGGACTAAAAAGTCAGGCAGGTAGCCAGCAAACTCTTCTGATAATTCCAATTCTAAGAATCTCTCCAACAGAAATAATCCGCCTGTGAGCAAGGATAAACATTTCAGAATTGTTTGCAAAGTGAGTGATGTAACTTAGTAACATTTTAAGAGGTGGGAAGTTAAATATACACCATCATATAATACAAATAACATAATTAGTAATTTACATATCACATATAATTAATATATTTATGCATTTATACTTGCATGGAATATTATAATTGTTAATACATATTTGGTAATGCAATTTATAAATTCTGTTCATTTTTATATTTTATATATGTTACATTCATATTGCATTTCATAAGTTTTTGCATTTTAAATATAAACATATTCATACACAGACACACACAAAGAAATATACTCAATATATATGATCCATATACACGCACTATTGAAGATGAGGAAGGAAAACGTGAGATGGAGGAAGTTTGTGTGTTTATATACTTGCTATGCTATATATAATGTTCTATAAGAGTACCCATGCATGGGAATAAAGTAATGAAGTCAGAGGTAGATGATTTCTATACATTTTAATAAAATCAGAGAAGTAGACGATTTCTATACATTTTAATTTAGATTTTCAAGAGATACGATAAATTTGTAAGTGAAGGTACAACATTAAAACATAGGGGTCTATCTCCTCTGGAGAGACAATAATTAAAAGCCCTGATTTTTCATAAGTTTTTGCACTAATGCCTAATTTCCCCTCTTGTTCTCCCATTTCATCTTATTTTATTTTAATTGAGCAATCTCCAGAGTGTTCTTTGACTTATAGTTTCTATCAAGAAGTATAATTAGGTGATTACAACACAAAGATAGTTTAAGTATACAGTCCTTAATGACATGATACCCATTTAATTTCTCTTATAAACGCACACAAACATTCCAGGCTCTTACTGTCGGCCAGATACTTGGTTTTGAGTCTTTAAGGAGATTAGCCATTGTCCTCATTGTTTGTACATTCAGAAGACATTTCAGTAACCAATTTTTTTCCCAAAGTGGTGACAGAATTTGGATATAGTTTTGAAACACTTTATTGTCATAATCCCTCAAAAGTTTGATGTCCTTTTTCTTCAGCTGCATTTTGTATTTGTCTCACATTATCTTGACATTACTTATGCTGACTCACCATCATGGCTTCCCAAGCATTCGGGTTTTTAAATAGAAACTCCTCTGCTTAATATGTTTTCTGGTAATTTAATATTTAATTAATTCATATAGTTGAAAACAGCTGTGAAAGTGACTTAAATGGGTTTGGGAAAAGAAACTTGCTCACTCTTGTTGAACATGCCGCTTAACATGGTAGATAGAAACTGTGTGGCTACAACCTTGGAGAGTTAAGAGGGCTTTGGACATTGAACAACAGATGCTACAGAGCTGTGATTCTCAGATAGGCTGATTTTTCCTCTCAGGAGAGATTTAGCTATATTGAGAAACCTCTTTTTTGATGGGACATATGAAGGAGAAAAGGTGCTATTCACATCTGTTGAGCAGAAGCCAGGGATGCTGCTGAACATCTGGAAGTGCACAGGACAGACCCACCATAAAGTCCATCTGTCAATAGTGTCACCGTCGAGATCTTGTTATAGCAAAGACAGAGAATTGTTCGGGCTGAATGTCATTTAGTAGGAAAAGGTGTGGGAAAATATTATGGTTTCACTTGCAAGGATTTGTTTTTTCACTTCCAGAAAGAACTATGAAAGTCATATTTTCTTCAACCCTTCATACTACATAGAGAGGTAAATACTAGGTTGTATATACAAAGTTCTCAATAAATGCTTGCTCAAAGGTACAGATTGAAATAATAATTTGTGACCAGCCAAAGAGGAGATATAGATAAATATTATAATAAAGAAAATGAATAGCATATTAAATCCATAAGAAGAGAGAAAATGCCATTAGTTTAGAATATAATTTAAAAAAGTGTCTTTTAATCATTTATGAACAAAAGACATTTTCTTTAGAAACTTCTTAAAACAATACAAAATGTATATTTTTTAAATAATGAGAAAGTAGATTTTAGATATGGTATTTTAGAAGTTTACAAGTATGGGGGGAGATGCTCAGTATGATTACCTTGCGATAAATCTAAATTGCTGCTAAATTTAACCTTGCTTACACATGAATTAAGCCATATAAACATGTTAGATTTTTTTAAAAATAGACATGAGTTATATTGAATATACGTGAGTCATTTTATGGCTAACAAAATGAATAAAAATGACAATTCTTAAAAATATTTTATATCTTGTTATATCTTTTTATTTGGTAGATTGTTTTTCTTCTACTAGATAAATTAAACTCATTTATGTTTGCAAAAATCATATTTGCCATGTCTATAATATTCATAAAGTGTGGACAATGTTATCCCTTCATTGTCTGTACTTGATTTGTCAAAATTTGTACTTAATTTAGAAAATTGACATACCGGGAGAGTTTATATAATCAGTTTTCTCTTCACTGCTTGAAAAGAAATTGATACAGCAACTAAGAAGCTCACCATATTGGTAGAGGGATTAAATACTCATAGCAGAAGTGTAGTTCATATTTGCTTTAGAAATACTGGTAGGCAGATAGTGCATATGTGATACTGATGCAGTTTTATTTCCTTCAGCTAAATTATACTGTGTTCTAGGAGAGAGTGATTTGAATAAGTTCTTGTCTAATACAAGGATGTTAGTTAAACCAGCAGGATAAGGAGTGCAAATAATGGTAAAATTAATATTAGAAAAAAACTGAGTAACTAAATGTTGACACCTAATATTGACTTTATGTATGGCCTTTTACATGCAATGCATTTATTTTCACTAGCAAAGGTTTGCATTCATGCTAGAAAGGTATAAATAAATGTGGCCCTAAGGAGAGATAAATCATAGTATATCTGAATAACTAAAATATAATATAGCTAATATAGAGAATGAGGAAATGAGGCATAATATAGAGATGAAAATAAATAGGGTTTATCTGAAAGCTTCTTGCAAGCTGTATTAAAGACTCCATCATTGAAAATGCTAAGAATAACAGGAAACCCAATAAAATTTAGAAGCTCTTCAATAACCTCAAGGTTTAATATTAACGTGTTTTTGTTGTTGGTGGTGGTCATTATAAATGACTCTCCAGAATGTCATTTTGTCCTCAGTTTCTTTCAAAAACCCTATTTTTATCTTTCTTCTGGTTTTGACATTACCCGTCTTCAGTCCTCTTTTCAACCTGGCTTTCCATTCCTTCCCTAAGAATAGGGAGTTGGTCATTCGAACATCTTTTAGGATAGCTTCAGAAGCAACATTGGTCTAGTAAAGCAACATTCTGATGTCGTGAGCTTGAAATACACATCTCTGAGAAAATAACCAAGTTCTAGAAGTATGCATACCCTTCAGTGTCATTTTAGATGTAGCATTTATAGAGTTGCAAACTATCACCTTTACTTTTAAATTTCCAATATCTAGTAACTACTGGAACAGGATGATATTTCCCATTATTTTTCTACCCAAAGGATAGAATTGAAATTTTTAAGGTGAAGGAGGTAAGCCAAATGCTGAAATGGAAACTAAAGTTTTGAGGACACAAGAAAAATAAAGTCTCAGCATAGATAACCTAATGATTTGAGAAGGCCCAAAAACAAATGAAAAATCATTGCCCAGAGGCAATTGAAATGAAGGTGACCTGTAGAATCACAAATACCAAAAGGATATTAAATCACAATTACCAAAGCTATTAACAAGTAAGTCTTGTTTTAGTGTCATTGCATGAAGAATGTTGTGGATTGGGAATGTACAAAAAGAAAGAGAAGTGGAGAGAAGACAGAAGCAGCCGAGCTTAATAAGCTATTATTTTTTCCTGGGGGTTCCTCGGTTGTATGTGCTAAAAGTAAGTACTGTCTTAAACTTTCTCTGAGTTACTTTGAATCATTGTTCTAAAAATAATGAGAGTCTGCTGGTAAACTCTGCCAGGCTACAGATGTTTCCATTCTAGGGAAAGACCTAAGGTGAGCTCCAAGGCAAACTGAAAGGCCTTTTTGTATCCTTTCTCTTTTCGTTCAAACCAGATTCTTATATCTTATCACTCCAAATAAAAGGAGAGACCTCACATAATAAGATGATCCATGTATTATAGTAGAAAAGACCAAAACATTAGAAGTCCAAGAAAAGCTGAAACTGACAAAAATATCATGCATGTAATTAAGGAAAAAACTTAAGCATGTATTACCTTTTCTATTTAGGGTGATAAAGAGAATAAATATGGCCCTAAGGAGAGATAAATCATAGTATATCTGAATAACTAAAATGTAATATAGCTAGACTATAGAGAATGAGGAAATGAGGCATAATGTAGAAATGAAAATAAATAGGGCTTATCTGAAAGGTTCTTGTAAGCTGTATTAAAGACTCCAAAGTTGAAAATGCTAAGAATAAAGCAAAATAATTAAATAACTAAATGCAATAGTGACATGACCATAAATAGAATTTTAAATATATTTCTGTGGTAAGCAGTTAGACAGACATGAGCAGAGCAAAAACAATAGTCCAGGCACAGAAGGTCCCAAGGCAGAAAGACCCAGGTGCCAAGCAACTGGCAGAACAAGGACCTCACCCCCAGGGTAAACTTTCTCCCTTCACATATCGCTGGTCATTCAGTTTAGACCTACTGATCTTTCAAATAGCTGCTCATGCAGTTAAGACCGTCCCCTGACTTTTCCTCCCCTAGCATGTTGCAGGTCATGTGAGTTAGACACACTTAGAGGGGGAACAAATATTTGGGCAGGAGAATTAAGCATTAAGCTACCCAGACAATGAGGTTCTGACCACATGAGATACATTTGGCCTCAGTTTTGTTTCAGCTCCAGGCCCAGAAAAGCAGCAAAACCAGACAAGCAATATCATGGCTGACATCAGGACCAGCTGCATTGACTAATGACATTGTGCCCTGGTGCCGACCAATCACTGGAGACCATGACTCTGACAGGACACACTTGGAAAGCTGATAAATATTCTATTGAGATCCTTTCCTGGTACCTCTCCTAGAAATCTCCGTCTTTCAAACTCCTTAAGACAGAGGAGCCAGAGTGATCTCCCCGCTGGAAGCACACTTTCACCTTTCCCCTCCCCCTCTTCTTCCAGGTGCCTTACCTCTCTTAACCTTTTCACCTCTAAGCTCCAAGGGCTCCTTTTTGTTGCCTCTTTCCCTTGTTTCCTGAGGCCATTCCTTCTACCACTTACTTTTTCTACCTCTGTGACTTTCTAAATAAGTTTCTATGACAGTTTGAGTCTTGTTTCTGAATTCTTTATTAGCCAAAACTCAGGTACCAAGGTTACTGAACCAAGGTCCAGTCTGACTTTACTGGTCTAACACCTGGTGCCATTTTCTTGTCACCAACATTTTCATCCCAAAGTTCATTATTGCTTAGAGTAAGTTACCAGTGATACAAGTATGGAAGAGTAGAGAAATTAATTGATATCAAAGTCACAATCAGATATGGTGAGTGACTTCATGTTGGTCAGATAAAGACAGAAGAGTTCAGCTGGTTTTGTGACTTCAACAACTGGATGAGTAGTGCTGCTGACACATTGAGAAATACAAATTTTTTTGCTTGGATTGGTAGTATAATAAAATAAGTCTTCAGCCTTTTGAAACTCTGAGTGCCTCTAAAGCAGGAATATGAAGAAATACTTGGGACTTATACTCAAAAAAAGGCATCTGGAGTGAAATGTAAATTTGAAAGCTGTCAAAAATATATAGTAATTACTTTACTGTGATCAGTTACTCATTTTTATAATGTGCTGAAGAGCCAATTAAAAATACTAACACCTGAAAGGAGGGAAGAATTTGGAGCTAAATACAGGGTCCAGCACAAATAATGCCCCTTTCTTACTACAAAACCTCTTATTAAAAATCATAAACATGCAGTTATGTAACATAACAATATCATGTTCAAACACACCATATGACATTTTATGTGAAATGTTCAAATTAAAACTATAAATTATTACACCCATATTCTTACCCTACCAACCACACTCAGGCAGGTATTATTTCTACCAGACCTTATACACAACAGATCAGAGAAACAACTCTAATAGAAAAAAATGCCAATAAAAACAAATTATTATGAATTCTATAGACTTACTCTGTCTTATTCACTTATTTTTAACTTATAGTTGTAAGAAAACTAGTTAATAAATCTGGATTTTAAAGTTTATTACCAAAAATAAGCATTTCCTTTATTACCTCTAAGTCTTCCTTTCATTGTTCATTTGAAATATCCCATTATTTATATATTGTTTTTCATATATTTTATACTTTATGTTATTCATGAAGTATAACAACAATCTCAAAACTGATATATTAGTAGTTCTGGCTTTTATTTCTGTCATCCCGATAAAGAAATTATCTTTGCTTTCACTGTGCTTAGTTCTGTAAAAAAGTAACAATTAACAGAGCAGCTCCTATGCAGTCCAATACCATGTCAGAGAATAGATTGGTACTCAAAAGGGGGACTTGCTTAGGGAGAGAAACTGATGGGGAGGGAGAGAATGGGCTGGAAAGGAGTGAGAAGCAGTTTTATATGTTTTTGATCAACATAGTTTGTTGCATAGAAATGGGGAGTAAATGAAGAAGAAAATATTGTGGGAAGTCATAAACCAGATTATGTTTTTCATTAATTCATTTTTCAAGTTAAATTCATTGTGGTGACTGATTAATAAAATTATATAGGTTTCAAGAGTACAATTTCACCATATATCATTTGTATATTGGACTGTATACAACCCATCCAAAGTCAAATCCCTTTCCTTCACCATATATTTGACCCCTTTACCCTTTACTACCCAAATCCCCTTCCCACTGTAACTGCCATACTGTTGTCTGTGTCTATGAGTTCTTGTCCATTTGATTTTCTTGTTTATTCATTGTTTGCTTTTAGTTATACATCCCAGATATGAGTGAAATTATATGTTCATTGGCATTTTCTCTGACTTGTTTTACTTAGCATGCTCTGTTCATTGCAGTATTATTCACAGTGGCCAATACATGGAAAGGATCAAAGTGGTCTTTGATAGATGGATAAAGAAAATGTGATATATATATATATATATATATATGCCATACACAATGGAATATTATTCAGCCATAAAAAGATGAAATACTGCCATTTGCAACAGGGATGGATCTTGAGGATATCATTAATTTATTTTTATTAATGTATTAATTATATGAATTATTTAATCTTTATTTTAGCACTTGGTTTAGATATAACTCAGTGAAGAGACTGATCATGTTTCCTGAATCTTCATAAGAGTACATTTAAAAAGCCGATCCCTGACCCTGGTCCTAACACCAATCTATTGTCATCGTATGATAACGTTAAGGTACTGACCTACAAGTGTTGCAACAATTTTGGATAAAGTTATCTGGAAAAAAAAGATATTTTACTTACAACTTTAAATTACAAGAAAATCAGCTATACAATTGCTGATGCAAGTCATTTCTTAAAAACTATTAAAAATGTAACAGCGTGCACTATGAAATAAATTTTCTATATAATGCCACAATTTTAATTACAGGCATGTTATTTCTTTGGTTTCTTTCATTACATTGTGAGACATCTGATATTTGGTTTTATCTGAAAACTCACAGGACAGTAGTATTGATATCTGTCAGATCCAGGAAATTATATCAGTCTCTGGAAATTCTGAATGTTACATTATCATAATATAAATTATTTGTGAGAGGTTCCCTTATGTGTGCATCATATTGGTGCACAGATAATATTTTATTTATCCTTACTTATAAATATCTGACACTACTGTTATAATAATTAAAATACTTTAAATATAAGCCATCTAATTTTATTTTTGAAAGTTTATTTTATGCTTATTTGAGAGAGAAGAGGTCAGAAAGGGAGAGTGGAAAAGCGATGAGAGAGAGGAACACCACTTGGCTGTCTCCTGCACGTGCGCCAGCAGGGTACTGAGCCCGCGTCATGGGCGGGTGTCATGACTAAGAATTGAACCAAAGACCTTTTGATTATGGCATGGCACTCCAACCAACTGAGCTGTGCCGGCCAGGGTACCATCATCTAATTTTATCTAAAAAACATCTGACACTAATATTTTTTAAATACATTAAGACCTCAGTCTCATTTTCACTTAATACAATTGAATATATTATTGTATAAATTAAGACATATGAATATAAATATTCACATATTTATATAGGAATATTCATTTCTGTTTTTTTCTATGACATAATTATAATGAAATTGACATTCTAAAAGCTACATCTTTAAAATAGATATGAGGTTATTTGTCAGTTTCCTGGGCTACATTTTTGTGACATTAATGTTGTCTTCTGCTTGATTAATGGTACTGGTAGATTATTTGATACAGGAATGGCTGAAAATATTTTCATCAAGCAACATCCTTCATTTTGCCGAAATGCAGAAATATGTATTTCCAGCAACATCATTGGCGTCTTTTAGGTCTCATCCCCATTGACAAATTTGCTATAATTTTCCATACCGGATTGTGAAGCAAGAGTAAAATATGGAAGAAAATTTAAAATGTGTACAAACCATGTGAAAAACTATGGAATGTATAGTTTTTAATTATATATTTCACCACAAGACCACCAATATTAAAAATAAGTATTGTAATAGTTGTAATAACTAAAGTACATATCAAAGCTCAGAATATTAAATGAATTTGCCAAGAGTGACATGTTTCTTCTTTTGCCATATATGTGGAGGGACCCTCAAAACCCAGAATTACTTATAAAACATCATGTATTTATTCTCACATGTTTAAACATCAATCACCTTCAAAGTACTCTCCATTTGATGCAATATACCTACTGAGACTTTTTTCTGCTGCTCAAAACAGACTTTGAATTCATAGATTTTGATACCTTTTAGTGCTTCTGCCCTTTTTTTGTTTCTCCTCTTCCACATTGGCAAAATATTTCCTTTTGAGGATTTTTTTTCTGGGGAAACAAGAAGAGTTGTTTGCGGTGAGATCCAGTGAGAAGGGAGGGTGGGGCATGGGGGTCATGCATTTTTGGTCAAAAACTGCTGAACACTCAGCACAGTGTGGGCAGGGGTGCTCATAAATCACCCATCATGAAGTGGGCAAAGACATTGAAAGAATCTTCAAAAAAAAAAAAACCCCTCATTGAAGCCAAATGTAGCCTTTTCCAACAATGCTAGCTGGTACACTGAAACAGATGGGTTCTTAGAACAGTCACCTAGCGGGGGAAGCCTGTATTACCAGGGGCCCGCCTTCCACAATATAATTATTTTGGGGGGAGGGTTCCCTGAATACACATGCGCGCACACACACACATACACATATATAAATATATGCAGGTATGCAATAAAAAAGATCTTGGGTTAGTTTTATGATTAGTATCTAGTAGATAATTACATTTTAAAAATATTTATAGTCACTCAAAACACTCAGATCTCCCAATAAGGTCAGAAAATAAAGGGAGTTCAAGAAACACACATTTGAGTTGTATATTGCAGAAGGTATGTTCAGAATAATATTTTTCTATTATTGAGGGAAAGTAAAAGAAAAGTAAAAGATGAACTATTTAATTTAGGGGCAGTGGGAATAAATCAACATAGTCTATAAAATAATCTGTTCCAGCTTCAAAAGCTTGAATTAAGTTGGGGTCTAATTTGAGGAAGATGAGGTATAAGGTATGAGACACAACTAACAGGATGCAACTTATCAATTTTTAAGAGATAAATGTAAAAAAAATCATGAGGCCCTTTATAGCCCAAAATTAATGTTTTTGACATTGCAGGAATCACTAAAATTTTCATCCTTCTAAAAAGTTTTAAGTCTGTTTACTGCAACCAACAAGTCCTGTTCCTAGCAAACTCTTAAAATGTTTCCTAATAATTATTCCAAATAATATTGTTACTTACTCCTATAATTGTTAAAATTATTTGATAATTTAATTTTCCATACTACTTTACAAATTGGTAATATCTTAGAACACTTTAACATTAATCAGTAAATAGTTCGTTTGTTTGTTGGATAATGTTTACATCTGCTGAGCATCGTAACGAGCATTTAGGAGGAAAGCAGGGACAAGCAACTGCCTTGAACCTCCAGGGTCTTACCATCTAATACGCTTTGACGTTGTGCCACTACATGACAAATGTGACTCCTGAGTCAGGAACTACTTTTTATTCTTCATTTTGTTTTTGAAGTCTAGGATGTCTTTATTTAGATGATAATCTCACTGATGATAACATGATACCATATGTTCAACAGTTTCTTATTTGTCCAATGCTTTGTGGTACAATAAACATTCTGTGTGGTGTCTAATGCAGTAAATACTTCTCATAGTTCAATTAGGAGAATATTGATGTATTTTCTGTGTCTACATTGTTTTCTTTCCTCTGTTTTACACATTTTTTCACAGCCAGTTCTGTAGACACCATTACCTGCATATTGATTTTTTACTCAATTTTGGAATGAAAGTTGGCGAGAGAATCTTAACATCAGTCAAACAAAGGAATCTACATACTGGAACTGATTAATATGTCACATTCCAAGGATTCCTAAATTGTTTTCAGGAAGCAAACACTATATATAACTCAGAAAATCAAAGTTTTTATACTGTTTTAAATAGAGATTTTTTTTTTCATTTCCTACCCTCAACAAAAAATATTCACTAAGTTTTTGGTTCAATTTTGTTTTGGAAATTTTGTCTTAGGCTATTATATGTGACTCTTTTAAAACACATTTCATTCCATGTACCCCAGTTTAGGCAAATAAAATCCTGCCAGATGCTTGTTATATGATCATTTTATGGAAACCTTTCTGTAATGAAGACCCTCAGGAACTGCGACTCTGTAAACCTTTTTCAGTGGACTTCAAAAGTTGTTGAGGTTCTGTTGCAGACCTCTGAGGTTCAGAGCTTGCCCACATACAATCCCCGATGTTTTCCTTACCATCTCAATGCTATTATGACAGTGTTGGAATGACATCAAATATCTGTGATCAGTAATTGTAGAATATTATATTTATATCAAATGATCAATGGGATAATTTGCCATTAATAGCACTATGCAGGAGAAAAACACTTTACAATTTCAGTTCATAACTTTTACATCTCTTTCTGTATAATGTACTGTGTTCACAACATATATATTTTTTTTCTGCCTTAGTAAACTATTGGAGGAGAGCTGGAAAAGGAAAACTTGGGGGGTTAGATTTTAAAATTGGACATACTCTTTAATTTCCCCATTTTTCAAATTGCTCTGTTATTCCGAAGGCAAAAGTTCACACCACAGTTACCGGTAACTACACTGCATTTTATCCATCCTGAGTATTTTCCTCTCACCACTGTGGAAACACCTGTCTGTCAGTTACAAATCGCTTTAGTAGTATGGATGTGGACATTCAGTAATGACTACAGAATGTCAGGGGTGCCGACGTCCTCATTTCTGTCTCCTCTCCAGTCTTTAAATACTGTGTTCCTTGTAGGGCTTGTAAATTATACAAAAAGTAAAAATGTCTCCAGTAATAGTGACAGGGTTTAAGAAAAACTGTGTATTTGGCATTTAAATCTATAAAAAATAAAAAGAAAATGTTTTCATCATACTGCTCCTAAGGATTAAGTTCTTTGTTCAAAAGTAACATATT
>CM052540.1:176665103-176684877 GCA_028533065.1 Trachops cirrhosus
CCTACAGTCTAGTATAACATTATGTAATGTATCACATAAACTTTAATACTGTTTTTGTTTTGGCACACATCTCACATCGACACATTTTGCTAGGATAAGATTGTATGTAATAAGCTTTTAAAGCATAGAGAAATGTTTTCAAAACATCACTTGTTTGATATTTGAATGGGAATAAAAATGAGCACAGTTAACTATCCTGACTTTGAGTGGCATGGATTTGAATTATTGTCTAACATATTTCACACCATAGATTGTCACATATAATAGGTAGGAGATTTATTTATGTGTTCAATGTTTTTTGAATGAATCACTAACCTTATAGTACCTACTGGATTGACAATGGAGCCAAGAAGAAAGTAGAAGTTCTCTGTCATTAGATGACCATGGTGCACTCAGCGAGGGAGAGAGACGTCATGAAAATGTAATCACACAAATCACCACTTTATAATACATCTGACAAATTACATCACAGTTGCTATGTATGTGTTGGTGGGAGATGGCAGGGGCCAAACTCTAGTATTTGAGAGTAACATTCAATGTGCGACAGGTAGACTGTAAACATATGTAAATATTTAATTCCTTAAATAATTTCCTTGGAATAATTTCCACTTCAAAAGTAGATACATATGGATAGCCAGATAGAAGGACAGATAGGAGACAATCATAAATTCACGTTACACTGATAATTTGCCAACATGTTCTTTCATAGTTTAGATAAGTCAAAAAGTTGAATTTCTCTATACTCTTCTGTCTTAATGGATATACAACAAATGTAAGTAGAAAAGGAGAATAAGTTACATAGTTTTGGGCATTTGGCTTCTTAATTATCAAAAATGTTTTATCATGTGTATACATTAAACTCTTAAAAAGTCATTTAAAAAGATATGCCTTCAAATAAGATTTTGCGATAGAAACCTGGCCTTACACATGACTTGGGGTTGAAAAGTCAAAGTCAGCAGCGTATCTAGATAATTTTACAGATAGCTATGTACAATTCAGAAATTAGCTAAATATGCAAAATATAGTCCATATTGTAAGTTCTTACGTAAAATGATACAGTGGCATCCTTTCTGGTGTTACTTTAAAAAGCTATTAATCATAAATTAAATAAATATTAAATGATGAAATATAGGTTAGAAATGTATCAAATCACTTAAGAAAACATTGGAAAGTCAGTGATTTAGCCTTTCTTTAAATATTTTTTAAAAAATAAGTATTTGTAGATCAGCACCAGTACTAAAATTCCTTTTTTTAAACGTCGAAGCCTGTCTTGAATGTCAAACAGTCAAACTGATTATAACAGGGTAAGGTACTTTGTGTTACTGCACAATGTACCTCGACTTGCACCTTGAAAACACTGCATAGTACATGTGATAAGACAAAAAGCAACAGCTGCATTTACAATCACAAAGACAAACACAGCGCACAGCGGTGGTTCAGATTTTCTCCTTAGGTGGCATTACTTTAAGGTCCTAGTGCCTTGAAAAACATACCCAATTTAAAAATGACTGCGTATGTATAAAGTATATATATTTGTTATCCTAAAGTCAACCAACTTGTTTCAAATAAATCAAATATCATAACAACTAATGTTTCCTTGCCAATTTATATTATGTAGTCAAAAACCTTAAAAAAAAACAAGAACAAATGACTTCCCGTTTCCAGTTCTGCATGTAAGGAGCTTGGAAGCAACGCTCCAACTGAGTAACATCAAAAGCTGAACAAACAGAAACCAACAACATTTCCTGGAGCAGGCACAGGACAACAGCTGCCTCCAAGACTGAAGGAACATGCAGGTGGATACAGGGAGTTATTATTCACCACAGTGGAGACTCACAAGCAGAAGCCGCCTCCGGAGCCAGTGCCTAGAGAGGAAAACCAGAACTGTAACTGACACATTTCTGGAGGCTCGGGGCTGGAAACCTTGAGTTAAACTGCAGAGAGACCCAGCCACAGGGGCCCCCACAATACTGTGAGGTTTATCTCCAAAGGCCAACAAAATTACCACAGTGAATATTAGAGAAAAATCATGCCATGCTCTCAGATGGAGCTGGGGGAAAGGAACTCTGTTATAAAAGGCCTTCCCTCAGGGGCAACTGGTTAAGTAGATCCTAAACAGCTGACATAGAGTAGTCCCCCAGTTATCCAGAGGGGATGTCATCCAAGACCTCCAGTAGATGCCCAAAACAGCATAGTATCAAACCCTATATATGCTATGTTTTTCCTATTACACACATACCTATGATAAAGTTTAATTTAGAAATTAGGCATATGCATATTAAATCCATTACTCTGTATTGTATATCATATATATATACATACATATATATAATTCTGTATTTTCATTCTTTTTGATCTCTTTGCCCCAGTCTGCAAATTTCTGTGCTTCTGGCATTTCGTTCACAAATCCCCTTTTACATCATGACCAATCTTATGCCAAAATAATATAGTGATTTCTTAATAGTCAGTACTGATTTAGTTCTGGAATTTACATGGAGCACTTTTTCTTATTACTATACATATACATTTAGGAACATATCATTTTTCTATTCATTTTCAAATCTATGTGTGATATATACAGTGTCACTCACCTTGGATTTTGTCTTTAGTGTCTGGTTTTGGTTTGTTTTTGTTTTTCTTTTGGTTCTCTTTATTGTATGCCTTGGAATTTATGTTTTAGGGCTGGGTTGTAGTACTATATAGTCCAGGTTCTCCAGAGAAACAGAACTAATGGGACTTACGTATCTGTCTGTCTATCATCTAGCTATCTAGATTTATTTGAAGGAATTGGCTCATGTAATTTTCAGTTAGGGGGACTGGCAAGTTCAAAATCTGTAGAGTAGGCCCGGAGGCTGGAAATTCAGATAAGAGTTGATGATTCATTCAGTCTCGAAGCAGATTTTCTATGTCGATTTTCTATGTCTTCTTTAGAAAACCTTAGTGTCTGTACTTAAAGCCCCAATTAATTTCATGAAACTCATGCACATTATTGATGGAAATCTCAATTTCTTAAAATCACCTGATAGAAAATGTTAATTATATCTAAACAACATTTGCCTTCACAGCAATCTATACACTAGCATTTGATCAAATAATAGGGCACCATAACTTAGCCAAGCTGACACATAAAATTAACTATCAGAATTATGTATGAAAAACAATAAAAGCTTCCAATGATGCTTTTATCCACCAGAGAGAGTTAACCCTACAATCTGATAGGCAACAAGACTGACAGAGGATTAAATTATGCATATTTGAGACCAGGTAATAATCTTTGAGTGATTCATTCCAAATGATATTAATATTACTTTTTATTCTTTAGCAGTTTGAAAATGTCAAAAGACAGTCTTCCTTTCAGATTCTTTCATCTTGACTTTTAACGTCTTGTCCTGCTTAGCGTAATTACTTCGGTAAATGGCTCAAGGAGAAACTGACTATCCCGCGCATGTCTCTTGGTGCATGTCTTTGCTCTGGAATGCTGGCTCCATCGGATTCTGGTTACCTTAGTAGTCCCAAATACTGAAATCATGTCCACCAATTCAGTGAGAGTTGATAAAGTCTCTTCCAACATTTCTGCCTGTGGGCTTTGGGGCCTGGATTTTTAACTTTTCATTTCATATGAAGTATAGTAATAACCCCTAGGGGAAAAAAAGAAAATGCAAGACAATATTGACTCATAATTCTTTCATTTCTTTCTATTAGCTTTCCAATGTACTTTTTATTCAACAAACTTCTTTTTCTTCTTCACCTCCTCCCCTTCCTCCCCCTCTTCCCTCTCCTTCCCTTCCTCCTCCCACTCCTCTCCCTCCTTCTCCCTTCTCCCCCCTCCTCCTCTCCTTTTCTCCATTTTTATCCTTCCTTCTTCTTTTCTTCCCTTCTTACCCCTCCTCATTTCCTCCCCCCTTCTTCTTTTTTCTTTTTCTCACTCCTTCTCCTCCACTTCCTCCTCCTCCTTCTTTTTCTCCTCTTCCATCTCCTTCTCCTTCTTTTTCTCTTCCTCCACTACTCTTCTTTCTTCTCCTTATTATAATTTTATTTGTTTTTTTGTATGTTCTGTGTAGGATCTTTGCTTTATCAATGTTACTCCATCATAGCTGGGAATGGAAATCTCAATTTCTTTTGCCACCCTAATTAAAATCAGAAGTTATTTGAAGAAGAACAAATTATTTCCAATTGAATCAAGAATATTAACAAGCTGATTGAAGTGTCAATTAAAATAATGTGTGATGGAGGTCACTGTCTTTAGTAATTTCTGATGATGTCAAGTGTGAAGTGTTTTGAGACAAAACAATGTGAGAGTGTGTTGTATATTTGAAATGTCTCATGCAATGCATCATGCATTCTAGTAACTGAATGAGAGAGAGTCCATTCAGAAATTGATGATTATTGCTGTGGGCATAAGTACATAAGTAGCTTCTTTCTCCATTCTTCACTTATGTCCGTGTAAGCTTTCATGAGTGACTAAATCTAATATATGCGTTTGGAAGGAAAAAGAAGCATAAGCTACACAGATATACAGTCATGTAGATGACTATAGTATTTATAAGACAACAATGAATGTGCATGTACCCTGATTTTAGATAAGTTAAAATGTGAAACAACATAGGCCTTAGAAACAAAATTCATTATATATGCCACTTTCCTCAATGAAAGCTTTACCAAGATTCAAGGTCTTAATCTTCCATTCCACTTTTTCTTTGTTCTTATTTCACAATTGTTCCAAAACTTGAATAAAGACAAATGGCACTATTTATTTCCCTTCATTCACATTCCAATGGCTATGTTACAATTGTATCCTTTCAACTAAATATAGACAAAAAGCCATAGCATGTGATTCAATAAGATTCAATTTGTTACTGAATGTTCCTTCAGTCCTGGAGCAAGAGAGGAGATTAAAAAAAAGAGTAACATTACTCATAACACCATTAAGGTAATTGTAAAAGTGCTACATTCATTTTGAAGATAATAAATTGAGCTATGTGAAATTAACTTGGTTAGGAGTTACAGACCTGAAACAATAGGCAGTATATTGCTTATTTTTTGTAAAGGGAGATAAAACATGACATTCTAGAATATTAGTATATATACCATATACATTAAAAACAACTGTCCTTTTCTGACTCAGACATTTGAAATTTAATGCAAGCAACAGTTTATAAATCCCAGAAATTCAAGCAAACTTACTTGTTTTGGGCATAAAACATATTTTACAGATGGTGTTTTATCCCGTTACCAAAGAAGCTACTTGCATCTATCACATTACTCCAGGTCCTATTTTCCTCTTTAAAGAATTCACACACAGCCTTCTGCACCCCAAATCCATGTTATTGCTTCCTCAGGGACAGGTTGTTTAGATTCTGTGAGTGTTTCCTGTACATTTCACCTATAATGACGGTATTGTCTAAATAACAACACATGCCAAAAGCACTTTGTAGCTTACTCAGTGCTGTTTGGCCGGATTCCTCAGGCTGTTGATACCATTCTACTGTAATCTATTCAGCCAGAGTGATCTTTTTGAATTTATGAGCTATCAAGGGACATGAATCACTCTCAACCTCAGCTCATGCCACATTTCTGAATGTGCTAGTCCTTGATCTTTTCATGACTTTAAACCAGTCAGCACTTACCGACATGGCATTTTTACTCCTATTTCTCTGGGAAAATATTGATTTCGTTGAATATTTGCCAAGCCCTTTTCCTCCTCACATTCATCATATTCATGGAATCTCTATCCATATAGTACATAGAAAAATGTCTTTAGTTATGAAAATGACACTGAGTGAAAAGGAAATAATAATACAAGTTCTCTAAATTGGTGTCTGTTAATTATATATTTAGTAATTTTGATGCCTAATATAAAGATTTGCTTACAATAATTTTTTACTAAACTTTTATGGAATAAGTGATTAAATAGTCCATCTTAAATAAAATATAGGTCACCATAATGTATGTTGCTTATTAACTGTACCTTATGTGAAGAGATCAAGAAATTGGTAGATGGTAAATGTGAAAGGGAAAACCACATTCTACAATGTGAAATGTAACAAAGTCTTCCTAATGTTTTTTTTAAATTCACACATTAAAAATATATAATTTAAACTGTATATTCCTGTGTTTGAGTTTTATTTGGTATCTGTGCTGTGTTTCTCTGCCTTTGAGACCATGAGTAACTACTTTAGCAGAATTCTGATTTTGAGGAACACACGGAAAAAGTTGAAAACATATTTCTTATATTACCCGTCCTTCAGTTTTGTATATGATTGGTATTTAAGATATGGCTTATGCTCTTGAGACATTCATGTTAATGTTGCTGATGGGGATCGGGTCTTCCATGAGATCATGAGAAAAGCATTTCGCCAACTCATGCATAGGAAATTGTAGTGTGGCAAAGTTTATTTGGGTGGAAATAGAAGCTGCCTCTGTGTTTTCAATTCCCCATCTCCGTTCATCCCACCATGGAAAAAGCCCAACTGTGTCATCTGCAAGGTCAAAGCGAGGGTCAGGGTCCAGGGTTTCTGTTTCGTATGAAAGGTTAGTGCTTTAGAGCCGGCGCAGTCCACCGCAGGCTCTGGCTGTCTGCTAGACCTGCACGGTAGCCTGTTCCCTGGCAAGAAAGTGAGCAAACGAACAGGATGAGTGTGAGTCACTGCACAAGGCAGAGAGGGAGCTTCTTTGTTTCCCTGTGGTGATAATCAGGAACTTTCTCAAAATAACCAATCAACTTCTCAAGCTTTTTCAGGATTGCATTAGGTCCCACCCCAAGTTGACTGACAAGCCTCTATGTTCAAATACCTCTTTCTGTAACTCCCCTCCAAAAATCAGGTACCAGAAGGTGGACAGTGCTTCTGGAGAGAGTTTCTGTGCTCCCAGGATTAACTCTCCTCAGCAACAGTTACCTGGAGTTTATGAATGAGTCAGTAAATGTTGTAGCTTTCTGGGTAAGCAAGCAGGCTTATGCTCCCGTTTATTAAACACAATGTCTAATACTTTTGTTCTCTTTCTTATCACTACCTATGATAACAATAACAAGTTATCTGTATTTTAAGAAATTTCTTAAGTTGAGATAGGCTACCACTAACTTCACAAAATAATACTCTTTAAATATGGCTTTTAAGATTACTATTGCTTTTACTTTTCTCTATTTTTAAAATATAAGGCTTGAGCTTTTCATGCTCATTCTCACACAGATAGTAGGAGTAGCAAGGCACAAATTTGATTTCAGCTTTTAATTAGCAGCAGATCCTAAAACACATGGCCAATAAAAATATCAACATAAAAATGAAAAAGAGATCAGGTGATTTGCTGTATATAATCTGACAGAAGGGAAGTTTGGTCAATCAGTGGTTTTATTTTGTTTAACCTACCTAAAGTTTTCAATAACATTGTCTTAAGACCACTGATGAAAATTAGAACCCTAGTAGAAATCAACTGATACATATAACTGATATAAATATGATAAATGACCCAACACAAACATTTTGCAATTTAAGAGAGACCAAAACATTGAAAGATCATTAATTCTAGAACATACTTTGTCTTTTCATTGGGCAAGGACATCATTTCCATCTCAAGCTCTCAGCCAAGGCTGTTCAGTGAAGGGTGCTTTGTCCCTGAGTGCTTCAGTCCTGAGTGCAGAGAGCTTTATTCCTTCATTAGAGAGCATACTTTATTCTACTGTTTGAATTAGTCAGCAAAAGTTTATGGCTAGTGTATAATTTGTATAGCATCGCCGATGCCTAGGTAAGGGTCGTTTATACCTCTAAAGGCAGGGTTTGCTGTTCATTTTGTGGTTTCTTTATTCATGAAATTTTACTTCCATTGCCTCCAAGAATGTTAGTTTCTAAATCTGTTGCCTGGACACTGAGTTTGCTTTTGATCCTTTGCATTATTCATAACTCAGCCTTTCTTAAGCCAGTAGGCCATTAAATTGCATTTATTTTTCCTTCTAAACAAACAATAATAATAATAAATATAACATTTTATACCATCTCATTTATTGTTTTTTCATCCCTGCTTCAAATGCATAGTAATGTAATTATATTTTTCAAAATCTTAACAATATGACTCCCCAAAGATAAAAAACTGATTCTGTGAAACTACATAGCACTTAGAAACTTTTAATATAATAAATTAAATTTTATAATAATAATAATGATATGTAGTATCAAGAAAAATATAACTTCAAATTCAAAATACTTTTGCTATTAAATTTATTAGTAGATTTAAATATGGGGTGTGGTATCAGACACTCTGTTTAGTGGCATTCCAGATAAATGTTGATGTGCATTCTTAAATGAGAATCTTTTTTCTCATTTAGACTGGTTTTTACAGTGTGAGACAATAATATTTCCTTTATACTTTTATTTATTATTGAATGTTCTAAAAATTTACCTTTTATAAATTGTCACATACACAATAATCATAATACATTAATTTGAATATATTAAATTTTTAACAAATTAACAACATTTCTGGCCATTTGTCTTTATCTTTTTAAATTATTTGTTATGTAATGATTAATTTTGCCCCTAAAGATGATAAAACATGTTCTTCTGGAATATATTTGATAGTATCAAAAGTAAAATATAATAAAACAAGAAAAAATAAATTATTTGTTCTTATCCCATTTTTGTACTGCTTTAATTCATAAAAGCTCTATTTTAGAAACCTAAGACTATAATTAAAAGTGTTGCAAGAATTTTTTCAATCTTATATTTTTACATACTGTATAATTTCTTCATATATACACATACATATACATGAAAATAGAGGGAAATCTCTTAATTTTTGTTTTCATATCTGGATCTTTGCCTAGAGTAGAAAAAAAAAAACTCATCAAAAAGCAAGTCACCATTAATAATCACTTCTATATACTTAATTGAATTTTTGCAGAATTTTTTTCACTTTTTGATTTTATCTTTGTTCAGTCCATTTGAAAGTTATTTGATATGATTCGAGGTCAGGACTGAACTTCGTCCTTCCATGTTTCAAAGCTGTTAAATTACTTGAAGTGGCAGATTCCAAATGGATTATGTCCCCCCCACACATACAGCTCTCTTAACATTTCTACTTCTTGACCTTCACCATATTTGCATATCTTTTATTCCTGTGTTACTGGATTTTTCTTTAAATTTAAGCCTACAGAAGTTTTTTTTCAATGTTGAGAAAGTATGGAATAAAGTTCAAAGATAGTTTGGTTTCTCTCCTTTAGTTCCTTTAGCATTGCCTAGTCAATATGCTTTCAATTAACTTTAACTTCTTTAACGTTTAGATACATCACTCATATTTATAAAAGCTGTTTTGCTTCTTGAAACAAGGTGTTCCACGCTATCTTCCACTGGGCATGTCTGCTTGAATACAATTTACATGTTCCTGAAAGAACTTGCCGTCTTCCAAATCACCACAAAAAATCACAATGCTATGGGAGAATTGTGATGGTCAAAACTTATGCACTTATACAAACAGAGTACTAACAAAAACAATAATTGGCATCTTGAGAAATAACTCAGATAGACCAGGAAATGAGTGCAATTTGGGGACTATCTTGTGAATATTAAATTTGCACAAAAGCATCAAAGAAAGAACTTTGGCTTGTGGGTAACACAGTATCAGTGCGCAGGGAAATGGGGCTCTGAGCTGAGACCTTGAGCCTAGAACTCTTCCAGGGTGTAATTGTGAGTCTCTAAAGTAAATGTCAGTGCAGGGACATATTTTCAATCTCCCAAAAACAGAGCTGAAGGGAAATTTGACTAGAAAACACCCAAAGTGCATGACATATATATATATATTTTTTTTTGCCAAGCATTATAATTATTTTCCAACTATATAGGTTCTTTCTTTAGTAATTCAGACATGAAACCACATAACTTTTAATTTAAATGAATAATTTTCCCTCAATACTCATGAAGTATGAATAAAATTGGTTACATGTGTTGTTTCAGAAGGAAATTTCTTGCAACAGTATAGAATAAGATACCCTGAAATGGTTGCCTTTTTTTTCCTTTTAAATTCAGTCAAAGATCAAAACCTGGGAGTTCATACTTAAATTTTTGAAAATTTGAGAAGGCATAGTAAATAGATTGAAATCTCACATCTAAATAATTTTGATAATTTACATTGTGACAAAAGATAATTTTTAAATTTTTAGTCCTGAGTTTACATTGACACCCCTGATTTTGACTCACATATCCAAAAGTTTTAATCTTTTACAAAAAATAAAAAATAATAAAATAACAAACAAAACTAGTTTCCTCTATATCATGCATATTTATATCTTTCACCTCTTACCTAAACTGGGTTTATATCTCATTCTCTTTTATAACTGTCAATGTTTTTATTTAACATGACAAAATATATTTTAAACATGGGAAAAAAATAATGCTGTTTCTCTAATGATAAATGACCCTACATTCCAGTAATAAACCTTGTTTGTCTTGATTCATTTTGATTTAATTACTACTGCATAGTTTGAACTTATAATATTTTATTTATACTTTGACATACATCCAAATAAAATTTATCTGTAGTGTTCTTTCTGTTCAGTTATGCTAACTTTGTAAGACAATTGGATATTTTTAAAAATATTTTCTATGTTATGAAACATTTTGAATAAAATTGAAACTGTCTTTCATGTCAATTTTGTTAAGTTATATTCACTTTGAAAGCTTTCATTTGCTTGTCTTTAAAATGCAGCTGTCCAAAGCTGCATATCATATTTTATTAGTTTTCTTTTCTGTGACTCTATGCTAGCTATTTTTATCTATTTAATCATGGTCGGCATAATATTTAATATTATAACAGAAACATATTCATTGTTGGTATATATTTACATCATTATGTTATTTTTTATATATTTTAATGTAATAATCATTTTATATTCAATGCAAAAGAAAAATATTTAAATAAAAATGTCAAGTTCAAGTAAATAACTTTTATCCAATACAAATAACAAATAATGTATAAACAAAGTTAAGGAATGTAGGTTATAGTCACAGATATGTGTGATCTTGAGTATTTTTTTTAATTCATTTCCATGTAACTTACATAATGCTTATCATTATAACTTGGACCTCAGTAGTGCCACTTACAATGAAAATATTCTTCTGGGATGTGTGTGTGTGTACATGTGCTCAGATTTTACAAACTACTAACTACTCTTAGAAATAAATGACAATATAAAGTGGAGAATTAGGCTTTTTATCTATTATAACCAATTGTTTTGACAAATGTATGTGAAACCCTTCAGAGGTCTGACACATTTTTCCCTCTTAATAAAAGGTTTTATACCCTTGTATCCAAATCTCATTATCTCTGTCAATATGACCACGGGTACATCCCCAGTGGGAAAACCTTGCTACGATTTTCCCATTTGATTAACACCTTGTATTTTCTCATTTGATTAAATACTTTAAATTGAATGAAGGACTCTAAGGAGACCCTTTTTTTGCAAAGAAAAAATATTTAACCCTCTCCTGAGTGGCACACAACTATCTTTGTTCAACATTGAATTTAATTTCTAAAATATAATTCCCTTTCTATGGCACTATACTTAACAAAGTTTCCAAACACTTCTTGCAAAATACAGGTTTAAAAAATGAGGTAGTTTTAATTTTTTCAAATTCCTCAAATATAGAAAAACATCCCAATAAAAAAATTTAAGTGTATATATATAATTAATTAATTAGCTAATCTTCTCTCTCTGTGATATTGTAGATATATAGTCTTTTTAAAGAATTGTTGATAAAAAGCTATTGGTACAGAACTATTGTAATCAATATATATTTATCACTGTCCAAATAAGTCCTAATCTAGGTAATATAAACTCAAACAGGTCCATATATATATGATATTACCAGTGATGTAGGAGACCTTAGTGGGCAATGGTTTGTGCATGTGTTTGGAATTATACCTAGTTTTGTCATTTACTGCCTCTGAAACCATAAGAAAGTCAATTCCTTATCTACAGCTGTGGCTGCAGGCACAACACTCACAGCATAGTCTCCAACCTTCCAGACAGCCTGCCTTGATCTACGATCTGCCACAAAGTGTTCCCTTAGTTCCTCCATCTATAAAATGAGCACAATTACTATAATATTAACTTTCTTAAAGGCTTGTTGAAAAGAATCCATGCACATAATACACATGTTATGCCTAAGAGTTATTATTATGCCTTATAAAACTTGGGCATAATGAGAATGCTTATAGTTCAATTTCAAATGATAGAAAATATTTTGCATCTTTTTCTTTAACATATTTAAAAACCTGAAAGTAAAGTTTGCAAGAAAAAATATATTCTCACTTGTCATTATAAATAGAAAAGAAAAACCCCTTACGTTATCTTGGTAATAAGCTTGAGATAGTTCAGTCAATTGGAGATTATTTCAGCTATGTAAGGACTTATTCTGGTATAAATCCATTCTTATTGCTCTGTAACTATCTGGATAGGAGGTACTTGTGAAAATCAGATACTCTATCAAGATAGATGGCTTTTAAGCTTTGTCTTGCTATTTTTCAAGAATATACTTAGATGTTTTGTATATTATTGGGGTTCCAATTCAGAATCCATTCACATGTTTTGGCAAAACTGTATCTTGTGCTGATAAAGATTGTTTTTGTTAGCTGGAGACATCAATCTCTCTCCCCTGCAAAGGGGATCCTCTCATCCCCAAGAGAGTAGGTAAGGTTTCTTGACCTCCAAAATAGATGTCACTATTGTAAGCAACACGAGGTCAGTGTTGTCAAACTCTTGTTCATGCTTAAACTTGAATTGACTGTTAATATAGCTCTTTAAAAAAAGGAAAAAAATGGTTCATAAGAAAGATAGTTTAACAGAAGTGGTGCATGTGCATTCTGTCATGTTTTCTGATTGCAGTCAATGTAGATAAAAATTATGTAAACCCAATGATTGAAACCAATGCAATAAACAAATCCAAATTCAGTTCAAAATGGTTGTACTCAGAACACTTATGTTTCCTATGAAATCATCATTAACTTATAAGCCATGATGTTGCTCAATATTTTTGTAAGAACTCATGAAGTGAGTTTCTCTTAAAATGAAATGTATTTATTTTTCTTTCCAGAGAAATCAGTGTGTTCTTAAGTGTTTATAGAACCTCACTTTTTTGACAGGTTTGATAGATCAAAGATCATGATTAATCACAATTAAAAAATATTAGCTTGGGTGGTTTCAAAGCCTGATCTTTTAACAGTTCAATTTTTTGCTGCTCATAAATTTATACGCTCCCATAAATCTCTTGAAAAAAAATTTGGAGTTTAAAAACAGGTAAATAGAGTTTAACATGATCTGATGACTTCGTACTGTCATAATTTTATATTGGATTAATGTTTGCCATATTTGATATGGTATATCACTGATCACTATGTGAAAAAATGTAATTTACAATTTCATAATCTATTGCAAAAATAAAATAGCAGACATGAAGATAACAAAAAATGTTAAAGAACAATAGACCTGAAGTATTGCAAACAGACAGATATATTTAATGAATTTATCCTTAATTTTAAAATTTTAATTTGAATATTTCTTTGTAAATCAGTAATAGGCATAACTCTGAAGAACTCATGTTTTTACTTATTAAATATATTATTATTATTAAATAAGGTATTATGTTGTTACTTAGTCACCATATCCTATAGCTTAAGACTTTTTATAAACACTTTATTTGAAGTTGTATGGATTATTTTTTGTTATGTAAGCAGAAATATAAATACTATTCTTTTTTTAGCTGTAAAAGTACCTAGAGATTTCTTTCCATAAATATTCTTATGGATAAATACTTCTCTCTCCTCAGAAATCTCTTTGTATTCATTTTGATCTTTCATATTATATTGGATTTTAATATCATTTTATGTATTTCTGATATCAAAATAATTAGTACAATACTTTTTAAGACGTATACACTCTACACCTACCAAACTTGTTGGAGAAGATTTTTTTGTCTCTCTATTGAGTTTTGTTTTTATTTCTATGCATTTCTGTACCCAGTGATTGCCTTTAAGCTTCCATTTGTTCTGCAGTCTCCACTAAAATGGACAGTAACCTATTATTTGTTTAAAAAAGTTGAAAAGTTTTAATCTAAAAGTGTAGCAACATATAAATATTTGCCATTCAGTAAAATAGAGAATATGGCCCTAGCTGGTGTAGCTCAGTGGATTGAGTGCTGGACTGTGAACCAAAGGGTCATTGGTTCAATTCCCAGTCAGGCCACATGCTTGGGTTGCAGCCCAGGTCCCCAATAGTAGACACTCAAGAGGCAACCACACATTGATGTTTCTTTCTCTCTCTTCCTCTCTCTAAAAATAAATAAATAAATTAATTAAAATATAAAATAGAGAATACATTAGGACTCATCATAGCAAATGTTTGCATTTTTAGTGTGAATGTTTATGTATGCACAGTATTATATGAGTTTCTGGGTGTAAGTGCACATGGTGTGAGTATGTATGTATGTTTGTGTAGTAATGAAAAAGTAAGAAGGAATATTGAACAAAATTTTTTGTAACTATTAACAGTTTTTTTAATATTCACATAAATATGTACATAGGAAACAATGCATTGGAACTATATTTTAAGATTTAACCTCATGTATATAGTTGTTGAAACATACATACCTGAGGTAAGTCAGGGAAGGTTTAAAGAGTGAGAAAAGATAATCTTTGGAGAACCTAGAAATTTGAGATTCTAGCAAGAAACAGGTACATGCAAAGCATACTGGGAAGCAGCCATCCAATAGAAAAATCAGGGGATAGTTTTGTCTAGGAAATCATTGGAAGACACAGCTTTAAGAAAGAAGTGACACCCCAATGCAATCTTCCCTGTAACTCTTGATTCTACCTCTGGAATGCCCCTCCTTTTCATTCATCCTCTTTAGCCCCTTTTGAATTTTTATTTATTTTCCTACTACAGTTGACATTCAATATTATTTTATACTAGTTTCAGGTGTATATCACAGTGGTTACATAGACATGTAATTCACAAATTGATCACCTCTGTAGGTCTAGTACCAACCAGTATTAGAAATACTATTGACTAAATTCTCTAGGTTTTATTATCACTGGAACTATTTTGTGACTAGCAATTTGTACTTCCCAATCTTTTCACCTTTTCAACCTGTATCCCCAGCCCCCAAGCATCAGTATTTTCTCTGTATCTAGGAGTTTGTTTCTATTTTGTTTGTTTGCTTACTTTGTTCTTTGGATTCCACATATAAGATAAACAATATGGTATTTGTCTTTCTCTGTCTGAATTACTGCACTTAGCACAATACCCTCCAGGTCCACCTATGTTATTACAAATGGCAGACCTTGTCAAAGAGGACATACGGACGGTCAATGGACATATGAAAAGACATCTAAAATCACCAATCATCAGAGAAATGCAAATTAAAACCATAATGAGATATCACCTTACACCGGTCAGAATATCTATCATCAATACATCTACAATGAATGACAGCACAGATGTGAAGAAAAGGAAACCCTTGTGCACTGCGGTGGAATTACAAATTGGAGCACCACCATGAAAAACAGTATGGAAGGTCCTCAAAAAATTAACAACAAAACTACTTTATGACTCAGTGATTCCACTTCTGGGTATTTCTCCAAAAAAATCCAAAATGTTAATTAGAAAATATATATGCATGCTTACATTCACTACAGGGTTACTTACAATCGCCCATATATGGAAACAACCTAAGTGCCTATCAGTAAACTACTGAATAGAAAAGATGTGGCACATACATACAAAGGAATATCACTCAGCCATAAAAAGGAATGAAATATCCTTAGCCACTGCTAATGAAAATATTGAAGCATATGTTCTGTTTAGTAATTCTGCAATCTGAATACGGAAGTTTGGGCCTAGAAGTAAAACGCTCAGAAGTTATTATTTCTTTTATTCCACTTGAGTTGTTCTGTTGAAAAGACAGCTTTTTCAAAGTTTTGTGAATTTTTTGCAATTATTTCAAATCAATACCTTGTAATAAATTCATATCTATAATTCTGCTTGAGACAGCTATCATTACAGATTTAATTATGATTATTTGAGATACGTCAGACTTCCGTGGGACTGTGTCTGTGAGAACATTCAATACACACTTCAGATGATTTTCCCAATTTCTTTCATTTCTGACAAACTCCCTGTTCTAACTAATCTACACCATGAACAATTCTCTAAACACTACATACTGAGGTTTATGCCTGGCACTCTTCCATAAAGTGTCTCATTATCTTCACTGATTTTGCCTCTTACCTGCATTTCAATTCCTCCTTTGACTTTTCTTTTTCTAAGGACTTCATTCACACTTTGTCAGCATTGGCAAACTACCTCCATTGTGCACCGTTTGTGGGAATGTAAACTGGTTCAGTCGCTATAGAAATGGGAATTTCTCAGAAAATTAAAAATAGAACTATGATATGCTCCTCTAATGACACTTTGGTATACTTACAAAGAAAATGAAATCAGACTCTCTAAGGGATATTTGCACTCACAGGTTTGTTGTAGCATTTTTTACAATAGCTAAGATATGAACACAACCTAAGTGTTCATTAATAAATGAATGGATAAAGGGGAGGTGAATATATATAAAATGAGTTATTAGTAAGCCATGAGAAAGAAGAAATCCCTACATTTATGACAACATGGGTAGACCTTGAGGTCATGCAAAGTGAGATAAGTCAGACAGAGGAAGACAAATACTGCATGATCTCACGCAAAAGTGTAATGCAAAAAAGCTGACCTTGTAAAAACATAGAACAGAATGGTGATTACCAGGGACTGAGATATGGGGGGAATTTAAAATATATTGTTTAAGGGTAAAGCTTGCAACTAAGAGATGAGTTTTGGAGATTTAATGCACAGTGTAGTAAATCTAGTTTGGAATACTATATTACAATCTTTAAAGGTTTAAGAGACAAGATCTTAATTGTTCTCACCACACACACACACACAGAGTTATGTGTTGTGACAGAGGTATTAGCTAACACTGTCATAGAAATCATATAGCAACATGTAAATGTATCAAATCTACACACTTATTATCTAACCTTCCAAAATGTTACATGCCAATATGATCTCAATAATCATAAAAAATTTGGAACAATGACTTTGGAAACACTTTGTTAATAGTGTAGTAGTAGCTTCCGAAATAGACCCCTGTGAACTCATACCTTGATATTTATCTTCTTTTCCCCTTTGTGGACTAACTGAGTCATTTGCTTCTAACATGTGGAATACAGCAAAAGTGTGAGGATGTCACTTCTGGGATAGATTACGGAAAGTAGGGTCTTTCCCTCACTCAGTTTGATAGAGTCACGTGCCGTGTTGTGAACTTCCGGCGGAGAGGATTGAACTTGACTTTCTAGCAACTGCCAGTCAGGGAGGTATCCTGCCAACAACTACATAAGTGAGCTAGAATGCAGATCCACGAGTCAGTTGCATCTTAAGATGATCACCATCTTGTGAGAGACTTAGAGGCATCTCAGGACCCAGCTCCTCAACCCAGATTCCACAACCACAGAAACTGTAAAAAGGGTGAAAGGGGAAATAATTGGAAAGACTGTAACAACACAAACAATATAGCACAAAAGAAACTGTGAAAATATATTTGTTTCTTCAAGTAGCTACATATTTAGAAAAATCTTTAACACAGCAACTGATAACTAATACAACTAGTAAATATAAGTGATCTCTTATCATAAATCTCAACATATCCAGTTCTAGATAAAGGCTATAAAGGAGACAGTATGAAGGGTAAATGGTTGTGGAAAAAATACAATAAAATATTTTAAAAAATAAGATGGCTCATGTCAGGTGGAAAATGGACAAAATAAATGGGTTATTAATAAAATACATTTAGAAATATTTATAAACATGGGTAAAGCTGGAACACAAAACTATGAATAAACTCAATAAATAAGGAATATTACATTTAAAAATAATTTTATAACTGTATATTAAAATAGAAAAATATGTAGTGCATATAATTATATTCATATAGAGTAAAATGTTATAATATCAATCCATAATATAAAGACTAAGATCAGAAAAGTGCTTCCTCATTGAAAAGTCAAAAAAACAATATATGCCATCATTTATAATGCTTCCTGTTTTTCAAATAATAGGTCTGAACCAAATATAGCAAAATATTGTGACTCTTTTTTATATTTTGGTAAGGTAAGCATAGATATTTACACCATATTCTATTTTTCTTGTTTAAAATATCTCATATGTTTTGAAAAGTCATATTTAATAAGGAGAAATTGAAAAATTATAGTATGATACATTAACATAAAATTGGTAAGTGGACTGTTCATATAAAAATAATGAAGATGAAAATACCTGAATTTAGTTTAGACAAGTTAAAAGAAGGCCAAATTAGATATAGATCTTGTTTGTTGTAGTAATCGGATGACAACAGGATCAGCAACCATAATACAACAAATGATTTCCGAGACATTAAGCAAATAAATCATTTATATAGAGTAATGTAAACAAATCATTTATACATCTACTGCACACAGCACATCCTTAAAGTATGCCTCAGAGACATCTAGTAAATAGTATAAAACATAGCAACTCTATCATAGTTTGCTATTGTGGGGAAAAACACTTAAAAATGACATATAATCCACTAAAATGGAAAATACATTATTCAACCATGTAAATCTGACATCTAGAAATATTAATACTATTATGCTAATTAGAGAACAACATAATTACTCAATTTTAGTCTCTCGATATGCAGTAAATTATATCAAAGGCACTCCAACAGATATTTTAATTCAGTTTGTTTTACCATATAAATAAACTTTCCAGGTTATATATTTCCTTAACTAATGTGTTTTTTTTACTATAAATTACTAAATGAGAACATACCCCTTTATTTAAAAATTATTCATTTGCATTGGATATATTTTGGTACTTTTACAAAAGCATGGAAGATAATTAAAATGTCTATCTTGCATACATTTTGTTTTCATCATGCTTTGCTTAATAAACAGGACCAGTAAACTTGACTCCCAGACATTATTTGTGGCTGTTTACAAATAAGATGTGATTTGTGCACAGCAGACGGAGGGCATGGTGAGTGGTTATAAGGTTATAGTAATTCCCAAATCCTTCATAACTCACTAGTTGAATTCTGAACATTTACTTTCATACTTTTTATTAAACTCATAAAACTATTAAAATAAAATTAACTCTTTGGGAAATACGATACCACTTTTGTGCATCATTTAGAATTTTTCTGTTTAAACATAATTTTGGAAATATCTTTAGAGTGAAAAAATATAATATTAGGAAACTAAAATCAGTTGGGGATCAGAAGGGACAGGAGGAACTGAGAAGACTTGTGCAGACTGCAGACTGGACTAATCTCTTCACCACTTCTTCTATCTATACATTTTCCATTGTAAGTTTTCAAAGCTTTCCTGTTGTGGGTTAGTTTAATTCTCTGCTCCTGAGGTCAGTGTGTGTGTCACTTAAGGTCAATGTGACCTGAATCCAGCAGTGTCTTGTAAAGCATTTGCAAGATTGCATTCACTAGTTCTTTTTTAAAAATATATTTTATTGATTATGCTATTACAGTTGTCCCATTACCCCCCTTCATTCCCCTCCACCCTGAACACCCTATCCCACCCACATTCCCCCCTTTAGTTTATGTCCATGTGTCAGAAGTTCTTTAGCTTCTACATTTCCCCTACTATTCTTGCCCTCCCCTGTCTATTTTCTACCTACCATCCATGCTACTCATTC
>CM052540.1:176685377-176734965 GCA_028533065.1 Trachops cirrhosus
GATGTGCCTTGATGTGTTCCTCCTTGGGTCCAACTTCTTTGGGACTCTCTGAGCTTCCTGGACTTCCTGGGAGTCTATTTCCTTTGCCAGATTGGGGAACTTCTCCTTTATTATTTGTTCAAATATCTTTTCCACTTGTTGTTCCTCCTCTTCTGCATTTACTAGTCCTTGACTTGCTAGAGCATCCAAGCCATGGCAAGCCATGAGCAAATTAGCTAATAATGAATTGTGGTTGATTTTAAGCCACAAGATTTTGGAGTGGTTTATTACACAGTGATAATTAAGAGAAGTAGGACAAATATTCTACAGAGCCATCTATGAAATTAAATTTATATAACTTCTAAGTGTGCTGCCAAAGAGATTTATAATAAGTAATTGACCTTAATTTTTTCTCACTTCAGATGATAAAATTTTGTTCTAAATAGAAAATATGAATAGATATAATTGTGTTAATGTATACAGCAGCTCTCACAATTTATATTATGACAGACATCTTTAAAAATCACATGATAAATATTAAACATAGGTCATTATAAGCCAAAAATGTGCAAAGTGGGGGATATTATTAAGAAATATATTGTACTCCTATTCCACTATTATTAACTTTTGCTCCATCCTCAAGTTATTACTGTAATAGATCACCCAAAATATGGTGGCATAAAACCACTGTCTGTTAAGCTCACTGGTTCTTTGGTTTAGGAATTTGGACAGAGCAAGGGTATATTTTTATGTTGATTACAGTAGAGACTTGAAGATTGGGGAATAAAATCATCTGTAGTGATCTTTAATCACATACATGCATTTCAGCTGGGACCTCAGATGGGATTTTCAGAAGACCTGCAGATCGTTTCTCCATGTGCTCTGCACTTGCTAATAGCGCAAGGGTAGCAGGATAATGAGACTTGTTGCATGGGACACAAAGCCCCGTGAGCTAGTAGTGTTCCTATGTGCAGAATGAAATCTTTCCTGTGGACCTGGTGGCAAACCCACAGATTGTCATTTCTACTAGTCTCACATCTCCCAAGAGTTATGAGGACATGACCCTGACACCACCTTCTAAAGGTAGGTGGTAATACTACACTGTATAATAGCAAGGAGGATGGGTGATATAACTATGACTAAATTAGAAAAATACCACTTGCAACAGCCATGTACTATGCCTCCTTAATTTTATCCTCATCTCTTTTAATTAAGATTGAATATATTTGACCTTCTTGTTTGTTGTACATCTTCCTATTAGAATGTAATTTTTTTGTTTGTTTTGTTTTGTTGCTTTCCACAACAAAAGAAATTGCACCTGGAACAAGTAATTGCTTAATAATTAAATAATATTAATAATTTATCAATGAATGAATAGTTGAATAGTTATATTAAATTATTTTAAAAATAAGGGAGAAAATATAAAGTAAGCTTAGAATAAATAAATGATGGATTTAGACACATAACAAAAATCAATATAATATGATTTTCCTATATGTTCATCTTGCATATTTTAAAGGTTGATGATTTCCATATACTAACAAAAAATTAATTCCCTACCCTCTTCTATTTGTAATGTTTTTATACCATTTTTTGGTAAGCAAGAAAATGACAATATCAGCATATAGTGAGAGATTTACAATGTTTACTTCTTTTTTAAATCAATGAAATTATAAATTAAAGCTCTGAGATAAATCCATCTGTTCATTTGCTATTAGAATAGCTCCTTAGTTGCCAGAAAATTCTAGACTGTTGAGATATCTCTTTTATGGACAAATAAGATGCATAAATGAGCATAATGAACTTGCCAATTTTATATAAGGATGAAGGATATAATTAGTTTTTTGTTAAGTGTATGTGAAGAGGTTAATGACATTGGAAATCATATCACTAACTATGTATGCTGGAACTGATAGTGACAAGAATTTTTCAAATTTAGAAGTGAAAAAGTAGAGAAAGAGGAAAGGTAACAGATATAAAAAATTAAATGGTCATGAGTTTTAAGCTGGTGTTGACTATTCAAATAAGGAACAGGAAAGTACCTGTTTTTTTATTAAATTAAGGAAAAAAGGAATAAAGATTTTAGTTTGGGGTGATGATAAAACAGAAGCCGTAAATGTGGGTGGTTAAAGTAGAATAAAATTTTAATACATAAAGTAGAGTATGCATAAAATGAAGATTATGTATAGTTCTGTTACTATACAAAATCCTTGCCTACATTCCAAAAGTAGAATACATTTTATAAGTTAATTCATTCATCACATGAAGACCATTGTTGATACAGTGCTCTGACAATTACAGTATGAAATTTTTGTCTATGAATCATTTCCCTCCACTTAAACTAGGTTGTCACATCATTTCAATTCTAAAATGTAGAGACAGTAAATATGTTTTCCTAATCTGAGCCATTTTCTCCATTCTGCCTTCAGCAAAAGTACAGTATGAACTGTGCCTTATTTTCAGTTGGCCACTCTGCCCATTTTCACTGGATCAGAATGTAGAGAAAGAAGTAGTAGTATTCTTTCTCTCTCTTTCTTTCCCTCACCCTCCTCCTGTCTCTGTCTCTCTCTGTTGGCCTTTTCTCTGTCTTTCTCCTTCTCTTTCTCTTCCTTCTCTCTCATATTTGCATATACATATATCATTAAATAAATATACAAATTTCTAAGTGATTCCTTAAATTGCAATTCTTCATCCATATTTTGCTTGACACACATATATCAAATTCTTATTTTATGTTTCTCATAACAAGTTCTATTTCTTTTTTTAGGACTTAATACAATTTAAATTAAGAAATCATTTTTGGGGGATTGTTTCTACATGAGGATAAAATGTGTCAGTTTTATCAGAGCTGTAAATCTCACTTCATAGCAGTATCTAGCACAGACCAGAACTCAATAAATACATTTTGAATGAACACATTGACTTCCACTCATGGAGCTTCATCCCCTCAAACTTTAACTGGAGATGTTAATATCTAAAAAATGTATACAAAACATTAACTACCTCAAATTTGCTTTATCCTATTTATTTTTATCAGGATTGTTAATTTTTAGTTTCTCAGACTGATTTTCTCTCTCACTTCTAACTATAGAAATACCATTGCTTTACTTAGATTTGAAGCTTCAAGTCCCTGTGATTGTCATTAAATGATATTCATAAAGAAAAAAATATGTGCCCTTTTCCCAGAAGCTGGAAAAAAGCAAAAATTTTATATTTTAGGACTGTTACTATTGCTTTGGAGTTTTACTTTCTAATAGAAACAAAATTTTGATTAGCTATTTGATACTTGTGGACCCTTAAATAATATTAAATTTTTCATAATACTATAGGTAAAAGTGTTTGTGAATTTCATTTGTTAAGCCCGAAGTTCATTGTCATGATCATTTCTTTCTTTTCTCACACACACCACACTCGGATAATAAGCAACAATTAACATCAACTTCTCCTAGACATATTTGATTTCTTATTTTAAAGGTTTAAATTTCATAGTCTTATTAAATCAACAGTACCTTCTTACTTTCCTCAGAGGATTGGATATAAATCACCAAGTAACCAGCAAAGTGACAAACTATAAATTAAATGCTCAATTAAATCTGGTGATGTTCTATAATAAAAGGTGCTCTATTAGATGGACGGCTCATTAGCATTTGGGGCCATTGTTAAGTCTGATTCTGCTTGTTCATATATGGATAACAAAGCACACAGTGTCACAGTGAAATAATGAACCTAGTATGAGATTTTTCCATGAATAATTTCCCTCCAGATTAGAAAGAAAATTAACATTGAATTTTCAAATAATTACTTTAAACTAATTAAAAAATAGAAAAAAAAGCAATGAAAGGAAGTCTTCAATATATGTAAAAGAAAAAAATAACAAATCATCGGATATATTTTCAGAGTAAATAAATTCCCCAAATTCAAATTGGACCTCATATTCCCAGTTTGTTTCCTGTACAAAGTCAAAGTGTCATATTATATTAGGTGAATAATAAGACTCCACAGTTCATTAAATCATAAATTCACTTCTTTGCTTCTCTTGTGGTGTGATGTGTTTGCATTTTTGCCCTGAGGACAGGTACTAACATGAACATTTATCTGTAATTAAAGATTCACAGACCATTAACAGTAGAGCAAATTTCCTTTCCAGTTAAGGCAGAGAAATAAGATGTTTTAAAAATTATTTCCTATCCCATGTGAAAGTCATCAACCATTTATTCCATTCAGGTTTTCTCCACTAGAGAAACCAATTCCTTAAATGACGTTTTTAAAGGCTAAAATAAAATTGTTCAATAATCCACCACTACCTTTTTTTCTCAATAATCATTTAAACATTTTCTGTGATTTTGTCCTCTGTAAGGGCTTTCTAAATTAAGTAAGAAAATGAGTGCTAAGTCTAATTTTGTCTACTTGTATCTTATAGGTTGTCTACTGGAACAAATAAAGGTGAAAATAAGAAAGCTAAATGAATAAAAGCAAGGTGACAGTTAATCATCAAACTGGGAACAGGGGACATTTTATTGATGTAAATTGAATATATAAAAATATTTTTCTACTAATTAAATATTATAATATGTCTGGGTAATAACTTACTAATGTTATTAAAATGCCAGCATGTTGCAGAAAAAAAAGTGTTTTATCACATATCTGTGTAAAATCATCTGTTCTATATTTGGGCTAAAATTATTTATTCTATAGTCATTTTTAAAAGAAATATGTATTGAACACGTGCTAAATTACAAGCATTATGAAAATAGTTAATGTGTAACAGCACATCTTAGAAGACAAATTACATGGATTCAAGTTTTTTTTTCCTGTCACTTTCCAGTTGTGTGATCTTGAATCAGTTGTTATTTAAGCTTTCTCTTCCCTGATTTTCTACCTAAAAATGGGGTGTGGCGACCACTGCTGGGAGTCATCACCATGTTTTCCCTCTGCCCACAGGTACAGAGCCCACATATATTCCTCCACTCACACACCTTCACGTCAGTCCAAGTGAATCTGTCCCAGCCACTAAAGTGAGAGTGGGAGTCCCCGCAGCCTGTCCAGTCTGGCCTATACAATTTACTGGTGTATAGTTTTGTGCTTTTCCCCACTCCAACATAGAAAAAGGAAAAAGTCTGATGATGTCATGATCAAAGCTACAGGATGGTTGATGGCAACCTCCCTAAATGACTGCCTAGAGAAAAAGCTATGCAGCCCCACAAGCACTGTGCTGTGATATAAAAGAGAAATACATGTTCATTATGTAAATCTACAAAGATTTGAGAGTTTAGTTTATTTGTTATACTTATGCTTCTCTAAATAAAAGATGAAGTTTTTAATAGTATCTGTCTTGTAGATTCAAGGCGGGATTTGTGGATCATTTGTATAACACTGGGATCAGAGTCTGGCATGAGTTAAATCCACAGAAATACTTGCTGTTTCATTGGTTAAGATCATTGTTGCAGACACTTGTAATGTTCTCCAAATATACAAATGCTCTCCTCTATTTCCCAGCTTCCCTTGCTCTTAGGTTGGGCTCTATGATTGGACTTGGGCTACTGGACTGTGAGCAAAACTGATGTAAGACATTGCCATGCCTGACTTTATATGTTTCCTGTGCACACATCTCTAGATCACTGCCCGTCAAGGAACTGTGAAGACACGTGATGAGGATTGCATTATCAAAAATATAAATAACTCAGAGTCCTGAGTTAACACCTGGGCCATCACAGAGCTCTGATAAGTCAACCTGTATACTGGCTATCACTGAGAATTCAGTTTTCACTTATATCACAGCAAAACTGGCCCATCTCTAATCATGAGAACAATGACGAAGTCTGTCATGGGTACAAAACATATGAAGCAGTTTCTGTGTTCTTGGAAGACTAATGAGGATATTTTATAGATATTTTAACTTTACAAAAGTTGTTGAATGTATATGAAAACATTGCTATTTTTAAAAGAAATGAGATTCTGCAATTTTTCACATCAGTTAAGAGGTTGACATGAAAGGACACAAGATTTATATTTAATAATTCTTAAGGGCATATACTTAGATTAAGTCTACAAGTACTAAATAGATATTATCAAAAATGTAGTTACTCTCTACTGAAATATACTGTTTGCATAAAGATCATATTCCTTAGCATAAAATAGAATTACCTTTCTGAAATAAGCAACCTATTTGAATTTTCTTGTCATCAGCTTTTCATCAAGTGACCTGTGAAGATCTCTGCCTGCTGAGCTCTGGTTAACTGCATTAACATTCTGCACCCTGAGAGCTTAGAGCCTGCAAATTCTTACTTGACTTTTCATAATTTACAATAGATGATTAGGTTTTTATTTATTTTTGTTTGGGTTAAGTGTGCTATATGAATTGGTTACAAATAGACCAACCTAGAGATGAAAATTTTAGAACCTATAAAGAAAATAGTAATTATATTTGATATTTTCATAAAAAATCAAGCATTGCTTCTGTCATATGTGATATCCTTACCAGTCATTTAAAAGAAATAGCTTCAAGTTTTCTTATCCTCTAGAATATTATAGTTATGAATTATAGATATTTCTCACCCAGGTTGGAAATGCTATCCTTCCAATTGATTTTTAATAATGAGAAATAACATTAAAAATGTGAGTAATTCCTAGTTTCAAGCCAGTATGGAAAGTGCATAACTGTCTAAAGAAAAAAATAAATGTTTGTAGTTCTGTTTGTTATTTCTTCGTGTCATACGTCAAATTTTGGACACCATTTCTGTCATTACATTTCATATAACATTCAACTGGTAATCAGTAATATGAGATTTTTCTCTGAAAATAATATTTCTAATAATAAATCTGAGGCTCTGAGATACAAAGATCTTGTCTAATCTAACGCTTTTCATAAAAGGTGGTCAGGATAGAAAAACCTATCTTGAGTCTTTGTTTTTAAGCACAAAGTTATACAATTTTGTTCTTTATTAACCACAAAAAGTCACTGAAACTTCATTATCAAAGGTATCCTATGTGAAATATAAATATATGTTTAGAACATGTTTTTCCTATTGTCTGTCTAAAAACATGGAGTTATTGAAAATATCAGAAACAGTATGAAGAGATATTCACATTTTGTGTTTCTTCTAATATATTTAATATTATTAAATTCACAATTGTTAAAATTATTGTTTGAATGCTGTACTATATTTATGATAGTAATAGCATTCCTGTTGATTCACACAATTCAGTATTAACACAAACATGCTCTTGATGTCATGTTAAAATACAGAACTTTGATTTTACTTTTTTATTCACTTGGAAAATTAGGTACTTATGTTAAAAGTTAAAATAGTCGATTCTTTGAATTTTCAGATATTCCTAAATGTCAAATTGCATTTTCTTAATTATTGTGATATCCTTCAACCTGTTAGTAAAGGTGTGAATTTAAAAGATTTTAAAAGAAAGATGTATGTTTTTCATTTCAGAAAATATAAGGGGTAGTTAGCTCTTTAAATTAGTTTATTTAAAAATCCTATTTATTATATATTTTTATTCCCAGGACTTCAAAATTGGTCTTATTTTTATTATCTTCATGAATACTATAGTTATAACATTTATATAACTATGCATGCAATTATAAACAAAACTGAATATTCCCATTATTTTCTTTTTATCCTCTTGTCTTTTTTCTCTTTTTTACTGTATTTTTATTGTATTTTCTTTTTATCCATCTCCTTCTGTTCTTATCAGAGTTCTGCATTATTTAAAATAGCAAGAAACTGTACTGAATAAACTAAAATAAAAAATTAAAAAAATAAATAAAAAAAATAAAATAGCAGGACAATTATTTACTGCCTACCAGTTTTTATTATTTTACCTGAAACAGTAGGGGACACAAAAAGCTTAAGAAGCTACACCAGAAGAAGTAGCTGCTATGACTTGTTGGAATGAAAAGTATTTCCTATCATAACAGAAAATACACAAAATTGGGAGAAGCACAAATAAAGTAATAAAGTAAGAGTGAACAGAAACAATCAAATTGAGACATTCAGACTACACTAGTACTGGCATGGGAAACCTCACAGTTGTCATCTTCTCTTGTTCAAAAAGGAGGTTGATGTCGAATCAAGGACCTATAGAACACTTGTTATTCTCTAGGTGGAAATATTTTTTAAATAAATAAGAAACAAAGTTTTGAAACATAGGCACTAAGAGAAATCATCATGAAAGTCACATTGTATGAATTAAGGTGTTACATGTATTTCTTCCAGTGAATTTCAGAAAACTAAAATAATAATCACAAGAAAGTAAACATACAAAAACCATGTAAGGAGGAAGACAGGCAGTCTGCTTACCATTACATCTATGTTCTGTAATTCTTGTTGAATGAATCAAGTGTGAACGTAATAAAAATAAAGTACTTATTGGATTATCGAACTGTTAAAATTGTGTAGTGGACATGCATTTACTTTCATCTGAATATGTTAATTTCCACTAATCTACTTTTTTCATTACTTTTAATTGTTTATTTGTATTGTATTTTTCCATTATTGTTTATCCCCCTTATACTCTCTTCTACGTCCACCTAGCCACTCCCCCTACAATCACCACACCATTGTCCATGTCCATGAATCCTTTTTTTCTTTTTTGTTCAATCCCTCCACTCCCAACACCCCCCCAAAACTGTGAATCTACTCTGTATCTATGCATCTACTCATCTACATTTAAAGAAATCTCTTAACATGCACATTTTGTTTATTAGAGAGAGACTAGGTTAATTTAAATTTAACTGCCTCTCTTGTATTTTATCTTTATTAATTAATTAACTTTTTGTGTTAGGTATTTACAAATAACTTCTCTGCTTAGGCATAGAAGAAAAAAAGTGCATTGCATTGTGAGTCTTACTTAGTATTAAAATCTAATATAGACAATCTTGCTTTAATACATTCCTAAAAGGTAAATCAAAACAACTAGAAAGTAAAGTAATGATGAAGTAATGGAGCTAAGGAGACAAAATGAAAAACATCAGAGAAACTCATTTTTAGTTTCTTCTTTTCTTCTTGAAAATCTATTGAGACAGAAGTATATAGATATATAGATATACTATATCTATAGTATCTATGTATCTATATGTCTACCTATATCTAATCTATAACTATATCTATTTCTATCTATGGAACATTTATAGATTCAAAGGGGGCACAATCATTACTTTTTAGAGATTTAATATTTTTTTTCTTTCAGATACTTGGCCAAATATTAATTCTAATCATATTCATTTACACTGTTCCCTGTAGAGTGCTCTTAAATTTCTTAGATGATTCAATTTCTTAAATGATCATATATCTTGGCTTACAGTTTTTATAAAAGTTTTCTAGAACTGATGCATGTTATCTTTGAAGTCATGTCGATTCTTGCAGGTTCCCAATAATCAAATTCAGACTCACGTGATTCCTTAACACCGCCACCGCACACATTAAGTCCCTCAACAACTGTGTCTCTTCTCAACTTATCATTCAATTTATATTCATTTCTCTGAAATTTATATCTGGCTTTGCAAATACCACAAAATGACAAACAAAGATAAAATGAGCATCAAAATTGAAAAATAAAACAACTGCTACGTATTTCATGTGTTCCTGTTGTGTGATTGACTCAAGTTTTTTCTCATGAGAGAATACAATGAACAACTTGCAGGGGGTTTTTGTTTGTTTTTTCCTCTGCCATCTGTTTGTTTCTTATTTTAGGTGATAATGAGAATAAGGAACAGGGAGATTTGTAGCAATGAATTTCAAATATTTCTAATCTGTGGATCATTTCACTAGAGTGTCTTGGGGATAGCTCACTGTTTTTCTATAGTAAATGTCTTATAAATACTGATTTATGTGATTTTCCCCCAAAAAACATACATTGATTTAAATACCTTAGGAGTAAGTAGCATTACTTTTACCTTAATTTATGTAATGAATTATATAAGCCTGATTCACAGTTGACATTTAATAAATAACATATGTGGTTTTAGTCAATTGTTAGAATATAAAATTAGTGAATGACTAGAATGCAATGTTAACTTTTGAATAATTTCTTAAAATGTTTCATCTACATATTTTATAATAAAAATAAGGCATATGTATATATACATATGTGTATATATGCTCTGCTTAATAATCCATTAATTGGGGAAATAATAGTACTGATAGTATAGTGATGTTGAAATAGCAGTATATTTAAACTATGCATGAACAGTGTAAGTGTTCTATGAATATAAGTTACTACATCAGTGTTTTGTATTAGGGCAAAGATTATTTATCTTTTATCCTGAGCACCTATTGGGGCACACATAATAGAATTTACTCTCTCTTTAAATACATACCACATTTCAAAATTCTTAGTGACAATCCAATTTGCTTTAGTAACAAGCTGAACAGGATAATGGAGAAATTAAAAATGTTTTTTTCCCTCTTGTCTAATGTAGACTATTTTTAAACCTCAAATGGAATATTTAATGTAACCACTGGAAGAAATCGAATGTCCTTGGCACCTCCCACTGAATCCACACCCAAATAAGACTTTTTGAAAGATAATTGTAAGAACATATTTTATTGTAAGTTCATAAATAAATTTGTAACTGCTCACATCAAAGATCTCCCTCTTTGGATTCAGCGTTTTCAGGGGAAAAACTTATGTATCATTAAAGGTTCTTGTACTGTTAACATACTCACACCAACTCTTTTTTTGCATTAACTCAAATGAATTTCATTGTAAAATCTACACTTTTGCAGTAGTTAGTACTCTCAGGAAGAGCAGTGAAGAAAGAGAAACAAATGTTCACAACACTGAATTTCAACTGTTTCAGGCTTACATATTTTCATTTGTGATAAATGAGATAAGTCATGTTCTTAATAACTTTTCAAATATTTGTTAAATTCATATTCCAGCCACAAAATAGTCTGATCAATGCAAGAATATCAAACATTTTGAACAAAACCACTTCTGCATGATTTTGTTTTGTATTGTTCAAGTAATGTTGCCTCCATTTCACCCCACCACAGCGCCCCCCCCAACTCATCCCCATCTCCCACCCTGGATTCTACCCCCCTTTTGCTTTGTCTATGGGTCCTTTATACATGTTCCTTGATGACCGTTCCCCTTCTTTCCCCCATTATCCCCTTTCCCCTTTCCCCCCTTCCCTCTGGTCACTGTCAGTTTGTTCTTTGTTTCATTGTCTCTGGCTCTGTATAGCTTACATCTTTGTTTTGTTGATGAGGTTCCACTTATGGTGGGATCATATGGTATTTGTGTTTCACCACCTGGTTTATTTCACTTAGCATAATGCTCTCCAGTTCCATCCATGCTGTCATGAAGGATAGGAGTTCCTTCTTTCTTTCTGCTGCATAGTATACCATTGTGTAAATGTGCCATGTTTTTTTTATTCACTCATTTACTGATGGACACTTAGGCTGTTTCTAGAACTTGGCTATTGTAAATCGTGCTGCTATGAACATTAGGGTGCATAGGTTATTTTGAATTGATGTTTCAGGATTTTTAGGGTATAATCCCAGTAATGGAATTGCTAGGTGAAGAGACAGTTCCATTTTTAGTTTTTTGAGGAAATTCCATACGGTTTTCCACAGAGGCTACACCAGTCTGCAATCTCACCAACAATGTACTAGTGTTTCCTTTTCTCCACATCCTCTCCAGCACTTGTTTGTTGATTTGTTTATGATGGCCATTCTGACTGGTGTAAAGTGGTGTCTCATTGTGATTTTAATTTTCATCTCTCTGATGGCTAGTGATACTGAGCGCTCTTTCAAATTCCTCTGAACCCTCTGTATATCTTCCTTGGAGAGGTGTCTGTTCAGGTCTTTTGACCATTTTTGAATTAAATAGTTTGTCCTCCTTGATTGGAATCATATGAGTTCTTATATATTTTGGAAATCATAAGCACTAAATAATAGACACATTTTGCTTCAACTTGCAATTCTCCTTTACCATTAAAAATATATTGACTCAATATTTTTGTATGAATTAAGGAGCATGGTCAATTAGTGTAAAAATATTGAGATGTATGCTCAAATCCATCTAAGTCTGCATATATACCTTGCTTTAATTTTCTCTGTGGGCTTGAAACACAGTGCATGTTATACTGTACATGTCATATAATAATTCCTTACTATATATTAAATAGGCCTTGCTCATTTACCTGCTGCCTCTTTTATTAAAATAGAAGCTTTTAGAAGACATGACTGTAGTTAATTTTGATTATTGTCATATATCCAATATTTACAACATTCCTTAGTATGCAGTAAGCTCTAAGTAAATACATATATGAGTTAAAGAATGAATGACTTTGGGACAAACAAAAACTCATGGACACAGACAACAGTACGGGGTTGCCACAAAGAAGAGGGTTAGAGAATAGTACAGGATACAGAGGATCAGATAGAAGGTGACAGAAGATTATATTGTGGGTGGTGGGCACTCAATGCAATACACAGATGATGTATCATATAATTTTACACTTGAAACCTATATCCTTTTATTAACCAATGTCACCCCAATAAGTTTAATTTAAAAATTAATGACCTGGACTTGACCCACTCACCTTGTCCAAGTACCTATTTCAGGGATGCATACTTAAGCAAATCTCACATAGCATTCTTTTGATGACTGTTATTGATCCAAGTACTGCATATGACTTAAACTGGCCTGTTTAAACCGAAAGGACAGACTCTGTTCCCTTAATGGGGAAGCAATTTGCTCAGTCTCTCACAGATGGGAAAGATAAAGTGTGAGACCTCAGATGTTGACACACTGCTGATAGATGCTTTGTGACAATGAGAGGGGTTACCATGAAGACAAAATGAGGATTTAAAACAAAACAAGAATTAAAAAAAAATTAAAAAAGACAGGGCAGAGTTACTAACAGAGATAATAAGGAAGTAATTAAACCTGAGCTCAAGACAATATTTTGTACCTACATTACTTTGAATGTGTTGCTAATTTTTAGGTTTTAGATTTTTTTAAATTAAATGAATAGTCAGACTTGTGTTTAATGTTACTTGTATCTGAAAACAGCTTACCCTCTGCTGAAGTCTAGGTCCTACCAGAGAACCTGAAATATATCAAAGCAGACTGTTGAGAAACCTGAAAACCCAGATTCTTCTAAAACCAGTGGATCAGCAAGAGTTGCCCATTCTTTATTAAATGTGCATGGCCTCTGCTTTTCTTGCTTGAAAACTGTGCAGAAGTCTCAAATTAGGCAGCACAGAATCATTACCATTGATAACATGAGTAGAGCCTGCTTAGTAGACTAGGACTTTAAGATGTTGTTATAGAACCAAAATCCCCAATAGCAAAGGGGATGATAGGAAGCTGAAATATCAGGCCAATGACAGCATTTAACCATCAGTAGTAAGATTGGTGTAATTACCACATAAACAGCAAATTAAAATGACTGCCAAAAGGTAGCCTTCTCCTCAGGTATCTATGAAAGTGGCTAATAGAAAATTGACTTCCATGGGATAAAATAGATGGACAGTGAATAAGAATAGTCCTTAATATGCATAAAGAAAAGTGATCTATAATGTATAAAAATAAGTAAAGGCAATCACTCCAATAGAAAGTCACGATTCACCCCTACGTTTCCAGAATTGAACTAGTACTCAGACTCAGTACCTGTTGACTGAAACAGGGAATGGGTCCTCATGAAGAAAGACTCTCTGACCTCATATTAAGTGAATTCAATAGTGATTTATTCTGCCCTCCCCCAAAAGGGCATATTTACATAAGTAATTATGCCACAAGAAAATGGAAAAGACACAATATTTATAAGGGCATTAGGTTTAGGGCTTACACTAGTGCAAATACCCAATAACCAAAAGCACTGGTTAAAGTAGAATATATTGTGATTAACTATAAAATAAACTCTGGCCAATCTCATAGTATGTCCCCTGATGTTACCGTCTAAGCTGGTTATTATTCTCCCATTATATTCTCAAATATATAAGTAAATTTAATACAGTAGAACTTGAATTTTGACCTATTGAATCACTGTTATTATATTTTAAAAGACCAAATGGAAATCCTAAAAATTGCCTGTGAATCTCAGTCATAATAGTCAATCAAAAATTATATCAGCTCAGGGAGAAATGGAAGAGATTAGTGCCTCTCTCAAAAACTTAAGAAAATATAGAGGTAATATTTCTCATCCTTTCTCATTTTATTTAAACATAAACCTTAAGGAAAAGTTGAATGAATCATGACAGATGAGTACAGATTAGCAAAAATTTAACTAAATTTGAGTCATAATTATGACAGTTTTACTAAATATGTACACTCAATAAGGTAGAGTAACACATCTTTGGTAAGGGTTATACAGCTATTGGTCTGGCAAATGTGTTTTATTTCTTTCTTTCCATGACCATTATTAAAGAAAATAAGAAGTGATTTGCACTCACATGATATGAGTGTCACTATGCATTCCTAGTCTTGGCTCACATCTATTTAATTCTACACTATGATATCACAGAGTCCAAACAAAACATTTGGAAGATGTCAGACTGACTTATTTTCATTATGATATTGATTAAATTTTGTATCTGGTTAACAATAAATAGCAAAAACTGTGGATTTCTTACTGAAATATAGAAATTAAAAAGAGTAAAGTCATTTCTACATTGTTGAAGATTTCAGACCAGGAGTTCCCCAAAGAAAAAGACAAGAATGAGTACCTCTCTGACTCTACCAGGAAAGAAGAACAACCATCACAGACCTTTTCACATTTTGCAAGAACTGTTTTCTTCATGTGGGAGTGTAGTTCTAACCTATTCACTGAGTAATGAGAAAGGCTTCTGGTTTTAAATTGGTCCCAGAACAATGATAGTTCCTGAAATGAGTAAAATGTGCAACACAAGCCGTGCTGTTGAATTGGGCCATATAACTTCGTAAATCACTGAGGTATTAGGAGTATCTGGAGGTAGAAGATAAGTTTATTGTCTCCAGACTAGGGATCTGGACACTTACCAAGCTGTGTATAGTCGAGAATCATAGTCCATTTGAATCACAGTCCATCTGAAAAAAGTCCATTTGACCTGACATGCTACCAGGTCCTGATAGTGCTAGAGTGACCAATCATGAGGCATAATCTAAGCACGAATCCTGAACCTCCCCTCATCAGTTAGATAGTTCTGATGAATAATCATCAAGTCAATTGAGAGCAGCAGCAATTTAACTTAAGTTAAAAATGACACATCTATGATTGGATATGAGTAGTGGGATCTGAACAGAAGCAGAAAGCACAAGCTAGCTGCATGAACAAGTGCCTCAGAACTTCAATTTACCCAGCTCTTCTACACTTAGGCCTTTCCCTCAATTCATACAGATGGTAGTGTTGGGGTATTCCATATGAACAGTTGATGAAGAAGGGGGAAAATGAAGCTTGGTTTACACATGTGGCAGCATGTATATTGGTTTGAATTGACAATGAACAATAGGTGAACTGTGACTTCACTCAGGGGAGATGACGCTAAAGACATGGATGAGGGTAAATTCTCCCAAGGAAAAGACTTTCAAGTGATGCACTTGTTATTTATTTATTTATTTTGGGGGGAGAAAAGAGGGTTTGGAGGTTAAGGGAATACATGAACACATCAACAATCATGAATGGCTTAGCTTATTTTTTTTAAGGGGTCGAGGAATAAACTTGGAAGATCAAGCACAGGAAGTTATCTGGAAGAGAAATGTGGATGGGATGGACTTATTTAAGTGTGCCCAAATGGTGAAGTCATTACACATTAACTCCCACCATAGGATTTCTATCGCAGAAAAGACACTAAAAACCAAAATGGAGGGGCTGATTCAGCGAGTAGCTGTAAATCGCCTTCTGCTCTTAAAAACTCCAATAGTTAAGCTATTGTGGCAGATGCGAGAGCAAGGCATGAGCCTGGAGCCTGAGATTTCCCTTGACACAGCTGACCTAACATGTGCCGATATTAAATCCTAGACAAGCTGAAGCAGTGATAGTAAGATCCCGTACAGTACCAACCCTCGAAGAAGCCAACTATCAACTTTGTGACAAGTTGTTTATACTACACACCTTTCATTTTCATAAGAAGCAATGTTTTACCTTAATATACAGTAACATGTTTGCTGGATATGAGTTTTCCTTTTATTTATGTCCATAGTGCCTGAGGCAGATACTCCTTCTGAGGGCTCAAAGACTATCTCAGTCACTAACATTAAATCCATAACATTATTTTTTTTCAAGACAAGAAACCCCCTTTATGGCAATGGATGTGCAGAAATCGGAGAATAACTATGGCCAGATTACTTAGTTCACCTTCCAGAAGTTCCAACCCGACTGAGCAGGAGAACTGTGATGTCATCAGGAGGAAAATACTAAGGTATAGAAAGCTAGAAATGAACACAGAAGTGATCCCTATGCACCATCACTCCACTTGGTGAATGTGTGCTTCCTCTTTCTGAAAAGTTGGACTTCGTGTGACTGAAGATCGTGGATCCCAGATTAGACACACCGTATACATCTCAGTAATGTTAAAACTATAGTTAGCCCTTGGTTACTTTGAACAACTAATGCAGGCAAATAGGACTTACTGTATTGTTTGTAGAGCTGCTGCAACACACAGGGTAAGGAAAACTATGTTTGACACTCAGTTGTTTCTTCAGACATTTTGGTTACCTACATGCTCAGTTCAGCTGTAAGTATGCAAGTACAACAATCTCAATCTTATAAAGGCATGATAAATAAGAATGAAGTCTTTTATCACTTCACCAGGAAGGCCACCTAAGCCAGCAGAAGCATTAGTCAATGTGAATGTAGGTTGGGTATCAAGCAAGAGGGTATATCAATTGTAGCCTTTGGACTACAACAGCAGCAGGAGGTCATTCTACGAAGTTTCCTCCTTTAGGTTTGCCTCCGACTGGTTACTAACCATAATTATGGAGAAGCTTTACCGACACAAATTTGAGTCAGTGTGCAAAACATGTGAATCTGAACAGTTCAAGTGGTACGCTGTAGTCAATTCAAACATACCTACCCATCTTCTGGCTGCTTCAAGCACCACAACCAGAATCTTCCATTCATTGCCTGCTCAGGAGAAAAGCCTGTGGTTTGTGTGAGGCTTTTCACCAGGATACACATTGGAGCGAGCATCACCCACCCGAGGGAGAAGGCGATGACTAAAAGCTGGATGAAAAATTTTGGATCCTTGGCCTCAAGGTCAGAAAATTCTAAAGTCTAACTTATGTTTCCTCTAACATCAAAAATTAGGCTTAAGCTGCACTAGACTCAGACGAGGAGTTTGCTCAACTCCTTTCCCTTTTGTCTTCGGTTTGCCTCATTCCCTCTCAGATTTTTCTGGTTACAACTTTCACAACTTTCACAACTTTCTGGGTTGGCCACGTGTATCTTGGTCCCCGTCCCTGTCTCAGCTTCATTTGGGCACACTTAAAGCAGAATAAATGAAGCTCATCACTAGGTAATTATTTCTAATCAGCTTAAGAACAGCATTTTCCCATTTTTTCTATTTCCACAAAAAATGCTAAAACATAATGCATTTTATTTTACATTTAAGAAAATGTTATTTATTTTGAGGTGATATACAAAGATTCTAGAGATTTTAAAATCAAGATTGTAAAAATTATTAATTTTTGCTTTTAGAATTTGTCAGATGTACATATACACACTCAGACACACTCATATACATGCACAGATACATAAACATATAGAAACAAATACAATTTAACAATTTTCTCTTAATTATATATTTTACTAGTCAGGTTTAGTCTTTTCACGTTGTTTCTCTAATCTTAGTTTGTATTTTCTTAATTGTTATAGTTTCTTTGATACTTTATTTTTTTGGTAGGATTATTTTCTTCTATTTTTTTCTATATTTAGATGAGAACAACTATATATATCTATCATACATATTACTTCTAAATTTCAAATATAAGTGAACTTTTCAAGCCAAAATGAGTTTTTGAACAAAACTCGTCATTGAAAACCTGAACATAACAAGATCTCAATACACTGAATATTTATTATTGCTTGCATGAATGTTTTAAATAAAATTATGCATACATGCATATAATTATTGATATTAACACATTTGTGTAAAGGGGCAATTTAATTAATATATGTCTCTGTCTTTCTCCCCAATCTGTAATAAAAAAGCAAGAGACCAATCATGTCTACTACTTTTCTTCCTCAACAGTTTCCAAAGAATTGTGCTCTTGTCATTAAGGTTCTGAAAAGCAGAACTGGAAGAAAAGAGACAAAAAAGCAAACACAAGCAAAATGGCCTCTTTTGTATTCCTGAATCTCTCCTACCCAAAGTTCTTCATCATTGAAATATCTGATTACAAACTACAGTTCCCTTTCTCCATGTAAAACTTATTAGTCTCTTTCCTGTTAGTCATGTAACAGATCATTCTAACTCAAATGAGTCAATATTAGTCCTGGATGTGCTCTTTTCTATGAATGTCTGGAACCCCTGGTAGGAATAGCTTTATCTTGTGTGATTTTATAACCTAACAAATTACATTTATACTGAATTTGAAGAAAAAGTGTCAAGAGAAGAAAATTATTCCCTTCATGAAGAGTAGGAAAGAAACCAAAGAAAACAAATGCAGTGATTATAAATTTCTGTCCTTGGTAGAGAGGTTTTCATTTATTTTAGTGGAGAAACAGACATTATTATGTTGAAGAGATTTTCATTGTTTATGTTTTTAGTATGTGTTGATATTAGGTAAGGCAGTCCTGGGCTAAATTTACATATAATAACATAAAAAAATGGGATATTAATTTTCCTTTTGTAGACAAATATACTTGCCAATTTTATTTATGTATTGGCTTTTTAGTTAACCTGCATCTTATCATGAAAGTCACATCAGAAAAGACGACTTTGACAATACCCAGTTGAAACCCCGAAATTTAAGAAGTACACTCCTTCTGTAGTAACCACAGTTACACAGGCAGCAAACTGTCTCCACTCTAATACCTCAGAATAAATGTCCCACAACTGTGGTGGGGCAGGACGACGGAGCAGAAATTACGTTAAGAGCTATCCCCATAGAAAAACCTACATTCAAACTCATATTCAATTTTGCCATCCTCTTACACATAACCCACAATATCCCCCTACTTGATTATCACTTTAATTAAGAGTATTCAAAGCGTTACCTAAGTTACAGCTTTTAGTTAGTATTTATCCTATCTAAACTCTAGAGTTCATGTTAGTATCTTTTGACAATTATTTGCCTTTTCAGTAATCCGTGGGAGATAGACTTGTTACTTTCATGTCTGGATATATACAATTACGATAAACTATTTTTTGATCATTTTTTCTTTTCTTTTTTTATTCTTCAGTAGTCTGTGTTGTAATGTATGTCATAAGTGAAGTCAATTGAGAATATCATGCACTCTTCTAAAAATTGCCACTAATTCTACACCCAATCCTGATTAAAACTGTTTATCTGTCTATATTTTATATAAATATATAGATATGTAATATATACACATGTGCACGTGAATACATACAGAGTGGTGGTGAGTATCATGGCTTCCCAAACTTTCCATGCCCTAATCCCAAGAACCTATGATTGCGTTGCCTTACTTGAGAAAAGAGACTTTGTAGATGTGCTTAAATTAAGGGCTTAAAATAAAATGAGGAGATTAACCTGCATCATGTAGGTGTGTCCAATTTATTACTTAACCCTTACAAACAGAATAGTCAGGCAGACAGTCAAAGAGGCATAGCACGAAGAAAAGCCGAAGAGGAGCTGAGAAGTGAGAAGGCCTAGGATGGAGGGCGTCAAAGTGCAAGGTTCTGAGACAAGCCTGAGGAAGTAAGGATGGTCTCCAGCAGTCAGCAAGGAAATGTGAACCTCAGTACTACAACTGCTTGAAATTTAATTCTGCCAACAACCTAACTGAGCTCGGAAGCAGAAGACTTCCCAGAGCTTTCCATAAGCAAAATCGCCCTGCCAGCACCTCTGTATTGGTCTTTGAGACACAGAGCAGAGGAACCCCCTAAGCTGTTGCTTACCTGGACTTAGGATCCACAGAGACTGTGAGGTCACAAATAGACATTGTTTTAAGCCACTAATTTTATGGTAATTTTTATGACAGCTATATAAAAGTAATTCATACACTTACTTTTTTTTCTACCCCCAATAAAATGAAGCCACAGAAGAATGAAAGGTGTTATTTTTGAGATATATAGTGAAAGTATTCAGCATGGGGGTAATTTATAGTTTATTTTCATCTTTGTTCTGGATTCTTGTTACTTATTCACTCATTTTTTAATGCCTCTGTTCATATTTTGGTGACAATATTCTTATGTTGAAGCATTTTATTCTCTCATTCTTCTTCCTAAATCTTGAGCATTTCATTTCTTAGCTTACTTTTACTTTGCCTTCAGTAATATTTCTATGTCAAAACATTAGAGTCCAAAATTTATGTGCTTCAATAAATTTTTATAGGTGTACATTATTTACTTTTTTAAAGGTAGACAAAATTGACTTTTTAAACCAAAAAGAGAGAAATAGTAAGGTATATGCAAGATACAAGGATTGTTGTTTCATAATTACTAACTTTTCTTTTTAAACTTGTAAATTGCTTTTTTATTTAGATTTTTTTATATAGAAAAAATCAATATCAGAGAGTATACTTTTGAATTAGACTGTCTTGAATTTTGGCTTTCCTGTTTAATCCTTAAACTTCACTCTTATTTATCTTCTATGTTTATCTAATCCATGGGTCTGCAAACCATGGCCTGGAGGGTAAGTACTACCTGTGTCCTATTTTTATATAGTCCAAGAGGTAAGCATGGTTTTAAGATTTGAAAAGAATTTTTAATGAAAAGAGAAGATTATGTGATAGAGACCATATGTGACCCCTGAAATCTATGCTATTTACTAATTGGCCTTTCACACAAAAAATAATTTACCAATCACCACTCAAACTCTTTTGTTTTCTTCTGGTTCATGGAATCCATTTTCATTCAGATTTCACCTTGAAAATCACCTGTTTAGATAGATTTCCCCATTAATGTCTTATACAACATTACATGTGATTTTTATAATAGCATTTATCATTCCTAAAAAATATGTAAATATGTGTATAATTTTATATAATATAATGCAATTATATATAATTATATTAGATATGTTATATATATGATATATATGATATATATATATTTCCCCCTTCACATGGCTGTTCAATGTATCATCATGACCTATCTTGTGACTGTATTTTATAAACTTACTAAAAAAATCAATTATGTGTATAAATAAATTTCATCTTACCTCATACAAATTCTCATACAATATAATTATCTCTAAATATCATTACAGAATAAATATAGTTATTAGAGACTTGGAGAATAAAATTATTTTTGGAGTTAAAGCCCTGTTTGAATGATAGCATTGCTATTACCTCAGAAAAGGTAATAGCTTTGTTTTAGCCTGATGATGATATGTTTTTTTACTTTAAGGTTCATTTTTCTTCAGCAATTTTTAGAAATATTCCTATCATTCAAATATGTTCAGGTCCAAAATCTCTCTTTTCATTAAATAAGAATAATTGGCTGAGAGCTCTGTAAAAAATGAGGTGTTGAATTGTGAAAATCACCCACAAAATTGCCTCACTTATGTTTCCTTTTTGTTAAAAAAGAAGACCCAATTATTTGTGAACTTAAGCAGTTGATGTAAGTGAAACAAAAGGGACTCTTTCTGATTCTGTTTGGGACATCTCATGTCCACTATACCAGTGTTTTATTTCAATATCATTTGGGAGTCCAATACTATTTATACTACACTTAGAACTTTTAATGCTTTGTTTCGAAATAAAAACATGGATATTTTGTACTGATATTCTTATTAGTCATGGGCTCCAGTTTAAGAATACCTGAATTTTATGAGCCCCCCATCGCTATAAAAATTAGACAAACTAGTCAACATTTAAAATGTTATTGCTTATGAAAGCATAAATACGTTATCGCTGCACAAAGTACTAATAGAATGACAATCCAATTTTCTAAAACTGTATTCACATCCACCCCAGGAGTCCCAATCTCTCTCTCTACACACAAACACACATGTGCATATATGCCTGGAAAAAGTCAACGTTTATCTATGTTTCTGGGCCTATGTACATATATGTTTACATAGGCTTCTAACCCTTTGAACAATTCTTTTCTTTGGTAATATAAGGTAAAATCATATGTATTTCTAATTATTCATACTTAACGAAGAATAACACATGTCAAGTGTCTTAGCACTTCATGGAATGTCTTGAATGCAATAAGTTTACAAATATTTGTTCAATGGAAATTATGTTGCTCTTCATAATATTCTGCTTGGGATGCCATATCCAAATATCATAGACCAGGGGGCTTAAACAACAGCTTTGTTTCTCACAATTCTGAAGGCTGAAAAGTTCAAAGAAAGTTCTGGAAGGGTTTGGTTCTGCTGAGACCTTTCTCCCAGGCCTGAACAGGGCCGCCTTCGTGCTGCTGTGTTTCTCTCTTTCTCCTCATAAGCCCACAGTCCTATCAGACCAGAGCCTCACCCTTATGGCCTCATGTAACCTCAGGAAACTCCTGATGACCCTATTTCCAAATACAGTACCACTGGAAGTTGGAGTTTAACTTGTGAAGGGACAGTGACAAGTCTCTATGAACAACTTCATTTCACCATGTTTCCTCAGTGAACTTACAAAATTCATGAGATGTAATTCAGTTAACAGTCTGCATAGAACAATGTTCAATTTAGACCAAAACAACAATGTCTCTTTTTCATCTGAAAATATTTATATTAGTCTTTCTATGCTTTTATAATTAGAGTTATGAATATTAATACTCATCTCATTTTTTTGATTGGCATGTGTTTATTCTTAAAATAGCTTGCTTTAAACTTCAATGATTAGAAATTTGCTCTGGTAAACAAATAGTTTTTATAGTATCTTTTCATACAGTTTATAGTTACAACCTTGAAAATATTTCCCTCTGAGTTTACAGGCTTGTATTTAAAGTGACACAGTTTTCCATTTCATCATATTGAAAGTCTCAAACATTCTTACTATTTTTTCTGTGTTTTCAATAAGCTGTGGCTATCATACCATTCCACATAGAAGTTTTATCAAGTTAGGCAAATTCAAGTTGTATTAAATAATTTAACATTAGTGTCTGAAAGATTATGTAGAGCAATCATTTTCATTTTCTTCATTATCTTACAATAAAATTCCACTTGATTTTCCACAGAAAATATCTAGCAATGCTTCTAATGTTTAATATAATTTATCTTGAACTACTAAATTTCTTCTTTTGTGAGAATTTTAATTTTCCATTATATGACAAAACTTCTAGATTCTCTTCAATACTCATTATCCCTTGATTATAACCTCTAGCCTTAAAATACACATTTCTTAGAATACATACATTGGTATGAGTAACAAAGGGAATGTATATTGGTATAACCTGGTCAGAGGAAATATAAATATCTACTTAAAGTTCCTGTTATGGTATTTAAAGCCAGTGAAAGGGAGGCTAGGAAATTATGAAGCACCTACCAATAGTAATGTCAGATTTGAGTACTTTATAAAGACTTATCTGACTCCAAAGTCAACCATCATATCCATCATATTAATGTTCTCCCTTAAATTTAGGCAACAGATAAGACATTTTTGATACTGACCTAGGTATTGTAAAACAGTCATCCAAATATATTAAAAATATAATATGGATAACATATGCATTAAATAACTGAATGTACTATTAGAAGGACTGATACTTGGGTATAAAATTTTAAATCACAGAGGAGCAGGTGGGGGCCTCTCTCAGATATTTATTGTCCCCTAGGCATAATTTCTAAGATCTAAATCCATAAAGTGGAATGATTCATAACTGATCCTAGTCAAGAATTCCTGGAATATATTTCCCCCCATTTGTCAAATAGAAAATATAATTGCTTCTAGCTTTAAAAAATTGGACCTTGGAAATACATATAAACCCAAAAGATTACGGCTCCCCACTTTAAGATATATGAGGTCTGTCTGGAAAAATCCAGCCATTGTTAAGATAAGGAGAATAGTTTGTGTGACATCGATGTAACCTGGCAGCCAAGGATTGTGGACTGGAGTGTGCATGTGTGAACCATGATGGCTTCACTGTACTAGTCATGGTGGTAGATGTGGTTGAGTGGGTATTTGTACTGGGTGGTTGTCCATATGGGCCAGTGGTGATTGGCAGCTTCATCACACAATACTCCTGCTCATGTACCACCTGTCACGCAGAGTGTTTTGGTGAAACAGCATATCACCTAAGTGGCTTAGGCCCCTGCAACCCAGATTTGACACCCTGTGACTTCTTTTTTTTTTCAAAACTAAAATCACCTTTGAAAGGAAAGATATTTCAGATCATTGATGAGGTTCAGGAAAATACAACAGGGCACCTGATGAGGATTAGGAGAACTGTGTGAGGTCCCAAGGTGCCTACATCGAAGGGAACTGAAGTATCATTGTTCTATGTACAATGTTTCTTATATCTAGTATCTTCTTGATACTAGAATATCAAGAATATGATATGAAGTATGAAGAATAAATATCTCTATTCTTGAAACTACATATCTGGATAATTTCTGGACAGACCTCATCACATACGTTCATAATGAGATGCAAGAGAGGTGAAACACTTTTGCTTGATGCCAACCTTAGCAGGCTGCAGAGACCTTACTGACCATGATAAAATAGACTACCTCTGGGAGGACCTCGTTAGTAAAGCCTCCTACCTTGCTTACCTTACTGAGACCTTTTTTCATTCACAGATTTCTTTTTCTTTTTATTTCAGTTTTATTTTTTGCTGACCTGAAACCTCATTTAGCATTCTCTGGGTCTCTACCTTCTTAACCTCATTTTTAACACAGTGGCTGGTTGAGCTGGGGTTACTGTTATGAAGACAATGTGTGAGAGTTGCACCTCATCTCATACACACACACACGCATCACAATTTCCAAGGAAAAGCACTGAAAGACCCTTCTCTGTGAGCAGAATTCACAAAGCCCACCCTCTTCCAAGCAGTACCCCTTCTTCCAGTCAGACTTCAACCTCTGAAGGAATCCTAAACATTATAGATAGAAATGAGCTGAAGTCTCACCTCTTGTGAATGGACGAGCTTGCCCTTTCTGATTTCCACACATTTTCAGACATTTTGGTTACACATGTATTGTCTAATTCTATGGGAAAATTTGTTTTACTTTCATTGAAATGTTTTTGACATCTAGTAATTGAGATTATCCACTTAATATGACAATGTGTAAAGGGGTTATTAATTTGGGGAACATTATAATTCTCTTCAGGTGCATGGCAAGGCTTAATAAATATTAGTTTTCAAATTTCCTATCAATAGTGATGGGAGAAGTATACCACAAACCACTATTAGGCTTAATAAAGATTTTTAATATTTGGCACCCAACAGCCTGAAAGGGTCAGGCCAGGTTCCCGGCCCCCCAGACTGCTCATGACTCAGTTATCTGGGCTCACTTGATAGCTTGCAGCTTAATTGAGACTCCCACCTCACACAATAGACATCCAGTACCAGCCACCACGGCCAGTGGTCAGACGGTGGTCAGAGTGACCCTCCCGTACCTGGGAACAGCCTGGCCCTTTACCTAACCCACTGTCCCCACTCACATCCTGAAACTCTGAGGCACCCACCCAGGTGAACAAAACACTACCTTTTCCTCATTCTGCCCCCAAAACCCAGCACTTTTTCTTTAAAAAAAACTATTCTTGCCTACCCCCCAGGGCTGCAGTCAATCCCAACTCAGCCTGCCTCTAAGTGCTGCATCAGATAAAGGCACTAGGATCGGATCATCCCGTTCCTCCTGCCTCTGTCTCTCGAGCATGTCTACCATAGCCAACACATCCCTTATTCTTTAGTCACACATGGGTATGGAATGCTGGGGACAAGTTCAGTTTTTGGGTTGATGTGTTTGCTTTTAAACTCCTTATTGTTAATCTACTTTTAAAAGTCTGTGATATTTAGAGTATGATCTGGTACACCACCACATTTGATAACTCAGGGAAACAATGTTTTAAATATTCTCATATATGTTTTACAAATGAGCTGCAAGAGGGCATGTGACTTGCAGAAAACAAATGATATAAGATGTTCTGTTCAAGAGAAGCTCTTAATATAGAAAAAAGGAAGATACACACAACTTTCCCATCAACTAAATTCAACAATAATCTATAGTTTTGAGTCAAATACTATGCTTGACCTTTTTGTTATCCAAATACTAGGCTATTTTTTCAAAAAAATTCAGTGATCTGAGAAATATGAATTATATGGAGTGTCTTTTGGTTCAAAGTTGCAAAGTTGCCCTGAACAATGAAGCTTATAATTAAAGAGAAAGTAAATATTTAATGAATTTTACTTTCAAGAAAGGAAAAGGAACCATCTGTTTATTTCAATGCCTTTACTATGCAAATATAACTCTAGTGGTTTTGTTGACACCATTTTAAAATCTGCTTTTATGCATCATTTCTTAGTGTCTTTCCTAAAGAGATGAGGTGACAGGGAGGTTTCTAATGATGCTTCAACAATAATTAGTGATTGCAGTAACTTTTAGAAGATGTTTAAAACAGCAAATGCAGTAAGGTTAGCATATGCTCCCTAATTAAGTAGGCTTTTGCTTAAAACAATAAAACACATTAATATAAATACATTCTAATGTCTTTAAAATAACAAAGGATGTGTTGTAAGCTTTTAAGTGCAATATAGTCTTAAACATGTTCATGCATAGAAATATGTTCAAAATTTAAGGTTACATTAAAATTCTCATGTCTTTTTCTAGTGTTTTAAATACAATAGTTAATCATGAAATGAACTTCATTGCCATTAAGCTGTAATGCACTACAGGATTTTAAAGATACTGGCAAAGGATGAGATTTATTTTAGGAAGAAGATATTCATACATATATGTAGCCAAAAGTGTGAAAAATGCAATCTGCCATATAGTATCTTCTGTTATTTGATAAAGATATTCAAACTAAATAATTGCTGCAAGCAAGATATCCCCAAAAAAGTTGTGAATCTTAAAATACTGCCTGAGAAGCAAACTTCTGAGAGAGCAATGTGTAAGCTTTCTTGGATTTTTGTTATAATGCAAAAATAAAGTAATGTCCTTTCTAACTATTGTAGTTTCTTACAACAAAATGGTGTAACACATATGAAGACACGCAGATTGTGGGTTAGAACAATTTATGAGCAAAATGACTGCAAGAAATATAATCTGTCAATATCATTTTAGATGAGTTCTGCCATTGTTTATTTGTTGATTTTAGCTTTTTAATGATATTTACTTACATTAAAGTCTCACCTAAAGGAATTTAGAACAATAAGTATATTTTCTGGGACACATATTATAATAAAACCAGAATATAAATAATATGAAACAATTTTGTAACTTAAATTTATATCCAGTGTGCATCTATTAATTTCTCCAATTACAAGCCCAACTGCGCTATAGTTTCAAGAAATGTTCTCTTGCCAGTGAAAACACTGTCATCCTGGCCACACACATGAATGGCTCAGACCTCACCACCAGATGTCTACGGAGCACAAACATTTTGCTACAGTGGCTGGGTGCCATAGACCAAACCAGAGCCCTTTCCTACTTAGTGTGTGACTGATATGTAGAAATCCCCCCTAGGGTTGTTGGACACCACATAAGACTACATTTCATTATTATTTCTGCCACTTATAGTTGCTACTTGACTAATACAGTAGATCATTCTTATCACAACATGGATTGTTCTGGATAATTTTATTTTCTAATTAAATATACAAATGCAGGCATCATTGGAATAGTTGCATTGCAATTTGATTTGCAATACAGCAAATCTATCTTGATTAAATATTGTCTTTTCATCGATTTTTATTAAAAACAGAGATTTCAGGAAAAAAGGTGCTAGCATGTAAAGAGATATAATCTTATAAAAATTTTTTGACAGCTGAAAAAGGAAAGAAGTGGAAGGTGTTATCTTAGGTAGTTAAATACTTAATAATAAGAAAGAGAGCAAAAAGAATTAGACATTGAGTTTGGTAGAGTGGAGAGCAGCAGCCCGCTTGTTTAGCCAGGATGCTACAGGATTTACAGACTCATTCATATACTCCAGAGGACTGCTGCTTTGGAAACTTAAACCTAGGAGCACAGGAAATCTCCCCAGGAGCTCTGCTGGCCCTCCAGTACCACCTCCTCCCTTTCTCCCTTTCTCTCTCCCTCTCTCCCTCTCTCTCTCTCTCTCTCACCTGCACTTGCCCAGTCCTTCCGTGGGTTCCCTCTCTCACCCAGGAACACACACAACCACGTGGGTCTAGGTGCCCTCAGCACACTGTGCAGGCTCCAAAGGACTTGACATGAAACAGAAACTGGACACTGGCCTTTCTTGGCCTTGCTGAAGACACACTTAAATTTTTTCCTTGGTGGGAAAGAGGGAAATAGAACATTGGAAATGTAGGGGCACACTTTTGATTTTGCATGGAGCACCCAAATAAATCTTACCACCAGATCTCATCCTCCCTTGTGGGTCCCTAAAAATGTTTTTTCTCATGACACTGCATGAACTCTGCTTCCCCCAGCAACTAAATGATTAGCCAAAGATCGCATATACATAACCCATAGACACACAGCCCTGTGGTGATGGCCAAGGGGAGGCGGGGCAAGAGAGGGGGAGAGGTCAGCAAAGGGGGTGGATGGGGATATCTGTAATACTGTAAAACATAAAATTAAAGTAAATGCAAATAAAGTAAATACATATACGTGCAAAACAGTAAAAAATTAAAAATAATCATTTTCTAGTAATTTCTAATTCAGAGACAACTCCATTTTTTTTATAATTATTCAGAGGTGAAAATAAAGTAATAATCCTTGAGATACGCTACGGTACCCAAAATTAAAAACCAAACATATGCCTCGTCCTGGCTTAAACATTTTCAAGTGTTTTCTATTGTGTTTAATTTTTACTTTGTGTTTCTTAAATAAAATTTTAAAATAAAAATTTACATTCAGTATTATTCTGTGCTAGATTGAAGTGTACAGCATTGTGGTTAGACAACCATGTATTTGACAATGTCTTTTCTTGACATTCCCAGTGCCCAGCTGGCACATGCATATCTATTGCAGCATTTATTACATTCCCTGTGCTGCACTTTACACAACTGACTTGTAACTACAATCTGTGCTGCTCAATCCCTTCACCTTTTTCACCCAGTGCCCCAGCCCTCCTTCCCTCTGGCAACCATTAGTCTGTTACCTCTTATCTATGAGCCAACATTTTTAACATATCATGTTACCAGTTTAATAGGAAATTATTGGAGGGAATGTAGGTGAGTGACCTTAACTCTTGGTGATACTATCTCAGATGTGGGCATATGTCAAAATCATCAAAAAGTATATATGTACATTTTTGTATATCAATTGTACATCAATAAAACTGTATATAAAGTATATGTAAATCATTTTAAAATAATCACCTTAATAATTTTAAAGGTATATAGATGACCTATCTTCATGTGACCATTTCTATAAATGAAAACTGTAATACTTATGAGTATTTCATCTTTACTGGGGTATGCTGTATTTGCATATGTGTTCATTAAATATTTGTTTTCTTCTTCATGTAGCATAAGACCTATTAATTGTAATTCATTTTATGTCTGTATATAAATTACATAATATTAAATGAGAGTGTGAATTAGCTAGGGAAAAAAAAATGAACATCACCCAAAGACAAACAGAGGGTTATAATAGCTTCTTCTAAGGAAAAAATTGCTGTGTTTTCTATTATCAGGATGGTTGCATGGTGTTAGGTAGAAGGAAGACTTTTTTTTCTTCTGTATTTGAAAATAAAGTACACTTTAAGGAAATATGTTTATGTACCAAGTTGGCAATCATATTTTTTTACACAAAATTTCTTGGGAAAACTTAGGTTAATAAGATTATGTAGGTTTTAAAGGTACATTTGATACATGGTGTGTAACATTTTGTACCCATCACCAAAAGTCAAATCATATGCTTTTTAATATGTCAACTAACTCAGACTACATTTCCAAGAATTCTCTTTCCTCTGTGTTTCAGGTTAGGATGGGTCACAAGAGAGAGCCTTGTTCTTGGTCTGAATGGCAGAGGTTAAGCAGCAGTTTTTAAGCTGTATGATTTCTTACATCACTGGCAAGAGGCAAGGTCTGGTCCTACAACTGCTTCACTTTCCTTTGGAAACTTCCTGAAACTTTTCTGCACATATGTTCGGTGAATAGGTTAAGCTCTCTTATGAAGGACTTTTTCAGGATACTTACTGGTATGTTAATAACGTCAGAGGCTAAAACATTGACATAGTTTTCAGTCTATCATCATAAACTCCAGCTGGTTCTTATTCTGTCTTACATCCTTCTTCTCTGTCCAACTTCTCCTGCAGACTAAACTCTAGCATGAGATGTAAAGAAAATAGCCATAAAAACACTGCTTAACCACAATGCTTAGCCAGCTCTGGCAAATACATTAGATCAAATCCTGTAACCACACCAATCAAGCTAGCTAGGACCCTAACTAAAAATACATGTTTAAGTCATATCTTGACTGGTGCAGTGAAGCATATGTAGTAGACTACCAACATAAAGAGGAAAAAATAGATGCTTTAATGTATTAATTTGTTATAAATGATTATTTATACCAAATCAGTAAGATAGGCAATATTAAACACATTTTGTCCATAAGGAAATTGAGCTTCAGAAAGCATTATAAACTCCTTGTTAATGGTCGTTTCTGACAATTTATTTATCAATAATTTTTTTAACCATGTCAGTCCATCTTCTCCAATTATTTGCTATAATAAAAATGAATTGTTTTCCTTAAATGCACAACTACTGTTCATAATTGTTTTTTTAAGAAAAATGAGCATATGGACAATTTTTAAAACTTCTTGAAGCACCAGATCTTTTTAGAATTTTGTTGCAAATAATAAATTTGAAACAGGTAATATATAAACAATAAATTAGCTGTATATTCTTACCAAGGAAAAAAGAGTAATTAATGACATTTTAACTACAAATTGGCATGTATTGCTTAGCAACTGGGATAAATAAAAGAACTATATATTTTGTGTAAATATATATGTATATATATGTGTGTGTATGTGTATAGAATGTATGCTATAAAATTCTATTTTAATCCTAAATGCAATGAATATCTCATAAAATATATTATGATACTACAATTTAAAACTTATAAAAATAAGAAAAAAGCAACACATTTCACAATTTTGGAGATATTAAACAAATGGTAAAAATTTGTAAAAATAGGTAAATAGAGCCCCAAAATAGCCCATATAAACATAGGGAACTGACTTCTAACAAAACAGCAAAGGCAACACAATGGACAAAAGGCAGTCCTTAACAAATGGTGCTAGTCTAGACATACGCAAGCAAAAATAAAAATAAAAAAGAATCTAGAAACAAACTGCATACCTTTACAAAAATTAACTCAAAATTGATACAGACCTACATGTTAGATATAAAACTATAAACCTCATAAAAGGTAACAGGAAAAAATCTAGATGACCATGCATTTGGCAGTGACTTTTTAGATACAATTCCAAAGGCATAGTCCATGCAAAAATAATTGATGCATGAACTTCATTAAGAGTAAATATTTTTATTCTAAAAAAACAATGTAAAGAGAATGAGAAGATGAGTCACAGCCTGTGAGAATATATTTGCCAAAAAAACCCCCCCAAAACACCCAATAAGCAAAGGACAAAAGAACTGAACAGACAATTAACTAAGCAAAATATGCAGAGGGGAATTAATCATATGACAAGATGTTCCATATCATATGTCATATGGGCATGGCAAATTAAAGCAACAATGAAACGCTACTACACTCATTAGATTGACCAAAATCCAGAAATCTGAGAACAGCAAATGCTAGCAAAGATGTGAAGCCACAGAACACTCAGTCATTGCTGGTGAGAATGCAAACTGGTGCAATCACTTTGAAAGACAGTTTGGAATTTTCTTTTAAAAGTAAGTATATTCTCGCTAAATGACCCAGCAATCACACACCCTAGAATTTATCCAAATGAATTGTAAACTCATGTCTACAGAAAAATCTGCAGAAAAAAGTTTATGATAACATTGTTCACAACTGCCATAACTTGGAAGCAGCCACATGCCCTTCTGTAGGTTAATGGATTATAAACTCTAATACATCTGGACTAGGGAATATTGTTCAGCACGAAGGAGAAACAAGCTAGAAAGTCATAAAAGAACATAGAGGAAATTTAAATGCATATTATTGCATAAAAGAAGGCAATCTGAAAAGGCTACATAATGAATCATTCCAACTATGAAAACAAAATCTCTGAGACACAAAAATTAAAAAAAAAATCAGTAATTGCAGTAGTACACAAAACACAGAGAATTTTCAGGGCAGTGGAGTTATTCTGAATGATGCTACAATGGATACATGTCATTATACATTTTAAAAAATCTATGAATGGACTACACGTTAAAACAAATCTTAATATAAACTATACAATGTGGGTGACAACAATGGAGCACGACCATCGATGTGGGTTCACCAATTGTAACAACTATACCACGGTGGTATGGGATGCCAATAGTCGGGGGTGGCTAGGCACATGTTGGGTTAGGGGGTATATGGAAACCTGTGTAATTTCTGTTCAACTTTGCTGTGAAACTAAAACTGCTCTACAAATAAGCTTATTTTAAAAATTAGATAATGAAACTACATGTCTTAGTATACAACTGTATAGTCACCATGGAAGAAAACCTATTTCAGGCAGTTATGTTTGTGTATATTCTATGCTAGGAAATTATAGATATAGAAACTAGAGATACATAAAATATTAACATGAGTACTACTTTATTTTCTTTCTAGATTGTTATTCCACTTTTTATAACATGTCCATTAATTCAAAATGATTGATGTGGCTCAGTTGGTTGAGTGCTGGCATGCAAACCAAAGGGGTTGCCTGTTGCAGTCCCAGTCAGGGGACATGCCTGGGTTGCAGACTAGGTCCCCAGTGAAGGGTGCTCAATGTGGATGTAACCACACATTGATGTTTCTCTCCCTCTCTTTCTCCCTCCCTTCCCTTCTCTCTAAAAATAAATAAATAAAATATTTTTAAAAGTGATTGATAAACATATAAATAAAATTATAATTTTTTTAGGTTTATGCAACTCAAAATTAAGTTTATTTTGTTACAGGGGAAATAAAATCAAGACAAACACATAAATTAATAAATAAAAGTTGTACAGTAAAGAAATATTTTTGGCTGCAATAACAGAAATTGTGATTAAGAGTAAGGGTTTTGAAGTTGTGTGTTTCTTAATGAATATGCAATAGTCAAAGGATCTGTGGTTGCTCTTCTTGAATGCAAGCCTTTTTCTCTCCTTCTTTGTTATCCTTGAAAAGTTAATCTTATTCTAATGCTTTCTCTCTATGATTCTGAGTGAGCTAAGCTAGATCCAGATTTTTCGCCCTGGCTAAAGAGACTTCCCAGTAGATAGAAAGGAGGAATGGGAGAAATGATTTTCTCATAACTCTTTTTCTTTGTCAGGAGAAAAATGTCTTTATAAAACACCCCAAAGAAATCTCCTCTTACTTCTAATTAAAAAATAAAACTTGTACTCATAGCTTTACCTGTTATTGGCACAGAGGAATAAAAACATGTTGTAATTGACTTGGGCCATTATAAATTTCACCAAATTATATCACTTGCTTGTTAATAAGGAAGAACAAGAGATAATTATTGATCATCAAGCAGCAGCATCTTCTCTAATATTTTAGCAAAATCTAGGCAAGATTAGTCTTAAGACTGATGATTTTTTATTATATCCCCCTGATATATCAAACAGGGAGGTTTTATGTAGTAAATTTATAACTAAGTTATAAAAGTATATTATTCATGGAATGTAAAACAAAAGTTTTCATAACATACAAAACTGCAGTATCGGTTGAGCTAGAAGTTAAAAATGTTCAAATACAGAAGACAGGAACGGAGTTCCACAAATGTAGAGACATTTTACTAAGAAGAATATTTTGTGAATCTCCTTTCTGTGAATGTCAAAATATAATGATTTTTCCTATAATAGCATAGTTTTAGGAACTGAGCTGGATTAAGGAAATGTACAGAAGAACATCTCCTGGTGGCTCTAATTACTATGATTTGTGATTTGTGTGCGTACGGAACTAATCTACTCTGCATTGTTCAGATCACTTGAATTTTTATTATGCATTTAAAAATGGTTAAATAATACTTAAATGAAATTTATAAAGTAGCTCATTATACTTCTAAATGGAACAATTATGTGCCATCTTTTGAATTTGTGGTTAACGATATTTTCTTCAAAATTAAAATTTATTTAATGAATCAATCAAATGAAGTTGGCTATAAATATTACTTAACTGATGAAGTCTGTTTTATCATGTTGACTTATACATGCTTTTCTGCATTAATCTTGCATTCTATACAGTTGCCTCTAATTAAAGAAGCAGGAATAAAATTATAAGAATACACACAATGTCATCATTAAATCCCTTTAAATTAAACATTTTTTAGATTAAATGTACCTTAAGTTGCCCCATTTTTACACTACCTAAGGAGAAACATGGAATTTAGTAGTGCAGAGGTAACATTTAAAAACTCAGGTTTTCACAATGACTGCCAGCTGTTCTTTCTTACTGCCAGAGACAGACTAAGCACAAGTGCAGAAGTGTCTTTCGTATCTACCCTTCCAGGATAAGTCACAATTAAAAAGCAAACAATCCTGACAGTTTTGCCAACATCATTTAAAGTACTGTGCAAAAATAAAGATTTCAGTGAAATGGTGGCCATGTTTTAAAACACACATTTTGATGAACAGGGTGAGTGAAAAGTATTTTGTGTGAATAAAAACAGTATCCATAATTTCTAATAAGATTAAAAACTACAGAGACACTGTATGTCTATTTTGCAATTTAAAAACTATCCTGTAATAAAAGGGAATATATTCTAATTACCTTACTTCTTATTTTTCTGTTCATTTCTGCCTCCTATTATCGATTGTAAGTGCTATGACTTTTGGTTTAATGCTGATACTGATAAGGATCCATCTAATGTTCCACCATATTAGGTTGTGAAAAACACTTAATTTTTCTAATATTTTTTATTTACAACTTCAATATTTTCCACTGATATACTCAAGTTTTTTAGTATAAAACATGTATCTTTTTAACAACTGGCTTCCAATTTATTAAAAAATGTATCTTTATAATGTGTATTACCATGGGTATTTTATCATTTTTTTCTATATAAATGAGGACAGGAAAATTTGTATGATTATGACACAGATAAGTAGAAATTTCATTAATGTTGAAATGAGAAATAAGATTTTGTAAAATGGATAGGGGTCTCTTTCTCTCTCCTTTTCACTTTAAATATCCAAAATACATCATATAACCCTATTTTCTTATGCCAATTTGACTAGCCAGTAGTTTTAACTGTCTTCCAGGAAAATACAAGTCCTGGTTGAAATAAATCTTTTTTTTTTTTAGGAAGAATCATTTTGAATCACCATGAGTTCAAGGTCTTCTGGATGGGCAATTGTGTTTGCATTTTACCTTTTTAAAAAAAATATTTATTTATTTTTAGAGAAGCAGGGAGAGAGGGAGAAACAGAAGGAGAGAAATATTAATGTATGGTTGTCTCTCATGCAATCCCTATTGGGGAACTTGCCCACAACCTAGGCATGTGCCCCAGACTGAATCGAACCAGCAACCAGCAATCCTTTGATTCTCAGGCCAGCACTCAATCCACTGAGCTACACCAGCCAGGGCTGCATCTTACCTTTATTTTTATGTGATATATACTGATGTTTTACTCATGTGTGTATTTGTTTTTGTGCTGTCTTCATTAAGCCTTTCAGTGGGACCTATCACTATAAAATTAATTTTCCTATTCTTAAAAAATAAAGAATAATATTGATTAAACATATGTTAGAAATTAATAGATATTTAAATAAATATATACTAAAGGTCATCTTTTGCCCCATGCCCTACAATTCAACATCTTGTCATGTCTGAGATTAAAATGTCTCTGTACTAATGTCTATATTGATAATGTGTAGACTGAAATATCCCTGCATTGTTTCCTTTCTTGCTTTTCTGTTCATTGATTTGCTGAATGAGATCATCTCCAAGAAACTCCATGTTTTTATGATTTGGACTTAAGTAGTACATCAAACCTTTACTCCAGTAGATGATGAAACAAAGTTATATAAAGTCTGTCTTATTAATATGACAGTGCTTAAATGAAATATCTTCTTTTTTCTACCATAGAAATTATTCTTACTTGAAAACCAAATATTGATGACTTTTCTTTAAAATATATAAATTCTGTGTATGACCTCAAACTATTTAAACATTACCAAAGATTATTTTCTGAGTTGTAATAGAGACATAATTTTGTAAGGACATTTAAATAATTGTGCATGTCATTTGTAAATTAAAGTCTAGAATTGATGCAATGATAACATATTACAGCCGAGTATAGAAGATATGCTAGGATTACAAAGGTGGGAACTCAGAGCATTTGACCTTGTTTCACACAGGTCATCTGTCTGGACAGAACGACTCTCCATCTCCTAGCTGTGTATGTTGTCATTGCTGAAACCTGTGAAAATGTTATGTGTCACAGTAACAAAGTGGGCATTGCAAATGTGCTTTAATTAAACCACATGTGGGGTGTAAAACTGAAGGTAACACATGATGAAACAAGAGAAACAAACAAAATGTCAGACACAGACAACAGTATGGTGTTTACCAGAGGGAAGGGGTGGGGGGTTAGTAAAGTGTAAAGAGGGTCAAATATATGGTGACAGAAGATGCTTTGACTCTGAGTGGGGGGCACACAATGCAATATGCAATTATATATCATGGAAATGTACACTTGAAACCTATACAATGTTATCAGCTAATGTCGTTCCAATAAATACAATAAAAAATATGATGAGGAGATTATTTTGATTTATCTGGGTAGGCCCAGTAAAGTATCATTATAAAAGGAAGCAGGAAGAACAGATTCAAAAAGGGGTAGAAGGACTTTGAGATGGAAACAGAGTTCGGAGTTAGGTGAGGTCATAAACCAAGAAAGGCACCAGCTTCTGGAGAAGTCAAGAAAAAAGAAATGTCCCCCCAGGACCTCCATATTGAACAGAGCCCTGCTGACAACTTGGTTTTAGCCCTGTTAGATGCATTTTGACATATGACCTGTAGAACGCTATCCCAATAAATCTGTGTTTTTCTTAAGCCATTACGTTTATGGTAATTCATTACAACAACAACGAGAAACTAATACACCACCTTACATTACCCCCTTACAAAAAATATAGCGATATGGATTAAGTTTTTAATATGATCACACCACTTTAACAGCATTAATTTTTAACACTAGCACGTAGACCATTGTGTCCATGCATGTGTGAGGTTTAATTTCTCTCTCACATTCCGCCTGTTTTATTTGACTAATGCAAGTTATTTTACTTCCCCCCAAAAGCCAACATTTAATTGATAGAATCCAAAAAGCTATGCTTGAAAGCATTACTAGTTAAAAAAGTAATTGACAGTTTGTAACACGTTTTCATTTTAGGATGAATTCAAACCTCACAACATATGGTAATCAGTTTGCCTTCAAGTGATTTTTTTTTAAATATGCACTTTTAAAAAAGTATAACTTCTTGTGCTATCTGTTGTTTAAAGTCAATTCACATTTCAAGCGTAGTTATTTCTACCTACTGCATCCGAATACGGTGTCTTGCTCTCCATCTACGTTTGCACGGTCCGCGTGGGCTCATCCATGGACAAGAACGTGTTGTTTTCAATCAGTGCTGAGCCCAGAGAAAGGCTGATCTATGTTCTTCTTCACTGTGTCAAACTTGCATAGTTCTCACTAGCAAGGCCCACTTCATCTACTAAATATATCTCTGGTATGACCTTGACTGTAATTGACATTATCTAAATTTTCAACTCCTACACAAGCTAAAATTCAGCTCTCTATATTCAAAAGAAAAGTTCTGAAACTTTCTCCATTTCACATAAAGAGAATGCAGAACAGATAGAAACAAAGAACTTTGGGTGAAAATTCTTGTCAAAGAAAGATTAATTAAATGAAAGCAAAATATATACAAGTGTGTTAAGATTAATATTTTTGAAAGATATACTTAAAATATAACTAAATTACAATTTAATCCCCTTATACCTCCTCCCCTCAGAAATCACCTCACTGTTGTACATATCTGTGAGTCCTTTTTCCTTTTTACTAATTGAAGAAATATAATAAAGGTTATATAAAAGCAAGTCCTTTAAAAATATTTTTAAAAAATAACTAAAAATAGCCCCGACTGGAGTGGCTCAGCAGATTGAGTGTCGGCTTGCAAACTGAAAAGTCACCTGTTTGACTCCTGGTCAGGGCACATGCCGGAGTTATGTCCAGATCCCCAGTTGGGAGCATGTGAGAGGCAAGCATTTGATCCCCTCTCTCTAAAAAATAACTAAAAATAATGCGACCAAAGGGACAATGATAACATTGGGGAAAAAAACTATCCCTTTTGTGGGAGTACTGTAAGCATGAATTCAAGCATATTTTTATCTTTATTATGGAATACACAGTGTTGTGTTCAAAGTGTTATTGAGTGTTGCTGAAATGTTTTTGTTAAATAAATGTTTGTATTCTGTGGGTGTCTCTTCATCTTAAAAAAGACATAAATCAGAAAATGACATTATAAATGAAATGCTTGGAAAAGAGAGACAGGTTTTAAAGAATTTTCCAAATATAAGATAAAACTAATCAAAGATAATGTCTTGAAGCTGGGATAAATATTGAGGTCAAGATGTACATAAAAATTCAAGCCACTTGTGAGGGGCATTAATAAAAATTTAACTTATTTCCCATCATTAGTGTTAATAGTGCAGCTTGATAGTAGGACAAGTGATGATTTTTATTAGCTTTCAAATTTATAAGGGCTTGATTTTTTTAAAAAAATGACACATATGTACTCTAAAATGCAAACAAACAATTGTCATTTACCAAAATTTAAAATTTCCCAACTCCAGTCAGTGAAGGATAGTTAGGATCATGAGATATGCATTATTACAGATATTTTTCTTGAATGTGCTTTAGCTCACCTTTAATAACTCACCTTCATATTTAATTATTTCTAGTAAAGGAGGAACTGTGGTAAACCTTGTGGGGTATGGTCTGTGAGAACTCAAATTCTGGTTGCACGTGTATTACTTATGACTTTTTAGGTAGCATACAGCAGGAACCCAACTAGAGATGGCTTTAACATAGAACATTTATTATCTCAAATTATCAAAAGCCCATGGGAAATGATCATGTGATTTAGTAGATTGGTCATGTCTACAAGAACCCAGGGTTGTCCCTTCTTTCTGCCATGTCATACACAGTTCCATGGGGCTAAGCATATTACTGTGCCTTCCTTCACTGTAAGGACATGACTGTGGCAGACTCAAAACTGTGTCCTTACACACTGATATCCAGTACAAAAACAGGAATTGAAACTATCTCTTTTGAGAGTAAGAAAATATTCTTAAATCATCCAAAGAAAACTTCTTTAATGACACAGGACCAAAAATGTTATATGGTTGTACATACCTACTATTGATACCACCATTTGAAAAAAAAAGAATGGTTTTAGTTATTGCCTTAGGTGATTCCATAGCTACCACCAGTAAAAACAGACACGTAGAACAACGGAACAAAACAAAGAGCCTAGAAATAACCCCACGTACATATGGTCAACTAATCTTTGACAAGCATGCCAAGAATACACAATGAGGAAAGGATGCTTTCTTCAACAAATTGTGTTGGAAAAATTGAATGTCCACAAGTGAAAGAATAAAAGTGGACCCTTGCCATACATTTACATAAAGATTAACTCAAAATGGACAAAATGTAACATCTAAAACCTTAAAATTCCTAAAAGGAAATATAGGGGACAAGCTCTTTGATGTTAGTCTTGACAAGGATTTTTTAATGTCATAAGTAGCATAAGCAACAAAAGCAAAAATAAACAACTGATTATTTCAAAGACTTTTGTTAGTTTTACAACCCAGGATTCTATCTCCAGGACCTGGGAGCCATCCGTTAGAAGTGTAATCATCAAGAAAGTTAGCACCTCTACCTTCCTGTCTTTGTTAGAGGATAGGAGCTATTGTTGATAAATATATCCAGCTCCTAATTATAAAATTATCTCTTGTCATGAAGACATAAATAAGTTTACTTTTCATTTACGAAAGGCCAGTTATGCGTCTATGATTCCCAAACGTTAGCAATTACAACTTGTCCTTCTTGTCTCAGCCCAGTTGAGTTCAGACTGAATGTAAGACTGCTCCTTATTGAAATCATCTTGACTAAAGTCTTTGTGAACTGTTTAAATTCTGTGCCACAATTTTTTAAATACCCTAATTCTGTGTGAATTCTTGTCTTCCGTGACTGTATTTCCAATTCTTAGAAAAGAATGCATGTTTTTTCAGCAGTTCTTCTCTTTAAGGGATAGTGTAGGGATCTTGTCCAAACAAATTGCAAATTCAGACCTTAAATTTATGAATAATACAGATTTGAATTGTTTTCTGTTTGCAGCATCTCTGCTTCCTCCCCAGCCCTAAACAAACAGCTTGTTTTGGATGATTTATATCTGCACCTGTCACCACAAATCAGTCTGGTTTAAGCATGTACTCTATCCAATATTTTGGCAAGAATAGCTGACTGTGGTAGATGCCTCTTTGACATCAATCATTACAAATATTCACATCTGCATTTCCATACAGACAAGGGTATCCATATGACATTATTCTGACCAACACAGTTATGATAAAACTCTTTGTCACATGAAGCTCTTCATAAACAAAAACACAAAACTTTAGAAAGATAAGTTTCACTTGACTCCTTTAGCCTTTTCACTCTTCCTGTCTGGAATTCTACTCCAATCTCTAGATATAGAGCAACCATCTTGCAATAAATAAAATTACATGATATGACTGGCTGAACAGGAAAGAAAGAATATGAATTATCAATAACTTTCTCAAGCTCAAACCCAGAAGGGGCAATCACCATGAGGTTTATTTACAATGCATCTAATGACTATGATAATCTTCCCAGAAGTCAGATCCACGAAGACTGAAATAAAATGGACCACAGGGATCCTCCTAGAGAAATGAACTATGGGCAACATGATGGACTAACTAAGTAACATCATCTACGAACAGAAATATGTATTTTTCTCTTTTGAGAAGAGTGTGTTACTTCTGGGCAAGATGGTGGCATATGTAAATGCAGTACTTGCCATTTTCTACAACCACATCAAAGATACAACTAAACTACAGCAATACCATCATTCAGAACTGCCTAAAATGTAGCTGAATGGAAAGCCCACACCTAGGGATTTAAAGAAGAAACCACATAGAGGCTGGTAGGAGGGGTGGAGATGCAGAGTGGGCTGGCCCCACTCCATGTGTGGCAGTTAAAAACTGGTAGGGATATGGGATGTGGAGGTTTCCCCTGAGGAGAGAGGGGTCCCAGACCCACACCAGACCCCCTACCCAGCCCAGGATTCCAATGCCAGGAAGACACATCCCCATAACTTCTGGTTGTGAAAACCAGTAGAAATTGAGGCTAAGTGAGACAAAGGCCTACTGGGGTCCAGGCACTTTCTCTTAAAGAACTTTCACATAGATGTATTCAAACTCACTCCTTCTGAGCTCCAGGGTTGGGGCAGCAGCTTGAAAGGAAACAGGAAAATACTGGGAGTAACTGAATGGTACAGCATCAGGGCGAGAGCTGGGGGAGGGCCCACTTTCTGCTAGACAAAAGTGCTGACAGAGGCCATTGCCCCTTTTCTGAGACTCTCCCTAAAGCTAGTGCGGGGTTTTGTGTGGGGCTGGGACCCCTGAGTCTCTGTCATTCTGACTCACACTGTTTGTCTTTCCCTAATGATTCCCTGAGACCCCACCCCACCCAACCTGAGGCCCCATCCAAGCCGTTTCCAATGGCATTTCCATACAATTGATCTTCCTTGTCTTCCACTTCAGATGTTCCTAAAATCTCTCAAACAAGCAGCATCTGGCCTCTGTAAATCCCCTACCTCTTTTTAAGTGGCCCCAGGCCCAGTACTAGTGGCAGCCTGCCTGTGTTCATGGCCTGGCCTCTCCTGGGAACCTCCAAGCCCAACAGAAGTACTAGCCATGTGAAGATCACTTGGTAGGTTGTGCCAGGTGGCCTCAGTCAGAACACAGGCAGAAACTGACTTTGCACCTCCAAGGAGGCTCCAGAGCCAATGCACCTGGTGGACAGCTTCCTGACACACTGAATTACAACCCTAACATCTTCATGAGCAACATACTCAAGGGGAGGACTTGGTGAACACCAAAGCCCCACTGAAGCAAGTCCTGCTTCACAGAGTCTAATCCACACAGCAGCACCTCCACTGTAGCTTCAGCTGGTCCATGCAGTCGATTGGCCTGAGGGTTAGTACCTTCCAGTGATGCTAATAGCAATCCAGGTTTGACTACAACAGGACAGTACACACAGCCCACACAGGGGCGTGCCTGGCGCGCCCATCTCATGTGACTAGCATGGCTGTACCAGTAGGCAGGACACTTACTATAAAGGCCACTGTAACAAATCCAGGGGATGTAGCAGCTCTTCTTAATACATAGAAACAAACATAGGGAAGCAGCCAAAATGCAGAAACAAAAAAAACCAGGTCTCAAATGAAATAAAAGGAGACATCTCCTGAAAAAAAAAAAAAACCTAAATGAAATGGAGGCAAGCAAACTACCAGATGTGGAATTCAAAACAATGGTTAAAATGATACTCAGAGAAGTTGGTAAGAAGTTCAAAAGGTTGAAAAAGGACAAAGAAACTATTAAAACTCAGTCAGAAATGAAGGATACACTAACTGAAATGAAGAATAATTATAAATAATTACAGAAAATAAACAGTAGCATAGAAGATACAAAGAATTAAATCTGTGATTTGGAACATAAAAAGCAAAAAAAAAAAAACATGCAATAAGAACAGCAAGAAGAAAAAAAAATAGAACCCCAAAATAGGAAGATATTGTAAGGAGCTTTAAAATTACCAACAATCAAATCACAGGTGCTGGAAGGAAAAAAGGGAGAACAAAAATTGAAAACCTATTTGAAAAAACAATGGGAGTAGACATACAAGTCCAGAAAGCACAGGGAGTCCCAAACAAGATGAACTCAGAGAGGCCCACACCAGGACACATCATAATCAAAATTCCAAAGGTTAAAAGACCAAGAGAGAATGTTTAAAGCAGCAAGAGAAAAGCTGTTAGCTACTTACAGTGGAACTCCAATTAGATTGTCAGCTGCTTTCTCAACAGGAACTTTGCAGACCAGAAGAAAGTGGCAAGAAATATTCAAAGTGATAAAAAGTAAGGACCTACAACCAAGAATACTCTACCAAGCTCTTTACCAAAAGACCAGTAAAGAGCTTCCCAAGCAAGAAAAAGCTAACAGAGTTCATCACCACCAAGCCAGTATTACATGAAATGTTAAAGCATCTTCTTTAAGAAAAAAATAAAGATCAAAACATAAACAGTAAAATAACAATAAACACAAAACAAATAAGCAGAACAGAAAAAAAGCGTGTGAAGTATGTTAGTTAGCCAAAAAGATGAAATGCTGTATATGCCTTTATTCACTGACCCAATAAGCAGTCCTGTTTTTTCCCTCCTAATAAAATTAGTCTAACTATGTTAGAGGTAGCAATGTGCTCAACTGAAACTACTCACATTATTCATTCCCTTGTCCTGAGAAGTGTTCAAATGGCACACTTCTGCCAATGAACTTCCACAGTTAGGAGTCAATCAGGGCAGCAGAAGCTCGATAACTATTAAGCAAAAAGGAATTTTCTATGGCAACTAGATTTCACACAATGTGGGAAGAACTAGGGAATTAAGTGTTCAGAAATAATCAGAGAAATGTCGCTAATGAGCTCCAGTGCAGGTGAACAAATTGGAGTGAACAGAAAGCCAGGTAAATCCAACTGCTGTAATTGTATTGCAGAGCAAGCTGATGTTTGATGCCTGTGGGAGGTTGATGGCTCTGTTAATTTAAAATAAAATTCTTGCTGGTAGGCTTGGCATCATAATTGATCTGCTGGGATAGCAATTGATCAGAAGTGATGAAAACTGAAAAACGAAGAGAATAAGGAAGGGGAAGAAGCACGGCAGAAGGAAATCCTTTTTACCACGGTGTTCTCCCATATTCCCTTTAACAAACTGATCTTCAGCTGTGATAGCCACTGCCTCACTTTTGCCCACTAAAAATCATGCAGATTTTTCTAGTAACTAATCCTAAAATGACAATATAGAAAAATAAAATTCTTGTGACCATTTACTAAAGTAACATGCCATAATAAAACTATAGTGTTAACTGAAAGAACACAAAACTTTGCTAGGGAAGAAAGAACTTCTCCTTCTGATTTACCCTTCATTCTTCCAACCCCACGCTTCACACTTGACATGAGAGGCAGCATGTGCGGTGGTGGTCCCGACAGCAGTGAGTGGAGAGCCATGCGGCAGAACCGGAAGAAGGAAGGCTGCGTATGACACCAATGACCTCCCTAAATCATTGTATTTACTGTAAATGAATTTAAAAAAAATATTTAAGTCAGTAAGTGTCGAGTTATCTATTATTTACATTTGTAACTAATATATCTAGAAAATAAAATAAAATATTTATTTTGACTCTGAATGTAATATCCAGCAACATATAGTTGTGAGTCAATTAATTTATTTCAATGTTTTGATGACTATTATTATATAGGGTATTAATTTTATTATTTTCAAATGCACTTTTGTATTTGTTGAATAAAAATTTTTGGATTTCTACTTCAAATATTTAAATTATTATTCTTCTGCACTTGTGTCCATTATTTTCTCTCTTATTTTTAATGTCTCTTTTTTCCTTTATATTCACCATAATTTTCTCAAGTTTTTATTCTATGTCAACTTTCGATTGTCTATTAATTTCTATTTTCAATATTTTTATTAATGCCTGAAAACATTATGGGTATTTATTCATTTTTCCTTCTTGGCTATCCAATACCTATTTTTAGCTAATTGTATTATTATGGCATAGCATTGTTGAAATTTTCTTTTGAAAAATTAAATTCATGATTTTCTTCAGTTCTTATACATGATGCATTCTTTCCTAGTGCAGTCTCTTTAATAATCCTTTGCATACTGTGTTTTTTTTACTTTTTAAATTTCAATAGATTTTCAGGTCATTTCCTTTAACTTAATATTAATGTAGGCCAGTTTGTCCACATATACCATTTCATCTGACAAAGCTTTAGTGATTTTTTCTTGATTCTCTTCTCAATTTCTGTGAGGTTACATAGATTCCTTGTAAGTAAGCATATGATGAAATTAGGTGTGGGAGAATTAACTAAGGCTTGGCTTAGTGTGAATTAGAATAAGAATGCTATGCTTACCTGACTGATTTTGATAAATCTCCTATAAATTTATTATACATCGATGTGAGAAATGTTTCCTATCTCTGCAGCAGGAATGGAATCAAGCTTTTGTAATTCTGTGGATTTATTGTGGATGCCCTGCCTTGTTCTGCAAGGCAGAAAGAGATTCAGTAGTGATCATTTCACGCCCTTCTTACACTGTTCATATGCAACAGATATTTTCTACATACTCATATAGAAGAGGTGAAATAAATTATACCTATCCATTTAACTTTGTTTTAAACTCAGTGGCATTGTTAAAAATTATGGATATTGTGCCAAGTCAACAACAAGGCTTATGATGAATGGGAAATGAGAGTAAGGTTAACCTCTTTCACTCATCCTTAAACCCTTTTCTTTTGTAAATGAACACATTTATTTACATCTTTTCCCAATTCAAGTTTTAATTCTTCCTGATGAATTATCTGAAACATGATAAATAATTTTATCATCAAGATGTTGTCACAATAATTTCAAAACTAGATTGCCAACATCAGTAATTCTTTTTCAAAAATTAGTGATTACCAACTACAATACCATATATAATTCTAGGAACTGGATTTTTCTCAATATGACAACTAGTAGTGCTTAGCAGATGTTCCCCATTACCACTATACACTATAAAGTACTGAGAGAGATGTTTCAGAATATCTGTAAAATGACTGATTTATTTTGAAGGGATAACAGCATATAGATAAAAACTTACTATATATTTATCTTAACCCAAATTTATCTGCAGGTAGATGTATTTAGTAAGCAGAGTTTTACTGAACCTTATTATTTAGTGACAAGTAAAGATTATTTTTTATCATTTTTCTAAGTACAGAGTAAGGCAAAAGTAGGTTAACAGTTGTGACTATATGAAACACAGAGTTTATTTTACTACTGTATTATTATTTATTAATTATTTCAACATTTTCCAAATGAACAGTTATAAATTTACTTTTGCCCCACCCTAATTTTATTCAGGTTGGCAAGTTCACTTACGACTCATATCTATCATATGTACAAATTCTCCTACAGGTTCAAATTATTTTAATTTGTAAGCAATGGACACATTTAGTAAGACATCTTGTGGGTTGAGTTTAGGTAAAAAACTGAAAAGTGCAGAGCAAAGTAAAATAGTTGGTGTGTTTTTCTCCTAAAGAAGCAAAACAACACCAGTGAATTCACTTCGAAATTTTGTTTTGTGCTGACAGTTGAACTATAACTATATTTCATAAACCATAGCACTCCCTAGTTACTGAAAATAAATTGATTTTCTGGAAATATGCGACACACAGGTTCTCAATATGGTCTTGAACAGTGTGTCCCTAAAGTAGTTATTTCCATTTACACCCCTGACCTGCCAGTATCTTCTGCGCCACCGTAGTTTTTCATGTACTTCAGAAGCTACAGATTTCTTTCCATCCTCTTAATCTAATATAAACCACACATGCTTCTATCAGTAAAGACCTTCATTTTTATCCTTCTTCGATTTCATGACACCGATGGTTCTATATTTCACAGCAAAGGGAGCAGAATGAAATTACATATCACTCAGATTTCAGCTATATCTGGTTTATGTGATTCAAGACCTCCGTACAAAGAAGAGGTCATTGTCAATATTTTAGAAAATGACTCTTTCAGGGATGCTGCATTATAAACCTGACTATGTGCTTGATTGGAGGTGGAAAAATGTTTATTTGGACAAAAGTGAAAGGGACTTAAAACAATCAAGGCCTAAAATGGCAATGTCTATTTAAATATAGGTACTTAATAAACAAGTTGGTGGGAAACATGGGGTATAGTGAAGTCTATGCAACGAAAAATGGCGCAACCGAGGAAGCAAAGCTTTTGGATTATTCTAAAAGTAGTACTAACATCACCAATGAAGTTAAAAGTAACGCCCAAAAAGCAAAAATAAAAAAATAAATATAAATAAAAAACTAAACAAATAAAATCTCTCTGACTCTCAAAAAAACCCCAAAACTGAAAATAAGAAAATGCAATTTCATTAAACAATGTTTTGTCATCCTTATAGACAGAAAAGCACATAAGCAAGTCCATAGTGAGTAAAAATTTTGTTTTTTGAAGATTCAGTTCCTCCTTGACTTAAAAATATAAGAAAAAACAAAGATAAAGAAAAATGAAAGGGAGAAAAAGGAAAAACGCAAAATGAAAGTGTTGCTACAGGAAAAAAATTCAGAGTGACTTAAAGCTTAAATGCTACATTGCACAGATTAGTTGAAAGATAAACTTGTACTAAAATAGAAGCTCTAATAGCAGTCTCCTTTAAGGTGTGTAGGAATGGGAGATAGTTAAGATGGATAGTCTGCAGCTCCAACCCTGAGGTTTAGGGCCCCTGCTCTATAGAACTGCCAGAGACTAGAGAGGATGTTACAGTCTCAGCATATAAAAGGTTGTTAGGGCAAGGATCCAGTGCTGGTGTGAACGCAGAACTCTGAATAGGGATATTGACAAGAAGAGGATTTGCATGTGCTATAAGCCATGGGGCCAACCAGGGGTAGATTCCATGGGTATAACTGGGTAATTGACTGGAATGGCTTGTCTGAATAGGTGTAAGTTGATTTGAAATGATGGAGAATAAAGCACTGCTGAGAACCTATTACAGGATATGAATAAAGGCAGGAGCTGATGCCAGAAAGCAGGAATTAAGCCTCCTGAAAACCAAAGATGTGTGACCATGTACCAGGAGTGAATCCAGATACAGAAGCCAAAACAAGATCAACAAGGAACAGCTGTCAACTATAGTAAACTCTGGTAGGAAAAAGGAGCCAGAAAACACAGTGAAGTCAGATTAAGGAACTCTGGAGGTAGAATTAGGATACTCCCCCAAAAATGTATCTTAAAATACTCAAGAGAACTCTATACACTTCTATATTTATGTCCTTTCATTCAATATGTTTGTTTAAATTACTATTTAGACTTATGATTTGGGCCAGGGTGTCACGCCACCACAGTGATTTCTGGTAGACGGAATCTGATTTAGAGCTCACAGTCTCCAGAATTGGTTCAGAAACTCGATAGTATTTATCTTACAAATTAACATCATCAGGTTTCATATGTGGAAAAGATTGGGAAATCAGGCCAATGCTAATACAAATATGTAACAAAATTATTTTGAAATCTCTACGAGGTTAGTACTTTCCTACCTTGAAGTAAATACACAGGTGACTCACGTTGGCAAAGACGGTTGATTTGATTATTACGATGGGGTAGTAATTTGCACAGGTCAAGCAAAAAATATGTGATCAAAACAGTTTGGAATAAAAGGCTTTCCTCTCTTCATGGAAGTAATTCAACTTCCTTTTTGCATTGCAAATCACCCAGGCAACTGAATCCTCGTTCATTCCTCTATGGCCTTGTCTTTTCCATATTGGCAGCCAGTTAAGATCCTTTGGCCACCAGAATATATCTCATAATACTGAACTTAATAACATTTGAATGAAGCATCTTATGTAGGATGGTATTCTACATATCTCTTTTCAATTTACTTATACTATTTGATTTAGTTTTTTCTTTGGTAAAGTGTAATTTTTATGAAGGTTGTGAACAAATGAATATAAATACTTGAGTACATAAAACATGTGAAGCCAGTAATAAATGCTAGTCAGTAGTAGTAACAGAAGTAGGAACTGAAATAGTGTTAAGATTGAAAGATTTAGCCAATAAAAACTATAAAGTCAATTAAATTTAAATTTCAGATAAACAAGGGATTTATTTTGGCATAAGTGTATCCCAAATATTCATGGTTGGTTATAGTGTCATTGGCACATTTTGTAATTATTATACTAAAAATTTCAGTAAGAAATTATTATTTTTTACCTGAATTTCAAATTTAATTAGATGGCCTCTCTTTTATTTGATAGCTAAGTAGCAGTAAAAAACACCCAAATTGCTGAATATTACTGATTGCAGTGGAACCCAGAAAAGATGAGCATATAATTACTTGTGTTTTAATAATGTAAGATACTAACGTAATTCCTAGGTAACAATAGT
>CM052540.1:176735465-176761478 GCA_028533065.1 Trachops cirrhosus
TACTTCAGTTGCATTACTACATATTTTTGCACATTATAACTTTGCCCCCTCCCCTTCTCTAGCATAGTAGAGAAAGATTCTTTTGACACAGTATTAAAACTCTGAGTATAAAGATAGCGAGATCATATGGTATTTGTCTACCATATGATCTCACCTTTAACAGGAATCTAAACAACAAAACAAAGAAACAAATAAAATATAACAAAAGACACTGAATAGAGGACAGGTAGTCAGTGACCAGAGGGGAGAAGGGAGAGGGGAGGGAATTTCAGGGGAGAAGGGAAGGGTTTACAGGAACAAATATAGAGGACACATGGACAAAACAAGGGGGGTTGGAAAGGGGAGGGAGGAGGGGAGGAATGGGTGGGCAGGTTGGAATGGGAATAAAAGATAGAAACTGTACTGAATAAACTAAAATAAACAAATATTTATAATAAAAAAAAGAAGCAACCACCCCCCCAAAAAAAGATAGCCTGATCAAGATAGTGTAAATAGATACCCTAGAGAAAGAGGCAATCAGTGGCCACGTTTGGGTCACTTCTTGGCCCTGTTCTAACTCTTGCTAGAATTTTTTCAGTACTAATTTCCAGTTCATATTTAGTAGGAATGTTCATATAAACATTACTCGGGTGATCATTTTGAAAATTGGTGCTAATCTGTATAGACATTCAAAAGGAGAAAGGCCACTATTATCATATCTTGAAAGGATGTTTGAGATATAGATGTATTTTAAGGTAATTTGCCTTAAGCCAATATAAAAATTCAAATGGATGGAAATAAAGTCAAATATTGAAAAACACTATGGTAGACAAAATAGAAAGTTATTTCAGTTAAAATCTATTCACAAGATATTTACCAAGAATATGTAAAGTCAGCTTGTGTCAGATTATTAAAGGAATCTAGATTGTCACTGTTGTTTATAACTAGAAGATAAAAACATGGAAGTCATGTTTATACATAAATATTACTTTAAATTCTGTAAAATAAAATCTACAAAGTGTTGTTGATGAAAATCAGACTCTTCCATGAAATTGTGAGAAAAGTGTTTTGATGACCCATGCATGGGAGACTGTGGTGGGGCAAGGTTTATCTGGGTGGAAATCTGCCCCTTGGTTTCGAATTTCCCATTTCCCTCCATCCCATCATGGAAAAAGTCCAGTGTTGTTTTCATCAAGGCCAAAACAAAGGATAGTGTCCAGAATTTCTGCTTCATATTAAATCCTAGTCCTTTGGATTCTGTATCTGGCTGCTGAGTGGTCCCAGTCCCTATCCTCATAGCTTAGCTTGTTTCCAGCGGCTCTGGTAGTGCTGTTGTATCCAGGCAGGTTTTTGAGCCTGCTCAGCTGCTCGCCATGTAGCTACTAAGGCCACATGTCTGTGGAGAGAGAATGTGCCAGTGCACTGGACAAGCGTGTGTCAGAGAGAGAGAGAGAGAGAGAGAGGGCTTCTCTGTTCCCTTCTGGTTATAACCAGGACCCTTTTCAAAATAACCATTAGCTTCCCAAGCTTTTGTAACCTTATGCTGATGGGTCCACCCCCTGGTTAGACCAACACTGTTAGACTGACACTATGGTCAAGCACCTCTCGTCCACTCCCCAACAATCTGGTACTGGAGGTTGAGCAGTGCTCCTGGGGAGATTTCCTCTGCTCCTAGATTTAAGTCTTCTCTGCTTCAGTCCCCTGGAGTGTGTGAATGAGTCTGTAAATGCTGTAGCTTCCTGGCTAAACAAGCGGGCTTGTGTTCCCCAGTTTATTAAGCTCAATGTTCAATTCACTTTGCTCTTTTTTAATTGATAATTAGCTATTTATGGTAACAAAAGTATTCACTTATTTCTGAGATTCAGTATAATTCTCTAAAGCCAGACTCATTTTTAAAATAAAAGTACAATTCAACACTTTTTAAAATGTGAAGCCTGTATAAAAAATCAGTCATTTATATACAGCAATCTTATTCCAGTATGATTTAGACACAGACATACCCAGAAGCTTAATTTTCATGTATTTTATTTTGCTAAATATATCCAAAATATAACTATATGTGTTATGTGGTAGGGGACTCAGGAGTCGAAAACTTTTAGTTTAAGGTAAAAAGTTATAAGCTTAGTAAGTAATGTACATGTTAAAGCTTTTGTTTCAGAAACTACAGATAGATAAGGCCTGTCCTGGCTCCTAGGAAATCAGCTGACCTCCTGGGGCACTGCTAAGGATTACCGCCTGGGGGCAACTGGAGACATCAAGGCCTTTGTGTTCCCCGGAGAGGCAGACTGGGACCCGCCCCTGGGAACAGCTAACTGCCCAGGACAGGAATGTTGCAGCTTCTATAACCTGATCCTTCCTGAATCTCAAAGCCCTCACCGCACCTTGTTTATTCCCTGGTATATAAACGTTGGCCTGGAAAGAAAAGACAAGATGGTCTGTTAGGGTATAAACCCACCATCTTCTCAGATTGCCAACCATCTGAATAAAGCGCCCATAAAGATTCATTCACTGTCATTGGTCATTGGGTTTGGTAGTGACAGGCAGCCTGAATGCGGGTGTCTTTTCCAGTTTTATATATATGTTATTGTGTATGTATACTTTATATATACATAATGTGTCTTATATAACCAGTTTTTGTACATAATAATTGCACTTATCTTTGTATAATGTATTATCACTAATGTCATTATCATTTACATGCAATGCATACTTACAAAAATAGGAAATGAATGAGTGATAATTAGAACGCATTTAAATATTTTCCCAGACATTACTTTTTCCAAATTTTCGGACATTTCTTTTCCTAAGTAAATGATTCAACCCAAGATGCTGAAATACATAGTTTGCACCAGGAATTAAAATAGCCATTTTTTTTTTTTTGTCCTGGCTGGTGTGGCTGAATGGATTCAGTGCTGGCTAGAGAACCAAAGGATCCCTGGATCAGTTCCCCATCAGGGCACATACCTGGGCTACTGGCTAGGGCCCAAGTAGGGGGCACTCGAGAGGCAATACAAATTGCTATTTCTCTCCCTCTCGCCCTCCTTCTTTCCTTCTGCCTCTAAAAATAAATAAATACAATATTTTAAAAATAGACATTTTTCTACTTAGAGAATAAAATCCATTGATGGAGTTTGGGTATTTCTTTTATACATTTACTTTTCCATAGAATATTTAAAATTGACTTACCAAGTTTTTTTGAATAGTCTCATTGCTGTTTTTATTAAGCTAGATTGAATTTACAGATAAATATTAAGTATGGTCATTTACATAATTTTTTTCTGAACTAAAAGACATGCTGCCTCTCTCAATTTTCTTCTTCCCATACAATTTGGTGTATGAAGCTAAGTGTTTGAAAATTTCTGTAATATTATTTTAATGTAGTTGGTAGATTTATTGTAGCTGTTTTATTGGCTTATTATATTTTAAACGGGTAATAGCTAAGATACAAGAAGGGACCCCTCAAAATAGAATTATCTTCTGGAGGGCAGGCCCCTTGTTGTACAGGCTTTCCCCACTAGATAAGTGTTCAAGAAACCCATCTCTATCAGTGTACCAGCTGGTGTTGCTGTGAGAGGCTGCATTTGGTTTCAATGTATTTTTTAAGACTTTTTTCAGTGCATTTGTCCATTTCACGATGGGTGTTTTATGAGTTCACGTGTCCACATCATGCGAAGTGTTCACCAGTTTTTGACCAAAAACAGCCTGATCCCTGTGCCTCACCTACCCTATTCACCTGATCTTGCCTCTCCCTTTTTTGTTTCCCTGGATGAAAAAAATCCTCCAAGGGAAACATTTTAAGGTGGAAGAGGTGAAACAAAAAACAGCAAAAGCGCTAAAAAGTAATGAAATTGACAAGTTGAAAAGCTGTTTTGAGTAGTGGAATAAACGTCTTAATAGATGTATTACACCATATAGAAAATACTTTGAAGGTGACTGAAGTTGAAACATGTGAGAACAAATAAGAAATTAATAAATTCTGTGCTTTTGGGGGATCCTACTCGTATATGTAGGAAATGTATAAAATTTAATTTTTCTTGTCCACTTGAATGAAATCTCTTACTTTAAATTCTACATATTTTTTTATTTGGTTATCCTAAAATTTTTAGAAAGGTATTTTATTAAATACAAATAGTATAAGTTTGTTTTTCCTCATTAAATGCAAATAGTATTTTATGTCTTCCATAATAGAAACAAGATGGATCTATTCTATTAGGTAATTAAATAGAGAATGTGAAATTTAGTTGTATTTTAGAAATGGAATTATTTCAATAGATTTCATGTAGCTCTTTGATGTCCTAAATTATCCTCAAAAATTTCTATAGAATTTTCCTATAACACATTTCGAATAAAAGTATCCAACTGCATCCTTAATCTAATTCCAGTGTGCCTTGAACAGGTGTTTTAAAGGAGTTTAGAGAACTTTGTGAATAGCTATAAGAATATCAAAAAGACAATTCAAGCTATTTTGTATTTTTAGTTGAATATCATATGAAGTGAGAGCTGTCTATACAATGCAACATTAGCTTTTTCAAGAGCTATGTATATAGCGCATTTCTTTTTAGTCCAGTATACTCTCATAGACAAATAATTGCCATAAAATCATAGCCTTCAAATGACCTACTCTTGCTTAGGCATTATCAAAATATATTACTACTTACTCGCCCAAAACAGAATGTGCATATTTCTTATGCACATTTTATTTTTACTGAACTTTATTTACACTTAAAAGAAACATAATGTGGTTTCTTTTCATGTAGAGGAAGGAACTCTTACCCCAGAACAATTTTGCAAAATAACGGCTCCTGCTGTTAGAATGGGTGAAGTTTGTGAATGGTTTTACAATCTCCTGCATCAGTTATTTTATATATCTTTCCGGGATCTAAAGTAATACAGGAAAATTACTCCAACCCACTGGTCTGTGCTCTCCATTGGTATTGATTTCTTTCTTGGCAAAGAAAAGAGAGTGTGTCTTACAACTTGAATGCTCTAAAAATCATTTCCACAAAAATATTGTAGAACTTTTAAAATATTGTAGAACTTTTGAAAGAGCATTGTTAGCATAAGGATTCCATCTAAGCATATATTCATTTTGAAGGAGTATGGGAAATTTCTTCCATGAATGCTGGCTTAGTAAACCAGAGCTGCTGTAACAAAGCAGCATAGACTAGATAGCTTAAACAACAGATACTTAGTTATCACAGTTCTTGAGACCGGGAAATCCAAGATTAAGTTGCTGATGATTTGTTTCCTGCTGAGAGCCCTCATCCTGGTTTTTGTGTCCTTACCTAATGGAGAGAACTCTGGTGTCTTCTGCTTCTTATAAGGACCCTATTTCCCTCATGGTGTACTTACTGAGATGATTTCATCTCAAGCTAATTACTTCCCAAAGGCCCCACCACTATATACAAACACACTGGGGATTTAAGGATTCAACACAAACAGTTTGGTAGGAGCAGGGAATTCATTTTCTAGCAAATGCTTTAAAAAATTAAATATTTTTAGAATGTTAACTATCATGTAAATTCTTGGCATGTGATATTTAATTATTTCAATAGTGATAATTTTCAGGTGAGAAAAAATCATTGCTTGAACTAATTTTATTAAACAACAAATAACTTTTTTATTAAATATTAGTATTCATGTTTGAACATATAGGTAAGTGAAGGGATAAGTTAAAGTCACCTGAAAATAAATAATATCATATCTTGCTTTATAGTATTTTACACCTTCACATAAGTTGCATTTCTCGTTTCTTTATAACTTAATCTTCATGTAACTTATGACATTACACACTTTATAAAAGTATTGCTTTTGATGAGTTAATGCTATACCATTATTCAGAGGTTTCATTGATTACATGAATGCTGCCTGATCATTTGTATTTCCTCTGTTGATATAAATGATTTAATGAATGAAACTCAGTTAAAAATTGTCTTAAAATTTGACTTGGTTTTTATTATAAAGAAATTCTGAGTGATGTTGGACAAAAACACTTCATTTGGCAGCTTATTCACACATTGACTAGTATTAAATGTCTGTATTTATAGAAAATGTGCAGACACATCTGCTAAAATTAGAGCATTGATAATGTCCAGAGATTAGAACCCCCTCCCCCACCTCAGTATCTATGGATGTGCATTTATGCATTTCAAGCTAAGAGTATATATTGTTAATAATTGTGATAAAATGATGAACATTTATCTGAATTTAGATTAACAGAAGAAAACAAAATGTAGTTCAGGGATTGCATCACTTTTTGTGCTTTTCTTCTAAGTAAATAAATAGTGTTCTCCACTGTGGTATTCAACATCAGGGCATCATCTCAACTTGTCTCATGCTACCTTTCCTAGAGAGTCACCTCCTTCTCTGTCTGCTGTACTTGATCTACTGAGTATAACTTAAAAAGTATTTAAACATTTGTCTTCCTATGTGTCACCAAAGAGAGAATATAGCTTTGAGGATTACAAATCTATGCCAATTGGAAGAACAACCAACCATCAATGACCAAATGTCTCTTGTTAACTAAGCCCTCAAATGTACACAGAAAATATATTGTTGCTAGGCAGCTGTCTGCAACTCACCAAATCCTTCCTTGAAAACACTAAAATTCCAGTCAATTTAATATAGCTATTCATGGTTGGTATAATTAACCTTCTAATTTTAGGGAATATGATTGCGATGGCATACATAATTACCCAAACATTGTGTGTCTCCTAAGATGTGAATCCAAACTTCACATAATTTTAACACTGTTTCTCTAGAGGTGAGATCTGTCACCAGCCTTGCATTTGAGCAGGTTCTGTTAGGACTGAACTGAGTAACAATACGGCACAAGGGACTCTCTGCTAGATAGGCAGACCCAGTTCTCTCTTGGACCCTCACCACCATTTTGTGAGAAAGCACAAGCAACTATCAGAGACTCCTGGGGACAGAGACCTCATCCTTGGCCTACTGAGAGTGTCACTCCAGCAAACAGTTACCAACCACACACAGCAGGAAAGCTCAGAGAAGCATTTTGGGCCCCAGTAGAGCAGTGGACCCAGTAGAGCTGGCTGAGTGGAACCGATGCCACAAAATCATGAGCAAAACCAAACATGTATTTAATGTCACTAAGTTATAAAATAATTTCTAACTCAGCAATACAAAACTGTAAGTAGAACTCATGCCTTGAAGACAATGCTCTTCTTAAATATATGCTTTTGAAAGCAGAAACACTTTAAAAATTTTCCTGATAGTTACAGTTAGGGATTCTGACAGCATTTCCACACATGAAAATAAAATAAGCATAATTTACTAATTTAATTTTATGAGAAATCTTCTAATTCATATTCACAATAAAGGAAAATAAAGTTTATAATGTATGAGTGCTAATTATTTGATTAATCTACTTAAACTTTTTCACATGTCTATTTATTATGTTCTATATAAAAGCAATAATATAATTTAAATGCATTTGGCACATATACCTTTATAGGATATTGTGATGATAAATTATGTCACTAGCTATGCATGATTTCACTTGAGATGCTTGAACAGCCTCATATATTTTTGCCAACTTCTTAAGACATACACACATTAAAGAACAAAATGACTTCCAAGTGGTTGCACTCTCTAGTTTAAATGCATATTTATAAATGACACAGCTAAGATGTACTTAAATAATAGAACTATGAAATATTTTATATAGTTTTATTAAAATATGATGAAATAAAATGGAATAAAGTGATAATATCTCTGCAACATTTTCTTTTTCTATGGTGAGGCACAGACAATAATTATATTAATAATAAACAATGCAATTAATAATTGCATTGGGAAATAATACTATTGTTAAAATTAATAAAATAATAACAGCTGATATACAATAAGCAATCAATACACAAATTAAATTTTTCTTTAAATCTCCATATTGTATCCAACATACTAAACAGATAGTAATGATATGGATGAAAAACCAATCTCAATGTGGCAATTTGCCCACAAGGAGTATGTAAAACACGTAATATTTGAATGAAATCTCTGTCCTTATGTTAACATTAGGGTCTGTCCATCACTTATGCAACTAATGATAAAGGCCAGCAACTTCCTTCAACATGGGCTCAAAGCTTCAACCCATCTCTGCTTTTTCTCTCCCTCTGTCTCACATATTTTTCATTCTTTCATGTTTCTCAAATGGTGCTTTGCCTGGAGTGCTCTTCAAATACCCATTGCTCATCTCATCTCTCTAAATGCCATTCCTATGGGTCACCCTTCCTGTCTCCCACAGTACTGGATAGGGCACAAAGTGCAAGCTACAGAGCATAACTAATTTTTAATTACTTAAGAGCTTCATTTCTCTTTTCTACTGGACACTATCATTTTATAATAAAATAAACATTTATTTTCAAGGTCAAATTTAATCAAATTACTTTTACATTTATGAAAAATGTTTCTGTAGGCCCACCAGCTGGGAGTTAAAAATTGGTTTATATTAACTTCATAGTTCCTAATTTCACAGACACTTGTCCTCACAGCACTGTAAAATCTTCATTTTCACTGAAACACAGCAACCCACACCAATATACGCAAACACAAAATTCCTTTGGAGTGACTCTAGAAGGTCCCACGTGTGTTCTCAATAAGTCTTGCTTGCTATCTTGTCAAATCCTTCCCAAGTTGGTTCGCTGCTGCTCTCAAAACAACTTGAATAATTTTCACAATTTCAAACGTTGATAAATCTGAGGGTATTTCCAGGTTGTAACTCCAAAATATTCTAGACTCGCTGTTATTGATATTTACTAAAACATCAAGATGTTGCTGGAAATCTCACATTCTGCACCATGCAAATAATGTGAGGAATGGCTTTCTCCCTAAGCTTGGATTATAATGTGCTATGTAGGGCAGAGCTATTCTTATTTCCTAATACTGCATATTGACTAGGAGAGAAAAGTACACCACTTTATACCAAAGGCTCAAATGCTAGCCCACTGGGTTGCATCAAAGAACACAAAATTATTCTCATAATGTATTTTCAGTCTAACACACACACTCATTTAATAAATTGTTTTCTTGATTTTCTCTTTACAGGATGTTTAAATTTAAATATAAAAATAATGCCTTTAACTGTAATAAATTAAAAGGTATATAACCTCAATTTCTAATCTCAACTAACATTTTTATGTAAACTCTCATACACACACACACACTTTTCTTTCCCTCCAAAAATGCCTTCATTTATTTTAATAAATTATTTTTAATCATTTTTATTGTTATTCTCCTACATTTGTCCCAATTTTCCCCACTTTGCCCTCCTCTGCCAATCCCGCCCCCACTCCCACAGTCATAATGGACATATTTTAATAGATCATGAAAATGTGCATCATGATTAGTAATGTAAACAAATATCTCTCTCCACAGACATTCAAATTATTTAAATATTTAAACTTGGCCACATTTGGCTTCCTAGTAAATTATATTGTAATAAAAACTGCAGTCATATATGCATATGTAAGCATGTTTATGTGTCTGTGTATGTAATGTGGCCTAAAGATAAGCCATATGAAAAGGGCAGAAAATCAGAATTTATAGTAGGTTTGTATATGAAGAAGAATTGATAGTTATGGGCAAAAGAACTGGAAGGTTTAAAAACTTAAAAATGTCTCCTTCCCTTGAGAAGGAGAAAATTTAAAAAATATTTGCTTTGATTTATAATTGGAAACATTTGATATACTTTCAGAGGAGAAGTACATTAAGTTATTTTGTAAACTTTAATTTAATGTGTGACTGACTTAAGTGTGATTTTTTGAGATGCCATCATATATTCATTACATTGTATCTTATATTTCCTTGTCTTTTTACACAATTCAGTGGCCAAAGTGGATGCTCAGCATGAGCATGATTCAAGTTCCCTGTGATGCTGTGTTTCATATGTGATATCAACTTATTTACCATGACAATACAATTTTAGAAACATGTGTTAAATGATAAAATCAACCTTGACAAAATGCATATACTTAATAAATTTTAATGCAATATTCATTGATGACAATAATTCATAAAAAACCACTACCCATTAATTTTAAAAACTTACTTTTACTAAATTAGAATTTCAATAAACTTTTTGCAGTATAATTTAATATTTTACAAATAAGAATGAATACATTTTATAAAATTGGTATATTTTTGCACTATCGAGGACCAATAAGCAAGGACATGAGTGCTATGAAAGCACGCTGGGGTTTTCTTTAGCCCCATCTTTACAGCATATTCCACTACTGATTATTTCTGTCAATACTAAGACCTACTCGATATTTCAGTCTCCAAAGACAGTTGATATATTTAATAAATATTAAATCAATACTATTTATTGAAGAACAAGAAATGGTTGTCCACATTTATGGATTTGTATTATATATTATTTCTAAACTCTACTGCTAGTTAGTAATTGCCTGTCCCAAATAATGAAATACAAACATTAAAGGAGAAATCAATGATCTTGTGTCTTAAATAAATCTTAGGTCTCACCAAAATGTTGTCCATGAGATTTATAGAATTTTATGCTCTACATCTGGACACCATCACAATGGTCAGCTAAGCTGAATCCTTTATATGCGAAGACAGTGACTGAAGACAGAAGAGCAAGTGGTGTGAATCAGAAGAGACCTTATGTTCTAGCTTTGCTTTATTAACTGATTTATCTCAGTAAAAACAGTCAGTGCAGAGCCATGTCTCACCTCTATCTCTGCCTCCAGGTTTATCGTTGTCCTCATTCTACTGGGTTGTATACGAAACATATCATATCAGCCAGAGCATGGCCAGTTATTCCTGAGGCATTTGCATGCACATGCACATGTACATGCACACACATCAACACACACTTGCACATGTACATGCATTTACACACACATGCACACATACACACACAGAGAGCAGTAACCAAAAAGAAGTCTCTCCACCATAAGGCTTGTTCAAAAAAATAAAAATAATAACTAACACTATCTAAATAATATTCATTGCTAGTAAAAGGAAGGGAAAAATTGAATGCCTTTTAATAGTGAGCTATATATTATAGCATTTGTTAATACAAAATTATATAAAAATAGTCCTATGAGAATAAATCAAAGGCTATGTATATGAATTATTTTTTCTTCAATTATTAGATTCTAGTTTTGTTAAGATTTATTGATATATTTATCATGTCTGATAGCAGAATAGCATCCTTTAAATTTTTGCTTGTTGTCAGCAGTCTCTAATGGAACTAAAATTTACCAACACTGATAAACCATAATATAAGGATTTATATGCAATAAAAATCACAAGACATATTAAGAGACTCGGTGTTTACAAAGAAAGGGTCCATGTAGGATATTATACATAACAGGGACTTTATTGCTATATGTTTTCTCAGCACCAACCTTCCTGGTGTTCCCTTTTATTCATTCAGATTCTGGATCCCACTCTGAGACTCAGGGTCTACACTAGAGCATTTTGTTGCATCTGATAGTCACCCATATGCCTATTAAACGAATCAGTGAATACAGATCATATCCACAGGACGATGGTGCAGTAGCAAAACATGTCAGTGACAATCCCAGTAATCTCATCTCTTAGAAGAACATTGTACCAAGAGTATGCACATGCAATTTGATGAGATACAGTATATAATGAGTAGAAAACAATTTTTTGATACTTGGCAGCTGACAGCCTTTAAGCCTCATCTCCCCCACTTCCATTTTGCTTCCCTTCCAGACAAGCTGATAAGAAAGCCTAGGTTCTCTCTGCTTGTACATAGGTGATGGTTCCAGAGTACACATTCCCCTTCCTTGGCATAGGAACCTCAATCCAGTTTCACCCACCAAACTCTGTAAAAACTTCAAACCCGTCTCCCATCCTTGCACCCTTAGTCGATTTTATGACCAATTTAGGAGGTTTGTCCTGCTATCCTCAGAGACCACATTAGGTAAGTAATAAAACTTTTCATACCTTCATGGTTTGTGTGTGAACCAGTAAAATTTTTCATGCTTTCATGGTTTGGTTTGTGATACTTGAGCCAAATTTGAGGTGGGGATCCATTCTTCTCTATAGCATGAAAACAGCGGGGTATAAACCAGAAGGTTCATGTATCACCTGCTGCTTCTTGGTGTGGACATTGAACTTGCTCTAGTGCCCACCCTTTTCTTAGGACTGCTTACTCAATTATGCTTTAAATTCCCATCAAATCCAAGCATTCTTTTAAAAAATCCTTTCTTTGCTCAAGTTAGCCACAATATGAATAATGTGTATCTTTTCCTTATATACAATATCTCAGTTGATTTATGTAAAACCTGTTTTTGGTCTCTATGGTTTCACATTTTAAAGTTTGTGTATTATTCTGTAATAAAAAAGGAAGCATTCATATATGGTAATATGCATGTTTTAAATTTATTACTGCATAATTGTGATGTTTAACCTCATTTGTCAAGTTGGCTGGGCCACAGAGTACCAAGGTGTTGGTGAAACATTATTCTGATTGTGTTTGTGAGGGTGTTTTGGATGAGATTAGCATTTGAATGACACTGAGTAATGCCAATCACCCTTCCAAATGAGAGTGGGCCTCATCCATCAGTTCATCAGTTGAAGGTCTAAACAAAACAAAAATGCTTACCTTTCTTCCAGGAAGAGGGGAAAGTTTATGCCTGACTTCCTTCAGCTTGGATTATTTTTTCCCGCTTTATAATTCTAACTGAAACATTAGCTCTGCCTGAGTTTCCAGCCTACTCGCCTTCAAGTAGATTTTATCCTGGATCTCCCGTTTTCCCATCTGCAAACCTTGGAACAAACGAAGCCCCACATTGTGTGAGCCTATACTTACTGTTGTTAGTAAATGTCTTTCCTATATTTTATTTACTATATTTCATATTTATTAAGTTAGCTTTACAAATAAGAGAATTATAGTTTTTTGATCCACCCATTTACATCTGATGGGCACTTAGGTTGTTTCCTGCACTTGGCTATTGTAAATTGTGCTGCTGTGAACATTGGGTGTATAGGTTCTTATGGATTGGTGTTTCAGGGTTCTTAGGGTATAATCCCAGCAGTGGAATTGCTGAGTCATAAGGCAGTTCCATTTTTAGTTTTCTGAGAAAATTCCATACTGTATTCCACAGTGGCTGCACCAGTCTGCATACATTTACAGAATGGAATTTGACACAGCAGAGAGGAAGAAGGAGCTTATACCTTTTGCAACAGCATGGATGGAACTGGAGAGCATTATGCTAAATGGTTAAGCCAGGTGGTGAGGGACAAATACCACATGATCTCACCTTTACCTGGAACATAATCAACAAAATAAAAAAGCAAACAAAATATAGTCAGAGTCATTGAAATTAAGAACAGTCTAACAATAGCCAGAGGGGAAGGGGGAGGGGACAGTGGGGAGAAGGGTTTTCAGGAACTACTGTAAAGGATACATGGACAAAACGAAGGGGGAGGGTGGAAGCAAGGGAGGGAGGTGGGTTTGGCTGGGGTCGGTGGGGAGTGGTGGGGAGAAAATGCAGACAACTATAATTGAACAGCAATAAAATAATTTAAATTTAAAAAAAGGTATATATTATCTATTAAAAAAGGAAAATTAAACATTGATGAAAAATACTGCTATAGAATTAACTGACTGCTGAGATAAAGTTATTTAAAGGACAAAATCAAAAGAAGTAAAACCTAGATTTGAGTTTAGAAGTTCTATATTGCACCATTCACTGTCTGATTCATGATGCTTAAGTGAGATTAAAGAAAAGTTTATATTATATTTTTGAGGTCCAAGTTCTTTAAAACTCCACTGAATATTAGTACACTAGGAGCATGTAGCTACATCTGAGGAATGGAGTTGCTAGGGTTAGGTGTCCTGCTGGGATAATGTTCCAAGGACTGCATATACAAATCCATTGCGTATTACCCCATGGTCTTGCTATTATATTTTCCTACAAGGACTACTATGTGATACTCTATACAAAAATTAAAGCCCAATACTAAACTTAACTATAAAGTATCAATATATTTATAGTTGTTCTTGTTGAAAGGTACTGATTTTAACTAAAGTATTCTCTTGTCTTACTTCTTCTTCCAGTCCTTTGCTGTCACTGTTAACCACCCCTTCAGGTGTTAAAACCTGATCTCAGTTTTAGAGAATTACTGCTAAATTGTTTGAATATTGTACCAAAGGAAAAAAAAAAACTTTTGAGGTTTTGCAACTCATTTGATATAGCTTTTCAATAAACTGTAGTCATTTGCATTTTTTAGAACTAGACTTGTTTTTACCCATAGAAATGTAATGTTAGGTTTTTTATTTGGAATTATCAGAGTAATTACTGTTTTACTTAATGCCAATAATCATGTTTTATTTGCTACCTTATTTATTTGCTGTTTTCTCCAAGTCTTACTATACCCTTCATGAACAGTAGGCTTCAACATATAGCTATGTATACTAATGATATACAACAGAAATGATAAGAAATTTCAGTATGTAACCTCCGCAATCAGATCTAGCTCATTAATTGCTATACATCAATGTCATGACCAATGGGTTTCGAGAGCCAGCCCATATTTTCCTTGCCTCAGCAATCTGAAAACCTATGTGAAGATGACGTCTTCATCAGCGACAAAAAGTGAGAGCAGAGTGCCCCTGCTGACCCTACACATGTGGCTGCTGGGACATGCAGGTGTTTGTGCAGCAACAGGTTGTCTAATTTTGGTTTGTGCACATTTTTAGTTACCTTACACCTAATTCCATAATAACACTGTGAGATAGAATCCGCAAATATAAAAATGAAGAAAACCACCGAAAGGTGGCTTGGAAGGAGGTAAAATATAGGGTAAAGAAAGCACATTTGTAGAATTGTTTCATTCTATAACAAAGTAAGATGCATTTTAGAGCAATGTCCAGAGAATAGAGTCCAGGTAACTAAATGAAAAGATAGCAGGGATTTCTACATGAGGAAGCAATATTTGAATTTGAACTATGAAATCAGCAGAAATGTTTTCAGATGAAGAAGGGTAGAAGAACATTTTTGGCAATAACACTAATATAAGCATAATATCAACATTAAGTTGTGTTCAGATTATACAATGTATATTGATGAGGATAAAGTGTATGCTGTAAGGAGTCATGGTGATAGATTAGGGTTTACTTTATGAAATCTATAATAAAGTATTAAAAACAAATTAATTCAACAATTATTCATCATTAGGGTATATTATTACACAGTTATGAGGATGAAAGAGAAGTTAAGGAGGTTATCTCCTTCAATAAAGATACTGTTGACTATTGGTGTTATTAGATACAAAATATGGTAGAGTAAGTTAGACATATGAGAAGGCTAATCAATTATTAGACACACAAAATGCTTTATTAGCTTAATCATTTTTTCTTGGCTAATTTTCCCTTTTTCCAAAATAACTCTTTTCTCATATGCAACCCAAATCTCTCTAAAATCTTATATTCATGGTAAACATTAAAGTTAAGAAAATGCTATTTTTCTTTAATATGAAGCCACATTTATTTTGATTTATTTCTAGCCCCACACCAACTACTTATATAAGAAAAATATATATAAAAAATAAGAATGCATATTTGTATTCTTATTTTATTCTTATTTTTATGGTATGAGTTTAATAATGAGCCCCTTCCAAAAATCTTTCTTATTTTCAAAATTTCCCATGTGAAAAAATCTCACACAAAGAAGCCAGATTTGTCAAGCTAAAATATTGCTTTCTCTAGGTGATTTCTCCGCCTACAATATTGAAATAAATCAATAACCACTGATTTTTCCAAATGTACATAGGAAGTTGAATAAAACAACAAAGTAGATAAATACAGTCATAAAATAATTCTATAAACGTAAAATGGATGACACTATACAGAGAATGGTCTCAGACCACACAAGGATAAAATTAGACATCAGTAACAAAGGTGAAATTCTGAAAAACACATTAGTTGTTTAAAAATTAAACAACATTCCTATAAATAACCATTTTCAAAAGTGATTTATTAGACTCCTCACTTGGCCCACAGAAAGAGAGATGCCATGCCCACACCCAGGCACATCCGCCACATTCGAGCACAGACAGACAAATCTACGTGTGTGGAAGATCAACCGAGTAAGAAACATAGCTGGAAACAAAAATCTCTGTAGGAAGCACACAAGTTGGTATCTGAAAAACATTAACAAATCTTTCTGTAAATAGATGGGGGAAGCCAATCTAAATTTTAACTGATAGAATATTTGATCAAGTTTAATACATACACATACACATATCTTTCTATGAAAATAAGCATTTTCTACCACAAATTAAAAATAAATGTTTTATTCTAAACCAAGTTTTTTCCCAAGTATTTTGAATAATTATAAAACTTAATCCACCATACTAGCTAACTAAAAGAAAACAATATCATCAAAATGTAAGGATAAAATAATCAATAAATTTTAACACCTGTTTATTATATATATGCACAGCAAACTGGGAATAGAGATAAACAATTTGTTTTGATAAAGAAAAATTTCCAAAACCTACAACAAAACCTAAAGAATGGTTTAGAGTATTCCATTAAAAATCAGAAATGAGATATTATGATTATTTCCATTTGGCAGTGTACCTGAGGGCCCAGTCAATACAGACAAAAGAAGAGCTTGGATTTATCAGCCTTGTAGAAGATTTTTAAAGAAATTGATTCCTTAAGGAATAGATATGATTGGAACTTAAATTGTTTTTAGGAATTTTAGTTGAATGTCATTTTTCTTAACATCCACCACTGTATATTCTTAAGGGGAAAAACTAAAAAACGCTGGGATGTTTATAGCATTTGTAATGGTTTATATTTAATTTTCCATATTTAAAATTATTATTAGGATGTGATAAGTTAATAAGATCATATAGGTTTCAAGTGCATACTTTATAATACATGATCAGTATATTGCATTGTGTACATACCACCCTAAGTCAAGTCATCTCATTAATGGGCTCACCAAAACTGTAAGCAAGCAGACCAGGCCTGGCCACATGTTGCCTTGGTATAAGACCCAACAATCAATGCTGGAAGAAGCAGATCTTTATTTACAACATTCTAACTCTGGGGGAGCCTAGAGCGTTCATGCTTCATGCTCTGAGCCCTGTTTTTCCATGAGACCCAGCACTTCCAATGATCCCCACTGAGCTATGAGCCAGAAATATCCCTAAAAGTTCCCCATGTTCTTAAGCAAGCTGTTCAAACAGTTCCCCAGTTTCTCTGGAAGGCACCAAAGTCTCGATCCTCACGCAGCAGCTCTCTCCTTCAGGATCTGGGATATGTATTAATCAGTCTCCATTTAATGGTCCACAAAAGCATGTTTTGTGTTACTCTGGATCATTGTGAAACACAGAAAAGGCACAGGTCTTAAAGTCCAGGTAAAATCCAGGTGCAGCAGATCAGGAAGGATCTTTCAAGGAAGTCCGTTGCAGCTCTGGAGTCAATTATAGTAGGTGCAATTACAATGGCAGCATCTTCTTTCTTATTAACCCAGGATGCATGTCCTCCTTTCTCACTATAAATATATAGCTGCTTGCTTACTTCTCCCTTTTCACTGCTCCCTTCTCCCCTTCTGCACCCTTTCAAACAGCATGGCCAAGAGAACCAGAATGGCTGCCACCCTTGAGTTTAAATCCTCACCTTGCTCCTCCTCTATAACCCTATTTACAACACCTCCCACAACTGGCTACATCTGCCCTTTCCTGTATCTTGTGCCTATCTCCACTGCCATTTTTAGTTCTGGCAGGCATGGCCTGGTGACACAGAGCTGACCATATCCAAGCTCTCACACAGGGGCAGTAACCATGGAACTGCCTCCCAGCTACATTACAGGTTAAAGTTACGCCCATCTCCCTGGCTCTGAGCATGCATTGCACAGCTATATAGCATGATTAGGAAGCTAGCCAAGTTGCCATAATTAGGCACAGTAACTTCTAATTGCCCTGCTCCACTTCTCCCTCCCCCAAGCTAGGTTTACAGGGAATATCTTCTACATTCCCTGTAACAATCTCCCATCATCATATGTTAAACCCTGTTTACCCTTAACTACCTCCCTACATCCTTTCCCTGTGGCAATCACCATGCTGTTGTCTGTGTCTATGGGTTTCAGTTTTTGTTAATTGTTTGCTCATTTGTTGCTTTTAGTTTTATATCTCACATACGAATGAAATCTTATGGTTCTTAACTTTTTCTGCTTGACTTGCTTCCCTTAGTGTGATATTCTCAAGATCCATTCATTTATCCCAAATGGCAATATTTTATCTTTCTTATGGCTTATATATATATATATATAAAATCCATTCGTCTATAGAAGGGCACTTTGTTTTTTTTTTCATATCTTGGCCATTATGAATAGTGCTGCAATGGACATGGGACCATATATCTTTGTGCATAAATGTTTTCAAGTTTTTTGGGTAGATACCTAGCACAAGGATTGCTGGGTGATGCATAATATATATGAGGTCTGTCCAGGCAGTATTCAGCCATGTGATATGAAAAACTGAGACATTTATTGGAGAAGATGCAAGATACAAGAAATATTGTACATAAGATGATGATGCCTCAATCCCCCTCAAAGTAGTTACCTGGGACCACACACAGTTCTCCTAAATGCAGCAGGATATTCCTTCGCTTTGGAAGAAGAGGCTGCAGAATGAATTTTTCTTCAACACATTCCACGCCAACATCCTGCATCAAATTCTCAGACTCAGTAGCTTTTGGCATCCCCCGATCAGCTTCTCTTTCTTGCACTGTTAGCTGCTGATCTGTGTTGATTGTAGCCAGTACAGGTTCAGCACTCTCAGGTGTTCTTGTCGCAGGCCTTCCAGAACATGAGTCACTTTCAGCAGATTCTTGATGACCTTTGAAGCATCTTTGCCATATTTTTATTTGCACTGCACTCATTACATCATCCCCCAAAGGCTTCTGAATTATCCAAATAGTTTCTGCACAAGAGTGTTTGAGCTTATTACAAAATTTGATGCAGACTCATTGCTCTAGTCACTCAGTCATTTTGAATGTGATGGCCACACAGTACACTTGCTCTCTCAGTGGGATCTACTGCCCCCACTGACTAGTGCGGTGAAACTGTCATTATTCATGCATGTGCATTCCAGTCCACTCCTCTTGGTTGCTGAGTTACACTGATGTTGCACAAACCATTGTTGTCATATTAACTCTGGATGGGCTTTTTCTGGACAGACCTCGTCATATTCAAAATCATCTGAGGAACTGCCATAATGTTTTCCATTGTAGCTTTACTAGCTTACATCCCCAACAGCAATGAATGGGAGTTCCTTTATCTCTGCAACCTCACCAACACCTATTATTACTTGTCTTGTCGATATCCATTCTAATAGCATGAGGTAGTATCTTATGGTAGTTTTGATTTGCATGATTTGCATTTCCTAGTAGTTAATGAAGTTGAGTATATTTTCATATATTTCTTGTCCATTTGTATGTCTTCTTGGGAGAACGTCTAATCAGGTTCTTTTTCCATTTTTAATTGATTTTTTTCTTTGATGTTGAGTTGTATAAGATATGTATACATTTTGGATATTAAACTCTAGTTAAAGCTTTGTTTGCAAATAGCTCCTCCCAATCAGGTAGTTTCCTTTTTGTTTTGTTCTTAGCTTTTGTTTTGTTTTGTTTGTTTGTTTTTTTGCTGAGCAGTTCTTTAGTTTGATATAGTCTCATTCAATTACTTGTGCCTTTACTTCCCTTGCTTTTGGGGTCAAATCATGAAATCTTCTCTACAACCTACCTCCATAATTTTAATATGTTTGCTTCTGTGTAATTTATTGTTTCAGGTCTTATAGTTAGGTCTTTGATCCATTTTGCATCAATTTTTGTATATGGGTCAAAGAGAAGACTAGTTACATTCTGTTGCATGTTGCTTTCCAGTTTTCCCAGCACCATGTATTGAAAAGGCTTTCTTTTCTTCATTGTGTGATTTGGCTCCATTGTCACAAATTATTTACCAATATTCACATGGGTTTACTTCTGAGCTCTCAATTCTGTTCTATTGGTCTGTGTACCTGCTTTTCTGCCAATACAATCTTGTTTTGATTATTGTCATTTTGTTGTATAATTTAAAGTCAGGGCTGTAGTCCCATTTGTTTATTTTTTCTTTTGTTTCCCTTGCCTGGATAAAAGCCAGAGGCCATTTGCACAATGGAAGATGACTCAGTTATAAAAAAAAAGAAGAAAATTTTACCCTTCGCAACAGTATGAATGGATTTGGAGAACATTATGTTAAGTGAAATAGGCCAGTCAGAGGAAGACAAATACCATATGATTTCACTCAGGTGTGGTATCTAATGAATAAACTGAACTAACAAGGAAAATAAAGACCACTTGTACAGAGCCAGATGATGGCTAAGATGGGGGGAAGTTAGGGGGTCAAAGCTTTGAGAAAGAAGGAAAAAGGACTCATGGACATGAACACTAGTATGGTGATTGCAGAGGGGAGGGTGGTGTAAGGGGACTAAATGGTAATGTAAAAATACAATAAAAATAAAAAAGTGAAAAAATAAAATCAAGGAGTGTGATGACTCTACTTCATTCTTTTTTTCTCAGAGCTGCTTTGGCTGTTTGCAGTGTTTTGGGTTCCATACAAATTTGATGATTTTTTGTTCTATTTCTTTAAAAACAATGTCATTGGGCCCTGGCTGGTGTGGCTCAGGCCTGCAAACCAAAGGGTTGTTGGTTCAGTTCCCAGCCAGGGCACATGCATGGGTAGCAGGCCAGGTCCCCAGTAGGGAGTGTGTGAGCGGCAAACACACATTGATGCTTCTCTCCCTCTCCTTCTCCTTTCCTCCCTTTTTCTCTAAAAATGAATAAATAAAATCTATAAAAAATGTCATTGGGATTTTGATGGGGATTTTAAACAAAATATTATATATTTTATAGCAATAAAACCTGAAGTAATCATCAACATTTTAATTTTGTTTGTATAATAAGACATTTCATTAAAAATGATATGACATTATTTCACATATAAATACTAATAATCATAAGAAAATTAACATAGTTATTTGAAAAACAATGTTATTAAATACATTCTTTAATGAGGAAAATACAACCATTAGAAATCATTACTGATACAATGCATTTTATACTGCAAATTAAATTCCTATCATTCTAAGGCAATCAGAAATGTATTCCCCAAATAATATACTCTATCTATGGTCAATAAACCTAAACCAACATGAAACAAAAACAGGGTAGGTACTAGAGACTTAAATTCAATTATTTTAACAACATCTGCATTTTTCCTTAGTTGTTAATTAGTGAATTGAGGACTGTGCTCTTGGCAGATGTAGTTTTGAAGTCCTAATTCCCATTTCAAACACAGCATATCTCCTTTAAAAAATTAGATTCTTCTGCCCTGGCTGGTACTACTCAGTGGATTGAACGCCAGCCTGCGAACCAAAGGCTGGCTGGTTTGATTTCCAACCAGGGCACGTTCCTAGTTGAGAGTGAGGACCCCAGTAAGGGGCATGTAAGAGGAACCACACATTGATGTTTCCCTCCCTCTCTCTCTTCCTCCTTTGCCTTCTCTAAAAATAAAATAAATTAAAAAATATGCATAGAATTTAAACAAACTATTAAAATGAATGATCTGACTGTGTGTGGGCAGCAGAGTGGATGATACTAAGGGAGATGGTGCTAGAGTTACAAATGATTGCCTACTTTCAGTAAAGAAATGATGAGGTGAACAGAAACATTTGGATTATACATGGCAAGCATGAATTATTTAGGATTAAAAAGATTTTGTCTTTGTTTCAATGCAGTATTTCAAGGGGAAAAAGATCTAGCAAAAATTCTGTTTCCTAATTTAGGTAAGAGAAGGGAGAGGACATGACTTGTTATAATTTTGACAATTCTAGTGTAAAATAATTGTTGAGTTAGGATGGAATATTATTAAACTTAAAGTTCTTGTGAGATTATATAATGAAAAGTATACATGAAGGAATAAAGTTCCAGCAAGAGTCATAGATTTCATAGTCATGACTATAAAATATAACTGAAATTGTGTATCTTTCAAAGGGCAGACTAAATGAGTCTAGTAAAAACAAACAAGAATAACTTATTTAAGTAATGGTACTAATGCACAAAAATAAGCCTTATGAAGAAATAAAGTCAAAACACCATTTGATATTCAGTAATTCAATAATAAAGATCAACTAAAATAAGTAATAATTATCTATTTCAAAGGTAGAAAGATTATGGCCCATTGGACTACATCTGATTTTGTAAATAAAATTATGTCCATTTGTTTCTGTGTGATCTATGGCTGCTTTTGAGATACAGTTGTATAGCTGAATAGGTGTGGTAGAAACTATGAGGTACATGAATTTCATAGATTTTATATCTGGTTCTTTAAGAGAAAGTTTGCCAAACACTGGTCTATTGAATTTAGCAATTTGGAGATATTTGCTATTTCAATGAAATGAATAGAACTTGACTGATATTACAGTGTATCTACCCATTTTGGCTTTTTGTAACTGTTATTCTAAAAAATAGAAAAAATATATTACTGATAAAACACTGTAATAAATCCTAATGTTCAAGATTTTTACTGATAATCAAATAATCTATCCTTTTTAAATAATGAAAATAAAACAAAGTAGTAAATAAATAGGTTTTCATTTAAGAAAGAAAATATAAAACATGCCAAACATGATTTAAAACAGGTATTGTCAGCCTTGCTTGAATATTTGACAAATTAAAGACATTGATACTGAGTCAGATCTGAAATGGTACAATACAATGGTTTCTGTATAGCATACAAATCAAGGTTTTTGAGTCTTTACTTGTGAATCCAATGTACAATAAAATTGATAAATATAAATAAATAGAGTAAAAATAAGCAACTAGCACAATTACAGCAAAAGCAATAAAATGGAGGCATTGCCCTGAAACCACTTAAATTGCACATTTATAATTCAATAAATAAATCTATGTGGCAAGGGCACTGGAAATGGGGAACAGGTTATTGAATATGGAAAATAGGTAAGAAAGAAACCAAAATAAATTTCCCCTGAATATTGGCAAGAGCCAAAGTGTGTTGGAATAATGCATGCCAAGAGTCAAAGCACCTCAATATCTCCAAAAACTGAATGTGTATGTCTCATCATAATGATCTTCATTCAATCATTATATTATTGATATTTTATATTTCCAATGCACTGAATTGCTTCATGAACCTCTCATACTTTTTAAATTATTAGGATAATATCTAGTCAATACTTGGAATTTTTGTGTGAATATTTATGCAGTGTTTTCTGCATGTGTTCACAGAATAATAGCACCCTCAGACAAACTAGCCTCCATAACTCTGGTATTGCTTTATCCTATGGGCATAGTTACCACAAAACATTGTCTCCCTGTCTGTCAACATTCATCTCTGCACAGATATTTTGTAAAGGTAGTACTTATAGATGATTATTGGTTTTCCAAGCATGTGCATTATGTATATAATAAATTCTTTTTAAAATATGTATATCTAAAATCATAAAAATTATAACAATGAAAATTATATATAATGTCATAAATTGTAAGATAATATTTCATGTAGCACTAAAAATTAAAAAAACTGAAAATCATGCCCTGGCTGGCGTAGCTTAGTGGATTAAGCGCGGGCCTGTGAAACAAGAGATCACGGTTCGATTCCCAGTCAGGGCACATGCCTGGGTTGCAGGCCAGTTCCCAGCAGGGAATGCACAGGAAGCAACCATACATTGATATTTCTCTCCCTCTCTCTTTCCCTTCCCCTCTAAAGATAAATAAATAAAATCTTTTAAAAAAAAGCTGAAAATCAGTCTATGATATAATGAATTCCAACTGATCGCAAGATATTCAATTTCCAAAATGTTTAATATAAAGTATATATTTATAATCAATAAAATATTCATTTCTAAATAATAACATTTAAACATTATACTGCTATGTTAAACAATGTATGCTTTCAACCATTAGAGAAACCCAGAAGTAGAAATTGACAAAATTAATTTGAAAGAGTTTAATCCTTAAGTTTTTACATTTCTCTACATAGCTGATTGAGCACACCCAGGCAGCAGTTTCTAAATTGTAGGTAGTGACCTGAAATGCTAATCAATCTGGGGAGGTATTTCCTTTCTCCCCGTCTAAACCATAAACACTCAGAGATTCTGATTATTTGTTTTTTGAGTTTTTTATGTGCCACAGTGAAAAGGAGTGTTTTTAATTATTTTTCCCTAAACAGACAAAATATTTCACTTCATTGCTTTTCAATGTATTTTAATATTTCCTGAAATATTTGGAGACAGATGATACAGGATCAATATAGCCACATTGTCAGACATTAAAATAAAATTTCTAAATGAACTCTATCAGATATGACAGGCAATGTTTACATGATTTGTTCAAAGTACATTAGCTATTACTTTAGTAACAGTGTGGTATAGTATTAAATTAATGATGTGTTCTAAGTGTTTGCATTGCCTCGTGCAACTCTAAACTTTCAATGCCTGCATTTCTCAGGTGACTTTAATCTCATCTCTTACTGAACATCATGATAGAACTATAATGGAGATAATCACAGATAGTGGGGCCAAGGATTATGACTTATACTCGGCACTATGGAGCCGGTCACATTTCCAACATGCAACTTTCTTCCATGCGTTAAAACTGGGGGTTAGCTCTTGGGACTCTAGGCAAGTACTCTGTTGTTGCAGGCACAGAGACTGGATTTGACGTGTATGAGGTTCTAAGTGGACCTTCCACCTAAAAAATTCATTAAACAAATGATTGTGATAATGTCATTAAAATTTCACTGTGTTTCTTATACATTAGACACCGTAAACATTGCAGTCATTTGATGCAGAAGTTGTGCCTACCAAACAGAGCTCTGTAAAAATATTTTGTGTGTTAAGCTCTCAAAGAATACGAGAAGCCCGATGTGGTTGAACTGCTCCTCCTGCGACAGTTGATACATAAGCAGCGGTGGAAACAGGACAGTCGTACTTTCATCGATTATTTTTCAAATAGAGGTTTTCAAGGTTTGTGATGGCCTACATCTGCAACTAATGTAAAATTTTTGAATATACAAAATAAGGATACCCTAAAGAATCGTATTTTATTTCCAAATGATGTTACCAAACTCTGAGTATTTAAATCAGAGGTACAGTGTTCACTGTACCCAAATGTTCAAGCACATTTTCATCATTTTGGTTGCTCAGGAATCCAGACATTCAGCTCGGTTGCACTTGGGATCCTCAAAAACGCCATTGGTTTATCGAAAATTAAAACAAGTTAGAATTTCATTTTTAAAACCAATTAATTTAAGACAGAGAGTGTGGTGGTTTAAAGAGAGATTTATGAGGAAGCTACAACCGAGCTTCAAAAAGGCTTTATATGTTTTATGCAGCAAAGATTGTCTAGATTTATTTTCATACTACTATTGTGATGAAATAATCCCTTAGAATAAAGTATTACTGTGGATTTCAAATTGCTTAAATATAGAGTTTGTCTTGTTAAATTTCCTGACTAAAAACTTACCAGGAATATTTTTAAAAGACCCACTAGGATGTCAGAATCTAGATTTATGTCAGTATCATCATATGTAGGTCCACAGAGACCCTCTTATATTGCTCTGTGCCACATAAATCTTTAGGCAATTGAGTTCTTTCACCAACAAGCTATATATATTAATCTTCTCACAGAGTATATACATGGTAAAATTACCCTTTCTGTGTTTGTCTTACTTTTCTCATGAAGGTACTGCATTATTAAAAAATACACATTTACTTATTAAAATGATGAAATATATTTTTCATATATAGTTAATAATTGCAAATATTATTTAAATATTTTATTTTTAATTTACAAATGTCATTGTCCCTAATTATCCTAAAAATAGTTTCTTTCAGAAAATTTGGCATTGTCTTTCCTAGATTTAAAAAAAAACACTGCTATCAGTTAAAATTTTTAGAAGTCTATCTATTCCATTTCAGAAGTTGAAATAAGCAGTATCT
>CM052540.1:176761978-176783580 GCA_028533065.1 Trachops cirrhosus
TACATGCCTTGGGGTAGCAAGTTTTATTACTTTGAATATCTCTCTTACTTAATGAAATTCCTGAAATGCAATAGGTTTTTAGTTGATGTTTAATATAAACAAATACTGTATGATCTAACCTATAAGTGGAACCTAATTAACAAAACAAACTGGCAAGCAAAATATAGCCAGAGACATTGAAATTGACAACAAACTGACAGTAACCAGAGGGAGGGGGAAGGGAAATAACGTGGGAAAGAAGGGGAAGGGATATAAATGAACATGAATGAGGGACCCATGGATGGATTCAAGGGGAGATGGGATTGAGGGTGGGAGGTGGGTGTGTGTAGGGAGGAGGGGAATATGAGAAAATAGAAACAACTATATTTGAACATCAATAAAAAAGTAGAAAAACTTATATGCTTATGATTTTGTAATAAAAGTTTATAATAAAAATTATTTTTAAATCAAATATTTAAAAGGAAAAGTAGTTTAATATAAAATAAACTACATATACATTTTGAAAAATTTGTATAATCTTCCTCCAAAGCACAATATATACTGTACTATACTATACTATACTATAATATGTAATATATAACATATGTAATATATAATATACATACTGAAATAGAAGTGAGATGACTAGTATCAAGCTCACATTTATAGGCAGGTTTTGGGTGGACAATGAAGAAACATAACACTTACTATATATAGCAATTATGAAATGTATGCCCTAGAACTTGACTAAACTCCTTGGCTAGACATTTTAGGTGGTTCTGGTTAAGCTGTCATGAAACAGATTTTTTAATAAATACAGTGCTTTATCTTAATATTTAGAATGACACCAAATAATGACTTTTATATTTATCTCTCTTTATAACTAGTACCTCCTGTTTTCAACCCCTAAGATTACCTTAAGTCTTATATCTCATTCATTGTCCTTTCAGACCCTCTGAATAGAAGTGGTGATAATGGGCATAAAAAATTGATTCAGTGTTTTAGTCTGAATTTCTGGTCTTTTTCTACCTGGTTTCTGTAACTCCCTTAGTTTGCCCTCTTCGTTTCAAATAACAGTACCTATATTGTAGCCATCTACATTAGTTTTCCATCTTGGTTCTAACAACTCATCACAAACTCAGTGGCTTGAAACAATACACATTTATTACTTCACAGTTCTATAGGTCAATAGAATGGGTTGCTTCACATGAATGCGCCATCTAAAGTTTCACAAGGTGGAGATCAAGCTGTTGGCCTGCTGGGCTCATCACGAGACCCTGGGATGAATCTGCTTCTAAGCTAATTTAAATTTTTGGACAAATCTAGTCCTTATAGGTTGTAGAAATAATATTTTTGATTTCTTACTTGCTGTTAGCATAAGGTTGACCTTTCTTGGTCTACCATAACATCCCTCCTCCCCCAAAAAATAGTTAAGTGGAAAGCAACACCTTTGTCTCATATCTCAAAGTAGATTTACAATTTGAAAAAGGACAGTCTTATAACTATTTCAATTTGAGGGACAGAAACAATTTACTTCTTGTACCTTCCAAAGTTGAGTGAGTCTAATGAATGAATGTTGTCTCTGTTCATGGATGGGCTAGCTCCGCTTTCAGCTCTTGTCTCTCATACAGTTTTACTGAGGGCAGTAATAAACAGTCAGCAGATAATCATCCCGACTGTTCTTCTATGTTATCAGGATGCCAAGAACTCAGTTTCCATATAGACTGATTTTCATGGCATTGTAAATGAAAGTCTCACTGAGTATTTTACCACTGCATTAAAGGAATACACACATCGTAGGTTTCCAGTCTCAAGATCTATCATCTTACCATCGGCTGAAATGATTGCACTATTTAAACTTTAGTTTGGCAGGTCTCTACTTTCAGACAGAGAATTTTGTATTAGTTGGGATTAAGTTTATTTGTGAATGATGAAAAGTTGTAATAGTAACACTTCATACAACATATAAGATTTTTCTCTCATGGGTAAATTTCTGGGTGTATACTCAATGTCTAGTGAGGAGCTCTTGGTGTCAGGTACCAAGGGTCTAGGTCAGTTCTATCTCTTTATCTTCTTTCCACAGTTTCAGTCTTATAGTTTGGTATGTCAACATGTCTTGTCTAGGAACCAGGCAAAGGAAAGAAATTTAAAACAATGTACTTACAAATCATTGCTCAGAATGTAGTCATGTGCCCAAATCCAGGGTGGAGGGGAGCTTAGATGGGAATAGATGCTTTTAATCTGGGCAACCCTGAGGTTAAAACATGTTGTAAGGTTGGAAATGCAGAACTGACATGAGGGATCAAGTCCGAAAAAACCTTTTTTACCCAGGACCTATAAATCCTGAGAGTTTCCTTCTCCCACTGGGACAAAATGAAGCAGGCAGACAAAGGACTCCACAGGAGGGGCTGAGCTATAGCAAGCTGACAGATGTGGAAAGCCCATTTGCAATCCAGATGCCCAGGGAGGGGTGGGCTGAAATGAAAATGGAAAGCAGCCAGAATAAGCAGGTTGGGCTCAGAAGGTTCTTTGATCTTCTGGGCCTAAGATTCTCCCTCCCTGTGTTGACACAGGGACTTCTGAGAAACACCTGTGGGGTATCACCGTGCCCCACTGACAGAAACTCAGCAGTCTGGGCTGGGGAAATCCGTTCAGCCACCTAAGACTATGCCGGCCAGGATCAGAGGCAGGCCCAGCAGTGCCATACAACAAATATGACCACAAACTGCCATTTGAGGCACAGTCCAAAAATGTAGGCCAAGGCTGGCCTGCTAAACTTAATCAGGATGACTTCCTGTGAAAAAATCAGACTTTTGAATAAAACACAGACTCCCATACATAATAGATAAAATATCCAGGACAGAATCCAAGATCACTCATTTCAGAAAAAAACGAGAAAATCACAACCTGAATGAAAAAAAGACAACTGATGCTACTACTTAGATGAATCAGATGTTGAAAGGATCTGACGACAATTTTAAAGCAGCCCTTAAAAATAGTTTAAAGAATTAAAAATTATCTCTCAACAGATGAAAAATTGAAAGTCTTAGCAAAGAAATAGGTTACAAAAAGAAACAAATTGGAAGTTATAGAACTTAAAATATAGTAAGAGCAATAGAGGAAATCTTCCCTTCACACATCTACTTCCCAAACTCAGCTTTTCTTTTTTTTAATACTGTACTCTTCTTTTTTTTTTTAAGATTTTACTTATTTACTTATTTTTTTTTTTTTAGAGATCGGGGGAAGGAGGGAGAAATAGACACAGAGAAACATCAATGTGTGTTTGCCTCTTACTCACCCTGCACCTGAGACCTGTCCTACAACCCAGGCATGTGCTCTGACTGGGAATCAAACCATTGACCCTTTGGTTTGCAGGCTGGTGCTCAGTCCACTGAGCCACACCAGCCAAGGCTTTTCTTTTCTTTTTTTTTTGAAGGTGATACTGTACATCCTTTTTTGAAGTCATGATTCAATTTTCATAACATTTACAAGTAAATTTGAAAAGTAGAAATAATTTTATCTTTAGTAAAAGAATGACTATGGATTTAAGAAATAGAATATTTTAACTTTTTCATTTATATAGCAAAAGAATGGTGTATATTTTAACTAAGTTGAACTTAACTTCAAGATAATGGGAATTTATTGAAATATTTAGATTCCCAATAAGCTATTTAGAATATTTTACTATGAGAAAGACTAGGAATATTTGACATTTCTTAGATTGCTCTTTTATGAGAGACAATATAAACTTTACTTTGACGTCTTTTTTCCTATTATTGCTATGATCTCATATTCCTAAATTCAAATGAGTCCTAGTACAGTATGTGTAGATCTAGTTATGTTTGTTATTATTATCTATCCTGTTTAGAGGTCATTGCATACATCTGTGTCACGACTCTTTTCAACATTTTCTTTAACAGTAAGGTATTGCTTTTTAAAGTATTTATTTCACATTGAATCTTAACTCTTCCCTTTGGGATTCCAATTATATACACATAATGTTTCTGAGTCTCATTCATCTTTCATAATATTTGTGTATTTAAACATCTTTTTTTCCTTGGTGATATATATGTATATATACACATATATATACTTCATATATATGAATGTATATATTATATATATATTTCATGTATATGTATATATGTACAATATTTACTTATTTTTTTAAAGATTTTATTTATTTTTAGGAAGGGAAGAGAGGGAAAAAGAGAAGCAGAAAAACATCAATGTGTGGTTGCCTCTTTCACACCCGCTTCTGGGAATCTGGCCCACAACCCAGGCATGTACCGTGAGTGGGAATTGAACTGCAGCCCTTTGGTTCACAGGCTAGCACTCAATCCACTGAGCCACAACAGCCAGGGCTCAGAATAAATTTTTGAAAATGTTTCTAAAATGTAATATATAAATAAATGTTTTAGGTAATAAACTTTCAGGATATATTCAATATAAAACATTTCCCTTCTTACTTTAGTATGGTACATAAATTTTCCTTTTTAGCAGCTCACATTTCATAATCACTTTAATTAATATTTTCCTTTTCTCGTACAGATAATGAATTACTGTGTATTTTGATAATGACACTTACAAATGCATTTGTCTGTATTTTTAATTAAAATATTCTTTCGTATTTAAATAATTCCATCTAATTTAAAATATTAACTTCACAGTATCACTCTGCTTTTGGCAATTGGAACATTTCAAAAGATTAATGAAATAGAATATAACTTTAAACTTCATTTTTCCAGCAAAGTAAAAATATACTTAAAATAACAACCTTTTACAATTTATGCGCCTAAGTATTAGAAAAACTTGGCTGTCCTGTTTTTGTACAAAACTTAGGTAGACAGCTAGAATTCATTTATTTTGCCCTCTGAATGACCCTTGACACCATGTGCAATCAACAATAGATTTATATATTTGTAAATAAGCACTGAATCCCTCAAAAGTATTCTTTTATTTAAATAATATGAGTCATTTACCAGTTAAGCTAAGACAACACATGGTTTAATGTGTGAAATATTTTTTAAAATATGGAATTTTAACTGCATGTACAGTGTATACCTTCCAATTTAATTAATGCTATACCTAGGAGGAAACAGCAGGTTAATACTTTCATGGGCTTTAGAGTTTATCTTCCCCAACTTTTCATTCTTAAAATGGTAAAGGACTTCATGTCACAACAAGAAGATCACTAATGGAAAAAACATAGTTATGTAGATGCAAATATTCTTTAAAAATTCACAAATATTATATCATGCTGCCATGAGGAGTTTTTCAGATAAAAATATTTAATCTACAATCGTCAATTGTACAGTTCTTAAAAGTAGAAGTAATGGTAGGGGATTTGTACTGCTTTAGGATCCTACTGAATGTCACTGTAACATTTGGCATGATATGTAATTCCGTATATTTCCCATTTCTCCACATAATTCTAGCTAAAAGTCCATTTTAAATGATTTGCTTATTGATAGGTATTTCCAACAATAATTTTAACACTGGCATTTCCATTATGTAATGCTGAGTGATAGGACAACAGAAATGTTGACCTAAATTATTGCTGATAGTTTTTCAATCAGCCAAATGGCTATTCATTGGTTAAAAGTATAGATCATGGCATAGTTAGGTAAAATGTCATTATTGCTTGAAATGAAATACTGGAACTTAGTTCAAAACAAACATGAGGTAATATATTTGGGAGAAAGTAAACATGGAGGGCTGAACTTAGAGAAAAGCACAGTAACTTTCAGCAAGAGAAGGAGGTCACAAAGTTTAGCGTGTCAAAAAGGTGAACACCAAGATGAATAACTATTGTTTCACTATTTTATAGAAATTGAGAGAACACTAGATGATTTCCCTGGGGCCCAGGTCATCCTTAAAAGCTCAGCTGAAAAGCAAACATCTGGACTTGAACAAATGGGATATTGATAGAGAAAATGCTTTGTTAGAAATTAGTTTGTGGTTTCATTAGAACAAATAAAAATGAAAATGACAATTTCACTTGATCATTAAAATGACCTTGGGAAAATTATTGAAACATACTGAGTCAGCTTTCTTGTGGAAAATATTAATTATATGTTATCTAGAAGAAAAGTATATTATATCTAGATATATATATATAGATATATAGGTACATATAATGTCCTTGCCTTCTAAATCTAATGTAAACCAGATGTTCATGCAATACCTTTATATGTCAGTAAACATCACTTGTAGAATTGAACAATGACTAATCTAGTTTTTAAGAAATAAGCAAATAATTTTTAGAAACTCAACTTTCACACACACAGATGTATTATTCTGTTTAATTTTTGTTGCAGTGTTATATGCTCAGCATAAGAAATAGTACTTTGTGCATGAAGCTACCAATTTACTTTCAGCTCCACAGGTCAAACATCTTGCATATGGCCTGGACTTTAAGAACCAAGAATTTCATCAATTAATTGAGCTCCAGTCTGCAAACCAAAGGGTTGCTTGTTCAATTCCCAGTCAGGGCACATGCCTGGGTTGGCTAGGTTCCCAGTTGGGAGTGCATAAGAGGCAACCATCATACATTGATGTTTCTCTCCCTTCTTTTCTTCCTCCCTTCCACTCTTTCTAAAAATAAATAAATAAACTCTTTAAAATAAAAAAAATAAATATTAAAAAAAGAATCAAGAAATTAAAGAAAGCGAAATATAGATGTAAATCTGATATATACTGAATATAGTTGCATGAATCTACTTATTTTTTTAATTCTTCTATTTACTCAAGATATTCTTATTTGAAAGTTGGGGTAGTTAATTAGATTACCATAATACAAAGGGAAATTCATTTTCATGTATATCCTGGAAATCCTAAAATAGATTTATTTCTTGCATAAATGAGTGATACAATGACTTTATCAAAGTTATAAATTTCTGAAATTTTCCAATTTTAGTAATTTTCCCTCTAAGACGAGCTTTGTCTATCATCTTTCTATCTGTCATCTATCTATCCATCTACCATCATCAATATATCATTTATTTTTTGTTTATTTTCTTAGCCTTGAGAGACATAGAGAACAGGTTTTCAGGAATTCTAAGCTTTTTGCCATGTTATTTTTCAGATTTCAGACAATGACCCCAGTGTTCTATATCAACATCTATAGAAAATACTGCTACATTTGTTTCATGTTATTTGGCCATACTGAACCAATACGTTTTTGTTTGTGTTCGTTGTCCCATTGGGTCACACACTGATCACTATAGGCATTGGGAAGTGTGGGTGCTCATAGTAAATACATCTGCTGTCTACATGCATTAGCATAGAGGTAATTTTCCATATGTCGTGCAAAAAGTTTTTATCACAATGAAATTGACACAGTTCCTGGACTATAAAAACAATCATAACCCATTGTCATGCACAACTTGGCTATGAAACACACATCCAACATTTTCCAGGTTTATAATATGAAAGGAAACTACCACTAATATATATACACCCAGGCAAAATTTTAACAGCAAATATGGCATGGGCACTAACTTTCATCAGTAAGAAAAAGTAGTTTATATTAGGCTAAGATTGTATTTGGTCATTTGTCATAGGCCATGTCAATTTTCTTTTTACTTGTTATATTGGAGTTGAGAAAGAAGTTGAAAGTGTAAGATGTTTCATACAGAGAAATGGTGAGGTGATCTTTTTAGGTAAGAACCCCTTGCACGATTCACCATGAGAAAAAAAAGCAAAAGTCTTACTGTGTCTCCTTGGATTTTGGAGCAAATATATATTACATTTGGATATGTTGCTTAACCCATTTATCAGGTGACTCAGACGGCTGCCAATTTTGAGTGAGTTGTGGATCAAAATACATCTCTGTATCAGTTTCAAGCTGTGGTACAAGCTGTCCTGTTTTATGATCCAGCACATCAAATATTATTAGAAGGAACTGTGAAATTGATAAATTCTGAATGGGATCTCAGGTGAGCTTTCTTTGGAGAATCTCAGCCAAGACCAGTGGGGTTTTGGAAGACTTCCAGGTTATAGCTTGCTAATGAGCTCTGGTAGAAGCTAAACTCCTGACCAGGGGATACCAAGTTACTATGACTCTCTAATCACCACTCGTGAACACAGCATATAAGATAAACTAAATCAAGCTAACCCCAAATTAGACAATCAGACATGCATAGTATCACTCAAGGTCATGGTTGATTTTAGATATACAAACACACATAGGCACATACTCAGTTGATCCTTGAATAACGTGGGTTTCAATTGTGTGGGTCTACTTATATGTGGATTTTTTCAGTAACACTTATTAGGATTCTGCAGGTATAAAGGGTATATACCAGTCTATATAGGGGACTTGAGCACCCAAAGATTTTCATACCAATGGAGGGTCATGGAACCAGCGTACCACAAGTCCTGAGGGGCAGCTTAAGTTTTTAGGCAGTCAAAAATTGTGTGGGTTGTTGACTGTGTGGTGGTCAGCACCCCTAACCCTGTATTTTCCAAGGGTCAACTATATATGTAAACTTACATATGTGTGTGTATATACCCTTTGCATATGAAAGTCCTGAGAACACAAGTAGTTTGTATAAGTGAGTGTTTCAGTCCTCTGTGGAACCTGTTCTACTTTGCTATCTCTCTCTCAGCCCATACCTAAGGTCTCATGGAGAGTTGCCTATGATCTGTCTTCATTTACAGATGGAACTACATTATATTGCAAGTGTGACAATATGTATGGATGCTGCATGATAATATTATAAGGGTGACACTGAATGACTGACCTCAGTGATGGAAAATCCTTCCAGTAAAGACATATGTGTGTGAAATCTCTTGTCCACTTTGTGTAAAAGTATAGATGGCCTGAAATATAAATATACTCAGGTATGGATCCTAAGCAGTGATTAAATGTGGACTAAGAATCAGAAAAAATAAATAAATATTAATGCAGCAAATAGATCTGAAGGGATAAGAATATGGGTAGGTAGTAGTATCTGCATAAACACATTACATAGAGCTATTATTATTCAATGAACACACTGCCAGGGATAACTACAGTGAAAGATCATGATTTCTGATATGTGGACTTTTCACCAAGACTTTTCTCCATAAGACTACTGCTGAATACAAAAGTTGCTAACATTAGAAGTCCATGCTGTAACCCTGATACGACACAATTAGCACAAGTGACCAGTTTGCTACCTAGTGGTAGTTTGATCAAGTCCTTTTAGTCATGGATTGAATAGTGATTTTTCTCTCATAAACATAGATTTATATTCTGGGTATGCATTTGCCTTCCTTGAAAATACTACTTTTATTGGCTTTCTATAATTTGCTTATTTATTTATTTTTATTTAATGATGAGGAAAAATCTGGTCTCTCTTCCTCCATCTTGGACAGAGGTGGAAGTTTTATATTTTTTAAACATTAAAATATATAACTTGAGTAGAGACAATATTGAATAAGGCAAGATAGCAATAAATAAAGACTATTTCAAGTCCATAGCTAGTAACGTGTGATTGGCATATAAGAAGCTGTCCGTGTCCAAGCTACACATCTTGACAAATTTCGTATGTATATACATCCACGAAACAATGATCACAGTCAAGGTAATGAGTATATCCGATCATCACTACATATGTTTTCTTGTCCCTCATTGTACAGCTTCTTATATGCCGACCACACATTAACAAACCTCCTTTTGAAAAATTCATTTGCCCTTACCATTCTTTACTAATTACATTAGTAACTTTAATTAGTAAATTACATTTACTAATATTAGCATGTTCCCCATTGATCAGAAGTAGTGACCTGGTAGAACTAACTACAGGATATTCTACTGAAAGCTGAAATTAGGGTCCCAACTGGAAGATAAAATCCTATGAATGGAGTGACATTACATAGTATACATTTTAAGCTGGTGGCCAGTACACGAGCTCCTTTCCCCCAGAGTCGGACAGCATGGCCTTGAGAAGTATTGGGTAAAACTGAGAAGCGCCCTTTTCACTGAGACCTTAATAACATAGTCCTTAATAACAATAACATGTGTTTGAGCCTCCTTTCTCTGGAAAAGACCAACAAATGAATGCCTCCACCAGAAAAAGCACAGATTTAGATGAAATGGAATTTAAGACTGTCTTTTAGTGACTTGGCTGAGTATGTAATTGAATTCAATAGTGAGGCAATCACAAAATATTTCTGCTAACTAGAGAGGACAAAAGAGGACACTCTTTAGAACCCAGGTGATTCAGTGAGATGTTTCTTTGCACTCCCTAATCCTATATTATTGCTAAGTGGAAAAACATATTAATCAGTTAGGGCATGATCACCAAGGGACCAAAGTCTATAAGAATAAAAATGTGTTGCTACCCAGCCAGTAACCTAGTGCAGCTGAGTTGCCAGCCAAGAGAGTAAGAAGAGCACAGCATGGGTGTCTGTAGAATCGTGCTACGTTTTCCAGTTTAGGGTTCAAGACCAGATGCAGTGGTGAACATTGTCACTAATGTGGTTTATGATTTACGTCTAATCTACTTTTTTTCTAACTTTCTACCTTAACTCTTTTACAGCTTGCATAAAAATACCTTATGTGAAAATATTTGATGTTGGCTAATATTTAAGGTTTCAAGAGAAATTGACATTAGCTGGTGGTGATACAGTAAATAATGAAACACCATGGGTACCTTGTGTTTAAATCATAAATCCCTATTTTATGTTTGTGGTTTTCCTATAATACTAACAACTTAAAATTAGTCTCTTTAAATACAGAGAGTCTTTGAATCATGCTGTTTTGTTCATCATCTTTATTATAATGCTGATGAGATGCCACAGGAACTTAACTCTTCTTTATATCAATTAATCTATGATAAAACTGGTTACGTTCTATCATTCACCATCATTCCCAGAACCTGTCGATGATGATGACTGAGGACTTGCTGTATTTAAACAGAAACTATATAGAGTATACTGTAAGAGTCTATTAGGATTAGTTTTTTGAGTTTTTTCCCCATCCTAGGCAATGTATACATGTCATGAATGAATTAGCATTAGATGTCAAGTCATTTAAAGCTATTCATTTACATGATAAGGTTGGATTTGAATTATTGACTAATTTACTTTATAGAACAATTCTGGTCCGTGCATTTGTCTGAATACATTTTTGTCCAAGTATTCATGAAATTAGCCTGTTAACCAAATCAATAATGGTAACAAAAATAAAAAACTATGTGTAAATTGTATAAATCATACAAATTATATTTTAAGGTGCATTGATTTGTAAAGCATCTTTGGCTTTGTACAAAGCCAAACATAAATGAAACACATGCTAAAGTTCTATTTTGGAAGAAATTTATCAGATGAAAGCATTTGAAAATATGTGAACCTATAATTAGACATAAGTAAAGTGTTAAATTGGTTACACGACCATGCATTTCAACAATTTCTATTAGTTAATGTTTTCATTAACCTTATTTTTCCCTCTCTCTCTGAGATACATGAAAAGCTACTGCTTTCCCTTAATTGCAGTCTTAGCATGCGTTCATCCCCTGAAGGCTGTGCAGGTTGCTTAGCAAAGGAAGCTTTGTGCTGTCAGTCTTTTATCATAGAATGTAAGTGATCATGTCTATCATTACATGTAAACAGTGGAAGGACTAATCCTGAGTGTGAGCATCAAAGCATTTCAATTGTTTCTAGATGACAAGTGGCCTTGAACAAAGAAAGGTATCTAAACCCTTTTACACATTCTGCATAAATAAGAAATGACATTTAATTGGAACAAGCTGCGTGCAAGTGGGTCTCCTGGTTGGAGAGATTATTTTGATTTATCAGATTGGTGTGAAAGCCGGTGATATTTTTGTCATACCTGGTCAGCCATGTCAGATACCTCTGTGACTGGTTCAACTTTTTTACTCTTTTTTTCAAAACCAAGTAAGCCCACCTATATTGATATTATGAAAGAGCGCCTTGAAACATTTCAAACATTTACATAAAATCACAAATATTTAAAATGTTTTTAAATATTTTTCTTGAAATATTAGGTAAATTCTTTTTTTACATCTTACTAAATTATTTTTTAAATTTTATTTTAATTGTTGTTCAAGTACAATTTTCTCTCTTTTGCTCCCATCCCAGCCCACCTACCCAGCCCTCCCCACCTCCCTCCCATTTCCACCTGCCCCTAGTTTTTGTCCATGTGTCCTTTATACTTGTTCCTGTAAACGCTTCCCCCTTTCCCCTGAAATTCCCTCCCCTCTCCCCTCTGGTCACTGTCAGCCTGTTCTCTATTTCAGTGTCTTTGGTTATATTTTGCTTGTTTCTTTGTTTGGTTCTTTAGGTTCCTGTTAAAAGTGAGATCATATGTTATTTAGTAAGTTCTTATGTCATTCAGCAGCTAAGTGGGAATATAATTCTCTTTATATATTACATCTTTTGCTATTGGAGACATTTCTTGATACTCAGTGTTTTTATCCTGATTTAGAATATGACCTTGTTCCTCAGGGAAAATAAAGATGAAGCTCAACATTGTAGCCTTGTTGCATTTGATATTTCAGAAAAGTTGCTCAAAATTCCCAGCTACCAGGAACTGTGGTTTGGACCTGCCCCGAGTCACTGAAGTCATCACGTAACTGAATAGGATCGTACATGGTCACTCCTTTCCTCGTTACCGCTTTGTCTGATGAACACTTCATTATCTTTGAAACTGCTATAAGGATTTAGTTTAATAAATGCTGCCCTAAATTAGATTGGACATACTAGATTCTTAAAACTTCTCAACAGGCATAAGGGATATCTCATGGACAGTTAAAAGAGAAAATCTTTGAAGATAAGTTAGATGGACGAGGTCATAAAATATCTTATTCAGAAAAAACTTGCCCCAGTAAAAAATTATCTAAAATATAAAAAGAGAACTAGCTGTAAAAGAGAATTAGCTAAAATACTAAGCAAACTCATTTGTAAAATACTTAAAAAATTACACACAGTGTAACATAAAATACAATATGAGTTAACCTTAAGCATTTGTTTTCTATAAATCTTGGCAATACAATCATATAGAGTATTCATATTCCAAGTAATTTTAATCTCACACATATATATTGTACATACATATTTATGAAGAAATAAAGGTAAAGGTGTTAAGAAAAGAAATTCACAGACACAGACAACATCATGGTGGTTACAATAGGGGCAGGGGATGGGTGGAGGTAGAAAAGGGTATAAGGGGGATAAATGGTGATAAAAGGAGAGTTGACTAGGGTGGTGAACACACAGTGGAGTAAACAGATGATGTGTTATAGAATTGTACACCTGAAACCTATATAATTTTAATAATCAATGTCACTCCCAGATTCAAAAAAAGTAAAATAGTAATAACAAAATACATCTGAATCTTTTTTAAGCTTTAGAAAATATGATATAAAATTTCTTGTCATATGTGCTAAGAAGCAAAGAAAAATGAAATTCAGTGTTTTAATGAAAACTTTATGCTTTTATTACTTCTGTCAGCTTAATTGTAAAATTTTACAAGTTTTAGAAAAGTCATAAAATCAGTGTAGTATGAAAGTTCTTAACTGTTGGAGCTAATGGTGAAGTCAGTTTCATTGCATTGTTCATTGACAATGCTGCAATTATATTGAAATCATTTATATGAGGATGTTCATTTCTAGTTGTCCCCAAATTAGAAAATGAAGAACCTAATCCATTTATTGAGATGTTCTTAAAGTTTTGGGGCAAAAGATAAATAAAATACAAAATGCATCTAACAAGTGTATGAAAATATTAAGGTTGCATTTATCACAATTTATGGGACCACCAAGGACCTGGTCCTTTACACTTTTTCTCCCTTGAACTCTATCCTAGTTGTGAAGACTTTGTTGTAACTAATAACTGTAACTTCCACTTTCAAATTCCTTCTCCTTAGCATTTAAGGCCATTAAATAAGATTGGAAATGTATAAATTTGTATGATATGAGTTTTCTTTAATAGACATATTTTTACTTAAGTGAGATAGAGATCCATTGCAAATTCCTACTTTTCTGGCAATCTCATTTTTTAGTAACAAAAAGATTACATCAAATGAAATGTTTTCTAAAGGTCATTTGAAATTCAATTACAAAATAAGAAGAATAGCATGTATTCTATTTACTTTAACTGCTTGCACAAGACTAGGAAGACTTGATAGGTCAAAAATAGCCCCCACATCAACAGTGGTTAAAGTTGGACAGTGACTGCCATTAGCAATTAATTTCTTTCTTTAATAAACACACCAAGAACATGTTTAGTTCTCTATGATAATGGCGTCTTAGGTTTGCTTACTAACTATTACTCAATTTAAGTTAAAAATTGGTGAGCCAATATTGTTCATTTTAAAACAACAGATGACACCCAACATATTTTGCGTAAATGGTAGCAATGAATTCAGGTCATTATTAATAAAACATGTAGTTCTCACAGAGTTCAAAGAGCTTATTTTTACCATTTAGTATTTTAAAGACAATTGCCATATGCGTATATTTTAAGAAAATAAATGTTGAAATTAAAAATAGCTAAAATAACAGAATTGCTTTACCCAAATTAAAATAATCAAATGTTTTTAAAAATCATTAATAACATAGTTTCTCTTGTGAGATATTCCAACCACTACCATTGCCTTTTATGTTTATTCATCTATTATTGCCAGAGTTCTTTTTTTTTACTGTTGTTCAAGTACAGTTGTCACCATTTCCTCCCCCACCATGCTCCCCTGTTCCACCCATCTCCACCTCCCACCCTTGAACCTACCCCTTTGGCTTTGTCCATGTGTCCTTTATACATGTTCCTTGATGGCCCTTTTCCAGGCAAATACCATATGATCTCACCTATAAGTGGAACCAAATCAACAACAACAGCAACAACAAAACAAGGGAGCAAAATAGGACCAGGGACACTGAAATAAAGAACAGACTGACAGTAACCAGAGGGGATATCATTGCCTGAGTTTGTTAAAAAATTATCATTTTTGCTAAAACATTACACAGGAATAGAGAGTTTTAAATATTTTGATAAACATAAAACAGATTTGTGTAATAGTGATATATTTAAGTATCTATTTAATGAGGGAATCTTGCATTTTAGTAAATTTAATCACATTTTATATAAAAAAGGAACAGCACTACAGTTGTTTTCTAAATGTATTATTTAACATATGTGTGCTTTAATGATAAAAACTATTTACCAATGAGCAAAATATTATGTTGGGATAAGATACAGCTAAGAAGACATAAAATTAAAAACTAAAATAGGATTTAAATAAGTGTTTTCTTCAATAGCATGGTAATCATGAAATGATCAGTTTTCAAAAATTATGTGTACTAAAAGCAATGAAATATTTGCTATAAAAAGATAAGCAGAAAAGTTTCTATCTTTTTAATTACAGAGATATGCTTTCATTTATCTTTTGTGTCTCACAATTTTGTTTGCAAAAAATTGTAAGAACATCAATAAAATAAAACAGGTTAGTTTTTGGCAGCATATTTAAGATGTAGGATCTAAACATAAAAATATCTAATTTACATACACTCAGAACTTGAATTTGGTTTAGATGGTTGCCCTATCCAAATGTTTTTGTAGCTTCTTAAGTGTTCAAAAGCAGATAATTCAGTTACACTCAAGATAGCTGACAATCATTCAGGCATTTTATTCTCCCCACTGGTAAATGTTACTTTTCAAATTTAGCATAAGCAACAAGCCACATTAATATAATTAATGTTGCAAATTCATTTGTAATACTATAAAAATTACCGACTGGTAGTAAGTGTCAGGCATTATTGTACTAGCTACTTTAAATGAGGATCATAATTTAGAGATAAGGAGTTAAAGCTTAGAGAGGTTCAATAACATGCGTAATAACATGGCTTGCAAGTGGCAGAATCTGTAAACTGATTGTTTCTAAACAGACATTTTTCCCTCATTATACTGTCATTTCTACCTATATAATTTATTTAAGGAAAGTTCACTAATATCTTGTCTCATTCTATAGTATCGTGTATGTCCATGCAAGCCCTTTTATTTTAGTACAATTGCTTTATGACTATAATATTTTATAAGTGACGTTTGCATTTGAAAACTAAAAAACTACTTAAATTTGCCTAGTACTGTAATGACTATATCTATCTATGTCTATATACCTATACAAATACCAAGAAGTCTTAGATTCATTGTTTTGGTAACGAACATAAGATATTACTAATATTTCTCTTAATACATTGTCAAAAAAGGCTAAGGATTATTTTTATTAACTGAATCATACTACACATCTTAGTCATATGTTAATTATTTGATGTTTAATATTTAACTGGTTAATAGACTATAACTGGTTAAGGATAATAACACAAACATAACTATACTATGATCATATCTAAAGAGATAATTTTCATTCATGTTTTGCAAAAACACATATTGTTACTATCTAATATCTTTTTACCTAAAAATTAAAATTCAATTTGGAATATTATTTAACTTGAAAGGTATTTTGGGAAGAGTGATTTTACTAACCCCCTCATAATCTCAATAAATCAAGTAAGAGTTGTGTAACAATGGTTAACTCCGTTATTTTCACTAGTTCACATTATCCTCTTCTCAGGCTTTCAAAACCCCCGATGTATTCCATCCTGCATCATAATCCTCCTTCTCGAAAAGAGGATCTTGCAGCAGTTTAGCTTTCTGTCTCATGTGTTGGGATAAGCACTGTTACTGCTAAGAACTTCCTAAGTGATCCTTCATCTTTTAAAAAATAACAGTGCAGGTACAGGATTGCAAAAATGTTATTCATTAGGTATTTTCTGGTAATGTAATAAACAAAGGGCGGCAGCCATCACTGAGCCACTCCATCAGGAATTGGGTTTATTCTATCTGACAACTACAAAGACTTCTGTGAACAATTTCTGTCTAGTTCATTCTAATCACTAAGGACTCTGCTTTCTTTTAAATGGAAAAAAGGGGGTTTTGAACAATTTCAAGTTTTATTCTGAAAAGCCAGCTTATCCTTTTGCTGTATTCTTGTTACGGTTACTTTTTTCTACACTGCCTGAACACGTGGTCTTTAAAAATAATATAATATACAACATTACTTAGACTCTGTTAACTGCCAAGCCTCTGCATCACTAGATAGGCTTCTTATGCTTTTTCTGTTAAAGTCCATACTCATGAAGCTCATTCATAAAAGTGCTTCAATATACTATCTCACTTAAAGTTTGATATTTACTTCATTATTAAATTATAGTGGCTATGATATACCAGTTCAGAGATAGGCTACAGAAAAGTGTTACCTAAGATACATTTAAAACCCATAGTCTTTGGTTTTTACTTCACCACAACACCCCCTCCCACAAAATAATCCAACATAAAAATCTTTATTTTCCCCAAGCTACTGTTTCAAAAATATTTGTACATCACATAAGTGCAACCTTAAGGCAGCAATATAAAGTGGTTATATAAAAGCTCACCCAATTCCCATTGCTACTATGTGAGAAATAAATCACAGGCTATTAAAATTTAAAATAAATAAAGCACAAGTAATTGAATCTGGCAAGAAAGGCCCAGAATGTGAGAAATATTTGCTCTTGCTTATTGAAAAACATAGTTGATATTCTGTTATAGCTACTAGAACCTAGATGCACTGTAGTTGAGACCTATTTGAGTACTGGATCAACATAAATGGCAGAAAAATAAATATAATTCTAGATAAAGAAGAGCTCAGAAAAAATATGCTTGCAATACATTTTTATTTCAGCTTTTTGTGTGGTATATATTTTAGACCACTATTATTCAGTGTCAGTATCTTGTACATTAAAAAAAAATCTTTGGTCAGTTAATCAAATTGTTTATAGTCCATTTAAGTTTAAGACAATAATTAACATGCTTATATGTCAGTCTACCATCTTGATATTTGATTTTAATTTGTCTATTATATTTTTCTATAGTTCTCTTACTTTCTGAATTATTTTGAGTTAATCAAATATGCTTATTATTTTTAAATTAAAGTTATTTGGGTTGAAACTTGTTAATGAAGTTATATAGGTTTCAAGTATACAATTCTATATTGCATCATCTGTAAATTGCATTGTTTCCACCACCCAAAGTCAAATCTCCTTCCATCACTATATAGTTTACCCCCTTTACTTACTTCCTCCAAACCCCCTTCCCATGTGGTTATTCCCATGTTGTTGTCTCTGTCTCTGGCTTTTTTTTGTTTATTTGTCTTGTTTGTTCATTTGTTGTTTTCATTTTTTCTTTCACATATGAGTGAAACCATATGGTTCTTAACTTTTTCTGTCTGATTTTTGTTTAGCATGTATTCTCAAGATACATCCTTATTGTCACAAATGACAATATTTCAACTTTTCTAATGGCTGAATAGTATTCCATTGTACATATGTGTCATCGACTTGATTTCTACTGTCATCATGGCAGTTATCCTTTCGTTATTCTGTCCATGGGTGTTCTGGGCTACCAGTGTACACACTTAACTCATCACAGACGATTTAGAGTTAATATTAATAATGGTTTACACTTTAAAATTCACATTACATTTTCGACACTTTCCACTTCCAACTTTCCATTTGACATTATTACTTCACACCTTATTATATCTTCCATTTCCCACATCACATTATCAATTTCCCACTTTGAACATTTATAACTGAAATACAGTGAAATTCCATTTTCATTTACCCATTCTTTGTGCTTTTGTGCTACAACTTTATTCCATGAATGATATACACTCCATTGTATAATAGTATTTTTTGCACAGATATTTGTCTCCTAAACAAATATTTACACATTTTAAAGAAATGCCATCTTCACTTATGTCCCTTCCTCCTGGAGCATATCATTTAACATTCTTTGTTGCGTTCCTCTATTCTTCGCAGTGTTCTTTACCTGAAAATATTTTATTTTTCTCATTATTTTGAAACGTGTGTTAATACTTAAAAGATTGTTAACTGACATTTTTATTTTTGAGCATTTAAAATAGTATTTCATTGTCTCCTGTTCTACATTGTTTCCAATGTGAAACATTTTTCAATCGGTTTTCTCTTGTATTTTTTAGCAAGTTGCTTTCAAGTTTTTCTTTTTGTATTTCAGTTATGGCAATTTTGCTATGAAGTGCCTACGTGTTGTTTAATTGCTTCTTTTTTGTTTGGAGTTTTCTTAGATTTATATGTAATGTTGCCTTCTTTAGTCAAATTTGAGAATTTTTGCCATAACTTCCTCTAATATTTTCTACCTCATTATTCTCATTATTTTATTTCTTGCTTATCTGAAATTCCAATTATGCATAAAATAAAATATTTAATATTTTTACAAATATCTGATAATATGTTAATTTTCTTCACCTTAAAAAATATATTTTTCCAGATAGGGGAAGTTCTCCTTTATTATTTGTTCAAATAAGTTTTCCACTTGTTGCTCTTCCTCTTCTCCTTTTGGTACCTCTATAATTCAGATGTTGGAATGTTTAAAGAGGTTATGGAGGTTCCTAACCTCTCATTTTTTTGAATTCTTATTTCTTCATTCTTTTCTGATTAGATGTTTTTTCTTCCTTCTGGTCCACAACATTTATTTGAGTTCCAATTTCCTTCCCATCACTATTGATTCCCTATAACAAGAAGTTCAGCGAGTCCCAAAGAAGTTGGACCCAAGGAGGAACACACCAAAGCACATCATAATTATATTACTTAAGATTAAAATTGAGGAGAGAATCTTAGAAGCAGCAAGAGAAAAAGAGGTAGTTACCTACAAAGGAGTTCCCATAAGACTGTCAGCTGATTTCTCAAAATAGACCTTACAAGCAAGAATGGGCTGGAAAGAAGTATTCCAAGCCATGAAAGGCAAATACCTACACCCAAGATTGCTCTATCCAGCAAAGTTTTTATTTAGAATGGAAGGGCAGATAAAGTGCTTCTCAGATAAGGTCAAGTTAAAGGAGTTCCTCATCACCAAGCCTTTATTACATGAAATGTTAAAGGGATTCATCTAAGAAAAATAAGACAAAAATATGAACAGTAAAATGATAGCAAACTCACAATTATGAACAAACCAAAACAAAAACAAAAGCAAACTAAGCAAACAACTAGAATAGGAACAGAACCACAGAAATGGAGATCACATGGAGGGTTATCAGCAGAGAAGTGAGAGGGGGAGGGAGGAGGCAAAGGTACAGAGAATAAGTAGCATAGATGGTAGGTAGAAAATAGATAGGAGTAGGGTTAGAATAGTATGGGGAATGTAGGCTATTTTATTCTATGACATGGTGGGTCCATGGAAAGTTCAAGTTTTTTAAGCTCCCCCAACTTGGTGGCATTGAACTCCCTAACTTGGTATCCTTGTGCTTCTTGTTATGGTGAGTTTGAGATGGCTTTTCTAGAGCTTCTTTTATATTCCTAAGGTATTTCAAATTGATTCCCACAGTGTTTGTTGAATGTTGATAAAATCTCTCCATTTTGCCTGGGTGCCCTATCACATCTTCATAGTTTCTTTTATTTCTGTTCTTTTCTCAACTCTGTAGCTCCTGCTCTCTACTAAACTTCAAGCAGAAGCTGACTTTCCTGGAATGCATGCAGCCCAACGCTCAACCAAAATTTTGTAGGTCACCACTTGTTACTTTCTTTTCAGGACCCTTTCCCCATTACATTTTATCATGAATTAATTGGGTTTGCTTCAATGACCTTGAGTTCCAACATCTGCTTTCTTAATTCAATAGGACCTCTGGATCTTTATTCTGAATGGCATTTTGCTGGGACAAAATGAAATCATCATCCCCAAGAAGAGAACCCATGTGACTGTGTTGCTTGTTACCTACATCTCCATTTTCTGAGGAATCACGATTTTATGCTCCCTTTTGTCCAATGCAGAGATATTAAGACACACTGACACTTCTGTGATAAGTGATGTTTGCTTGAACATTTTTATCGTTATTTATTATTGAAGGGTTGATTAATCTTGAAATAAAATTTTTATGTCTTAGTTTGAAGCAGAAGTTCCCTGGTTGATACTTGAATGATTGATATAGATGTCTTAAAATTGTTCAGAGACAAAGGTGAAGATGAAGGAGGTTTTCTATGTTTGAGGTGTATATCTGCAATTAAAATACAATTGTGGGATAACAAGTCCAAACTCATGTCAGAGTCCTAGCTAGATATATACAGATATCAACCTATGGATATTTTAATCATAAGACTGGATAAAATTTTCTAAGAAGTGAATGTAAGAAAGATAAAATTCTAAGGAGTGAAACTGAAGTCATTCGATATCTACAAGTCAGAAAGATTTATAAGGGTGTCCAATCAGCAGCCTGCAGTCCTCATGAGGCTCAAGATGGCTATGAATGTGGCCCAACACAAAATCATATATTTACTTAAAACATCATGAGATTTTTTTGTGATTTTGCATCACAATGTATTTCATGTGTGGTCCGAGACAACTTTTCTTTTTCTAGTGTAGCCTAGAGATGCCAAAAGGTTAGACACCCCCAAAAGGATACTACTGGTTTTCAGTAGTGAAAATTGAGGTGGGATTTCCTAAATAATCTAGAAAAAAGACAAGAAGGAGCATGGAATTTATGAAAATACACCTCTCAAGTCTCTCACTGCATAATTAGCTATTAGCCCCAATGGCTATGATCTGAAATC
>CM052540.1:176784080-176799098 GCA_028533065.1 Trachops cirrhosus
AATATAGAGGACACATGGACAAAACTAGGGGGGGTGGAAAGGGGAGGGAGGAGGGGAGGGATGGGTGGGTGGGCTGGAATGGGAATAAAGGATAGATACTGTACTGAATAAACTAAAATAAAAATAAAAAAAAAAGAAAAGACCATCATAAGGGGGTAGACTTTATGCAGTTTTATATATTTTGAAAATTACTGACAGTTCAATTTTATTTTAAGGAAGTTGAGAGAATTATTATTTACTCGTGACAACCTACTTTTTAAAGGATTTTATTTATTTATTTTTAGAGAGAGGAAGGGAAGGAGAAAGAGAGGCAGAGAAACATCAGATTCTCCCATGCCCCAGCTGGGGGACTAACCTGCAACTCAGGCATGTGTCCTGACTGGGAATTGAACCTGCAGACTTTCACTTCGCAGGCCAGCACTCAATCCACTGAACCACAGCAGTCAGGGATATACCAAGCTATTAAAAAAATTCCCTGTAATTATTATGGGAACTTTATCTTATAAAGATCTGAAAAGTAAAGCTCTGCCATTTATATGTATAAAAAAATATAGCACTTCATTTTTTCTTTGTTATAAAATTATGGAGAAACTATCTAAAATTAAATAATGAGATAGCTATAATCTTTGTTATAATTAGCTTGATAATATTCCTGTCTCGAGAATATTTTACATGTAATGTGTGATTTAGTTGCCATATAAGAAAAAGGGCAAGGTAGATAAAGGGAGGGAAGGGGAGATAACCTAGCACATTTGTGAGAAACAAATAAGATTACTTAGTGGACTGTCCCCTACCATGAATGTTAGCAAAGATTCATTACATTAAGTAGATTTAGATTATTGATATTTGTTGAGTATTTACTCCTTGAAATGTGTGAGCTGTCATTAATGTTCTATTAAAAGAATAAATCATTTTGCATTTGTAAAAACAGAATTAAAGCCACTTCTTTTCTTTAAGCTATAATGACAGAAATATATTTCAGCCAAAGTAGAAAAATGTATGTTATAGCATGATAACCATTCTAAGAATTGATTGTATATATTCTTCAGTCTAAAATAATAAATATCCTAGTCAATAATGATGTAAAACGTGATGGCTAATTCTTGAGGATCGCCTTCATCGTGAGTCTAGTTTTTGCTGAGGAAGCATATAACTAAGGTTCAGACAACGAGTCATTGCTTCTCTTCTCATTCCTTCTTTACACTGGGAATACCCTTTTACTGTAACATCAAACTTAATTTTTGATTCAAGAATACAGTTCGTGATATTTCACCTTTAAATAAGAATCTTAGGAATAAAACAGTTCTAGAATTGTTAATGGCAAATCAAAGCTGAATATTTAGCTGGATGATTTTAAATGTTTGTGGTCATAATTAATGTTGTAGGAGTTCATTAATGTGCTTTTAATGACAATATTTCACAAACATGGGTTTATTATAAATCTTTCTTCTATGAAAGAATAAATTATTATAATTAAAGTTAAAAATGTTGAGTACATATGTGCTAATAACATGCAAATAATAATCCTCTGGAGTAATCTAACTGCAAAAACAACCTGTGTGTTATCATCCCTATTTTACAGGTGACACATTGACAATTTTGTGTATATAACTCAAGCAAGATTAAACAATAACAGATTGTAAAATGAGATCATTCTGACTCTACTGTGTAATACCTGTCAATGCTTATACAAGAAACACAACTTCAATTCATCTAGTTTGTATTTTATAAACAGTGGGCATATTTAAAATAAGATATAAATTTACATAAATGTTTGTGTTTTCTGTTTTTGAGGCCTGTGTATAAACGAGTGAGTTAAACTTGAACTATGTTATCCTTCAATTTTTGTGATGCTTATTTCTAAAAGCAAATACTGTTCTCTAGTGGTAGCTAACATTTCAGAAAATATGACTTTGTCCTTCTCATAAATGGCAAATAGTTGCATTTTCTGCCAGTCACTTTTATCTTTGCAGAGTAAGCTAAAGGTGATATGGCTTATTGCAGAATATGAGGGTCATCATGAAAATGAATTTCAATATTCCTTGAAATGTGTGAGCCATCAATTGTGAAGAAAAGCCTTGAGCAGGAACAATGAAATCATAAATTCTCTTGCAATCTGTGGTTTACATAAAAGAAGAAAAAAGAAAAATGTAACTATAGATTATATATCTCATCAATATTTCAATACATTCAACCCAAGTTGAGAAAAATATGTTTAATATGTTAATATGAAAATATATGCTAGTTTTATTAAAATTTATATTAAATTTTTGAGGAAACAGATACATAGGCATACATATTATAAATGATAATAGTGACAAACTATAGCTGATAAATAATAGAAGATGGAAAAACAGAATTTAAAGTGAAAAAAGTGTAGAAATTAATACAATTTATACCTAGTCTGCATTGAGAGTTATCCACTGTGACAATATTTGTTGTATTCAAAAAAATATAAGTTGCCTTGCTATTTAAAACTGTGAAATAATAACCATATCATACCCACCAATATCATTATTTCAGCAATGCCCTTACCCACCACTTAGATAATACATGGCTCAACAATTATTGAAAGTTTTAGAGGTGTCTGGTTTTCTTTTGAAGGCTTTAGAAGGTTCAAAATATTCAACAGGCCTTACAGACACTAAGAAAAAAATCTCAAGTCATTTAGGAAACAAAAACTTATAAGAAATAGATAATATAAAGGTTAACATAATTATATTTCAATAAGCATGATTGGTTTGGATAATAACACAGACAATACACATAAAAGAATTCCTTGGGCAAATGGAAGCTCTGCATGTCGGCGTGTTAGAGCTATCATGGAGAACACAGCAGCTGGTTTGGTATTCTGACACCAGGAAGGTCAAAAAAGAATTGAGAAATGGGGAAAAAATCATATAAAAATGCCATGAGCAGAGTAGACATTTTTAGCTGAAAGGCCAGGACCATGTATATGAAATCTTGGTTAACATTGTGTGTATTTAGCCAAGGCAAAATAACATGCTGGTTTTAATCCAACAAGAATATGTGTAGATTTGTTTTTGTCCTAAAGAAAGAAACACCAACATATAATTAGTTTTGAATGGCAATTTGAGTAAAACATGTTGTGTTAAACATGACTTTTCAAAGAGCTTGTGTGATCAACTATTTTAGCAATTTTCTGTAAAAGTTATCATAATATTTCTATATTTTAATCATACGCCATTGACTTTAAATGATACAAATACAGATCATTACAAATTCTACACAGTTTGTTTGCACACAATTTCAGAATCATTAATAATTCCACATACTTTTTTCCTAATGCAAACATTTGAATTAAAAAAAAGTACTCCAAATAAACAATCTTTTTTCAGAAAAAAAATAAATAAAAATAAATATTATAATCCAGCCCTTTATAAAATAACGCAACATTGCATTATAGATTGCTCTGTGACTTTACATTGAATTAATGAACCAAATTATATTTAAAAGGGCACAATTTAAAGGAATGTGCCTGATACAAAAATTTTTATCAAGTTATTTAATAAGTTCATATGGTAAAAAACAGATAAGAAAATAAAAATGTAAAGTATTTTGTTTTACACTGATAATTAAGATAAAATATCAATTTTCAAAATAAAAATCATAAAATACATTTTATTTTTTAAAACTCTGACACAACCTGGAGTTATGTGTAGCTAATGTATAAAGATAGTTGAAATAAATTAATTATTTCTGTTTGAATATAGAAAAGTTTTATAAAAATATCCACCATTGTTTAAGGTTGTTTTTTTTAACCACACATAAAATATGTACTAGGGATATACATGTTTACCTTTATGGTCTTTAAGCTGAAAAAGTTTATATGTATGGTATATACAAAGAGCAGAGATATTTATGACAAAAATTATACATAGATTGAATATATAATTTTTAATTTCATTTAGGTGGTGAGCAAGCTCATTGAAAATGAAAACTCATTTGTGCTTTCCACTTTTGCACTATATGAAACTATAGCAACATCTTCAAATTATTTTATCTCATTATTGTACCTGATTTTATCCAATCAGTTTATTTAATTTTTAATATGATAGCAGATTAGAAAATTAAGGTAAAATAACTTAAACAGCCTGCTACAGTCTAATATCATTGCCAAAGTGGTCTATATTGTCAGACAGTAAGAGAGAATATAAAAACAAAATACCTTATGAGAAAAAAAGCATCATATTTTTTAAAACACAAGTTTCTACAGTCATTTTCAATGAACAAAAATGGAGTTTATCAAGTCACACCTACATCACTGAACCATGAAAACTTATATTTAAAATAAAAATTGATTTTTGAAAATCACAAATAATGGAGTTATATTTTATGTGCATAACTTATTCACTAATACAGGATGTTATATAATCCATTTTCAATGGTATCTCTCCAAAATTATTTATTAATTTTTTAAAAGTTGCTCAGAGTGGAATATTGTAGATAATAGGTTCTAAAATAAAACTTTCTGGTAAACTTGACTAGCAAGGAAACAATTTATTAAAGCTTCCTTATACCACAAATTTAAGTAAATCAAGGCTTCACATTAGATTAGCTAATAATATGAATTAAATTGTTTTCTAAGTAAAACATTAGCTCTACATGTAAAACTGTAATTGTATTTCAGTTCTTTCTTTCATTGACTTGAAAATATCTATCAAATCCTTGTTATATAAATGGCATTGTGTTTAATGCTATGAAAAAGGAATTTATTTTTATAATTAATGATTGGGAGAGAGTGGAAACACACTTTTTATTTAACAGTTTATATGAAATACAACAATTTATAATCTTTACATATAGCAATTTATTTACACTAATACATTTAGTATATACCAACAACAGAATGAGTTAGGATTACTTTAAGTCCCTTACTATGAGGAAAATGAGAATTGGTAAATAAGTAATCTACTCAAAGTAACAAAACTCGGGACTGATGGAAACCAAGTTTTCAACACAAGCTTATTGAAGACAAAACACGAAGTATGTTTCATCATATCATGCTCTATGGGCTATAAGTAGAGAACAACAACGTAAGTTGTATTATGAAGCAGAAAGTAAACATGACATGATAATGACCCAGAAGTCCACATATAAAAATATTTAACTACAGATAGGGGAAAATATAGTTTTTTTGATTTAGTGGGGGAAGTCTTATCAAGGTAATACCTGAGATACTAGAAAAGCTTTAGGAAAAAAAAAGATCAGATGGGAGTAACTCACTAAATGTTGTAACTCTTCACCCTAGATTTTTACTTTCAAAATTATCACTATATATTCTCTAATTATCTGCATCAAATATGGAGTTCTCACTTTTCTCTTATATGTTGGAATAAGAAGCGTACATATCATTTATTCTCTGTCTCTCTCTCTCTCTCTCTCTCTCAACCTACCTACCTACCTACTTATCTAGTTAGTTGATTTGTTAGGTTTATATGTGATTGTTTCTTTATTTTTATGTCCAATTTAAAATTTCAAAGATGGAGCCTAGTACTTTAGTCTAAGAAATGCTTACTTAGCCAATCTTTTCCTTATGGATTCATGGCTTCATAAATATCTTTGCTAAGAGTTTCCAGAGTAGTTTGTGTGTGCATGCATACTATGCTGTTTGTGTATACATCACTGAGATATAGGGTGTTCACAAATTGCATGTGGACCTTATACATATGTATTTCAACAGCTTTCAGCAGCCCTAGCATGAACATTTCCACATCATTTTTATGTCTCTACAAGATATAATATCTTCCTTTGTAAAATGACAACTGCACTATGATTTTCACAAAAGGATAGGAGGAAAATGGAAAATAACATTTACGGAGAAGTTATGTTGGAAAGTGAATCCCTTTTAATTCTCAAAACTATGAAATGAATATTCTTTTAAAATATTTATTTATTGGCTTTCAGAGAGGGGGAAGGGAGGGACAGAAACATCAATGTGTGGTTACTTCTTTCGCACCCCCTACTGGGCACCTGGCCTGCAACCCAAGCATGTGCCCTGACTGGGAATCAAACTGGTGACCCTTTGGTTTGCAGGACCACACTCAGTCCACTGAGCCACACCAGCCAGGGCTGAAATAAATATTCTTATTACATTTTACATGTTAATAAATGAAGCCTTGGAGATGTTGCCTACCTGCCTGCAGGTAAGTTAATGTACATGCTGTATATATCATTGCTAGTAAAATGATGTTGCTAAAATAAACTTAGTATTGTTGACTAAAAACAAACAGAAAACATTTTTTACCTGTAATATTCTGTGTCCCAGGTGAATTTTAATGTCCATCTTCTATTTGCAAATGTATATATAACATATTTACTATCTTGATTGCTACAGAATAAACACAAAAATATAAATATTTTAATTAAAAACAATAAAAACATGAAAAGACAAAAATGATAAGATGACTTGATTAACAGTCAACTATTACATATTATATAGTTACTATAAAATAGCTTTTATTTTTTGCATGTACCAATCCAGTTCTCACAACACCATTTATTGAAGAGGTTATTTTTACTGCATTGTATGCTTGTATTCCCTTTGTCAATATTAGTTCACCATAGAGACATGAAATGATACCACCAACTTATACCATACACCAGAATAAACTCAAAATAGATAGAAGATTTAAACATAAGTTGATACCATAAAAGTCATAGCAACAAACATAGCCAGAAAAATCTCACATACCCCATGTAGAACTATTTTTGGCTATATATATCCTAGAGCAAGGAAAATAAAGGAAAAAATAAACACATGGAACTAATCAAATTAAAGAGCTTCTTCACAGCTAAAGAAACCATCATCACAATGAAGAGGAAACCTACTCTATGGGAAAATACATTTGCCAATGGTACAACAGACAAGGGTTTCATCTCCAAAATATATAAAAAATTCATATGACTCAACACCTAGAAGACAAGGCTACCTTGCAATTGTGTAGAATTCTTATTGTCTCTTAATTGAAGTATTTTGTTTCAATACTAAGACATTCTAACAGCAAAGCAAAGCTTAATGTTACTGAAACAAAATAAAAAAATCAAGTTTTCAATTAGATATAATATTGAGAAAAGCCGGTTCCAATTCCTCTCTGATTTCTACACTCTTGTATTCTGTCTATGGGGGAGATAGCCCCATATAAAGGTCTCTGTAACACGGGCATCATCTTTACAGAAAGTTTATTTCACAACATTCAGTATAGTGGTAATAGTCTTCATAAGCCCCCACTTGGACTGGTGAACCATAGTAGCATTTTCTGTCCTCAAGTACCAGTTTAAGTTAGAACTAGTGTCTAGTAATTCCAGAGAGTTGTGAGTATATCTCTTTTCCCAGTGTGTCACCACTGTCCCAGTCTCTTTTGAGAAAGCTTCAGGGAAGATCTATGTCATGAATTTGTCACAAAAGGGTAGGGTCCTATTTCAGGAGAATGCAATCTCCCCTTCATTCAAAATTCTCCCAATCTTTGAATTGACTTGAGTCCAGTAGCTGGTTAAGAAACTACAGCTCTCCACTATGGTGACTCAAACCAGTTTCTTGGCTACCAGGACTTTTTGTCTTTCTAATATGTAAATTCTAGTAAACTGTGCATCTATCTCATCCCTAAGGACATCATGATATGTTAGTCAACAATAAACATATATGTGGGCCAAGACATGCTGACTACCCGTCAACCCTTCTGCCAATTATATATAAGTGCCCACCTGTTTTTGTGGCTAAGTGTTGTCACTTGCATTCTACTACTTTAGAAACAAATAATCTTTAGTGGATTATGGAGCCCTTCTCACTGGTGGGGTTCCCTACGGTTGTGCCTTGTGCACAAGAGTGCAACCACAGAGGTTTTCAGGGGTGCAGATTTTCCTTTGCTCGTTTGTCAATGCCTTTTGGCATGTGTGCCGTTCTCTCGGGTCAGATTACGTGCACTTTGAGCACGGTGAATTTATGGTCATGGTTCTAGTGGCTGCAGGGTATGCTCGCGGCTACTCTTAAGGGAAATTGTCTTCTTTCAAGACATCTGCCCCGTATGAAGTTATCAAAGGATTTTAAAGTAGAGAAAAGCTAACCTCAGACAGTGGAAGGCAAACCGCTTTCATGGATAAGTAAGCCTTAGAATAACTTGGGAATACACAGTGTCAGTTTTATCTGAGCACAACCAGATGTCTCCATTCCTAGTTTTGTGGGCATCCATTTTTTCACCAAGCAATGAACTAAATTTTCCATAAGAAGCTTGGTGTGACCGGGAATTACACTATCATTTAATTCTGTAACATTTCAATTTAAACTTTGTAATTTCTTTTGAGCAGTATCAGCCCTGTGTCAACAAGGAATACTGGATTCTTGTTTCCCCTAATGATATTATTTATTATTATTATTTTAATAGTTTATTTCATTGTATTTTTTCATTACCATTTACCCTCTCTATACCCTCTTCCACCTGTGGCCACCCCCCGCCCTGCAATCATGACACTGCTGTCCCTGTCTGTCAGACTTTTCTCCTTTTTACTCACTCCCTCCACTCCCCAACTCCAGCACACAAGAGTTGTCAGCCTGCTCTCCATCTATGAGTCTGTCTCCATTTTCCTTGTTAGTTCACTTTGTTCATTAGAGTCCACATATGAGTGAAATCATATGGTATTTGCCTTTCTCCGACTGGCTCATTTCACTTAGCATAATGTTTTCCAGGTCCACTCATGCTCCCACAAAGGGTACATGTTATCTCTCTCTCTTTTTTTAACAGCTGAATAGTATTCTATTGAGTAAATGTATCATGATTGTTTTATCCACTCATCTCTGATGGAAGTTTGGGCTGCTTCCAAATTTTGCCTGTTGTAAATAACGCTGCTATGCATACAGGGGTGCATATATTCTTTCAAATTAGTGTTTTTGGTTTCTTCAGATAAAGTCCCCTAGGTGGAATCTCTGGGTCATAAAGCAGTTCCATTTTTAATGTTTTTGAAGTAACTCCACACTGCTTTCACAGTGGCTGCACCAATATGCATTCCCACGGGCAGTACCAACGCGTTCTCTTTTCTCCATGTCCTGGCCAGCGCTTGTTTGGTGATTTATTGACGATAGCCTTTCTGCCAGGTGTGAGATAATACCTCATTGTGGTTTTACTATGCATTTCTCTGAAGATTAGTGACATTGAACATCTTCTCATGTGTCTGTTGGCCATCTGTATGTCTTCTTTGGATAAGGGTTTTCATGTCCTTTGTCTACTTTTTTACTGAATTTTTTTTGGTGTTGAGTTTTACAAGTTCTTTATAAATTTTGGATATTAGCTCCTTATCGGATATATTGGTGAATATGTTCTCCCATTCAGTAGATTGTCTTTTTATTTTGTTGATGTTTTCCTTTTCTTTGCAAAAACTTTTTAGTTTGATGTAGTCCCATTTGTTTATTCCCTTCCCTGAGGAGATATACCAGAAAAAAATATTGCTACTAGCAATGCCTAAGGTTTTATGGCCTATGTTTCCTTCTAGTATTTGTATGGTCCTGAGACTAACATTCAAGTTTTCAATACAATTTGAGTTTATTCTTGTATATGGTATAGGAAAGTGGTCTAGCTTCATTTTTTCTGCACATCTCTTTCCAAATTTCCCCACACCATTTATTGAATAAACTATCTTGACCCAATTCTATTTTTTTGTCTTCTTTGTCAAATACTAATTGATCATAGAGGCATAGATTCATTTCTGGGCTCTGTATTCTGTTCCATTGAGCTATGTGCTTGTTATGCCAGTGCCATGCTGTTTTGATTATTATGACCTTGTAGTATATATTTAATTTGATACCAGATAGTGTGATTCCTTCAACTTCTTTTTCAAGATCACTGTTCCTATTAGGGTTCTTTTTTGGTTCCATAGACATTTTTGAAATATTAGATCTAGTTCTGTGAAATATGTCATTGCTATCTTCATAATAATTGCTTTGAAACTACAGTTTGCTTTGGGTAGTATGAACATTTTAACAGCATTAATTCTTCCTATCTATGAACATAGTATGTGTTTTCAGTTATTTGTATCTTCTTCAATTTATTTCTTCAGTGCATTATCATTTTTCAAGTATAGGTTATTCATATTATTGGTTAAATTTATTCCTAGGTATTTTATTATCTTTGAAGCAATTGTGAATGGGATTGTTTTCTTAATTTCCCTGTCTGATATTTCATTATGGATATATAAAATTTCAACAGATTTCTGGATATTAATTTTGTATTCTGTTACTTTACTGAACTTATTTATCAGTTCTTGGAGTTCCTTGGTGGAATCTTTAGGGTCCTCTATGTACAGTATCATGTCATCTGCGAATAATGACAATTTTACTTCTTCCTGTCCAATTTGGATACCTTTTATTTATTCTCATCTGATTGCTGTGGTTAAGACTTCAAATACTATATTGAATAAGAGAAGTCTAAGTTTACATCCCTGTCTTGTTCCTGATCTTAAGGGAAGCAGTTGTAGTTTTTGTCTGTTGAGTTTGATGCTGGCCCTGGGTTTGTCATACATGACCTTTATTACATTTAAATCTATTTCCTCTACTCCCTGTTTGTTGACAGTTTTCATCATAAATGGGTGATGGAGCTTATCAAATGTTTTTTCTGCATCTATACATATGAACATGTGTTTTTTATCCTTCATTTTTATTATGTGGTGAATCAACTTTATTGATTTTCAAATATTGTAACAACCTTGGATCCCTAAAATAAATCTTACTGAATATGATATAGGATCCTTTTGATGTCTTGCTGTATTTGGTTTGCTAATATTTGTTGAGGATTTTAACATTTATGTTGATCAGGGATATTGGCCTATAATTTTAAATTTTTGTGTGTTTTTATCTGGTTTTGGAATTAGCATAATGGAAGACAAGTTAGAAAAATAAACACCCAATTAGAGCAGCAAAAAAAAAAAAAGGTAAGGATAGTTTAAAAGACCTTTGGGACAACATGAATTTTAATAACATCCACATCAGAGGGATACCAGAAAGTGAATAGATAGAGCAAGGGATCAAGATCCTATTTGAAGAAATAATGACTGAAAACTTCCCTAACCTGGTGACAGAAAATGAAACACAAAACCAGGAAGCACAGAGGGTCAGAAACTAGATGGATCTACAGAGGCCTCCACCAAGACACATCATAATTAAAATGGCAAAACTTGGAAGGAGAAAATTGTAAAAGCCACAAGAGAAAGAAGTTAGTTAACTGCTAGGGAGCCCCATAAGATTGTCATATGATTTCTCATTAGAAACATTCCAAGACAGAAGGGACTGGTATAAAATATTCAAAGTGATGAAAAGGGAGAACCTACAACCAAGGCTATGTTACCCAGCAAGGCTGTCATTTAAAATAGAAGGAGAAATAAAGAGCTCCCCAGACAAGTAAATGATAAAGGAGTTTGTTACCACCAAAGCAGTATTGACACAAATGCATTAGGATTTGCTTTAGAAGAAGAAAAGAAAAAAAAAAAAACAGAGGAAAAAGTTTTAAAATAATAGAATGACAATAAAAATGTATCAATAATCACTTTAAATGCAAATGGCTTAAATCATCCAATCAAAAGATATATGGTGGCTGAATGTATAAAACAAGATACATATAATTTCTACATGTTGGCTATGTGATTTTATTCAGATTTTAGCTCAGGAAAAATAATAATAAAAACAAAAAACTACCACTTGGATATTACTAAAAACATTAGAAATCATCTGACTACAATTCAGCACCCATGGGTCTTGATTTTAATGGGGGTAAGAGTGAACACATATTTAAAAGGAAATACTGGAGAACTATGTAACCATGAGGAACTTGGAAAAGCTCCTATGTGCATTGTTGGGGAAATCTAAACGTCTGTGGACATGGAGAATGCTGTATATATTATAGGAAAATTGTTCTAGTAACTCACCTGTGAGTTATGCAGAAACAAAAAGTGAAAGATAAGGCTATCTTGTAAACTACCTAAAGTTTGAAGTTCGCCCTCCTCACAGAGATACAATTGTCAGGGACAGAGAAACACAAGGTAATGAAGAGGAACTTCTGGCTAATCATTCCAGACCACAAAATTATATCGAACTATGATAATCTAGGAAGCTAGTGTTTAAAAACACAAAAACAAAGAAACAAGCACTTAAAAAAATCTGCCAGAGAACTCAGTGTGTGCACACTATAGAGGACACAGGCTTGCTCCAATGCAGTGTTAGAGAGAAAAGAGACAACAGCAAATAAGATACAGACTTGGGAGTCAGCTTGCTGGGTCTGAATTCAACCAGCAATACTTACTAAGGTACGTATTAAACAATTAACAACAGTGTATTAACAGTAATAACAGTGTATTCTAGTTTCTTGAGTTCATGAAATGTATCCCATTAAATAACCAGCTGATCACCTGTTTCGTTAAGTATTTTTCTATTTTCTAAAACAATTCTATTAAAGATATTTTCCATACTTGACCAGTTTCAATGAGAAATCTACTTATTATATTCCTTGCAGGTGTTTTTTTTTTTCTTCTTCTTTTGAGGTTTGGTTTCTGCCTCTGGCAGGGAACATCTGTATGTGTTTTATCCAAACAAAACCAATGTTTTGTGGAAACATTTACCAAGAACCTTTGACTTTTGAAGATACTGCATTCAAATTCTTATCTCAGTGTTCTCCCATCTCCTAAATATAAAACTCAGTTTAGTTCCTTAGTTGTCTTTTCTGGAGTTTATAGGGATGAGATAAAAGACACCTCATTTCAGAGCTTTTCTTGTGTGGGCATCGTGTGAATTCTGGTTGCATAAATCAGTTTCTGATGCTTTCATATTGTTTTTAAAATAACATGGTGGGGCTGTATTACATGGCCCAGAACCACCAAAATCTGAATCTGTTGTGCACCACAGAAACAATGTTCAGCTTTTTCTTGGTGAAGTTACCATATAGAGACCAAAGAGGATGTCAAACATTAAAAATGTGACTGACTTCTGAAACTTCTATTCTGCAGAATTTCTAAAGAATTGGTGCTCAGGAACAGGGATGCCAGTTGGAAAAAATCGAGAAAAATGAGGAAAACTAAATAGGATAATGTGACTGGAACTAATATGGTATAATTGTATAATATTTATACATCTTGTTCTCATACATTCAAAGAGTTTCTCTTTTCTATTTATATTAAAACAAAAAAGGAGCAAAAGTAACCAACACAATATGAGATAACAAAGTAAATTTGCTCAGACTGAGCTTTGCTATTCACCCCAATTTCCACTCAAAACTTGATATTATTTTATCTTATATTTATTCTTTCCATTTCAACATGAGGATGACAGTCTCTAGGGACCCAAACAATAGAATCAGATGTACTTGGAAGATTAAAGATTAAAAGGAATGGGGGAAATAATCAAATGGGGAAAACGTATCAACTCAAAAATAAGAGGCAAGGAAAGAAGAAACCAGAAAAAAAGAAGCAAAGCAAAGAGAGAGCACATGAGAAGGGGGCATAAAATCATCCAAGTATAGGGAAAAAGTCATAATGGCAAACAGACAACTCTCCTGTTCAAAATTGTAAGTTCTGAAGCTTCATGAAACAAAAAGCATGTAGCCACGTGTTCTTTAAAGGAGACATATTTAAGTATCAAGACACAGATTGTTGAAAGTAAAATGAAGGCCAATGCAAATGCAAACAAAGAAAACCCAGAAGAAGGCTAGGTAATATTCAATTCAACAATAATAAATACAAGAAAACTTTGTTAAGTGCAGCCGCATCTAACAGTACATGATTCTGTGCACCAAAAAGATAAAACAAGCATTTCAAGGACATTAAACCAAGGATCATTCATGTAATGGTAAACCTAGAGTGGGAAGGAGATATTTTGAAAAAAGTTAGGGCTTAACAAATAAGTCTGATCATTTTCACAATATAAGTAAAGCTATTGTACTCTTTTTATATACTGTAAAGAAATAGTTGGTGATGTTTACAATAATAGATTCATTTATAGTAGCAAAAAATCTGTCCATGAAAATGCAAATACATGAAGAAATTATTCATTTTTATAGTGCATGACAATCAAAAGTAATAAAATAAAGTTATGTTTATTAAATAATATGCACGTGAAAATGATGGGGAAATAATATTTAGAAAAAAATATCAATATCTATTTACATTCACATACAAGAATCAAGCTAATGAGTTTTTTGTTGTAAAATCAATTGTGTAAGGGAGGAAGGTGTGATAGTATGTAGCACACAAAGGCTTTAGTTCCCTTAATCTGTTAAGAATGATACAGTTGTGTTCATTTTATCTTTTTTACCAGAACCCTTTAAATATATTTTATGCATGTCATATTTTTAATGGAAGCACTTTAAAAACATGTGGATGTGGTGTCCGCCCTGCCTGGTTTCAGGAGCCGTGACCCACCGTGGCTAAGGCTGAGTGAGAATCCTCCGAGAACCGGGAGGCCTAAGGAGACAAAACTTATTTCCCTGAACATGGGCACTGCCTGCTCTGCTATTCCCTTCAGCTTAGTTGGATAGTCAATGACGGGCAACCATTCTCTGGAAAGAATGGACCTAAGACAGACACGGTCACGTGGGAATAAGCCATCAGGGAAGAGACTCAAGGGGCTGTGGAAGTGAGGGAGTGATCGACATCACCCCTGACCCCTTGGCTTTGCAAATAGCCTGAGTCCTAGTTCTGGATGTGAGAAATCCAAGTCTCCTGGCTGCCTTTGTCTCCTCCGCCTGACTCAGGGCCTGCGGAAATAGCAGGAAACAGCAGGGGCGGTGAGGCTCAGACTAGAGTCGGTGGACACCTGGGGTGAATTGGACCTGGGACATAAGATATGCAAAATCCTGTGAGACCTGCTTGCTAGGATGCTCTTGATGTGTAGGCTCTGGCAGGAAACTAGACTAATCCTGTATCTGTTAGGTGATACCAGCCCCAAAACCCAGCGTGAGACTTTTGAACCCTATGTAAATTATCCACCTGTTTTGATCTTTTCTGCTAGACAATGAATCCACATTC
>CM052540.1:176799198-176840447 GCA_028533065.1 Trachops cirrhosus
TGTGCTTATATATTTTACCAGTTAAGATATATTTAGTAGTAAAAGTTTTACCTTAGAAGTTCATTTTCACAGACAAAAAAATTGATTTATTTTTAATCCACCTGAAACCTACAGAGTTTTATTAATCAAGGTCACCCCAATAAATTCAATAACATTTAAAAACTATCATTATATTTTTCTAAACTATATGAAGTATAATTTAGATATTGGGCCCTTTCATGGAAAAATAACTTAGACTTTTTTAAAAGTTTGTTTGCTTATTTATTTATGTATTTATCTACTTATTTATTCATTTATTCACTTATTTTCAGAGAGGGTGAAGGGAGGGAGAAAGAAAGGGAGAGAAACATCAATGTGTGATAGAAACATCTATTGGTTGCCTCTCACATGCCCCCAAGCAGGGACCTGACCCCAACCCAGGTGTGTGCCTTGACCAAGAATCAAACTGGTGACATTCTGGTTTGGGGGATGTTGCCCAATCCATGGAGCCACACCTGCCAGGGCAATAATTTAGACTTTTAATGAGACATAATTTAAATATGTGTCATCAGCATGATTATTTTCTTTTTAAAAAACTTTTGGAATATAAAACACTTGAAATACATTTTTTCAATTATTTAATATGATATTCATTATTTCTTGGCAACTTTTGAATGAAATATGACTGTAAATTCATTGGTAATACATTGAACAATGTTGATATTTTAAAAATGTGGTAAAAGAAGTGAGATATAAGAATTTTACAAATAATATGTCAACATGTATATTACATATACTTAAATATATTTATGTATATAAGTACATACATAATATATACAATATATTAATAAAGTGGCTAATGAGTCATAACTGTATTTTTAAAATATTATGTCCTAAAGTTTTATTGTTGCTGTTGGTCAAGCAACCACACGGTTGTTGAAACATGGTTTTCACATTCCAGGTAATTGTATTCTCAATTCAAAAACATCTCTTGTCTAATTACCTCTGGAAATAGATCAAACTGCAAGCCACTTAATATATACCTAGAGGGCATTTCTTTGAAATTATGTGTTGTGAAATGAGGGACAAATCCTAAAATGAGAATTTACTCTGAGCCGTCTGCTGTACTGCAGACATTATATGGGAATTCTAACGGAGCAACCTGAGTTGACTCCAACAGTAAGTACGAACACTGTCCACTTACCTGACATGAACACAATACTCTTATTGCTCATGTGAGCAGAACTATGTCCATGTGTTGCATAGCTGATTAAAGCAAATTGTTCAGCTTTCCCCAGTTTTTCAACTCTGGTATTTGAGCTCCAACCAAATCATTTGGGACTAGAACCCTACAACCTGTTAAAATCAGTGCTCAATAAGGCAGCAGTGATCCATCTGCCCACAGGTGCAATTATTATGGAATTTCAGGGAACTAGCAAACAGATTTCCAACACTTTCAAATACGTTCATGGGGTTACTTGAATAATTTTATTATCTAAAAGCTTGTCCTGTACTTTATTATTATGCTTTCGACTGTTCTTTCAGGTTTTAAAATAGATGGTTGTAGTTATATTTCTAAAACATGTCATATATATATAGACACACATATATGATATATTTTATATATATAAATATAGAGAGAGACAGTATACCCTTCTATATATTATATATAATATATATATACACACACACATACATACATACATAGGTTGCACATTGGCTGGATCAACAAAGACAAAAAGCCTTAGATGAAATGTTTAGTTTATGCTTGTCATTTTGAGAATAACAAGATCTGTCACTTAAGCAGTCTAATTGATCTGACACTGAATCTGTTGATAGTGATTGCATTTACCTATAAGATTTAGAGGACAGATTGTTAAAAATACATAAGTTGAATCATATGAATTATTTTATGAAGTATCACCAAAAATGAATGTATTGAGCACATTATTGGTGGATTTGTAGACCCAGATGTTGAAATTTTGTTGATAAGGATTAGGCTTAGAGGTGGACAAATATCATTTTGCTGTAAGGAAAGTGAAAAATGTAGCTATAACCCCTAATCTCCTATATGTTAAGAGTATTAATGAATGTGTCAACAGAAAGGTATTAAAGGGGCAAACAATAGATAAGATCTTTATTCTAATAATATCAATTAGATCCCACAAAGATTTTGTAAAACTAACCCAGGTGTGTATCATACTTCTCATGAAGGTCACTACCTGAATCACAGGCAGAGCGGTGATTGATTGATTGATTGATTGATTTTGCCTGGACCAGAAAAAAGATATTTTTAATTCTTTAGTCCGTTCCTTCCTTCCTTCCTTCCTTCCTTCCTTCCTTCCTTCCTTCCTCTAAGCTTTACTATTGTCTCCATTTAAAAAACAAATAGCTCATTTTCAGTTTTTTCTTTTGTATTCTCAAGAACATACTTATTTTATGTCCTTAGTTTAGCATTACAATTTCAAACTTTAGTCCGCAAATGGGCTTTTGTGTTTAATTTAACACCCACCTGAATACCAATATATCATAAGTTTACATGCTTACTTATTTTTCTTTTTATAAACCAGCATTTTTCTTCTTCATTTAACCTCATTATATATTTTAATATGTTAATGGATACTTCACAGAATGCTTCTGTGTATTTAAAATAGCAGTGGAAGCACTATCTATGCTTTTCTATGTAAGTGTTCCATATAATATGTTTTTATTTCTATGTTCACCTTTTTTTCTTTTCTGGATAATAACAAATTCATAACATCATCTCAAGTTCTTATAATTTCTGACAGAAAATAAGATGCAAAAATGAACTTATACAATATTCTCTGAAGCATTTGGTTATGCACTGTCACCTTTTTAGTATGCAGAATTTCAACAGATGGTCAGTCTAGCTTGTCCAAACAGGGGTTTGAGTTTTTACACAGGAGAGAAATGTTCATCCAATCAAATTTAGAGTTCTGAAAAGGTCAAATGAGTGTATACTACATGGAAGTTATGCTTAAAATTTATTAAACATTAGGAATGTGACAGCTAACTCTTTTGACCCAGTGAAGGACATCTTTCCATAAGAGAAATCTTTTAACAAGGAAAAAAAGTAAATCATTTGATAATTTTCACTAAAACTTTTACCAAACTGAAAGTCATAGAAAGAAAACACATATGTTTACTATATTCATCTTTAAAAATGTTGACAGATTGATAATTTTATTCTAAAGTGTATATTCTACAGTTATCATGAGTATATTGATATATTTCTATATTTATGTGAATATTGACAGTGATGTACACATTATATACTTTGTATAATTTTAAGAAATATTGTTGAAATGTTACTTGAAATCTTAAAAAGACAATGCTATTATTTCTAGAAAAAATGCCAAATATTGAAGAGATTGACCAAATATAGTATAACATAGAAATTTTGAAATGGTACATCCTTAACCTACACACCTGTTAACATCTAGACATTCCCATACAAAAATAAAGAAAAAAAAGTATCTCTACTCAAATCTTACACCCTTAACAAATCTACCTCAAAATGGATCATAGACCTAAATATAAAACAAAGCTCTAAAACTGAAGATAACATAGGAGAAAACTTGGATGACCTCTGATATGGTTATGCCTTTTAAAATAAAAGACCAAGACACGATATCTCAAAAGATAATAAGCTGGATTTTAAAACTGAAAAGTTTCAATCTGTGAAAAACCAATGGCAAGACGATCACTAGGCAAGACACAAACTGGGAGAAAATATTTTTAAAAGTAAATCTGTTAGCTCTGTTGGTTAGAGTATTGTCCCGATATGCCAAGTTTGTGGGTTCAATCTTGGGTAAGGGCACATACAAGAAGCAACCAATGAATGCATAAATAAGTAGAACAACAAATCGATGTCTCTCTCTCTCTCTTTCAAATTAGAAAATTTTAAGAAGACATATGTTCAAGGAATAATGCACAAAGAACTCTTAAAACTCATCAATAGTGTTGCCAGAGAAAAATGGGTCCTTTGGTGTTGCAAAAAAAAGAATTTCAAAAGGGACATGCATGAGACAAGTTTAAGTGTAGTGGCCAGATTTATTGGGGTGACAAGACATAATATGCCCTTGGGAATGTAAAGTCTCCAGTAGCAACTGTTCCAAGGTCCTTATTAATCTTCTATGTATTTTCTTGGTTGCTGAAATAAGCAGGCTATCTTTCAAGTAACCCTACCTGTTTCCTGAGTCTTCCTGGGACTGTGGGGAATGCTCCCCCTAACCAATCCCTTTTCTGGATCTGCAAGGGTTTTGTGTTCTGATCCTATTTGATCCTTCTGCCAGATTGCCAAGATACATTCCTCGTTATGTCACCATTGGGGCTCCTTCCGTGCATACACTTACCTCCTTCTGCACTATCTTAGCTTCTACTGCTCATGTGCTTAGTAAAATAATTTCCTCTGCTGTTTTATCCCCCCAACCCAGTAATGACCAGTTGTTCTCTGCGAAAATTGAAAAGGCAGTCCTTCCTGCTTCCTCAGAGGATTAAGTCCCTTTGGCAGAGGGCACAGCTGTCCTCTGGGATATCTGTGAAGCTGCAGCTTTCTAGTTAATCAGCCTTGATTTCTGTTGCATTTATTGTTTTCCACTTTTACTAATTAAATAACTAACTGACTATTGTGATAATATAATAACAAGGAACCTGATAAAAAACAGAGCAGATACCTGAGCAGACTTCTCATCAAAAAAGGACTACATTGTGCTCAATATTTTGAATACTTCCAGCATGAACAGTCAGGAAAATAAACGTCAGTGCTTGGACAGGGACTATAGTGTAGATGCAACATGGAAACACTCAAGTATTCTACATTGATTTTTTTCCTATGGTTTTAAGTCTCATTATCTTTTAAATAGTTTATATCATAATCACTTTAAGGTGTTTCCCATATCCTTTTCTTAATATTATTTTCAATGTTTTTGGTCATACATTTAACTTTTGAGATTGCTTATTACATACATTTATACACACATGTCCACATGCAGATAGATACACATGTATATGGATGCATACTTTTAAACAGCTTTGTTCAGATATAATTCATATACCATCATGTTCACCCACTTGACATACACAACTTAATGCTTTCAGTACATATACAGTTGTGCAACCATTATCTTGCTTGTTTCTATAAAATTGAAATCCTACAGCATTGTTATTTATATGTCGAAGAAAACATTGATGATATTTTTGTCAAGTCTCTGTTCCAAATTTTGATACTGAGAGCTTTCCTTGATATTTTTCTTCTTAGAGCTTACTTTCTTCATTGTCGTTTGTGTGAATATTTCAATTTAGAAGTTTGGTACTTGAAAAAAATGCCATGTTGCTTCAATGTGAATTATAATCTTGGAGCTTTATCCTTTGAATTCTTATTTGTCTATTTAAAGTCAAAAGAATATAATGTTTACTTCCATGTATTCTTTATTTTGTTACATTTATTGGGGTGACATAGGTTAATAAGGCCGTATAGGTTTCAAGTGCACATTGTTAGGATACATGATCACTGCATTGCATTCTATGCCCACCACTCAACGTTAAATCATTTGTCACTTTATATTCAGTCCCCTTTACCCTTTACTACCCTTCATTTCCTCTAGTAACCACCATACTGTTATATATGTCTATGAGTTTAAGTTTTATATACCACATATGAGTGAAATCATATGGTCCTTAGTTTTTTCTGACTGATTTATTTCACTTAACATAATATTCTCAAGATCCATCCACACTGTTGCAAATGACCATATTTCATCTTTCCTTATGGCTGAGAAATATTCCATAGTATTTAGGCGCTATATCTTCTTTATCCAATCCCCTATTAAAGAACGTGTGGGTTGTCTCCATATCTTGGCCACTGTAAATAATGCTGCAATGAACACAGGGATTTATATAGCATTGTGAATACATGTATTCTCATGTGTTCAGGTACATAACCTAGAAGAGGGTAATATGGTAACTGTTCTTAATTTTTTAGGAACTTCCATACCATTTTCCATAGTGGTGTACAAGTTTACATTCCTACTGGCAGTGATGAGGATTTCTTTTTCTCTACAACCTTTCCAACACTTGTTACTATCTGTCTGGTTGATAGTAACAGCTATTCTATCAGTTGTGAGAGCGTATCACATTGCAGTTTTGATTTGCATTTCCCTAATAGTGAAGTTGAATGTCCTTTCGTGTATGTGTTGGCTGTTGGTACATACTCTTGGGAGTGGTGCCTCTTTAGGTCCACTGCCCATTTTTAAATTGGATTGTTTGTTTGAGCTGTTTGATGTTGAGTTGTATGTGTTCTTTATGCATTTTGGATATTAACCCTTTGTAAGAGCCGTTGTTTGCAAATAACATCTATCTGGTTGGTTGTTTTTTTGGTTTTTTTTTGCTGTGCAGAAGCTTTTTAGTTTGATGTAGACCCACTTATTTATTTTTGCCTTTATTTCTCTCTTTTTCAGATCGAATTCATAAAATGCCCTCTACAACAAAGGACCATAAGTGTTGTATCTATTTTTCTTCTATGTAATTTATTATTTGAGATTTTATATTTAGGTCTTTGCTCTATTTTGAATTACTTTCTGGGCACAGGAACAAACTGAAATTCAGTTTCATTCTTTTGCATGTAGCTTTCCAATTTTCTTAGCACCATCTATTGAAGAGGCTCTCTTTTTTCCATTGTGGGTTTTTTATTCTTTCATCAAAAATTATTTACCCATGTTCATGTGGCTTTCTATCTGGAATCTCAATTCTGTTGCATTGGTCTGCATGACTGTTTTTCTGTGAACACCATGCTGTTTTGATTATTGTACATCTGTAGTAGAATTTAAAGTCAAGTAATGTGACACCACTAGCTTTGTTCTTTTTTCTTAGGATTGCTTTGGCTATCCAGAGTCTTCTGTGGTTCCATTCCTAGGTCACTAGCATTTTTCTCCTATGTGTTATTTCCTACAAGTATTACAATGTTTGATATTTACATTTAGGTCTGTAGTCCACTTCAATGTAATTTTGTATGAGGTTAGTACTGAGACTGATACTGCTGCATGTGGTTAGCCAATTATTTTGGTACATTTGTTTAAAAGATTATCCTTTCCCTGTTTAATTACCTTGCCATTTTGTGTAAAACCAATCAACCACACAAGTATAGTTTTTTGCCCTAAATATAAAATATCAATTACATTCAACTAATCTTTATTTCTATTATTTTAACAATACTGGATTATGGCAGCCTACTCTTTTGTAATATTTCTAAAAAAATAGATTCTCTGGAATGAGTAAAGTTTTTCAGCAACTAATTTGCTTCCACAAAATCTGATGACTACATTGGGAGGATAAAGCTGGTTAACCACATTTTGGTCCCAAGCTGCATTCTTTACCTTTTGGCCTTGCACAGCGCCCCCAGGATAATGTTCTTCACAAAATCAACACTTTGGTCCCTGGTACAATTGGATTTAGACACTGGCATAATGTTGGAAGCAATCAGTATTTTTTAGTGTTTCTGTCTTTTTCCTGGCCTTGTGTCATTGCTGAAAGAGCTACATTACCCTGCCAGCTCTTAGAAAGTCTTTCTTCTGAGTTTCCAAAAATAGCTGGGCCTGTATAATCTCATCCTCTCCTCCCGTTTCTTCAGATTAGTGGGGGTTCCACATCCCCACTCTTGTTATCTCATAAGTGCTTCAGCCTTCATGGTATTTTCTTTTCCCTTTCTCATATCTTCCCAAATTGTCCTTTTGAGTATGTTGTTTTTGGCTGGGTACCCAAACTGAAACTGACACTGTTAGAGAGCCAATGAAATATCCGTTGATTCTGACTTATACTTACCAACTCTAAGAAACTTGGCTAGGATATGTGCATAAACTAGCTCTAGAGTTTAAGTGAAAAAAATGCTGACTAAACCAGATGTCGGTCACTTATCTTCCAGGCCTTTTCCTGAGACCAGAAATCAGTCATTCAATAGTAATGAGTCCCAGAGCTGAAGTACCAAACTCCAACAGGGACTCAACAGTGACAATGCCAAGAAACTAAGGTGGCATTTTTGACTGCTTTAATATTTTCTGTGAGCAGAAATTTTTGACAAATGGTGAAACCCAGTTCTTTATTCCTCGGTCTTGAGTCTAGGTGTAAAATGATGTATTTTATAAATATATCTATGGAGATATCAAATATTACAATTCAAAACAACCAGGAAACTTAAATAATGAAGTTTCATGAAGGTACTGTGTATGCAGTCTATATTTTAAGAAATCAAGTGGCAACCTTAGCACACCTTTATTGGGAATAATGGCCAGATTACTAATCTGGATATCTAAAAATAAAATAATATAAATACCTCTCTTTGGAAGCACATAAAATACCAAACATAATAGGGAAATTCATTATATGTCAGAGCCATTCTTAGAAGAGAGAATGAGAAGTCTCTGGTGAAAAATATGTCTGTGCACCAAATTGTGAACAGCTTTAGGTGAAATATGCTATGATTTTCAATTTGTTAGTAATGTCTGCTTATACATGGCATGGCAGAAGTGATGCCATTGAGTGTGGTTGGTAGAGTAAGTGAACGTCTCATATGAGATGCATAGCAATTTGAACATTTCACCTAAAATGTCATACAGTGTGCTTGAGTGTGATATTGTTATGTTACAGAATTGCATGCTCATGATTTTGTAATAAAATATTTTTATGTTATTTGTGCAGGATCCTGTATTTAAAGTGTTTGGATTTATATCTATAAATTATACTTTATTTTTTGTATAGTATCCAGTGTTTCAGTGCAAAAACCTATTAGACCTCTACTTGACCACTTATATACATTCTTTACATTTTGTTGGTAAGTTTTTCTAATTTGTGTAATAAGTATTAGTCATTAAATGTGTTATGCTTATCTTTCAAATAAGCCGAATTCAAGTAAGCATTATAATTTAATTCAAAGTTTAAAAATAATTTTACTGCAAATATTTATTTTTGTTACTCACTTAGTTTCTTGTTCACCAATATTGCCAGTATTTTGTGCTTTTACCTGACCAGTTAAAAAAATTAAGAGTATGGGCAAAGTTGATAGTCTCATTCTTTTAAAGTTCCTACTACACTGATTTCTATTTTCATATTGATTAACTTTTTTTCACTTTGTTTTATGCTATGGTTCTTTTGGAACATATGAATTTAGTCAGTTTAAATCTTATGTTCTAATTTATGCATGTTAAGTCTTGTAGTACTGATTGGTAGCTGTTAACAGATTTTTGTGTTTCTATTTGTGATCACAAATAAAAACTACATTATTGAGTTAGGCATGACCATATGACAAAATTTCAGCCAATGGGAAATAAATACATGATATATATTATTAGAGGCTTAAAAGTAAAAACAAATAAAAAACCTATAAAGGTCTACCATACTCTCATAAAAAAGATGCTGTACTTTGTATATTAAGAATTATTTATGAGATTTGGCAATTTAATAAAATGAGTTCTGGACAGAAGAAAAAATATGAGGAATACGTTGATATTATAAGCCAAGGAATAGTATGGATGTTTCTATCAGTTTAAGTAAATGATACTAGAATCTGATGACATTTTTTAGATTCTTGAGATAGATAGAAAGTTATGTTTGGAAGAAGTTTGGATTTATGTTTCTTCCATTTAAAGAATAAATCAAGAAAAATATGTGTCAAAATTCTAAATTGCCTTTCACAATATATTTTGCATATAATATTTCACATCAATATTTATATGAGTAGCATGGTTTTTGAGTTCTTTCCTTAATGCTTACTCAGAATGTTATAGGCTGATGAAACAAGCACGCACATTACAATACTAAACATATCTGTGTTATGCTATTTTAACTATAGGGTGAAATCAGTCCATTGAATTAAGAATATGCCATATATTAATTTATACACCCAATTTTCACAGATTTCATTCTGACAGATTTTATGATGATATGGTTAATACACAAGCATACAGGACATTTCAACTGTTCACAATCTAACAAAACTAACTCTAAGAATATGAAAAATATAAAGTGAAAGAAAGATTATTTTTTAATAAAATGAACCATCTCTTAAATCCCTCAGTTTTTAAATAATTTTAAATACATCATTATATTGAAGATAACTCTCTGTTTAATAATATGGTGAGATTTTCCAAAAATATTGAGAAGTAAAGTAGTCTTTCTTTTTAAGGGTTTTGTTTATTTATTTTTAAAGAGAAGGGTAAGGAGGGAGAAAGAGAGGGAGAGAAACATCAGTGTGTGGTTGCCTCTCATGCGCCCCCTAGAGGGCACCTGGCCCGCAACCCAGGAATGTGCCCTCACTGGGAATCCAACCGGCGACCATTTGCTTTACAGTCTGGTCCTCAATCCACTGAGCCACACCAGCCAGGGCAGAAAGTAATCTTTCTTAATCAGATTTGATAAAGGCTTAATCATAAGGGTGATGAAAAATAAAAATTTTGACTTGGATTTGAGCTCTGTTTATACCACTAGCTTTCTGCCCCCACATATCTTAATTGCTGGCATGTGCAAGCTTGATTCTAAATATAATTTTTAGTGTTTTTATTAGCATGAAGGAATCCACTGATAAGTCACTTTAATTAGCATGTGCTTTAATCACTCTCCCCTTCTTTTTCTGATATTGAATTTTAATTCTTTAAAAAATGAAACACTAATTATATGGAGTTCTATCAGGTGAGATGTACAACATAAATACTCTATACATTTTCTACTCTGGTTCTTAACATGGGAAACATATACAGTACTTCCAATTACTGGTTATTTGTAATGACAAAATAACTGAAATGAGGCCTTGGGTTCAAATTCATAGTTAATCTAAGATTATATGTATTGCACACTAGTAAGATTAAAAATTGTGTTAAATAAATGTGTTACTTAAACTGAATGTTTATAACTCTTTCCTTGTATTTACAACTTTCTGTAGCTCTTTATTTTTTTGTTTTATCCAGTTATAGTAAATATGTTTAATGACTGGTTCTAAATTATGCTTTACCTTTGAGCTAATTTCTATAGGTTTTAATCTTAAGGTGATAAAATAAATTGCACTGAATGTCAAAATTATAATAATGAAGCATTTAACTGATAATCTATAAAACAAATTAATATTTACCAAGACTATTTACTTTATTTCCATTTTGTTTAGAAGTCACATTACAAAACCACTTTTATAATTACCATCATTCTATGTGGAATGTGAGATGTTATAAAATATATGAATGACAGATATATGATATTAAAATTTTCTTAATGAATGATATATAAGGGTGTATATACTTATTTTTACAAATGCTGTTGAATACAATATCAGGGAAAAGAAGAGAAAATGTTCCTTTACTGTTTTTTTTCTCTTAATGTTGGAACACATTATCCTGTTTCTTTTTTTTATTTTATTGTTTTTATTTTTTATTATGTTTTTAATTGCGGTTCAATTATGCTTGTCTGCTTTATTCCCCCACCACTCCCCAGACCCCAGCCAAACCCACCCCCTCCCTGGCTTCCACACCCCTCCTTGGTTTTATCCATGTGTCCTTTACAGCAGTTCCTGAAAACCCTTCCCCTCATTATCCCCTCCCCCCTCCCCTCTGGTTAATGTCAGATTGTTCTTACTTTCAATGTCACTGTTTATATTTTGCTTGCTTGTTTGTTTTGTTGATTAGGTTCCAGTTAAAGGTGAGAACATATGTTATTTGTCCCTCACTGCCTGACTTATTTCACTTATAAAACTCTCCAGTTCCATCCATGCTGTCACAAAGGGTAGGAGCTCCTTCTTTCTCTCTGGTGTGAGGTATTTCATTTTGTAAATGTAGCACTTTTTTTTGCACCAACTTACACCATACACAAAAATAAATTCAAGGTAGATAAAAAACTTAAATATAAGTTTTGACACTATAAAAGTCCAGGAGGAAAACATTGGCAGGAAAATCTCAGATATTCCACACAGCAACATCTTCACTGATATGTCCTCTATGTTCCCTGATATGTCCCCTATAGCAAGGGACATAGAGGAAAGAATAAACAAATGGTACCTCATCAAATTAAAAAGCTTCTGCATGGCTAAAGAAAACAGCATTAAAATGAAAAGAGAACCAACTATATACTGTTTCTTTATATGTCTTCTATCTTTTTTAAATTTATGCTATATATTTTATTTTAAAAACATGGCTGTGTTGTGAATATTGTGTTTCAGCAGTAACATAACATCCTTTTTTCAATCTCACAGTTAAAGTGAGGTGTTTATTATTATTATTATTATTAGTAGTAGTAGTAGTATTGCAATAGAAATTTAACTGAGTCACTCTTGTGTTACAGATTCAGTTAGTTTAAATATTTTGAATACAATCTATATTTAACATTATCATGAGCCACTCTATTTTGCAAGATTTTATACTTTAAGCTTACAGAGATTTATCTTTACTTTTCAGTGCAGATCCACCAGCCTCCTATGCCACCATGAACTCAAGGAAAAAAAATTGGAGAACATCAGCAGGTATAAAGATTATTTTTATATTTGAATATGTTATAGATTACAATCCATCATGTCAATCAGTTCAATCTTAAAAGCTCTAATAGCTTCTCCTAACTCTAAGAGACTCCCTCTGTCTATGGCATCCCAGACTTCTCTAACTCAGCGAATATATCCAGTGGCCAACAATATGATCACCAATGTGGGACTTTCTGTGCACATTATTTCTTTGGACTTCTGGCCTTTGGAAGTCTTAAGTAATTCAATAATTCATTTCTTAGCTTATCCAGGAATTTTTGGTACTTATGATGGGAACATTGGTCTGTGGTAGACTATATAACACTTGAAAAGAGAACTCCAAATGATTGTTAATTAATAACAAAGCAAACTTGCACTGAGAAATATTAAATGGTCAAGGGGGACTTTACTCAAGACCACTGCAAAAAAAAAAGGAGGTAGGCCAGAATTTAATCTGAATTCAGCTCTGCTAAAACAAAAACAAAGGGCAAGGAAGGAGTTTTTTAAAGCTAAGTGAGACAGAGATCACCTACCATCTCCTTGTTAACTGGCTTTACCTAAAGGAAAAGTGCATTTTTTTTATATTCATGACAAGAATTTACATTTCAAAGGGACATTTGCAGTTACAAGTTTTCTACAGTAAATGCTCCAAGAAAAACGAGACGAGGCCCTATAGTATGAAAGAAGAACATACGGTTTAGTCAGGTTGAGGGTACTATTAATGCCCTAGTGGTCATTCCTTCCTTTTTGGCTTCACTTTGAATAATTTAAGAAAGATAGATCATGTAATTTACTTTAACAGATTTCTGTTTTGAAACATGGATTGAATCATCTATTGAGATTTGATGGTATAGAATTCTTGCTGGGTGGTACAAGCAACCAGGCACTTAATGAAGGGGACTCCCATGGAAACAAAAAAGACAAACCAAGATTAGTGGTTGAAGTAAAATACAAACCCAGTTTCTGAAACAGAGGGTAGTCAGTCAAGAAGATTCCCAGGTGTTGGGCTCAGAGTGTCTTTGGAAGGTAGAATGAGGACAGCTGTGCTAATCCATATACTTCAACAAAGCTTATCTGAATGGAAATATATATATCTATAGATAGATACATGTGGATAGATCTAGATATAGATATAGATATACACTTTGTTCCTAATTAGCTGTTTTGAGATCAAGTGGTTATTTTGGAGGGTTCCTGAGCCCCATAACACCTCTTATCAGGGATCAGGGCATATAGAGGCCTGTGTAACTATAGTGTTGAGGAGCTGGAGCCAGAAGGGAAAGGCCTAGCAGTGTTGATAAAGGGATAGACAAAATAAGGGTATAAAGCTGAAAGATCAAATGATATAAGGAAGCTGAACGGAGGATCCCTAGTAGTAAAAAGATGTTGAAGTAGAGGTGATGGGAAGAAAGAACTCTTAGATGAGCCAGTGTTGGTATATCTCACATTTCCAAAGAAGCCGCTGAAGTTCCAAATCATGTTTAGTAAAATCATGTCAATGTGAAAGGAAACTGAGAGAGTTAACACTATATGCAGTTAGGAATTACATCCTTCCTGTGATCCAATGGACAGAGTTCTGGAACACAAGAGCATGAGCCAAATTCATCAATGGATTTCTGTTCAATCAGCCAGTGTTCCCAGGTCCCGGCTGAGAGTTCTGGGGGGCCACTGATGAGTCATATTCTATTCAAGTCATGGCACCAGAATTGACATCAAAGCAAAAAAACCTGTGCACCCAACAGTGTTTCATAGACATCAAAGACTTTGTTTAATGCAACAATTGAAAACATACCAGTTAAAAAATGTTATTAATAGATTGTGTTTGCCATCATTGCTGAATAAATATCAATTTGTCTGATTTGGAACACAATACAAGTTAGTGATATTGAATATATATACTATCTAAGCCCTAGAATTCTTATTACTAATTATGTAAGCTGGAATGGTCTTATACATGTACACCAAGTGACATGTTCAAGAATATTCTCTATAGTATTATTTGCATAATTTAAGAATAAGAGACTATCATCATCAAATAATGGTCAAAATACATTGTCATTGCATGAAATACATTATGCTTCTTATTTCTGAGAAAACTCCCAACGTTATCATGAATAAATTGTCATAACATGCTGAACTAAAAAACATTTAGAAAAGAATGCATATGATGCATACTTTATAGGTAACATAAATGATGATGGCAGCAAAATAGTAATGTCATAAGCCAAGTAATAAGTAACATACATAAGAAATACGTAGTAAAGTGACATAATGGATAGCAATGTAATTGGAATAGTACTTACCAGAGCCATTATGCTGTTTACTTCAGAAGGAAAATTTTAAATTTGTAAAGAAGACAAAAAGTTTTAAATTTAACTTAATTTTTGTTAATGATGTAAAGGACAAAAATGAGGCAGAAATAAAAAATGTCAACATGTTAATTCTGAAAGGAGTGTATACATGAGGTGTTTCCCATATTTTATCTCTACTATTTGTAGTTAAAAATAACAACTCTTCTGACAAGGGAAAAAGAAGTTTAGTGGGTGATGTTTACACTCTATATGTTAATTATATAGCATTGCACTTATTTAAGGGAAAACCCAAGTAATAAGGCATCTTTAAAAATTAACCAAATTTGTAATGTAATATAAGTTCCATGAGAGTAGGGAGCTTTACCTGTTCAGTTTATTGTTGTCACAACAGCATCCAGCACCTGGTGCCAAGTACATAGCTGATTGATTGAATGAATAATAAATGAATGTATTAATGGAAGTAGAGTTCTAAGAAATTGTGATGTATTATAAAAATCTTCATATAATATCTCTGGTGGACAATTTATTTTTTTAATTTCCTCATTTTTATATGTATTTATATAATAAAGTTTTCTCTTTATCCTCATGTGCCATGGTATATATATAACACAGGGGTCAGCAAACAGCTGACAGCCCACAGGCCAAGTGTGGTCTGCTGTTCGTTGATGTATAACCCGTGAGCCACACAAACAGGTTTTACATTTGAAATGATTGAAACAAGTCAAAATAAGAACAGTATTTTGTGATGTGAAATTACGTGCAGCTTAAGTTTAGTACCCATAAGTAAAGTTTTACTGGAGCCCAACCATGCTCATTTGGTTGCATACTGTATATGGCTTTTGTGCTAAATAACAGAGTCAAATAGTTGTGCAGAGACTGTATGGCCCAGAAAGCTTCAAGTATTTACTCTCTGGCTCTTGCCAAAAACATTTGCCTACTTTTGGTGTAGTATATCAAAAATTATACTGGAACAAGGTTTTGCCTTCTTTGATATATCCTTTATATGGGTTTAAGATTTGGTCTTATGCCTCTGTTTATAAATTATACATACATGTGGAAGTATATTTGCATGCATGTAATTGTCTCCTTCTTCCTTTGTTGGGAAGGGAAATTAGATAGCTAATTTTACTTGAACCTCCCATCCAGTAGCTAACAAAGAGCCTTCTACTTAGTAGGAGGTAGAAATATGAATTGATGGATGGATAAATATGCACCTTTTAATTTATTCCCTCAATGAAGTTGCCTGGGAATTTTTCACATTTCAGTAAGCTAGAGAGTACCTATTTTTTAATATATGTATTTTATACTACATATATGGGTTCAACTATGTGACAGATGATTAATTGTTTAGTATCAATTATGTGTTAGTTATTGCATGAAAATTGCATCTCTAAATATCTAACTTACACATGAATTGCTAAGAGGGAAACCACTTTCTATTTTTACATCACATGTTTGAGATGGAGATACACAATTATAATATTCAGAGTACTGTGTTTATTGAAATTCTTATTCTGAAATGCAAATAAGAAAAGTTTTGGAGATTTGTAAGGAAGTTAATCAGAGCTGACAGAGTGCAGGGATCACAGCGGGAATTCATTAAATAGTAGTTATTTTTATATGTTTAGGTAAAGTAAGTCTTTAAATTTCTTTTTGTTACCTACAATATTGTTCTGTTTTCAAAGTAAAATTTACATTTTTAAATATTTGAGCTGATAAAGCTTCTTGTTTTAAGTGAAATGATCATAGTTTAATTATAGCAAAGCCTCTACAGCAACAGCCCTGACCTTTCACCTGCACAGAAACCATGTTTACACCCTCAACATTCTCAGCAGAAAATCCCCCACTATTGCTCATATTTTCTTTCAGACCCTCTTGGTATCATCAGACTCATTCCCAAGGTTCTACCTCACTGAATGGTAGGTTTGTTGATCCCTGTGTTTATCTCCTGGCTGCATCACAGGGCCTTCTCTGTGGTCTGAGGACCATGAAGATCAAAACAAGAAATGAATTTAATTTAAATAACATTTTTTGAAAAATGGTTTTTAACAAACTTTTTAAAAATAAAATTACTTGTATGTGTATTTTATTTTATTTTTTATTGTTTTTCCGTTACAGGTGTCCTGCCATTTTCCCTCTTGCACCTTGGTGCCCCACTCCCCACTCCCACAATCAATACCACCTCCCCATTGTATTTGCCATGGAGTTCCTTGACTTGATTGATCCTTCCCTTTCTTTCCCCTGATATCCCCATCCCCACTTTCTTCTGGTCACTGTCGGTTTGTTCTTTAATATCCATGTTTTGGGTTCCATTTTGATCATTTGTTTCATTGATTAGGTTCCACTTCTAGGTGAGATCATATACTACTGGTCTTCCACCACCTGGCTTATATCACTTAGCATAATGCTCTCCAGTTCCATCCATGCTGTTATAAAAAGTAAGAGTTCCTTCTTTCTTTCTGCTGCATAGTATTCCATTTTGTAAATGTTCCATGTTTTTTTGATCCACTCATTTACTGATGGGCACTTAGGCTGTTTCCAGCACTTGGCTATGGTAAATTGTGCTGCTACGAACACTGGGGTGCATAGGTTGTTTTGAATTGGTGATTCAGGATGCTTAGGGTATAATCCCAGCAGTGGGACCTCTAGATCAACAGGCAGTTCCATTTTTAGTTTTTTGAGGAGATTCCATGTTGTTTTCCACAGTGACTGCATCAGTCTGCATTCCCATCAACAGTGCACTAGGGGTCCCTTTTCTTCACAACCTCATCAGCACTTGTTGTTTATTGATTCATTAATGATGGACATTCTGACCAAAGTGAAGTGATATCTCATTGTGGTTTTAATTTGCATCTTTCTGATGGCTAGTGATGTTGAGCATCCTTTCACATGTCTATGGGCCCTCTGTGTATCCTCCTTGCAGAACTGTCTATTCATATCCTTTAGCTATTTTTTAATTGGATTGTTTGTCTTCCTGTATTGTTTTGTTAGTTCCAGGTATACAGCATAATGGTTAAGCAATCACATACCATTACCATTTAACACCCTTATATACTCTCCCCTCCCTACAAACACCACATGTGTTGTCCATCAAAAATGGAATCATGAATATTTGGCATGGAAAAATTTATTTAGACAAATAGCATATATTCTCACTTATATGTGAAATCTAAGGAACAAAATTAACTGATTAACAACTCAGTTAATTTAATTCTGATAGAAACAGAGGTATGGACACATGGAACAGACTGACAGCTGTTGGGGAGAGGTGCATGGGGTAGAGTAGATGAAAGAAGGCGAAGCAATTGGCCAAAGAACATATAGACATACCCCACAGACACAGACAATGGTGTGGTGATGGCCAGAGGAAAAAAGGGATGAAGAAGGGGTGGAGGTTGGCAAAATGAGGGAAAATAGGGACTTGCATAATAGTGTCAACAATAACAAATATTTTAAAAAGATATGAGAAAATGACCACAACTTGGGATAACTCTTAACTCTTGCAAAAAAATACATGAAATGAAATGAAATGAAAATAAATGAAATGAAATAACAAATAAAATAAATAGTTTTAATCAGAAAATTAAAAGGAAAACATTCTTAGTGGACTATTTTAAGAGAGGCAATGGTAAAGGGCCCACTAGTGTCCTTCAGAAGGTGTGGAGTTTATATGTCAATCAACCAAGAAAGTGTGTGAGTGTATACATAAACGTACACATTCAAATATTTATATATACATAGATTATGTATATAGATATATTGCATATATCTATATATATAAAATATACAAGATCTGTCCAGAAAAAGTCCAGCCATTGTTAATATAACAAGATTGGTTTGTGTGACATCAATGTAATCTGGTGGTCAAGGAGAGTGGACAGGAATGATCATGTGTGAACAATGATGACTTCACTGTACTAGTCAGGGGGGTCGTAGAAGCCATTGAGCAAGCATGTGTTCTGTGTGGCTGTTGCATTCAAAATGACTGAGTAGTGCAATGAATCTCTATCAAATTTTGCATTAAGCTTAAACATTCCTGTGCAGAAACTAGCAGGTATGGGCAGTTTCATCACAATAGCCTGCCTGCTCATGCATCCCATTTTATGCAGTTTTTTGTGAAACTCCAAATTACCCAAGTAACTCTGTCCAAATTTGGCATCGTGTGACTACTGGCTTTTCCCATAACTAAAATCATCTTTGAAAGGGAAGAGATTTTTGACCATCATGAGATTCAGGAAAATATGATGGGGCAGTTGATGGTGATTGGGAGAATTGTGTGATGTCCCAAGGTGCCTACATTGAAGGGGACAAAGGAGTCATTGTCCTATTACAATGCTTCTTGTATCTTCTATTTTCTTCAATAAATGTCTCTATTTTCATATTATATGTTCCTGTATCTTCTATTTTCTTCCTTTCTTTCTTTCATTTTCTTCCTATGAAAGTAAATGCCTCTACTTTCATATTACATGGCTGGATACCTTCTCAATAGATTATATGTATATGTGTGTATGTATATATGTATGCATGTATATGTATATGTGTATATACACACATATATAACAAATTAGATCTTTCATGAATGGGGGATTCAATATAATGATCTAATTATATAGGTATTAGAACATTGTATTATAACTGAGATAACTCATATTTAAAAATTCTACAAAACATTAACCACTCCTCATTATAACGTCACAAGAATGAATAAACGAGTTAAGTCATGGATGAATGCAGAAGAAGGAAACGGTGATGTGGAGGGGTGAGTAGGGTGGATGTGTGCTAGAAACCTGTGGATGGTAACTGAGCAAGTTTTTGCTAGTGCATCTAACAGAATGTGATGAAGCTGCAGCTTATCTGGGAGCACAAGAAGGATTTGGAGACTAGAATCAATAACCAAGTCTGGGGTCAGTGCTTTTGCTGAGCCAGAGTGCCACATTAGGACAAACTGCCACCCAGCAAGCTATATTGTCTTCTAGAAAATATGGCAAGAATAGCACTTGAAATTATTTGCAGTGAAAATCCATTAGTTTATTGTTAAGAATTCGCTCTCTCTCCAAACTGTTTCTGTACACTTTTAGTGGAGATACATGATTCCTGTATTAAAAACATTGTGGGCCAAACTATCACTTTAGTTGAAGTCCAATGGCTATTTAACTTTTTTTTTTCACCTTTGGTATGCAAACAGGACTGAAATCTGATTGCCTAAATCTTTACAAATCTGCCAGGGTTGGCTTTCAGTAACTATAACATTAATGATCACTGAGGCATATAAGTATTTCCCTATTGTATAATGATGCCTTTAATAATCTTAAGGGCATGATATTTGTTGTTGTGTACTCAATCATGGCATGATCAGATTCCAGAGAATGTCACTGGCTATGATATGCATTTAGATGTCTGAGTAGGGTAAAACATGTACAAATGCAAGTGAAGAATGAGGTCTCTTTCAATGCATCTATGAGAGGGCCCCTGCGTGTTGTTTATTCTAGAAATGGCATAAAATACCACTTATTCATGAAGTATTCCACCACAACACTCTATTTGCATTTCATAAATAATTTATGTGATATACAGAAATGTCCCCTTTTAAAAATTGTTTTTAAATAATTTGTGGCAGCTTGAAACCCAGGTATACTTATAATTATTTTAACATATTTAGATGTTATTTGACCTCACTTCTGCATATTATTTCATGAATGTATGTATCTATATGTTTATAGAACGTAGTCACTATGTGTTTATTACTTTTGATCATGCTTAATTACTGTGCTGTGGATTTTGGTCTTTTGATTTGTATCAATGCCATCTATGCATAAAGCTGGAATGTTTTTCTTTCAAGCAAACTGTGAGTTGATAAAAATGAAGCATAGGCTGAAACTTTTGGAATGACTATCATTATTTGATAATAAAAGTGATAGATTCTAACCAGAAAAGGGTATGAGTTAATGAGTTTTCTGGAACACTTTATTTTTCAGGTAGGGTTTTATTTTGCTATACTGTAGAACTTTCAGATTATTAGCACTGTGTCAGAATATGCACTTAGAATTCGCCATGCACTTACAGTGTAATTTTGTTGGCCCTCAGTGCTTCCTTTTGATTGTCCACTAGGATAAATTTTAGTGTGCTCTTCTGCTGAATGATGAAGTTCTGTGTAACATCTCATTGGGTCAAATACATGTCTTGGATGAAATATTTTTAAGTGACATATGTTTGGAGACACTGCACCTGAGCTGATAAATTTGTTAGAAAATGGTGGACACCATATACACAGTCTGACTTGGGCCATGATTCTTAACTTCATTGAAATCTACAGTGCAACTGTATATAAGATATTAGGTCAAAATCATTGCTGAGTTCTTAAAATGGCAATAAGTAATGTCTGCTTTCTATTTTAAATATCAAACTGGTTATACAAGAGTCAGATTGATTAATATTAAAATATCAACTTCTTTGATCAAAAGCAGCACAAAATTACACTTTGGGTCTTTGAACAAATTAGACTACTAAAATTTCTTCCCAAGTCTTGTCTTTAAGTGGTATATGGAAAATTGATCTTTCCTTCTCATTTGTGTTTTATGCCTTCTTATCTCTCAGTACAATTTTAATATTTTAGGTTCTTATGTTAGCATTAATAAAATTTCACCAAATTAAACCTTTAATATATGACTCTAGAGTCAAACTGTTTTTAACTGTAAACGCAATTTATTTGTTCTGTTTGACACCTTTTGTTACTCTGCACATGATTTACAATTGTCACACAAATATTCACTACTTTAATATATATGTAATTATCAACAGGAAGATGAATGGATGGATGGATAGGCAGACAGACAGACAAATAAATAGATAGCTCGACCAAGCTTCAAGATCGTGTATTTTGGTAAATTACTGCAATTCTTCACACAGCTATTAATTTTCATAAACTTTAACATATCATACACACACATGCACACTCTCCAAAACAAAACAAATAAACAAAAAAACACTAGTATTCTAAAAACATAAGAGAAAGCCCTTGCTGATGTGGCTCAGTGAATTGAGAGCCAGCCTGCAAACCAAAGGGTTGCTGGTTCAATTCCCAGCCAGGGCATATGCCTGGGTTGTGGGCTAGTTCTCCAGTAGGAGGCGCATGATAGGCAAACACACATTGATGTTTCCCTTTCTCCTCTTTTTCCCTCTTTCTAAAAATAAATAAATAAAATCTTTTAAAATTAAAAACATAACAAATAGCCATAAAAAAGATATCCTATTCTCTTTTCTGTCCTCTATCCTACTCTAACATGGTTATGTTTACTTCATTTCCTAAATATTTTTATAGCAAAAACATCCATAATGATCCTAATGTACATGTCCTACTATATTAGTGATTTGTAAAAAATAGTTCTTTTGTAAACAACACAAAATGTTGAGGAAAAATAGCTCTCAGTATACCTCACTTAAATGTATCTTTTAAAGGGTCCTCCAGAGGTAGAATTCAAATTATTCTTTTTTTATGAATTTGCAACAGAATGCAGTGTTGACCCCTAATCATGTAACTAGATTTTTAGAAAACATTGAGAAAGGAGGACCCTATATTTTACTTGAGCAAAAGTGTCAGATACTAATAATTCTACATTTTAATCATAGTATGATTATGAAGCAAGCTGCTCACAGATATGGTAAGTAATGATTAAGCAGTATCAATCATAGTTTTAAAGCACTCCATATTGGTCTATAACACGGCATACTTATTTACATGCAAAAGAGATTATATAAACACAATCTTAAACAATTTCATGTTTCACCATAACTACCTCAGAGCAGCTGTGTGATGGAGACAGCTTCCAGCGGCTCACAGAGCCTCTCAGCAGCATTTCTTCTCCATTTGCATTCAGTGAGGGCCCGCAGGCAGATTGGAATCAGCCACCGAGTATTTCCATCATCAAAGTTGACAAACATTTCAATCAAGGCTTTTTTCTACCTCTACAGGCAGTCCCTGTTTTTAGACTTTTACCAGCTCATCACTGCTTAAGATCCAAGCACAATGTTGAGAACTTATAATTACAAATATTTTCATATTCAGAATACATTATTTCAATTTTTTCCTTGGAATATGAGCTCACCAAAAATTGAAATCTCATGTTTACTCCAAGAATGATTTTAACTCTGCTGACATTTAAATGCACCACATCATTCTTTCTTGAGATCAAGTGCAAAAAGCTGAATTTTCTTATGAATTTTCAACCAAATATTTCTTCTTTCACATTTATATATAGTTGCCTGTTTTTAACCTTTCAAGATGAATGATAAATTGCATCTCCCAGTGATCCAAAGTCACTGTTAAGTTAATACAATCTTTACTTAAGATCAAATAGGCACTGATCGCTTTACAGATTTTATTTTATTACTGTCAGTTGGGTCATACATTTTTCTGAAGTGAAAGTAAAAAACAACCAGTTGAAATATCTTGAAAGATAATGTTCTAGAAGGTAACAATTCGCTGTTGAAATCCACAGTGAGACTGCTGACAAAAGATCAAATTTGGGTCAATGAAAAACAATGTGCTCTAACCCTCTCTGCATCTGTATTGCATATAGATGTGAAAATGTAAAACGTTAATTTGTTTCTTCTATTAAATAAATAAACTTTTCTATCCAGCATCTTATGGTCATTGGCTACTTATTAAATAATAAACATAAATTTAGAGGTGATTTGCAGAGATGATTTAAGCAGAAGGATATGTTTAGAAATACAAATGTGTCTCTGTTAGCAGTCTTTGACTAGAATTGGGTAGAAAGTGCCAGTTGTTCTTTGAAATTGTTGAACTGTCAGAAATATCAAATGCACACAGGCATGAACACACCACTCATATTTCATCCTAAAGTTTAAAGATATTTAAAGGTTTTCTTTTACATATAAAGAAGGGCTAAACATACAAAAATTATATTTTACTCTTAAATATATTGTTAGAAGTGTTCAACTATTTTGAGTTTACAAGACAGAATTTATAGGATTGTGTTTTAGGATTATAATGGTGGAAAAATTGCAGCTCTGATTTTTCCATTAGAACTTCCTTAACAACTAATGGTAGCAAATTCTGCATGATGGTAAAAAAAGGGATATGCTGAGTCAGAGAAGCAAGAGAGGGAAAAGTAGATGACTAGGACAATAACATCGAAAACTAGACTAACAGAGCAGAAAGAAAGAAGGAGCTCTTCCCCTTTGTGATGACAGCATGAATGGAACTGGAGAGCATTATGCTAAGTGAAATAAGCCAGGTGGTGAGGGACAAATACCACATGATCTCACCTTTAAATGGAACATAATCAACAAAAGAAAATAGCAAGCAAAATATAATCAGAGTCATTGAAATTAAGAACAATCTAACAATAGCCAAAGGGGAGAAGGGAGGGAACAGTGGGGAGAAGGGTTTTCAGGAACTACTATAAAGGATACAGGGACAAAACCAAGAGGGAGGGTGGAAGCAAGGGAGGGAGGTGGGGATGGCTAGTGTGTGTGTGGGGGGAGTAGTAGGGGGAAAATGCAGAGAACTGTAATTGAACAACAATAAAATAATTTAAAAAATAACTAGATTAAGCGATGGTCTGAAAATATACAACTGTACCATTTAGGAATTTTTTAACCTGATGTGCTGGTAGAATAAACCTCTGAAAGGACTGAACAAATATCCTAAAAATCTAAAACTATCAGTTTGAATATATAGCAGTAAAGTAAAATTCCCAGCTTTCAATTCCTTGAGACTTTAATAAAATGAGCCAACAGAGAAAAAACAAGCATAAATGAGAAAGGTCAAATGAAAAACAATAACAAAAAGCGCAATAGAGTATAGGTGATTGAAAAACACTAAAAAAAATTATAAAGAGAACAAAATTGTAAAAACCAGAATGAAGATACTCAGAGAATACCAACAAAACATTCCTTTTATAGATTAAGTAAAATAAATATATTTTGTAAAGGTAAGATATGATTGTTCTACCTCAAGATAAAGTTGATAGCAGAACTAGAATATAGAGCAGTTTCCAGGAAAAAGTAAAAAGAAAAAAAAACTGATGAAGGAAATAGCAAACACAGGAAAAATGTGAGAGATAAATGGGGAAATTTAAGAGGTTCAACATCACAAAGAAAATATAAGAAGAAATAATTGGCTAAATATGAACCACTAACAGAAGGGAATTTACCAGAGAGAATAATATTATAAAACTTCAGACTGAGAAATATTAAGGCAATGTCTAAAATGACTCCACTTTAGACAGATTACCATCTATTGAATACTTCAGGTAGGGTAGTATGGACATTTTAATGATGTTAACTCTCATTCCATGAACAGGGTATTTAGTTTTACAATAGTTTCGGTTTGGTCCTGGAAGGAGGTAAGTGTAACTTCTACCTACTCTGCTGTCATCTTGGATCTTCTATGATCTATTTTGATGTGATTTTCATTAAGGGTATGGGGACTGCATCTAGATTCATTTTTAACATGTGAATATTCAGTTGCTCCAGCACCATAAGTTGAAATGACTCTATTTTCTCCATTGTATTGCCTTTGTGCCTTTGTCAAGAATTTATTTTGCCCAGGTTGTCCAATTTCTTGGCATATCATTGTTCAAGAGTAATTGTTTTTACAATTCCTATATTTTTCTTACTTCAGCTTTTTTATTTTAATTTTTTATTTATTTGGGTTTCTCTCTCTTTCTCTCTCTCCCCCTCTCTCTCTCTTTCCCCTCTGGTTAAAGTTTCATCAAGCTTATCTTTTCAATGAACCAGCTCCTATATTCATCTAACTTCTGTATTGTTTTTTTAAACCTCTATGTCATTAATTTCCACTCTGATCTTGATTATTTCCGTCCTTCTCTGGGCCTTTGTTTGTTGTTTTTCTAGTTCTTTTAGGAGTAGTGTTAGAGGGAGAGGGTGGGATTGGGTGGAGGTGGGGAAAAAGAGGGGAAAAGATGGACCTACTGTAATACCTTAAACAATAAACAATAAAAATAAAAAGAAATTAATTTATTATATTTATCTGACTCTATTTTTGGTTTACCTATTCAGTTCCATGGATTTGTTTGTGTATTCTTTTGCACTGAGTCTTGATTACCATACCTTTACAATGTTGAAGTTTTATGGTGTCTGATCTCCAACTTCGTTTTTCTCATTCAATATTTTGTTGACTATTTGGGGTCTTTTGGTTTTCCATTTAATATTTAGAAACAGTTTTTTTGACATCCTGCTAATAGTAAGTTTTTCAATCAATGAACATGGAATATATGTCAATTTATTTACTTTGTTGAACTAATAAATGAGTCCAATGTAGCTGTAGAATACAAAGTTATTATACAAAATTTACTTGTTTTCTTATATAGCAACATGAACAAGTAGGATTTCAAAACTGCATATCATTAAAACTACATATCATTTACATCAGCACCCTAAAAAGTGAAAATTTATGAAAATATGTACAAAATATATATGAGGAAAAATAAAAAAACTTTGGTGGATAAAATAAAAGAAGTAAAAAATGTGAAAATATTCCAGCTTTCCCTGTAAGGAGTTGAGGTGTGGGAAATTGGAACTAAAATGTGCAGATAGAGGGAAATTATGTATCACAGAAGAAATCTGATATTGTTAATCATAGAGGGTCTTGCACAGTGGCTATCAGGACAGAGAGAGAGTGAGGGCGAGTGACTCTTTGTTGGGAGCCTACAGCTCTAGGGAGGAAAAGGAAGATTGTATTGTAAATGAACAAGTGGTTCCTGCTTTGTGGTCGTTATCAATGGCTCTGGGGAAATATACAACCTCTAACTTCCAAGGAATCTTGCCATTCAACATTTCTTAATTTAGGATGCCAGTCTTTTTTTTTCCTCAGAAAGCCTCGACCATACAGATATGTGAAAACAAATTATGTAGCTTGATAAGCACATACTTGAAATTTCAAGTTTTTAAACAAGTTATGAAATGCTCATAAATTTGCACATCTAAACTTTAAAATAGCACATGTAATGAAACACAAAGTAAATTCATATGCTGCTAAATGAAAATTTTTTAAATATTCATTTTATTTGACAACTCTGAATTATAATAAAACTTACTTAAAATAATATTTAATTGAGAGAAATCATTTATATCAATGCTGAAATGCAAAATTTAGTGCAATATTTCTAGGATTTTTTAAAAAATAATTTTCAAAGTAGGAAAATATAATTTATCTTTTATTATTTTTGAATATTATAGTTATATTTAATTAAATGAATGGCAAAATATTTTACCCCAAAGTTTAGAATTTCATTTTAATAAAAGAAAAAAAAGGCAAAATTAAACATTTTTCTAAAATAGTTTCATTCAGTGTTTTGAAAGGGGAAAAACACCAAATTTTGAGGACAGTGTGGGGGGTTGTTTTTGCTATTTTTATTTTATGCAACTTAGTCCATAATCTAATATTTTTAAGGATTTTATTTATTTATTTATTTATTTATTTATGTATTTGTTTATTTATTTTAGAGAGGAAGGGAGGGGGAGAGGGAAACATCCATGTGCGGTTGCCTCTCATGCACCCCTATCTGGAGACCTGGCCTGCAACCCAGACATGTGCCCTGACTTGGAATCCAACCGGGGGACCTTCAGCTTCACAGGTCAGCGCTCAATCCACTGAGCCACACCAGCCAGGGCTATAACCTATTTTTATAACCCATCTTCCTATTCCACTTTTTCACATAAATATTCCATGCATTAATTTGCCTCACCCTGAGAAATCTTAAAGAATAACAAGCTGGAGTTAAACTTAATTCACCATTATGCAGTGATTTATCTATTTCAAAGTAGGGCATCCCATCTTTTCCATAGTGAAGATTCACAAAGAAAATTTTATGAAACTAAGCTAAAGATATATGCAAAGGTGGAAGCTCTATGTGTTGATATATTTCTAAAGATTAAAGAAACACTTAGTAAACCCAGGCATGGTTTTCTTTTACATAAAATGTTATTCAAAACATAGTATCATGAATTATTTACAAGCAATGGAATCACTTGCAACAGGGGTAAACAGAATTGATGATGACCTCCAGTTCACTCCACTGCAGAGAAAACAATTCTCTCATTAGGTTTACAGTGGAGAATAAAAGAAACCTTTTCTTCATGAATAAGTCACTGCTTGTTCCCTCAATCCCTTTATTTTAACATAGAGTTCAAAATACAAGTGTATTATATTTAGGCTATTTCAAAATGTAATGAGAAAACAATTGCAAATTAATCTAAACCCAGCTCTCCATTAAATATAAATGATTATGCTCTCTCTAATAGTACGGTCACTTAGAAAGGTACGGATGCATTCTTGATCTGAAAGTAAATGTCAGATAAATGTGTAGATGTTTCTGCTATTATTAATGAGTCTTTTGAGTACTATTCATTGACTGGAGTATTAAAATAGTAATGAGACAAATTTCCTGAAACCGTCTTGGACATTATTATGAGATATTTTTTCTCCCAGAGCTCAATGATTATCAGAGTGACAAAAGAGTCTGTCCTTGACCGCAACTGAGTCTGTCTCCTGGGAGGTCTCTCCTCCACTGGGTCCATGCTTGGGCTCTCTCTGCTCTTTTACAGAGTTTATTTTTAACAAGAGACTCTAATGATCTGTTTTGTTTTGTTTTAATAACAGATAGGTTTTTCTTTTTATGATCTGTGAAAACAACATTTAGGGTTCATAGTAAATTACAGAAAACAAATTTCTAATTATCACTTATTAAATAGGCATTCTAGTGAAAAATCTGTGAGCTGTGGGCAAATTATCTGCTCATTTCAATTTTTCATGGATATCATTTCTTTTTAAAGAATTGTTATGAAGTTTTTAGATGAGATGTCCTACAAAACTCACCCAAAATAGTTCCTGATGCTTAAGACACTTATAGTAAATATTAAATCTAAATGACTTTCTTCATGTATTTGGTCAAATTAAAAAAGCTGGAAAATGGAACCTAACATAACCTGGGGATATATAGACAGATTTCTTGGGAATATAACAATTAAGCACACAATAAGAATGCACACATAGTGTTTGTTGAATTGAGTTAAATTGATTTTATGGCTTATAAATATAAATTTCAAGCAGGTTAATATAGTTATTTTATAATAGACATTGAATAATATAATTATTATTCATTATATATTTCATTATTATTCATATGAAAATGATTTAATAAATATTGAGGAAAAAAGAAGATAAATGAAAAAGAAACACAGAAATGGATTATATCTGAATGAGTAGGTTATAGAGATTTAAAAAAATTATGATTTTATACTTAAATTCTTCTCCCCCGATTGCTGATTATAACCAGATATCCTCTGGATTTGTCTATGTAGCCTTCCTTTATGAAGTGAACATCAGCCTAAGCTCGAGGAGAAAGAGGATTTCTGGCATCAAGTCACTAGGAAATAATTCCTTAAATATCACTAAAATTCTAATAATCAAATAATGGGATAATTACATCTAGAAAATATATATTTGTCTAGATGCCTAGCCTCACCAGAGGGCAGAAAATGTAACTTTTACCACCAAGATTGTCATTTGACAACGGTCCATGTGTACATGGCACTCAAACCACAAATGTAATTGAACACCAAGCAGAGTAGCAGAACTTAGTTTTCATAAGCAACATAAACCTGTTTATAAAGAATGTCTTTTCAAATGGAAAGGCTTGCTGTCTTCTAAAACTTGCTGTTTTACTGTTTGAATATGTTTTGTTCTTCTGATTCTGTTAGTATTGCTCATACATTCACATAAAATAGATATATTCTATACTTTTTGTATCAAATGGAAAATATGAATTTTAATATGTAATTATAATGTCCACAAGGATCTAAAATTGGGTATACTACTTTATTGAAAAAATAACTTAAGTTGCCTTGAATAAAAATAGTAAATATCCATTTGCTTCTGTTAATAATATTCTCAAAAGAGATGTGTGAATAAAAATCTACCTTGCATAGTTTAAATAATAGAAAAATACACATCATATATATATATGTGTATATATATATATAATAGTAATGTCACTTAATTCTTACTCGAGTAATTAATTATCTTTCATTCAACACATTTTTAAAGTGTGTATATTCTGGTTCTCTTATAGTATAGAGTAGGTAAACTACATTTAAAATTATTTCTCAGTAAAATAATATGATCAACTTCTACAATATAGTATGTTTGTATTTCATGTTATTCTGTGACTGGAAACAAACCTCAAATACTATAAAATGAAATGTGTACTGTATTTTCAAATAGGGTTGATAAACAAAAGTGCAGGCCACAAACTTTATTAAATAATTGTCGGTTGAATTTTTCTTACCTCCTTTATGACAAACATGTAATGTTTGTATCTTTACCTAAGATTGTGGAAGACAATAACTATTCCTGTTAGTAGTAGCATTAATAGTCTTGTTTATCATAAATTGACACAAATATGAGATACAGATAGTTATAATTTAATAAATGTTAATTTTTGGTGACTACGTATATTGTTAGGTAAGATATTGCTTGTTTTTTTTTCTGTCTTTTTCTCATGGCAAATCACACATGATTTAGACTAATGTGGTTGTGGGACTTGAAGAAATGAAAAAGAAGTGAGCAAACAAACATTTTCATTCATTCCTGTAGAGGTCCCTGGCCTTAGGAGAGAGTTGTGTTGACTGGGAATGTCATCTCTTTGAATAAAAATAGGATCGAATTTTAAATTTAGTTTGGACTGAATCTTTTAATTCTTGAAAGTATAAAGTGAGTATTGTACTCATTGTCAGAGATGAAGTTATAAATCATTGTTCCAGTGATCTAAAAACAGGAAAAAATAAACATATTTAATGGTTCTTCCCCACTGTCTATCCTGCTTACTAAGCCAATGATATTATTTTTCAAGTTCACAAAAGCAATTTTACCTTCATAAGTATAACACACCATAAAGAGTTAGTAAAAATACAGCACATTTCACCCCATTATTTCTTCACATTGTGACTTTAAGCAGGTGCTGATGAAATAAAATTGATTATGTAAAATTTCATCAAAGAAAAGCAAATTAATTGTGTTTGTCTTTTCAGTTCTAATATTTTGTTGTTTTCTTGTGTGTGTGTGTGTTACTTCTTGATTTAGTCCATTTTTTTGGAAAAACATTTATTTTAATGTAATAAATTGTACTTCAGAGTGTTTTGTGTAAAAAGCTACTATCGTTTTTTTTCTGTATGCTGCAAAAAATATGAAAGGAAAAAATTTATCAATGCCCTTTTTCCATGACTCCATGAAGACTACCACAGTATATTTATACTTACCATTTCAAATTTCTGCTAATTGCAACATTATTTGAAAACAAAGGACAATTCTGAGAGTTGAAGTTATTCTTGAATATTTACTTTCCTGAGGGCAAAAAAGTGTGTAATGTCTTAATATTAACAATAAGTCATATTTAAATTGCTGCATAAAAATAAAATATGACTGGGAAGACCTTTACCTAAAGAGCTCATGTTTGGGATAGTCACAATATATTTGTCATCATAAATTCATTCTAATTTTGTACTAAACAGATATTTATGTGGTTTACTGTGTATGAGACTTTGTTAATCTTTTGTGATTTATTTCAGGTTAAATAAATACTACTTTAATATACTTTATTATATACTATATTTAGTATATAAATTATACTATATAGTATATGTAGTATATTATTATACTACAGTATAGTATAGTATACATATACTATATGTATACTACATATACTATAATAAACTACATATACTATATAGTATATAGTATATATACTATAATATATAGTATATAGTATATATACTATAATATATAGTATGTATAGTATATAAATTATATATAAATATATATATACTATATTTACTATATACTTTATTATATACTATTATATAGTATATTAATATACTATTTTAATATATACTTTAATAATACTTACTACTCCCCAAACATCATTTTATATAGAACTATAGTTTTCTATAAATTGATATCAATGTACCACACACCTTTAATTTTATTTATGTTTATTGTATCTGATGGAATAAGAATGGTTTTGAGATTGAATTAAGACAAAATTCATTTATAAGTTTTTTCCCTGCTCAATTCTTTAGTATCTAGAGAGAATAATTCCCACAGCAGTACTGAGTGGTGTTACAGAGCTACAATATTATGTGATACCTGAAAAGTTTTCTAAATTTTCTAAAAGTTTTATAAATTTTGGTCAAGTTTAATTTAACTTTATTTGTATGTACTTTCTATGATATATTAATTTAATATCTCCTTTCTATATTAAGATTTTTGCCTTTCTGTTAATACTCTCATGAGTTTTATAGTTATATCAATTCAAATTTATTTCTCTATTGTATCAAATAACCTCAAACTCAGTCTCAGTTAATTTTACATGTGACTCTCACACACATGTTATATCAACTAAAGCATTGTCAGACAAAATTTTTAATTTATTTTCATTTGTTTGCTTTTGTGTGTTGAGTGCAGGTTACTCTGTGTTTAATTTATAGGAAATGGAATAAGAAATAAATTGTATATATGTCATGCATGTATGTGTCTCTCTCACCCTCTCTCTCTCTCTATATATATATATATGATCTTAGCTTGGTCTATTTTTATATTCCTGAGTTAATGCTATTGTTTCCATGTTAGATTCTATCTAATAACTATAGCTATCATAATCTGAGGGATTAATGAGTAATTTATTGAAAAAATAATATCAAGAATAAAAGGCACAGATGTAAAATGTTCACTAAAAGACATTGGTTCTGTAATATAAAAAGAGAACTTACTTTACAATATAAACCATTACATGCAGTGCTTATTTGAAGGTGTCCCTGCAGAAACAAACCAAACTGACAAATAGTGCACGCAGTACAACCAGACACCGAACACTTACATGGTGATGCCATAATATGCATCTGTTTTGTTATATGTGTATTTCCATAAAGACTTCTTATCTTTAGGAACTTGTAAATTATATGTTCTTCAAAGAATCTCAGATTGAAGTTGATTTTATTTGGATAGAATGAATGTTTTAAGAAATGTATCTGCATCATTTTATGAGTTACATGATAATAAAGATCATATGTTTCACTGAGAAAAAATACCTTTTAAAATATTATTAAATATTTTTAGAGGAAAGATAAAGAACCAACTAAATGTAGAGAAATGAAGTAGCTGAATGCATATGGATTATGTTAAATAAGCTTGATTTCTAGCTCCATAAAAGCTGAGTAACATTAGTTACTTAATAGATTTCAGTTTATAGAAAATTATTTAATAGGTTTCCGGCACCTCAAGTATCAAATGAAAATAATAATAATAGCACGTGAGTTTATTTGAGGGTCAAATGATACTCAAAATACCTAGCCCAGACATTGGCACAACATGAACTAAATTCATCATCATCATCATAATCATCATCTTCTTGTATAACCAAACAGTGACTTATGAGAGGTTTACAAACTAAAACAGGTACACATTTAAATATATGTGTTCTGTTGCTTAGCAATCATAAGTATATAGTGGTTGATAAACTGTGTAAACATTATAAACTACAGTAGAAAGTGTAAATGTTTCAACTGTAATTTCTTACAGAAGATATAAATTGAACAAATTCAAATGTAAAGATGCAATAATAGTTTATTTTGGTGGTACCATGTTTGCCTGAGTCTTCATATGTGTAGCCTGGTGCTGTTGTCTACTCATTTGAAGGAGCAGGCACCTCTTCCAGTGTTTAAGGCTGGTTTTGGCAGGTGAAGACCTTCTGCGGGATCCTGTCTGATCGAACAGCCTTGGGGCCGCAGTTGAGCAGGCTGAAGCTGGGTTACAGGGCTGCTTCAAGTGCTACAATTATGTTTGCTACTAGGGGTGATGACCCATGCGTCACCTCCTGTATCCCTTGGGGTCAGGGTTGGTAGGGGAACCATGAACAAGTAGGACTGGAACGGAGTCAAGATGGGCACGTGGCTATGGTTAAGTTCCCATCTGGACCCCACCACAGTCAGTAAGCCTGCCACAAGGGTCTGGGCCTGCCTTCTCAAAGTGGTCCTCCTTAGGCTTGGGTTTTGCAACCTCCTACTTGGGTGCCAAGGCTCCCTCCCACAAAGCACTTTTGTGTGTTGGTGGCTGAAAAATCTCATTTCTATGGGAGGATGGTGGATGTGAACCCTGGAATCCATCATCTTGCTGACATCATCTCAGCATTAATTTTAAAACTTATAAGATGTTTTTAAATTAATGTTAACAGTAAATTAATATATTTATTTCTTTTTAATCACCCAAATAATTCAAAAGAAAAAAATGTTCATAGAACATAACCTAGAATATTTATAAATTTTGTAAGTAGGAGTAAGCAAATAAAAATGTATTGTGATAACTTACATCATTTTCTCCTTTCTCATTTAATATCTATCAGGCTGAGAGGTGTAATTATTTGATGAGACATGTCTCCATTAACTACTTCTATCCTCTAATTATGATATGTTTACATTGCTACTGGTAACTGAATAATTAGTTTACCCAAGCAAGAAATCAATAATTCTAAGTTATAATTAAATTTTGATACAATGAAAAAATTTATAGACTATATAAACTCAATCCACTATTTCTTCTCAGCAGTTATTTTCTAATTCATGAATAATTAGATATACATATTAAACTATCTATTATTGATGAGGTTATATTTTTATTAAAATAAACAGGGGGATATGCATAAAGATACACAGTATTATGGATATGCAATATATGTGAAATTAAAAACATGAAAGAATATTTACCAAATATGTCATTTATTATAAAACAATGTCACTTAAGAAATGAGGTATCCATTTTCTTTGTAGAAGTTTTGAAAATATTAACTTGAGTCAATTAATTCTTAAGCAATAATCAAGTTTTTATATCACATACATGACTGGCTAGAAAATTTGTGAGGCCCAGTGCAAACAAACATCCAGAGACTGTTTTTAAAAATGTATTTCTAATTCTAGGAAAACAACAGCAAAGCATTAACTTTAATGTAGGGCTCACCTGAATCCTACTCCTTGTGGTAACTAGAAATGTTTAAAAAATACTTAACATCTTTGGTCTCTAATCTCTTCTTTCTGGAAGAGATTCAGTTTCTAATCTCTTCCAGAAAATAAAAAGGAAAGATTTTTTATTTATTATATAAATATATTATATTACATATATTATATATTATATTTATTAAGTTAATATTACCCTGATAACAAAACCACACAAAATAAAAGACAATTGTTATCAAAATGTTAACCAATAGAACTCTGTAACATACAAAATGTATACACTGTGACTGAGTAGAAGTTATTTAATGGCTATACAGTTATTTAAATGAGTTATTTAATGATTAATATTTAAAAAGTAATCAATGTATTCCAGGATACTAACTTAAAAAGAGAAATCACATGATATTAAATAATGCAAAAAAAGATAAAACTCAAAACCAACTATGGAAAAAATCCTCAGAAAATGGAAATAGAATACACCTTCCTCAAATTTGTAAAGTAAATTTTCAAAAAACATCTGCCGTTAGTATGACATTAATGACAATGGATGATCAAAAGTAAACACTGAACTCTCCTGATTTATGAATTATATGATTACTTGTGAATGAAATACCAAGGAATCCACAAAATTAATATTTCTAACTCCTATAGCTACTAACCGAGCTTAACAAGCTCACAAAATACCTGGTAAATATACAATAGTCCATAGTATTTGGATATATTAACACTGAATTTTTATGACATAATTAAAATATATTAATTTAAAATATAATAAATTATTTCATGTATGAACACACTATAATTAATGATTTCTTTATGTATAATGACATAAAGCTTTGGAAAAGAATAAAGCGAGATAGATGAGTAGTCCATTTGATTTCAGACTCATCATTTTTATGGAGTTATCAAGATTGTGTGGTATTGGTGAGGTACACAAAGTGGGGGGCAAAAAACCAGAATTATCTTCTGGAGGGCAGGCCCCTTGTACTACAGGCTTCACCCACTAGGTGAGTGTTTTAGGAACCCATCTGTATCAGTGTGACAGCTGGCATTGTTGTGAGAGTCTATACTGTGAGAGTCAGTGAATTTTTTTAAGACTCTTTCAGGGCATTTGCCCACTTTATGATGGGTGAATTAGGAGCACACCTGACCACATCATAGTGAGTGTTTAACAGTTTTTGACTAAATACAGCATACCATCTGTGCTCCAGCCTCTCTATTCACACGATCTCATCCCATTTGAGTTTTTTGTTTGTTTTCTCAGATAAAAAAGTCCTTAAAAGAAAATGTTTTGTCAATATGGAAGAGGTGAAACAAAAAATGACAGATGCACTAAAAGGCATCAAAATTGACAAATTTAAAAATTATTTTGAGCAGTGGAAAAACATATTGATAGGTGTATTGCATCAAATGGAGAGTACTTTGAAGGTTACAGAAGTTTAAATATGTAAGAATAAATACAAAATTTTTATTAACAAATTCAAGATTTTTTGGTTCCTCTCTCATAGATCCATAGAACAATACACAGAATATGCAACCCACAAGTAGAACCAGTCAATGAGTCTCAAACCTTATGCGACTTACATTACACATATTATATACTTTAATACAAAATAAATCAATAATACATTTACAACAAACATGTAGGAGAAAATATTTTTAAATCCAGGACAAGGAAAAGAGTTGTCAAAGTTGATAAAAAAAACACAATCCATAATAGGAAAATTTGATGAATTGGACTGCATCAAAATTTTAAATGAAAAAGAAAAACTTTTCTTCTGTGAAAAAACAGTAGAGGTTAAAATGACAAGCTACTGACTGGGATAAAATATTTTCAAATTACATAAATAACAAAATGTTTATATTTTAAATATTTAAAGAAATTTATTATTCAATAATAGAATATTCTGATTTTATAATTGGCAAAATTATGAGATATTTAATGAAAGAGAATACAGACATGGTAAATGAGCACATAGGAAGATGTGCAACATCATTAGACCTTAGGAAAATACACATTAAAATTACAATGATATAGCCCTACTTATTTATCAGAATGTCTAAAATAAGATATAGAAAAGACATCAAATGCTGTGTATGATGCAGATAAATCTGGATAACTTATACATGGCATGCGAAAATATAAAACAGTCAATCAAGAAACTAAACACATACCTACCATATAAACAAGCAATTGCACTCTTTAATATTTATCTCAAACCAATAAAAATCTAGGCTCACACAAAAAATGTAGGCAAATGTTTTTGTTTTGTTTTTTTTTACGAATTCAACAAACATTTATTGACCTCCAATGTGGTAGCACTGGGGATAAAGACAAGAGTAAGATGGGCCCTGCTCTTAAGGAGCTCACATTCTTCTGGGAAAGTAAGGAACCAACAATTACAAATATCTTTGTAGTGAGTTTTAAGGGTTTATAATAGAGAAATTAACCTGATTTTTTCATTGTAACATTCTGCTACAGGAAAAATGATAGTGTTCAGGGGTATTTGGGAGTGAAGAGAAACAGAGAGATGGATCCGTTCAGAGGCTACTGTCCAAGAGTAAGAGGTAAAGGAGGAATGAGTGGGTTCTGATCACTGTGAGGTTGATGGAGGACCAGAGAAAAAAGCAAGTCTGCATTAACCCAGAGGTTACAGTAAGGCAAGGTAGAATTCACACCGCTGAGCAGAGAAATAGGGAAGTTGGGAGAGCAAACCCAATTATTGGAGTTTTGTTTGCTTTAGTTTTTAGTTTAGGGGAGAGAGATGTTTGGTTTTAGACATGTAGGCAAATGTTTAGCAGCTTTATTTTTAATCGCCTAAAATTGGAAACAACCCAGATGTCCTTCTAGAGGTTAATGTTAAGTACAGTTGTACCTTCTTACAATGGAGTACTACTCAGCAATAAAAAGGAAACAACTCTTGATAAATTTGTTAACTTTACTAAAACTTTAGAGTATCATGCTGAGTGAAAAAAGCCAATCTCAAAATGTTACATACTCCAGGATTTCATTCTATAACATTATTGAAATGACAACATTTTAGGAATGAAATACTGATAATCGGTCCAAGATTTAGAGACTGAAAGAAAGCTAATGCTGCTATAATAGAGCAATATGAGGGGTATTTGCAGTGATGGTGTTCTGTGTCTTGAGTGTATCACTAGCAATATCCTCATTGTTATATTGTTGTACAAGATTGCAACACTTCTGTTTGAGGGAAACAAGATTTCCTTCTGTTGAGGGAAATAGTAAAGGTATAGCAATGTCTGTGCTATTTCTCACCACTATATGTGATTCTACAATTTTCTCAACATATTACTTTAACAATTTTTAAAGAGAAAATTAAAAGATAATTTTACTTATAAAAAGAGAAGTGAAAAGTGAAATAAATTAGTCAGTAGTATTTCAGTGTATAAATTTATATTAATATATACATCAAGATCATAGTAAAATTTGTCCAAAGAAAGAAGGACTCAACATTGAATAATATATCAATGTAATTTTATTTATCAATGAGTAAATTAAAAATTTGGAAGATTATTCAATATTTACAGAAGGGATAGTTTTCTATTGTTTCTACATCAAAAATAGTTTCAGAGGGCCCTTTGGTGACAGGGGTAAATTCTGAGGAATGCGTTTTTGGCGACTTTGTTGTTGTGTGGACATCAGAGAAGCACACTCACCAACCTAGATGGTGCAGCCTACCACACACCTGGGCTATGAGGTGTAGCCCATTGTTCCTGGGTAAACTGTAATATAATTAGAAGATTCAGTAAACAGACTATAGGAGTCTGCTGCTTCCATAACAGGGCATACTGTTGTATAGGAAACTTTTCTGTTTTAAATAGACATAGTGCTGTCTAAAGTAATTATAAAATGTATAAAATAGAAGGGTCATCAAAGAACCATGGACAAAGACAAGGGGGGTAGGGAGGATTAAATATGGGAGGTGGGGGTGGGTAGGCAGGGGAGAGTAATGGGGGAAAATGGGGACAACTGTAATTGAATAGCAATACAAAAGAAAATATATAAACCATTATCATAGATATTTATTATTATTATCAAGTATTATGCATTGCACATAATTGTATGTATGTGGTATAATTTTTTAAATTTTATTTTTTCAATTACAGTTTATATTCAATATTATTTCATATTAGTTTTAGGAGTACAGAATAGTGGTTAGACAATCATATTCTTCATTATTTTTATGCTATACTTTTATATGGCTGGCATCACAGTAGGTTTGTTTAGACCAGCATCACCACAAGCACGTGGGTAGTAGATTCCACTAAAGACGTCACTATGCAGTAGGAATTTTCCCCTTCATTGTGATTATATGGGAGCAGACTGTCAAAGGCAGTCTGTCTTTGACTGAAGTTGTTAGGGTGCACATGACTGTGTGTGTCCTCTCTGTGCATGCATGTACTTAAAAAAAAAAGCATTTTAGAAACAGAAGAGCTTATTCTCAGTTTGTTAATGTAATACTAAAAATCTACAGAAAACATTTTATAAACAATAAAACATGAAAGATACGCTTACCTACTATTATCAATACTTTCTACTACCACTCTGGAGCAACTGGTGTAACATACAATAATATAAAATAAAATAAGGAGGTGAAATATTTTAAGAGAATGATAATCTTTCAATTATGAAAAATGTCTCATCTATATGGAAAAAATAGCCGAGTTCTAAGAAATTGGTTAGTGAGTTTAGCAGTATTGCTGCTACAAGATCACTCTAACATCTATACCAGCAATGATCAAATAGAAAATATATTTAAAAATAAGACAATATTCACAGTGATAACACTATTTATAATTTGAACAAATTGATTTAACAAATAATACTAGAAGCTCTATAGACATAAATATTTAGCTCTACAAAATGGACTAAAATTCTATATTAAGAACATTGCATGTTTTTCAGGGGTGTGAACTTACATTAATTATAAGATGTCAGGATTTACATATGAGTCAGGATTTTATACAAAATAAATAAAAATTCCACTATTTTGTGAACTCAGTGCATTCATTCTAAAATTTGTATGGTCTTAAAGTCCCCCGAGGAACTTTCTCCACACTGAGAAGTCAGGATGAGAGAAGCGTGCCCAGCAAAATATCTGAGGTGAGGAAACTCATTCAGGTTGTGAACAACCAGATCATTTACTAAGGAAGCAATATCATCTATGAACCAAGCGTATTCATATGACTCAATCCATGAGTTGTGGAAATAGAATTCATGAGGAAAGTGACATATGGGTAAAAACTGGCTGTTACATGCCTGTTAATAATTAAAATGATTTTTGGAGTGAGTGTTGGCCTCAAAAACCGTATTTTTTCACTGTGAAATTTAACTATTCTCATAATGAGAATTTATTACCTAAAGTAACAAAATTAGAGCCACAATGTCCAAACACAAACTTCTCATATTGAGTGTGAAGACATAGACATGCTGGAAATTTAGGACATTTTCTCAACTGCACTGAGCTAAAACGTGACAGATTTACAGATTTGGAGTAAGAAGTTCTTTCTGATGATACCTATTTCTCTTGTCTTTCCACCAAATCAAACAATGATGTTTATCTTGTGTATATACTCTTATTTTCTGCATAAAACTGAAATAATTTATACTTTGTTCAGATACTTGTTAACAGTATTGTGCATCTTTTTCTAATAAGTCTACTCGTCACTACTTCCAGTCACTGGTGGCCACCACCAAATGATTGTATTCAATCATATAGCAGAATCTTTGGAGGATGCTGATAAAAGATTTTATTGTCTGTCAGAATCCAAAGAGGTAATAAGTGGTGCGTTTACTAAGAAGGAATTTCTGAACACTAATAACTTTTGTTAACTTTTGAAGACATAAAAATTAAATTCACCATATATATATAAATGAGGTAATAAGGATGAAGCCATATATATATGGTGGTGCATTGAACATGGTGTGCCCATATCTTTTTGAGTTAGTGTTTTTGTTTTATTTGGATCAACACTGATATGCTAATTTTATCTTAATTTATTTAAGAAACATCCATACTCTTTTTTCATAGAGGCCTATCCAATGTACACTCCCACTGGCGGGGGATGAGGGTCCCTTTTCTCCACATCCTTGCCAACACTTACATTTTTGCCTTTTTGAAAATAACTACTGTAAGAGGTATGAAGTGGTATCCATTTTGGTTTTTATTTTTCAAATCGTCAGTTGTATGTAATTCATAACAAAAGCCAATAGTTTAATCCCAGTTTGTGAATCAATACTACATGGATCAATTTTGCATAATTATAAATATGATGTATAACATTTAAAGTTTATTAAAATTATTGCAAACAATGCACATAGATGAAAAGTAATTTACACAGCATAGATAGAAATCCCATAGCATTAAAAATAGATGTTA
>CM052540.1:176840947-176905907 GCA_028533065.1 Trachops cirrhosus
TGGATCAAAAAACTTTGGTACATTTACACAATGGAATTCTATGCAGCTGAAAGAAAGAAGGAGCTCATACCCTTTGCAACAGCATGGATGGAGCTAGAAAGCATTATGCTAAGCGAAATAAGCCAGGCAATGAAAGACAAATACCATATGATCTCACCTTTAACAGGAACCTAAACAACAAAACAAAGAAACAAGTAAAATATAACAAAGGACACTGAAATAGAGGACGGGATGTCAGTGACCAGAGGGGAGAAGGAAGGGAATTTCAGGGGAGAAGGGAAGGGTTTACAGGAACAAATATAGAGGACACATGGACAAAACTACGGGGCTTGGAAACGGAAGGGAGGTGGGGAGGGATGGGTGGGTGGGCTGGAATGGGAGTAAAAGATTGAAACTGTACTGAATAATCTAAAATAAAAAAAAAGAATTATCTAAATAAAATAAATAAATAAATAAAACATTTTTTGTCCACATCCCAGGAGTCTTTATGCCTTCCACCAGACTTATTATACTGTGTCAGGTTAAACTGTCAGCTTCCAAGGTGGATAGAATCTTATACCCTTTACTGTTCTCAACAGCTGTAGTGCTAAGGAAAGGAAGGTAGGAAGTTGTCTGTGGCCAGGAGTTTTCTTTTTCTTTTCACTCAACCTGTCTACCCCTCGACTTCCCCAGAACTGTCAGCCGCTCTCTATCTATGAGTCTGTCTCCATTTCATTTGTCAGTTCAGTTTGCTCATTAGATTCCACATCTGAGTGAAATCATATGGTATTTGTCTTTCTCTAACTGGCTTATTTTACTTAGTATAATGTTCTCCAGGTTTATCTATGCTGTGAAGGGTGAAGTTTTCTTCTTTTATATGGCTGAGTAGTATTCCATTGTGTAAATATAGCTGTTTTATCCACACACACCTTGATGGACACTCGGGCTGCTTCCGATCTTGGCAATTGTAAATAATGCTGCCATGACAATAGGGGTGCATATATTCTTTCAAACTGTGTTTCAGGTTTTTTTCAATAAATTCCCATAAGTGGAATTGCTGGTTTTGACTGGAATGTCATTTTGAGACATTCATAGACTCAAATATGCCCAGGCAGCTTTAAGGAATTAAGATTGACTTTGGAAGCTAATAAAAGCCCCTTTGGAAAACAGCCTGGTACCTTGCTTACATGGTTAATGTTAGTCATTCCAGGTAAGAAACAAAGGTTGCTTCCTTAGAGATGCAAAGAAAGAAACTCAGATTATGTTGGGGACCTCGGAAACCTATGGGTATGCCAGGAAAGTTCTGATGACAAAGGCTTTGGCTTTTCCGGCCTAAAGATGACTTTTTATGTTCATTTTGAAGATTTCTTATTAGAAAATTCCAGCAGAGCAAATTTAAAAGAATCTACATGGTTAATTATTATTCTTGCTGAACATATACAAATAATTAGGTCAAGTTTACTGAAGCTAGACTAATTTTGCAAATAAATTTGTCTTGATTTGGTTGTCTTTGGTAAAAAATAATGAAGCTGATTTTAGAGAAAAAAATGTTTCAATAGAAACTATATTACCCCTTTGTAGATATTAGATTTCAAATGCTATTCATTGTGTTTTGTGTTTTTTAATTAAATTTTAAATGTTATTCATTGTATTTTGCATTTTAAAAGTAGCCTACCTATAAATTAGACTGGATCCTGTATTTTTCTAGTTTTCTGAAATATTGAGCAGCAACCTTCCAAAAGTAACATTTTCCTTTTTGCATCCATTGACTTAAAATCATTGAGAACTAAAACTGCCCTTTTCCCAAGGCAATGCAAGCCAAAGTGAGACAACTTGATATAAACCTCAGAAAAATAGAAACAGCTCATCTATGGATGATCTTCTTGCCTGTTGTCAAAATAGCCAGAAACATTCAAACTGCAGAAGAGAAGAATCTATCAGACTCTGACTGCCTTTACTCCATTTGAAGATTATTTCAGACAGACTTCTGGAAATCTTCTTGATTGTCTGCCTTTAGAACTCAGAAACTGGGATTACTGTCTGCTCCAATGCTTAACCTTTGTTTTTCTTTTGTTTACATAGATGCATCTTCTGTTAGATACCTGATTCCTTGCACTGTAGGTTTAAGTTGGGGAGCCCACCAGCATCCCTGCCTCCTCACCTGAGCTGCCATGTTCCTCCAGGGCCAGGGCCAAGGATTTCTGGGGAGATGCCCAATTAGCCAGCATGGTCATGCTGGGTCTCACCCTGTATTCTTGAAGGGTTCTGAAGCTTGGTGGCCATCTGTAAACTCAGGAGAGCTACTGAGGAGAAGTAAGGACATCAAGAAACCCCACAGAATCCTTAATCATGACCAATCCAAGTCACTTTAGAGACTTTTTGAGATTAAAATGTGGGTATGTTGAAGATACCAATGGCGAAAAAAAAACAAAACCCTATGCCATGGCCCTATAAAGTGATAAGAATAAAATTAAGCTTACAAAAATACAAATGGCATTGTCAAACTTTTTTTTAATCAGTAGCCAGAATTATTTAATCCCATTTTAAATATCCATACCACTAATATTACTACTCATAATTTGTGGTCAACTACTATCTCATCAAATTAAAAGTAATATGTGGTTTTATTTGGCACAAGCTGTAGAGAAAAACCATATTATTAGAAATTGGGTCAAATCATTAAGGCTGTGAATTTATTTTAACTAAAAAAAGTTAGCATAGTTTTGTTCTTGGAAATTAGCCTTTCTCCTTAACACTGGCTTTCAAATTACTGAATTTGTCACAAGAGTAACTATATGGATTAAACCCTGAAAGTTTAATCTATTCTAGTTATTGGGAAAATAAATAAACATAGTCATCATAACACTTGTGTTGATATAGATCAGACACAATGTTTTATAACATATATAATAAATATTATAAAATGTATAATTAGCAATAAATAATCAATAATGGCTTACAAGGTTGTTTTTACATTTTTACTAATTTATAATTTATGACTGTGGTTTACTTTACTTGAATAGAAAGAAAAAATTTCTGAATATTAAAGTCAGACTAACAGACTCATTTTTTCATATTCCTATTTAAGATTATTTTAGTTAGCTTTTAATAGATTATGCAGAATAAAAACAATCTCTAAGGCTAACCTCACCAAATATTCATTTCTTACTCATTTCACATAAGGTTGTGTGTTGAATTATGCCATTTCTGGGCTCTTCTGAGCTCACAAAAGGAAGGCTTAATTTGATTCAACATATCTCTGTTTGTATAATATGAATTAAAGGAAAAACCACCACTCTAGACACATTGGTCTTACTTGGAAGGTCAGAAAAAGAAGGGTAAGCTGAAATAGATAATATTTCTCAAGGAATGTATAGAAGTGACCCTTTGTCACGTTGACTCACAGTCCAGTGGCAAAAACAAATAACATGGGTTGAGCATAACTCCAACAGGTAGTGAATAGTTTTAGAGAATATTCAAATTAACCACATGAATACTATAGATATGTATAAATATGAGTAAACTTAAAGGGGATTTGAAAAATGTTGCTTTCTAATGATTCCTCTGGTAAACTTGTCTGTACACTCTCTGTTGAAAATACTGGTTGCATGTGTGTGGGATTTTAGTAAAATACATGAGAAGATAAATGAAAGCAATAAGAATATTGGAAAAGTTAAAAAGCAGCCTGATGGCAAAAGAAGTCTAGACAAAAATGACTAAGAGCATGATGAGATCAATAGTGGAGTCAATTCAAAGTGACTGAATGTCCAGGGTGCAGCCCATGAGTTAAAGAGAAATGGATAGGAAACTCAGGAGAACTTTTTTCATAATTTGGAGTTCAGGATATATTTTAGGATAGAAGAATTATGTAACATAAGACAAAACTTTAAGGCAGGTGGAGTTTATTACCTGCAATGAATTGATTCAAGAACTATTTATTGAGCAGTCATGTGTTAGAAGTTTATTAGATGTTCTGAATAAAAACAATAAAATAAATAGATGCTTCATTTACAAAGGTATGAGTCTCATGTTCACATCTTTTAAACATCTATTAGGTAGCAAAGACAAGAGAAAAGTAAATTGTAATCTATAGAAAATTGATTTTTCAAATTAGTAATTTATTCTGATCTTTCTGTAGATTTCCATTGTATGGAATTGATTTTCTTTCTTAATGTATAAATGCATCATGTAGTATATATAGTCATTAGCTATTAAATCTTTAATTAACTTTAAACTATTTTGCCTGTGTAGACAGTAATTGAGGCCATCTTCATTACCACATTAACTTATAAAAATACTTGAAATTGCTATTTACTCAGGGCTTTATGATAATCTACTTACATTGTCAGATAAATCACTTATACATTTAATAATAGGAATTAAACAAGCAAAATCCCCAAATAATAACCATTATATTCAACCTTCTTGTTGTAAGAATAAAAGGAAAATTTTGGAAATTATATCTGTTTTGGTTTTTGTATCAGATCTCATTTTGTGTCTCATGAAAATGCAAACTGGAATGCTATTTCCATAGATCAGGATATATAAAACTGTTATGAAAATTCTTAGTCTCAAAGTTGTTACTCAAATATCACAAACTAATTATAGTTACTATTAATGTCTGAAAACATTACCACATTTGTTTTAATGTACCGCAGTGGTTCCCAACAGTGTTTTTGCCAAACCCTTAAAGGACATTTAGCAATTTCTGGAACCATTTTTGGTTGCCACAAATTAAGGGTGGCAGGAAATACTGTCATCTGTGTCTTGAGTTCGTGGATGTGGCTAAATATTGTACAATGAGCAGTGTATTCCCCCTGCAACCAAGGGTTATCTGGCTTCAAATGACCGTAGGGCCCAGGTTGAGAAACCTTGACAGAGTAACACCCCACATATGACTTTTGCTATAACTGTTATGCCCTTGTTTGAGCTCACACTAGGCAATGATATTATATATAACTGTCTATGATTCCATTTCTTGTTATTTGATTCAAGTCATACATTCTTCAAAAACATTGAATATCCTGCTATTTAATTTTAAGTTTCCTTTCCAAGATAACTCTATATGGCTAAAATATTGATTTTATATGATAAAAACACATTATGATTAGTAAATAATGTTATTACCCAATAATATATATACATTGTAAATGTTTTTTTTAAAAACATGTGTACCAATTATAAAGAGTCAAGAAAATTCCAGACACTATTCTAAGGTCTTTGCATGTACATTATTTACACTATCTTATGAAATTTTTCTTATTGTTTTATTATTGCTTTGAAAATGAGAAAACTAAGGCACAGGATTCAATGAACAGTATGACTAGATTTAGACCCAAACAATCTATTTCTAAATGAGGAAGATGTATATTGATTGAAGATAATCACAGTTATTAGCTTGCCAGATCTCTACTTTTCTATCTCTGATTAAGCTATTATTTTCAACCATAAGATAGTTGTACTGTTTTTATCATAGGAACCATTTTGTGTAATTCAATGTTCTCTTTTATTCTTACAAAGCGATGTTGTAAAAATATAGACATATTTTTGTAATTTGTCCTCTCATATAATTTATTATAGGTATTTCTTTTGCTGCCAATGTTTCTAAGTAACTATAATGGCAATATAATATGGTATAGATAGGAACATCATTATTGCATAATTAACTTCCAATTCCCAGCTATATGATATTTAACTTAAGTCCACATTTTAATAGGAAAATTGCAATGAGAATGTTTAAAATTAAATTTTGGGCAGATTTCTTATAGTTCAGGGAATAAAATTGTCAAGATTCTTTTATTGTTTAATTCTCTTAAAAATATATGAATAATGAAAACACCTAATTGTAGTGTAGTGTGGGACTGAATGTCTTGAGAATTCTGGATACTATATTTATGTTTTTTATTCTTTATATATTTTTAAAAACTTATGTGTCACTTTTTAAATACTTTTGAATAAGATGTAGAGAGAATGAAGATTTGTCTAGCAGGTGTGCAAACAAAGAATAAAACTCAAATACTTATAACAAATATTTAAGCATTAAAATTTCAAAATCATAGAATATAATATTTTAAAACAGACATTTTATATTACATTTTAACAAGTTAAATGTGTAATATAATATAAGCATTGATAGACTGGAGTTGTTTGAATTTCACTTAATGGAATTGCTATACTTTTTGGACCATCATAACTGGATTTACATTTTTTTAAAGAATTGAAAAATTACTGTAGGCTTCTGTCTGGGAGAAAGTGGTCCTGCTCCTAGCTCTCACCCCGACACCAGATAATTTAGTTCCTCCCCTTGTACATCTTTGGTGCCTTTCAAGCTGCTCCCCCAACATCGGAGTTTGGAGGGAATGAGTCTGAGCTGCGGGAGGAGTCAGTATGATCCAGATTTTAGAAGCACAGAGCTGGTACAGAACAGGTCATGTTTTATGAAAGAAGCTCTCTCCAGGCTCGTTACAAAGATGTGTCTTTTCTCCTTAACCAATTCCAGATTCTTTCGGATGTTCCATTTGACAGGTTTCATGCTACCAAATTTATGAGATGGCGCTATAAGCATGAGCACCCCAAGATGCAAACAATGACAGTGAGCATCACCTGTAGTGTAGCCTTGCAGCTCTCACCTGAATAAAGCGCACGGCTTAAAGAAGAGCTCTTCATGGCAGTTAAGGACTTCCTAGTGATAGTAAAACAAAAGGCTACTGAGAAGTTAGATTCTCTCTCTTGTTTACTTTGAAAGCACTTTGAAATCTTACAGATGAGTCTCCAGCTGCCTGTGGGCTCTTTATTGAAAATCAGGGGTTGACAACCCTTCCCCTTCTTTCCCCCATTACCCCCACACTGCAGCTCCTCTGGTTACTGCCAGTCTGTTCTTTATTTCCATGTCTCTGGTTATATTTTACTTGCTTCTTTGTTTTGTTGATTAAGTTCCATTTACAGGAGAGATCATATGGTATTTGTCTTTCACTGCCTGGCTTCTTTCACTTAGCATGATGTTCTCCAGTTAAGAGTCATCAAGGAACATGTATAAAGGATCCACAGACAAAGCTAAAGGGAGGTAGGATTGAGGGTGGAAGGTGGGAATGGGTAGGGCAGGGGAAAGTGGTGGAGGGAAAATGGAGACAACTGTACTTGAATAATAAAAATAAGTAAGTTAAAAGACATGCACGCACACACAAATAAGTAAATAAATTATGACTGAAAAAAAAGAAAATAAGGGATTGACAGTCTTCTTCCAACTCTTGGAGAACAATGTAACTGAAGTCACAGAACTCTCTTCCAAGCTAGTAATGAAAGATGTGGTGAAGTTTATCAGTATCTTGCTCTGTAGCAAAGACATGGAAACCAGCTTCTTTGCTGCAGGCATCATAACCAATCTGACATCTGACAAATAACCCAGGGTAGCTTGTGACTTTCAGAGGAGTGCTCTCCTCCATGATCTGTATGTGACCATCTTTACTTGGAGAAGCTCAAGTTTTAAGATGACAGCATTGGTGATCCACAGATCCTTCAAGGCATTGTTCCTGCTCCTTGGCAACTTCTCTCAACCAGAGGTTCATCTCTGGGCACTGTGGGCTATATATTGTGCCTAGAGTAAAAACCCCAGCAAATACTGCCAAACGCATTTTGAAGAAGGATTGTAACTTTTGTGTGACATCCAGGAGCACAGTGATGCAGCCCCTCAAGCACAGCAGACTGCAACTTCCATTGTAGACAATTTCAGAATGTGTTTTGTGAATTATCAGATACAGCCTTTGTGTTAAACACCCTTTTTAACCGAAGGAGATTCCGAGGGGCTCTTGGCTCCTCGATGGCAGGCAAGTCTTCTGCTCTGTCAGTGACTGAAAGCTAAAAGTCTTTTTAGGAGTTTTTGAGTTGCCCATCTTTCATTGATAATGTTTTGAAAGTCATCAAAGTTTGCATTTGTATGATGGCCATAATCCTAAATCAAGCTGGAATCATTTTGAAAACACTCCTTCAGCATTTTTGAAAAATCAAGCCTTGGACTCTGTGGGAAGATCTGTGAGCAAGTGTTGGAAGAGCTATGGCAGTTACTTTTCATCAGCCCTGGCCAATTCCTTAACTCTGTGAGTTTGTCAGAGAAGGGGAAAAGAAAGACCTGCAGGGAGATCTTGCTATCTATGTTAAATTTCATATGTGAAAGAAATCTCCTGAGTTGTTACTCCTGGTTATTTGCAGTCACTAGAAAAGAAGTACATGAAAAATACTATGCGAAATATATGCTTATAAATGCATTGTTTGGGAGACAGAACTTCTGTTAGAGGGTAGAAAAAAGAAAAAAACTTTTTAAATAAATGGATACGAAAGGACTCTCCACTTGTGGGGTGGATAAAAGAGAAGTATATTTTTCATAATTAAAAAAATAGATATGTTTACAGTGGTAAAATACATATTCATATATGTTATTTTCACAGAAGCAAATTTTCACTCATATTTCTGATCTTTTTTCTAATAATTATTTTGTTGTGCATTTTTTCCTCTGATGGCTGAAACTGCTGACTTTTTTGGTTAGCCAAAACTTTCCAAACATTACACTATTATTTCTCAACTCCAAACACATGAAACTCATCCTTGCATACTCTACAATTTGATGCTATGCCCAAATGTTGATAACCATATTTATATTTGTCACCTGAGCTTCTCTTAGTTTCCACTTTTATAATGTTTGGAGAGAGGGGTGGGGGGGAGAATTGTTTTTTTTCCTATCTGCTTTATCTCATCAACAACACTATACCATCAGAATAGTTTATTTGCAGAAATAACTATTCAAGTTTTTAGCCCAATTTTTAATCAGGTTATTATTGCTTTTGTTATTAAGTTTTTGGACTTTCTTATTTATTTTGGAAATTAACTACTTATCTGACATATGGTTTGTACATATGTCCTCTCATTCTGTAGCTTGCCTATTCATTCTGTTGTTTGAAATTGTAAATCAATGAGAACAAGATTCCAATTACATAAGCCAAATAAGTTTTAGAGATATGGTGTACAACAGTGTACCTATAGTTAACAATACTGTATTACATTTTTTAAGATGGTAGACCTCATGTTAAGTGTTGTTATTGAAATAATTTTAAAAAATTGTACCTATAAGTGAAGATTAATTAAAATGCCAATCTTTCCTCACTTCTAGAATTTCCATAATATAGTGTTCTTGCAAATACCCTTTTCCTTCTGAGCATGTAGTCTCAACTCCACGGGACTCAAACTTTGAATTTCAATTTCAACTTGACAGTGTTCTCGGTCATATGAGTCCCCAATTCACAAATATTATTTAAGCTATAAGTAAGGATTAGCTATTGTTCTAAATTCCTGGTATAGCTATATCAGTAAAAAAATCACAATCTTGATTTTAGTTACATTTTATAAGAGGAGGACAGACGAGACATTATAGATAATAACAATAAGTGAATCATGCAGTAATTTAGAAGGCAATAAAGTCTATGAAAAATGATAGAGCATTGAATGAGGTACTGGGGAAGCTGAAATACTGGGATGAATGGGGCAGTTGGCACTCACAAATTTAAAACAAATGGTAGGATGAAATTTCATACTAATGCAATTATTCTGCAATGAGTTGAAAGAAGTGAAGATGTTACCAGCATCACATCCATGAAAAGATCAGTACAAGCAGACTAAGCAGCTAGTGTACAGACCTTAAGGGGACAGCATGCTTTGGTATAACAAAGAAATGAGGAAAACAATGTGTCTGGAACAGTCTAACCCAGAAGGGTAAAATATAATGGAGAAGGGAGGTTGAAGCCGGATCATGCAGGACTCTAAATGACTTGAATTTGAACAAGGTCATTTGCATTTTTTCTGTTGTGAATAGACTATAGCAGAGTAATAACAGTATTATAGTAAACCTGTTATGAAGCTGTAGAAATAACTCAAGTCCAAATTGATGATGTTTTGACCCATAGTGGTAATAGTGCTTCTAGCAGTGAAAGTGATTTGATTTTAGATATGTTTTGAAGATAGAACCAGCAACATTACTTAATATATTATATATGGATTATGAGAAAAAATGAAAAGTTATGAACGACTCCAAGGCATTTGGCCTTGGTAAATGGAAGGATGGAGTTATCATTCACTGAAATAGGAATGGTTGCTAAAAGAGCCAGTTTGGATAGAAATTTATAAGTTCAGTTTTGGATGTGTTAGGTTTGGGGGATATCTATTATTCATCTATATAGAAATGTCCAATAGGCAGATATATGAGTAGGATGTTCAGGAAAAACAAATCCAGACTGAAGAGATAAAGTTTGATATATAAATGATATTTTACATCAGGAGATATTTAAGATCAGGAAACTTAATGGAATAAGTGTAGACAGACCAAAGGGAAATCTCCAACATTGCAAGGTGGGGGATAATAAGATATGAAAACACAATTAAATATATGTTAACCTGAATAAAAATGGAAGAAAAGATAATATAAGACAGGGATAAGAGTTTATAGACAACCAATAGCAATTTCATTAATGTGGAAAATAGATGCAGTTGTGTTATGAGAGCCAAGTAGTTGAAAACATAATTTTTTTTATCAGAGAGTAGGATACATAAATTTGAGACATTAACATAAGACTTCTATTGTAATTCCCAAAGTGTAGAAAACATCCTGATAAGTTTAAATACAAATTTCAAAAATTTATATGGAACCATAAACAACCCAGAATAGTCTCATCAATTTGGAGAAATAAGAAGAAAGTAGGAGGGATCACAATAACTGACATTAAACAATATTACAAGGCCACTTTAATCAGAACAGTCTGGTGCTGGCATGGGAACAGACACATAGATCCATGGAACAGAACGGAGAGCCTGCAAATAAACCGATGTCCCTGTGGTAAATTAATATTTGACTAAGGGGACAGAAGCATAAAATAAAGTAAAAATAGCATCTTCAACAAATGGTGTTAGGAGATCTGGACAGTAAAATGCAAAAAAAAAAACAAAAAAAACCCAAAACCTCAACCACCACCTTACACCATACACAAAAATAAATTCAAGATGGATAACAGACTTAAATATAAGTTGTATCACCATGAAAGTACTAGAGGAGAACATAGGCAGGAAAATTTCAGATATTCCAAGCAGCAATATTTTCACTGATATGTCCCCTAGAGCAAAAAACACAAAAGAAAGAATAAAAAATGGGACTTCATCGAATTAAAAAGTTTCTGCATGACTAAAGAAAATATCAGCAGAATGAAAACTGAACAAGCTATATGAGAGACATACATCTTTCAATGATACCTCAGACACGGGTTTGAACTCCAAAATATACAAAAAACTCACACGAGTCCACACCAGGAAGACAGAAAATCCAATTAAAAAATGGGCAAGGGACTTTAACAGAAACTTCTCCAAGAAGGACATACAGAGGGCCATATGAAAGGAAGCTTAGTATCAGTAGCCATCAGAGAGATGGGAATTAAAACCACAATGAGATGCCACTTCATACCTGTCAGAATGGCCATCATAAACAATTCAACAAACAACAAGTGCTGGCAAGATGTGGAGAAAAGGGAGCCTTAGTACACTGTTGGTGGGAATGCAGACTGGTGCAGCCACTGTGGGAAATGTAATGGAATTTCCTCAAAAACTAAAAACAGAACTGCCTTTTGATCCTGCAATTCCACTCCTTGGGTTATACCCTAAGAATCCTGAAGCACCAATTCAAAAGTACCTAAGCACCCCAATGTTCATAGCAGCAGAATTCACAATAGCCAAGTGCTGGGAGCAACGTAAGTGCCCATCATTAAATGAGTGGATCAAAAAATTGTGGTACATTTATACAATGGAATTTTACGTAGCAGAAAGAAAGAAGGAGCTCCTACCCTTTGGAACAGCATGGATGGAACTGGACAGCATTATGCTTAGTAAAGTAATCCAGGAGGTGAAAGACAAATACCTTATGATCTCACCTACAAGTGGAACCCAATCAACAAAATAAAAAAAGTGAGCTAAATAGAACCAGAGACATTGAAATAAAGAACAAACTGACAGTAACCAGAGGGGTGGGGAGGGATGTAACAGAGAAAGAAGGGGGAAGGTCAAGTCAAGGAACATGTATAAAGGACCTATGGACACAGGCAATGTTGGGGGAGGACTGAATATGGGAGACGGGGGCTGTAGAGTGGGGAAGAGTAATGGGGGGGATGAAGACAACTGTAATTGTACAACAATAACAAAAAAGAAAATTTAATAAAATAGCCTGAGACAAATATCTAAATATTACTGGTTTTCCCATTTTTTTCCTTGAAAATAATGAAAAAGTAGATTAATGGCAAGATGTTCTAATGTAATAAAAAATAGATTATGTATCAGCTGTGTAATTTATGTACTTCTCATATGTTATTTGAAGGTGAAAGCCTATTTGAAGTTGCAAATTGAAACTGATGGAAAACTCTCCATAATAACATTATTATGTTTTGACCAATTTGGGCAAAAACTTCATGAAAATGAACAAAATAATAGATTCATTTTCTCTGAATTCTTTATTCTTTAGCACAATGCTCATTTCTGCTCTATCTAGTAAAATGAAATAAAAAATAGAATGAATTTAAAATGGACATGGTATCAGAATTTGAGTGTTAATTATAAAAAGCTCAGATTATGCATTATGTGTGCAGAGAATGTGAAATTGATATATTTCTTATTGAATATAAATTATGTATTTAATAACAAATATATTTCTAATATAATATTAGCTGTAGTATAATATGTATTTAGTATATATTTACTCATTTATTATTTAAAAATATTTCCTAAATTTCCAAACTGCCCTGGCTGGTAGAGCTCAGTGGATTGAGCACAGGTCCAAGAACCAAAGGGTAGCAGGTTCAATTCCCAGTCAGGGCACATGCCTGGGTTGCAAACCAGGTCCCCAGTAGTAGGCACTCAAGAGGCAACCACACATTTCTATTTCTCTTTCCCTTCCCCTCTTTGTGAAAATAAAATAGATAAAATCTTTAAACCATTTTTAAAAATAATATCCCTAAATTTGCAAACTATATATTAACAAAATACTGGAAGATCATTTATTATTGTGGTAGACTGATAACAATTCTGTACAGCTTCATATATTTTTCTGTTTCAAATGTGGTTCTGAAGTTTCTTTCTTCAATATGTAGAGTAAGTTCTGTCACATGTTGATTCTTGGCTATCCATGACTTACTTTGACTAACAACAAATGGTGGAATTGATGTGATAGTTCTGAATCCAGACCAAAGATAGCATATTTCCAATCTTTCTTTTAGATCACTAGCTGCATGACGAGCAAAGGTCCACACTAACCTGATCGAAGATAAGATATAACAGGAAACACAGTGAAATCAGCCTGGCTGTCCTGACAAAACTTCACAGATATGAGAAGGTTCATCTCACATAAACAATACAATCTATTTTGCACACAGGCGAAAACAGACACATGAAGATTCCTCACTGAGTCCAGCTCAGATTAAAAGAGAAGCCACTCTGATCCATTGATTTATGGGCAGTGCACATTAATGGTGATGATGGCTAATTCATGTTATTTGTTCTCTTGTCTGTTGTGGTAAAACATACATAAATTTAACTCTTTTAAATGTTTATGTGTACAATTCTGTGGAATTAACCACATTCATATTGTTGGGCAACCGTCATCAGCATCCATCTGCAGAATATTTTTATCACCCCAAACTGTATCTCTTGTAATGAATAAAGAATACTTCTCCAGCACCTTCTCCTCTAAACTCCTGCTGAGTTTTACTGTTTAAGCATTTGCAAGTACCTATTATAAGTTGAAGTATATACTGGTCGCCCTTATCTTCTGTCTTATTTTACTTATCATAAAATTATCAAATTCCATCTGTGTTATAGCATGTATATGAATTTCACCCCTTTTTAAGTCTGCATTATATTCCAATGTATTCATAAATCACTTTTTGGTTTTCTACTCATTTACTGACTGATACACGGGTTATGCATCTTGTAACTATTGTGAATAATGCTGCCATACACATTGGTGTACAAATGTTTGAGTCTCAACTTTCTTTTGTGTATGTACCTAAAGGTGGAACTGCAGGGTCATTGGGTAATTTTCTATTTGTTTATGTTTTTTAGAAAGTGCCATGACATTTTCTGCATTGGCTAAACTAGTTACATTCCCATCAGGAACAGGCAAACATTCTAATTTCTCTACATTCTTGAGTAGTCAGTTTTTGTTTTGTTTTTGTATTTGCTTTTTCAATAGTAGTCAATCAAATAGGTGTTTTGAAAATGTTAACACTTGTTTTGTGGCCTATCATGTGCTCTATGCCTCTATGAGGGAGAATGTTTCATATGCACTGGAGAAAATGTGCACTCTGCTGTTGTTGGATGGAGTGCTCTGTATATTTGTACATCTGTTAGTTACAGTTGATTTATAGTGTTAGTCAACACTGTATTTCCTTACTGCTTTTCTATCTTCTTCCTATTATTAAAAGTCAATTATTAAAGATTTCAACTCTTATTAAAACCTCTTCTCCCTTGAATTATGCCAAAGTTTGTCTCCTATGTTTTAGAGCTATGATGTTAGGTACATGTATGTTTACTATACCTGTTTATATCTTTGTGGTGAATATTGCAACCATTCTTATTTAATACAGAGATATAAATAAGGTGGTCTTTTTCAGTGTTTCTGTTCAATATTTTAGAAAATATCTTGTGGAAGCAATGCAACATATAAATATAAAAAAACAAAAACAATCAAAATTGAGAAGTAAAAAAAATTCTGCAATTTAAAGAAAATAAGAGGATTAATACAATTCCTTATCAAGATTTACTGGTATTATATTACCAGTAAATTTATATTACCAGTAATATAAATTTTCTAAAGATAAAGAAAGAGTAGTATCCAAATTATTGGTCCAGGTCAGCTTTTCCTTAATAACAGGAGTGTGAAAACTAACATGAGTGCAAATGCAGTGGGATTCGTGTAATTGGAAACAAGTAGTTTTACAAGTTTCCCCAGCCCTACTGCCCCCACTTCCACCGTCAATCCCCCCCCCACCAATGTCTGCGCTCATGAGTCCCCTAGTCCTGTTCTTTGGCTTGGCCCTTCCCTTCCTTTCCCCTATTATTGCCCTCCTCCCTCTCCTCTTGTCACTGTCAGTTTGTTCTTTATTTCCATGTCTCTGGTTCTATTTTGCTCACTTGTTGATTTCATTGATTAGGTTCCACTTGTGGGTGAGACCATGTGGTGTTTGTCTTTTACTGCCTGGCTTATTTCACTAACATAATGCTCTCCAGTTGCATCCACGTTGCCTTAAGGGTTTCAGTTTCTTCTTTCCTTCTGCTGCATAGAATTCCATTGTGTAAATGTACCACAGTTTTTTGATCCACTCACTTACTGATGGGCACTTAGACTGTTTCTAGCATGTGGCTATTATAGATAATGCTGGTATGAACATTGGGGTGCATAGGTTCTTTTGAATTGGTGCTTCTTGATTCTTAAGGCATAATCCTAGTAGTGAGATCACTGGATCAAGGGCAGTTCCATCTTTAGTTTTTTGATGAAATTCTATACTGTTTTCCACAAGGTTTTGATCTCTAAAATATAGAAAGAACTTAGATGACTCCACACCAGGAAGACAAACAACTCAACTAAAAACTCAAAAGACTTGAACAGATACTTCCTTTTCCAAGGAAGACATACAGAGGGCCCAGAGACATAAGAAAGGATGCTCAGCATCACTAGCCATCAGAGAGGTGCAAATTAAAACCACAATGAAATGCCACTTCGCACCTGTCAGAATGGCCATCATAAACAAATCAAGAAACAACAAGTGCTGGTGAGGTTGTGGAGAAAAGGGAACTCTAGTGCACTATTGGTGGGAATGCAGACTAGTGTACCCACTCTGGAAAACAGTGGTGTTTCACTTTTCTTCAAAAAGCTAAAAATGAAACTGCCTTTTGATGCAGTGGTTCCACACTTGGGATTATACCCTAAGAATCCTGAAACACCAATTCAAAATAACCTGTGAATGCCCATGTTCATAGCAGCACAATTTATAATAGCCAAGTGCTAGAAACAGCCTAAGTGTCCATCAGTAAATGAGTGGATCAAAAAATGTGGTACATTTACACAATGGAACACTACACAACAGAAAGAAAGAAGGAACTGGAGAGTATTATGATGAGTGAAAAAAGCCAGGTGGTGAAAATACCAAATGATTTCACCCATAAGTGGAATGTAATCAACAAAACAAACAAGCAAGCAAAAGAGAACCAGAGACCTTGAAATAAAGAACAAAGTGACCAGAGTGGAGGGGGAGGGGAATAAAGGGGAAAGAAGGGGAAGGTGCAAATCAAGGAACATGTATAAAGGACCCATGGGCAAGGGCAGACCATGGAGTGGGGATTGACTGTGGGGGCCTGGGATGGAGGGTACAGTTGGGTGGGGAAAGGGAGAGCAACAGGGAAAAATGTGGGGCAACTGTAACTGAACAAGAATAAAAAAGTACTAAACTGTACAGGAAACACTATATTAGATTTGAAAATGAATACAAAATGTGGATTATTAATTGGCAATAAAGTAGACATGCCAATAAAGTGGAGCATGTCTTAAAATCAAAAGGCTGTTATGTTGTATATAGCGGAATATGCATGGTTAAGCTAAAAATGGCAACACTTCAATTAATAAAGTTTTGTGTCAAATAGTTGCATGATCAGGGGTAAGTATGGGTGTGGGTGTCTCCAGTATATAATCATAAAACACTAGAAACAGTCTTCTTAAAAACAAGAAAAATCACAACACACCTACTCTAAAAAATCCATTGGATAATGTTTTGCATGTCCTAGGAAATCATTATGATAAAATAAGTAAACTATTTATAATATATAATTATTAAAAAGTACTACACAAACTCTCATTATATTTATGATTATTTATCTCCATAGAATCTAAGGGCATTTATTAGAGGTAATGATAGAGTTCACCAAGAGTTTGGAAATATGACTAATATACCAAGAAAAATTTAAATTCTATTTGGCCCAGGGCTAGACTGTGCTTTTAGAGAATTCTATTTGCTTCCCAATAAATATAGACCTATACTTCTACATGTGTTTCTTCTAGATATTTGCACCAATTGCATGCTATTTCTAAACCAAATTACATACCTTATTTAGTATTTAAAAGATTTTTTTATTGTATGTTTGACTTTCAAAAAATTTTAGAATAAAGAGAATTAACAAGTATTTCTCCATGGTATCTTATTTTTAGAAACATAACTGACATTCAATGACATGTAGGGAACATTTAAATAATAGTATGTTACTATTTATTGGATACTTCTCAATCTTTTAAATTTCATTTCCATTAACTACCTTAATATATCTTTGATTTATGACACTGTCAATAAAGTACTTGATGCTAATCATGATTAGCTGTTGAATTAATGATCTATTCTAATGTACATTATAGACAATTTTCTAGTTGATAATGATGTTTATTAACTATGCAAATATTTGTACAATGAGTGGATTTCCAAGGTAAAATCACTTATTTAAAAATCATGAGAATGATTTTTGTCAGAATATTCTGGCAAGTAATAGAGACTTACCTTCAAATGTTATGCTTTTAATATCTTTTCATATTAGTAAACTTATCACAAAGGACCTATCTGTTTAAAAAATCAAAATAATATAAATAATCAAATGTCTTTGTATTCAAATTCCATCCAACTGTATCATGTATGCTCTTTATGAAAGCATTCACATAAAGAACATAATGACTGTATTATAAATTAGTATACTGACATCTTTAGGTAAATTTGTCTGATTTTTTCTTTATTTCAAAATAAGTTTAACCAGGTATATTACATGAAAGAGATTTACAACACTTAGCTAAGAATTCTAATTTTACATAATAATATAAATAAAACACTTCTTATTTATAGCAAATAACAGAATGTAAACAATTTTTAGTATTTAGGCTTGAAAAAATGCTAAAACCTTCAGAAATGAAAATAATGTCAAAACCGACATTACAATATTCTATTACAAAGAATAACTATAACTGCATTCTAGGCCTTTTATCATTTCCATGCAGTTGAAGTTTTATTAATTATTATTAGTTTTTCTTTATCAAGAATTCATAAAACACTGTATTATCTACAGTTAATACTGTAATTTTTCAGAGTGGAACATTTGATTGAAAATAATTACCCATATTTTAATTCCTCTCTACGGTTTTATGACAGCACAGTAACTGATTATTTTGGTGTTAATGTAAACTGAGAGCTCCTTGTACAAATTGGTTTTATTATTAACCCTTGGAAATCTTTCAGATTGTTTTATTGATTTTATAGGTAGATACTGACATTAATTGCAAATGGAACTTTTCACATTGTATATTTATTTATTTATTTGTTTGTTTTTAAATATTGTATTGATTTTTTAGACAAAGGGCAAGGGAGGGAGAAAGAGGAAAACATCTATTGGCTGCCTCTCCTTACATACCCCGACCGGGTACCAAACCAGCAGTCCAGGTGTATGCCCTGTTTGGGAATCCAACCGGAAACCTTTTGCTTTGCAGTAGGAAACCCCAACATAGTAAATATGGTGCTGCTATTTAAAAATACAATGATGTAGTGAATGATAAAGAAAATTGTTAAAATATCCTTCCTAATCACTTTCCTAATCACAAATAGGAATGTCAACCCTTGTGCATGTGAATCTTTTTAAATTTGGTTAATTTTTTATAAGTAAAACTTATATTTGGATGACAAAAATTACTCCAAGCATAGAAAAGGAAATACCAAATTGCACTTCAAAAAGATTTTTAGCAATTTTTCCATCTGATTATAAGTTTTGAAAATAAGTTTTAGCTATAAATTGGTCTAAACAGAATTTTTTCAATATATTAGCCCATTAAATGAATAACATTATACTTTATTTAAATAAATTTTTATTCCCTTGTAAATTTATGGGATGCTAAGTTTTTATCTTTGGAAGACTAATTTTTTAAAAATCTTTAATATTTTATGCTGTATTTTTCAGGTATTTTATGAACACATGAATTTGATAACAATATATATGTCAATATATCTAATATTTTCTTCTAATCTGAAATAATTTTTAAAATATTGCTTTATTGTATTTTTCATTTAAAAAGTTTTATTGGTGATTTTGTTTGTTTGTTGTAATGCTTTCAAATAGTATTTATAACCTGGGGTTTCATAGCTTTTAAGTAATCAGCTCTGACTCATTTTTATTGTTTTTTATATTTCATACTTAATTATCATTTTAATTTTTTATCTGAAATTCTATTGACTTTACATTTTTGACTGTACATTTTAAGACTGAGACCTACTCAGAGGACTATAGAATACTTCCCCTCCCCTCACACTTCACAATTGTATTATTTAGGGGTTATTTATAGCAGTTTCTTTTTACCTACTACATCGTGGCTGTATCAAGAAAAAAATTGTTAAGTACACCATAAGGCAAAAACTACAATTTGTAGAAACAAATCAGCCAGTAGAATCAGACAAATCATGGATGTTGAAATTATCAGGATGGGAATTTTAAACAACTATGATTAATTTGCTAAAGGTGCTAATGGCAAAGTTTGCAGCATGCAAGAACACATAAACAATAAATGCATAGAAATTAAAATACTAAGAAAGAATCAGAAATAAATTTCAGTCACAAAAAGTATGGTAACAGTAATGAGAACTGCTTTTGACAGTCTCTTTAGTACATTGAAAATTACTGAGGAAAAAAATCTATAATTTATAAGATATATCAAGAAATCTTGGCTGTGGCCTGGTAGCTCAGTTGGCATGAGCGTTTTAGCAATAAACCAAGGTTGCAGGTGCTATCTTCAGTTGGGTCCCATTCAAGAATCAACCAATGAATGCATTAATAAGTGGAAAACCAAGTTGATGTTTCTCTCCTAAAATCAATAATAATAATAATAATAATAATAATAATAGAATCCTCAAAAAACAAAAAATAAAACAAAAAATGAAAACATATGTTAAACAATGTCCAAGAAGCATGGGGGCAATTGTGGTTTACATAAAAATAATGGGAATAGTAGAAGGAGAACAAATTAAGTAAATATTTCTAAAAAGTATTGACAGAAAATTCCCCCTGAATTAATGTCAGACACCAAAACACAGATCAGTTGAGAAAACACCAAGCAGGATAAATGTCAAAAGAACTCTACTTCAGTATAACCTTTATAAATTAAAGATGATAAATACAGATGTAAAAAATCCCAAAGAAGTTTAAAATTAAAAAAAAAAAACTTATAGCCCTAGTTATGTGGCTCAGTGGATTGAGTGCCAACTTGTTAATCAAAAGGTCACCAGTTCAATTCCCAGTCAGGGCACATGCCTGGATTGCAAGTCAGGTCCCCAGTAGGGGGCATGTGAGAGGCAACCACACATTGATGGTTCTCTTCCTCTCATTCTTGCTCCTCTCCTCTCTCTAAAATAAATAAATAAAATCATTTTTAAAAATCCTACTTATAGAGGAAGAAAGATAAAAATTGGATGCTATTTCTCAGACACCATGCAAACAAGAGGACAATAGGTGACATATTTAGTATTGAAAGAAAACACCAACTTAAGATTCTTTACTTTGTAAAATTATTCTGCAAAAGTGAAAACGTAAAAAGAACTTTCTCAGATAAATAAAAATGAGAGAATTTGTAGTTGCAGACTTCAACACCCCTTTTTCAGAAGCGGAGAAACCCAGCAGGCAGAAAATCAGTAAGGACATGGTTGAACTCAATGCCATTAATCAACGGGATATAATTGACATCTATAGACTATTTCATCCAACTACAGCAGAGTGCACATTTTTTTTTCAAGCTTACATGTAACATTCATGAAAAATAGACCATGCTCTAGGCAATAAAATAAACCTTAACAAATTTAAAGCAATAGAAATTATACAATGCCTGCTCTTATACCATATGGAGTTAAACTAGAAATTAAAAACAGAAAAAAATGGAAAATTCCCAAATAACTGGAAATTAAAAAATTCACTTCTAAATAATACATGCCTCAAAGAAGTTATCTCAAGAGAAATTAAAAAATTTTTGAACTCAATTATAATGAAAACACAACTTATCCAAAACTGTATTATAAAGTGTAAGCAATGCGTATAAGGAAATTTATTCTTTTGAATGCTGATATAGTAATTTCTCAAAATTGTTAAAAGTTTTTTAGAAACTGTAACCTTAAGCATAACAACAAATAATGAAACCAATTTTACTTTTAGCATATTTCTGGTCACAATAACATCACAAAACTTCTAAATAAGGAGTCAAAATACTTCTAATGTTAGATACTGAAATCAATATGTGCTATGCATATATTTAAGAAAAATTAGTAAAAATAAGATGATTCAAGTTCAGGTTTGTGGGTGACTGGAGCTTATCCTAGTGCTCGGAGTGCCAGGCAGAAAACAACCCTGGAACAACTCTATTTTTCCATCACGTGACAGACTCACACAAACACTCACACTCACTCATATCGGGATCATTTTGACATACCAGTCACTCAGATGTACACATTCTGGGCATGTGGGAGGAAACCAGAGTACCCAGAAATATCTAAGCAGATATGGGGAGAATATGCAAATTCCACACCAACATGGTGCCAGCCAGGGGTCAACTATTTTTCTCATCAATGTTATTACAAAATGCTGTTGAACAAAACATTTCTATTCAAGAACCTGCTATTTTGCAAAATATGAAAGATCTAAAATAAAAGTCTAAGTTTTTACCTTAGGAGATTAAATCCTAAATCAGCAGAATTAGGAAATAAGAATTAGAGTGGAAGTCAATAAAACTGAAAACAGAAAATCAATAGATAAAATCAATGTAAACAAAAACTAGTTATTTGAAAAGATCACTTAAAATCATAGACCCCTCAACAGGCTAAGAAAAAAAAAAAGAAGAGGCTGGATAACTAAGAAAAAAAAGAAGAGAGAGAAATTACTAATACCATAAATGAAAGCGAGAACACCATAGCAGCAAACATAGACATTAAAAGGATAATAAAGAAATGCTATGGATAACTCTATGGCTACACATTTGATGACTTACATGAAATGGACCAATTTCTTGAAAGATACAGCCTGCCAAAATTCACATCAAAGACATGTACAAACTGAATAAATCTGTATCTACTAAAATTGATCAAGACTCTCTACAAAAACCTATAGCCAACATCCTTCTTAATGGTGAGAAACAAAGATTTCCAGTAAAATCAGACACAAATCAAGGGTGTCCTCTCTCAACACTCCTTTGTGTTGCACAGGAAGTGTTAGCTAATGCAATAAGGGAAAAAAACAAAACAAAAGAAAAAATAAAACAAAAAGAAATGCAAGAATCAAGATTAAGAAAGAAGGCAAAAAACTTTCTCTGTTCACAGATGACATGATCAGCTATGTATAAAAGTCAAAAGAATTAACAAAAAATCTTCTGAGACTAGTAAGAGATAATAGCAAGGATGCATGAATACCAGGTCAATATACAAGTCATCTCTTTTCCTATACATCTGTAATCTCAAAAAAGTTTCACCACATTTTGTTTAGATATTAACAAAATGATCCTAATGTTTGTAAGGAAAGACAAAAGATCCTGAATACCCAACATAATATTGAAGAAAAATAAAATTGATTATCTGATGCTACCCAACTTCAAGACTCACTATGAAGCTACAGTAATAAAAACAGTGTTGTGTTAGTAAAAGAGTAGACAAACATATCAACAAAAAAGTGCAGAAATAAACATCCACAAATATAGACAACTAATCTTTGACAAGGGATCAAAGACAATATAATGGAGCGCAGATAGTTTCTTCAAAAATTGTGCTGGAATAACTGGACATCTACATGGAAAAAAAATAAACCTAGACACTGACCTTACATCTTTCACAGAAATTAACTCAGAATTGATAATTGACCTAAAGGTAACACTGAAAACATTAAACCTCTTACACGATGTGCCATGGCAGGTGTGGCTCAGGGGCTTGAGCATTGTCCCGCAAACTGGAGGGTTGCTGGTTCAAGTCCTGTCCACAGGCTTGAGAGAGGCAACCAATCAATTTTTCTCTCCCTCTCTTTCTCCCTCTATTTCCCTCTCTGTAAAAATAAATATATATAATCTTTAAAAAATACTCAGAAATATGGGAGAAAATTTAGATAACTTTGTGCATGGTGGTACCCTTTGAAATGTAAACAAAAGACCCAATCAAGGAAAAAATAATTGATAAAATGGACTTCAAAATTAAAAAATGTATGTTCTTCAAAAGAAAATGTCAAGGAAATGAGAAGTCAAGTGACAGAATGGGAGAAACTGTAGTAGTGTTGTTTATAATATACAAATGATTCTTAAAATTCAGTGTCAGGAACATAAACACACTTAAACTGGGTCAAATTCCTTACCAGATATATCACCAAATATACAGATGGCAAACAGACACAAAAAGTTACACCATATCATATTTCATCAGGGAAGTGAACATTGAAGCAATGAGATACCACTACACGTCTATCAGAATAGCCACAATTCCAGAACTCTGACAGCAAATGCTAATGAGGATGTATTGAAACCCAGTCTCTCTTGCACTGTTTGCTGGTAGGAATACAAAATGGCACAGCCATTTTTGGAAGACACTGTGGCTATTTCTTATGAAACTAAACATACTATATCATACAGTCTAGAAATTGTGCTGCTTGGTACTTGCTTAAAGTATTTTAAAACTATGTCCATACAAAAACCTGGCAGTGAATATTAATAGTAGCTTCATTATAATTGCTGAAACTTGGAAGCAAAAGTGATGGTGAATGTCTAAACAAGCTGTGGTACATTTATTGGAATGGAATATTATTCAGCAAAAGGAATTGACCTATCAAGCAATGAAAATACATGGCAGAATCCTACATGCATATTATTAAGTGAAAAAAGCCAATTTGTAAAGGCTATATACTATATAATTCCAAATGTATGGCATTCTAAAAAATGCAAGACTATGGCTGCAATAAAAAAAAGCATAGTTATTTCTGCAGATAGTGACAGAGAGGAGTAAACAGAGCATAGAGAATTTTGGGGGCAATGAAAATATTCTCTGACATTATAATAATGGAAGTATGTAATCTTGCAATTGACCCATATCATCTCCAATACTTGTTTTTACTAGGTAAATAATTTTTACCTTTATAATAGTAATAGTAAATCTAATTGTGGATAATTTAATTCTTTTGAATTTGAAAACTGTTAAGTATTTCTCATATATCTTGTGTAAGATTTTCTAAATCACTACCTAGGAAAAATAGAAGTCATGTGCATTTCTGATGAGGTTATTATTGTGATATATGACTGTAAGTTTTAAAACTCTTAACTGTGTTTTATTTTGCTTTGTTTCACAAAATGTCAAAGTGAAATGATCAATAACTGTAATACACTACTGAATGAGATAATAGATTAACTCCATTTGAGCAAGGTATTACTAATAACCATTTATATTTCTGTAAATAAATATGCCACTATAATGACAGGCAGTGACACAGGGTTAGTGTAGACATTTATTTACTCAGTACAAATCTGCCTGTGCTTATGTTCACCTTTCTCTGAATATGAATATAAACATTATATTCAACTCAAACCTTGTACTTATTACACTTCTGTACCTCCATTAATGCACAAAAATAAAATGGAATGTGTCACAATGTCTTTTCTACCACTTTTACTGTTTTATCTTTTATGACTATAGAAGATACTAAAAATATTCATCTGTGTTGTTACACTTAAAAGTTTTGAGATTTGGAATCAAGCTGAATTATTTTGCTTTATTTATTATTTTCTTGTCTAATACTAAGTAATCCCTCATTAATTATATCCATGTAAAGAGTTTATTAATTCAGTTAATTAAAAACATGTTTTTGGAGCATGTAATATTGGAGTATAAAATATTACATATAATTATATTATAATACAATGGATAAGCTGTGGTCTTGATCCAAAGGCAGTGATAGTTTGATTCCAGGCATACACACACACACACATACAAGTAATTGCAATAAGATATAGAGACTATTAGGATAGGGAACTACATTAGAGCCTGAAGAGATTATGGAGGGGGTGCTGAATATTGTTCCATGGTGGTGCTATTTCACTTCTAGTGAGCTAAAGTGTTCATGCCCAAACATACATGTCTGTGTGTTACTAAGAAACTTACCTGTCTTGATTCCATAGGTTTTACCAAGTTGGGGCCTCATCTGAAATATAGGAAAACTGAAGTTAGTTCATAATACTTCCATGTTGTATGGACTGAAAAGCTCACACAGTAGCATTACAAAAGCTTTCAATAGTTCAATCTTATATTCATTACTCAGTTATCAAGCCAAATTAGACCAAATTCAAAACCATTACTGGAAATACATAAGATGATTGCATAGTGAACTCAGTAAGTACAGTATCTTACCAGTATAAGTATTGATTTTCCTAATAAAATCACTGAATGAAAGTCAAAATATGAGGATTTATAAGAATGTTTTATTTAAATAATAAATATTTTTGTTCATCTTGGAAGTGTTAATGTGCTTTATCTGTTGTTAATGTCAGCAAATTTAAGTGCAGTTTTCAAGGAAAGAATGATTATTTTCAATTTAAAGAACTATTACTTTGATAGTTGATTAAATTTCAGAGGTAATGACCTTAATAATCAAAACCAACATAAAGATAATGGCTTCAATAATGTAAGATTTCCTTTTAATTTCTATGCAGTTTGTAGAAAAAAATAGAAGACCTCAACATCCAAACTTCTCTTTGAAAACTTTTACAAATGTTATACTATATATTTTTGAGAGTGCTCCAAGACAAAAATTGTGAAAATGACCTTTACTTTTATGCTTTTATTTTCTTGATGTGTTAGCTTGGGTCATCATTTTATGCACTATTTATACTCCTTTTTATGGGAAAGCTGACCTTTACTGGAAATTAGATATGAACAGAATACAAATGTGCAAGCATACTTCTTATACACTTGAAAAAAATCAAAGGAATGATAAACAGATAAGGAGAGTATCTGTGAAAGATGCCATATAAAGTGTATCTTTCAGGTTACAGTTTATAAAAAACAATTACAGCTTTGTAGTTCTCTAGGATATTCTATCAGTGCTTGAAATGAAATAAGATGAGGCTGGCACTAACATGCAATACCCTTGAACAAATAACTCTAAATGGTGTTAATACAATGTAATAATTATAAATGTTGTATTTAAAATTATACTAAATTAGAGTGCATTTAAAATATACAAAAATAAAATATGCAAATAAAGCTTACACTCCCTGATTGGTCAGTAAAATAAAAGTGAGAAAACTTTAAATCAGGTCAAAGACAATAATGAAATGAAATAATGACAAAATAAAGTTGATTGATTGCATACTAAAATTGTTCCTAAAATTAAACAGTATTGAAATTAGGAGAGACTTAGAATGACCATGGATTAATTAAAATAGTAGATATAATACTGATATTCTAAAACTATATTATTTTCATTAAAAAGTAGAATCTTTAATTGATAAAAATTTGAATGAGTGTACTGGGCTGATGAAAGATTTGAAATCCTGTCAAGGATAACCTTTTTAAAAAATATTTCAGTTGCTATGTAAACATAAACAAATAAATTAAAAGAAATAATCATTTATTTAAAATTTCTCACTTCAGTTTTTCGGTGTGTCAGAAAATGCATTTGTCTATCAAAATACATTCTGCTTGTACTTGAACAATGATGAAAATAAAATAAAATAAAGACATTCTGCTTCTCTTTGTGGAGTAGAGAACATTCCAAAGCTAAAGTTAGACGTGACCATGTGAATAAATTCACACCAGTGGAATTTGTGGAGAATAATGCCTGCTTGCTCTAAGCCTACGGACTAGGAAAGCTGTAGCCAGAATGACCTTGAAAGTCATATCTTGAAGTTGACTGAGAAATCAGCAAAGGGTACAGCTCCTGTAGTCTTACATCCAGAATTTGATATGGGTGAAACAAACTATGTACATAAAAATAAATGTAAACATATTTATACATAAATTATATATATATATTCTTGATTTTTCAGTTTCTTTTTAATGCTCAAGTTCTACTTGAACTGTGGATATCATTTTTTCTTTTGTTACTTGTATAATGACATTTTTCTTTAACTACTTTTCTGAAAATCACTTGCTTAAAAGCCCATTGCTCTCTTAAAAGTCCTTTAAATCTCAAGGCAATTACAGAATTGTTGACATTGATTCCTCATGCCTGAATGAAGCTCTTCAGATTGAGTTAATAAAACAACTCCTGCCTGGAATCTTCCTTGACACGTGCTGAGTCAGTAAAGCACTGACCTTAGTATAGCCGGTGTATGGATGGTTATTAGTATCGTCCCTATGCTTCTAAATAAGGTCTAAGGTTGGACACACGGTCTTGAAGAACATTACAGCTGTGTTAGATAGATGCATTTTTCATCATTTACATGTATAATTTTCACAAAACCAAAGATTGGATGTTAATATAAGGGAAGCTAAGAATGACAGGAAATAGAAGGAAATGTGTTTCCTGAGGAGGATTAGGGGTGGAATAGAAAACAGAGTGGAATAAAAATATTGAAAAGTTATAAATGATCATTCAGAGTCAACATTTTTTGTTGACAAAAGTGACAAAACAAACAAAAGGCAACTACTACTAAAATTGGTCTTTAATGTATTAAACTACATTTATAACCATTAAGTTAAACAATGTTAAAATTAACTTTTGACCTTTTAAAACTGTATTTTCAAAATCTTCCTCTCTTCATTTTTTTCTAATAAAATAAAATTTCATTAGTATTTAGATGTATACATTTTTATATAGAGACAATACTCAATGTTTTATCTCAATTTTATCTAAGAAAAACTACTCAATGTTTTTGAATATTATTTTTCTTGAATTCAAAAGCCTTAAAAGATGTAAAATATTTCACACATAGTTCAATCTTTCACAAGGCTACATTGTTTTTGTGAAAAGTTTGGTAGGCTTGTCACCACACCTTAATATTTTGAGTGATTGGACTTAACATTATGTTTGTTTGGTCAAAAAAATGACAACACTTCACAGTCACTTAATTTCTCAGTGGAAACAGGTAGCTACACTGAAGAATTTTTACACCATAGTAGAGGTGGTGGTGTAGTGTGAGTATAGTCTCATTCAAAATAAATGCATACTTAAATTTGTGTCTATAGTTAGACACATTGGATGGATGTGGAAACATCATCTTAAAACAAAACTAAAGCAAATGAATAAAATTATAAAGGTCAAATATACTTTGGCATTTTTAGAGAAAAATGTTAAATATGTTTAGGTTCATATTGAAATATCATAGAATATCACACTTAGAACAATATTTTATTAAAGACTATAGTACTGCACAAGCTATGATTAAATTGTAAAACATCCTGCCATTATTTAAAATGAAGGTCGTGGTACTCAGCAGTAGCAGAGAATTATTAATTGCAAAGCCTTTGCATTTCTGCCCTGTCAATCAGTACAAGTCACAAGTCAAACAACTGCTTAGCATAGGAATCAAGGTCAAAGAGAAAAATAACTTCTGCTTAGCTATGATAATGTATATTTTCTCTTCTTTTTTATACTGGAAAATAAGTACTGAATGGTTCTTATCATGTTTGAAATTCAATTTGTATATGTATGCTTACCACTAAGTTAGCACTCTAGTGTTTTTTTAATTTTCAACTGTTTATTCTGTGAATATATACTTTGTTTTTACCATGTTCAAATTCCTTCCTGTCCTACTGCATTATACCATATCAAACACTCTCCTGGTATCCCTGAATGGCAAAAATAAAAATAATTGATGCCCATTACGTATATTTAAAAATTGGAGAAATATGCTGTTCACAATAAGATAAAGTTCAGAATCTAGATGAAACTTTTTTTCATGAATACTCTTGTTTGTGTTGTCATAGTTTTGGGGGGTTGAAAAAACAACTGCATTCACACTATTACTCAGAGTGGAATAAATAAATTTTATTAGATATATTTTGTGTGATATAATGTTACCAAGTTTGTCCATGCTTGGTAAAGAATATTAAACCTGATTTTGAGATTAATATATGCAGATATTAATGCGTTAAACCTACTGTATCCATAAGTCTGTATTTTAAAGAGACTGCAATCATTTTATTTATGAGCTGAATATAGATATACTCTTATAGCTAACAGCTCTTATGTGACGCTCTATGATGAAACAATGTCTCTTTTTTTTCACTTTCAAAGTGCTACATAAAGTTCAGCAGATCATTGCACTTCTAAACACAGCCTGCAAAATGCCTTTCTTGTATATTCAGATAATATTACGGCTTTACATATGTGGTATTATACTGATGCCTGCTAATGCCAAAGGCTACACACATGTCAAACTGTTTAAACAATCTAAACAGGTATATGCAAACCTGGCTGCACATTCTAGTGTAAAGATCACAAAAGAATCTAGATTATTTATTTGCCACGCTGAGTACATGATATTAACCTATTATATTTTAGTGTTAAAAATAAACTGTGGCAAAAATAATTGCTTTAACTCCTTCAAGTTCATTCAAAATATTCATATACAATCCAAAAATCTACAACAGACATTTACAGTTTCAAAGAAAAGCTTTAAGTGGAATATATTAAATTATAGATTGATTGCAATTTGGTAGATCCTAATGAATAAGCCTAGAAGATGAAGCTTTATTACTGAGGTTAAATGTTATATCTATTATATGCAATATCAACTTTTCATCTATTTCTAAAATATCTGCTACAGGAGACATCTTTTCCTCTATGTAAAATATCTTCTACAAATCTTAAATTCTGTATCAGTACTTTTAGAAAGATAATTGCTTTAGAGGTTAAACACTTAATCTGATCACTTTCCTATAGTGTCGGAAGAGTTTTTAATGGTAGGCAATAAATAGTTACCAGTTTACTATTCAAATAAAAACATAAGTTATACATTTAATTTTTAAATACTTGACATTTTAAGGTTAATATTTTTTAGAGCAGATTTAGGTTTAGAGGAAAATTGAACATAAAGTACAGGGTGTTCTATCTCATTTAGTCTTTCTCCTTGACCTCAGTCTGTCCTGTTATTAACTTGTTGCATTGATACGGTAAGTCTGTCTCAACTGATGAACTGATATTTTCTGTTGTTTTGAACATAAGCCATACTTTTATAAGGATTCACTCTATTGCACTGTTATATGAGTTTTCCTAGATGCATAATGTCAGGGATCTACCATTAGAGTATCATGCATAATATTTTAAGTATCCTAAAAATCCCTTACATTCACATATTTATCCCTACTCTCTCTATACAGCTCTTGGCAACTACTGATCATTTTATTATCTCTACAGTTTTGCCCTTTCCAGAATGTCATACATTGTAACCATGCATTCTTTATAGCCTAGGTTCTTTCAATAAGCAGCACACATTTAAGTTTTCTCCATGTCTTTTTTTTGAAAGCTCATATATTATTGCCTGAACAATATTGCATTATAGGAATGAACTGTGGTTTGTTTCTTCATCACCTACAGGATGACATCTCTGTAGTGTCCAATTTTGGCAAATATGGAAAGCAACAAATATTTATGTGCAGGTTTATGTGGACATACTTTTCAACTCTATTGAGTATACTTAATACTGAGATTTCTGTATCATATAGTAAGAACATATTTAATTCTGTGAGAAAATGCTAAGCTGTCTTCTAAAGTGACTGCATCATTTTGCTTCCCCTTCAGCAATGAGAGCTCTTGTTTGATGCAGGCACCAGCCCACAGTGTCTGCATCATTATGGATGAAATGAGACATTCACATGAACTACTGAGTCTGGTGGAGGAAAAGGGACAGCATGGCTTTTCTCTCTAAGGGAGCAAAAGCTTTGACCCTTGCTGAGACCGGCCTTTATTGGGTTTCTTGGCACATTACATGATGGTCCTCATTTACTATGCTTAGGTTTGATTTATGTGGTTTCCTTTTACAGAAAACAAAGGAGTCAATGCTGCTAATCACATCACAGAAGAGGGATATTTGCAAATAAAAAGGCAAAAGTGGATGAACCCATTACACTCATCCTTGGACGGTTTAGCATGGATTAGAGGAAGATACTTTGTAGTAAATGTCCTCAATTCAGGGTGAGGGAGTTTTGTAGCAAGAGCAAGACTCAAAGAGGCCTAGGCACATTGCAGGCCTGATTCCCCATGGGAGAACCTATCCATGGGTGTGGGTCCTGTGCATCTCCCAGTGGGAGCTGGACCCACACCACGCACAACGGTCTCCTACACTTGTTGTTCTACATCCTCACCACCATTTGATGTTGTCAGCATTTAGACTTGACCATTGTAATAAGTAGTGGTATCTCATCATTTTATACATTTAATTTTCAACACTTTTAATCTTATGTGTTTTAATCATGATTAATTTCTCTTTTTAAAATAGAGGAAGTGATTCTTGGGTGTCTTGTTCTTCTTACTAAATCATGTTTCCCCTACGTGGGGTTCAAGTGCTTATGAAAGCTAAGGATCATATAATAGTCCTAATTTGGGGTATATAAATAATCTAGTATGAATTATTTTGGTTATTGTACAATATTATTTTCCATACAGTGTTTTTCATAATGCTTTTGAATACACAGTCATTTTTTTCAACCAATAAATATTTATGTCATTACAAATATGTTCTAGACACTGTGCTAAGTACTGAAGGAACAAAGAAAAATAAAACAGAGCAAAAACAAAGCAATAAAAAAATAAGTCTTTCTAACTGGAAGACCAACTCTTAACAGCACAGATACCAAAATATACAAAAGGAAAATATATTTTTTAAAGATTTTATTTACTTTAAGAGAGAAGACAAGGGATGGAGAAAGAGAGGGAGAGAAATATCAGTGTGTGGTTGCCTCTGGAGTACCCCCTGCTGGGGATCTTGTCTGCAACCCAGGCACGTGACCTAACTAGGAATGGAACTGTTAACCCTTTGGTTTGTAGGACAGCACTCAATCCATTGAACCACACCAGCCAGGGTGGAAAGAAGATATTTTTACCTGGAGGAGATTAACAAACATACATGGAAAATAAGTTATAAAATTGTAAAATTGCCTGTTTCCCATAAAAGATCCATTAGATAGATCCAATTAAATATAAATGAATCAATATATACTATTGATTTACTGTCATGCATTTTCTTTTTCACAAACTTAAGTGCTGCATGACACTAGACAGTTATAAAAATCAATATTTATTTTTGATGATTTAGAGTATAATAGTTTCAGTATATTACTTAAAACATAATCCTATATAATCAGTATGTATCAGTGCATATTACTTCTGTATGAAAATCATTTACCTACCAGTTAACATCTAATGACATCTGTCAGTGTCCACAAGATAGGAGGGATTGTTCTAGGACTGGCCTTTGGCAAATCATGACCAGTGAGCCAAATACATCCTCAGGCTTCTTTTTAACATTGTTTTGTTTAAACGCATCCATACCTATTTGTTACTTATTGTCTATGACTACTTTTGTGCTGCAGTGTCCGATTGAGTACCCTTGGTGCAGATTATATTGGGTTAGAAAAGCCAACGTATTTTACAGAATACCTTGGCAAACTCATGGTCTCACATCTGGAAATAAAGAGAAACATAAGCTAGATCACTCTAAGGAGCTCTCTTTCTAGTTAAAGATCAAAAAGAAAACATCGATCTAATGCAATGAGATGCCTAAATAGGAGACGTAGGTGGGTGGCCTGCACAAATTACCTGAAGATGATTCCTGAAAGTTTTCCAAGCAAAAGTGATACCCTAAAATTTCATTTAATATCTATTAATATTATTTACTTTCAATCTTTCTTTTATAAACATGACCTTTTTAAAAAAAAGAATGATTTTTTTCCTTGTAAGATTAAATCTGATATAGCTTGAAACAAGCGACTTCTCCTTTAACTATTTTTGACTTATTAGCAGTTACATTGTTCATTAATTTTGGCTGAAATGTAATATTCATTTTGTGAATACACCACATTTTATTTATTTGTTTGAGATACAGTATTTATTATGTGAGTATTTCACAGTTTGATTGGTGTTTCTTTCCAAGTTTTTGCTCTCGTGAGCTATTGTTACATGTCTCCTGCAGTACGTATGCAATCATTTATTGTAGGTATAAACCTAGAAATGAAATTGATGTGTCAGTTTTCCCAGTGTTCATCTTGATAAACGTTTCACTCAAAACTATAATGGATATTGTGTTCAGCAAGAAATAAACTTGTCAGTTTATTAAACTGTTAAGATAATTAGGTTTTTGCCTAATTTTTGCCATCTTAATAAAATCTTTTTGTTACATGAACCGCTTGGCTTGAAGTAAATAGAAGAGACTATGGATTCTCATCTTACTCAATACTTATCTTTGATGCCGTGACAGACAGAATAGTGTCCCTTCAAATTGGTCCATGTTTTTAACCCCCAGGATTTGTACATATGTTATATTACAAGACAGGCGGGTAGATATATTGTTGCAGATGGAATGAAAGGGGCTAATTAGCTAGCCTTAACATAAAGAGATTTTCTAGAATTACTTGCAATGTATCTTAATTGTCTGTAATTTAATGTAGTCACAAGAAATCTGTATATGCAGGAAAGGTAGGTAAGAGAGTCACAGCCTGAGTGATGGGATGTGATAAGACCTGAAGGAAATCGCTGTCTTTAATGATGAAAGGGATCCAGGACCCAAGGAAGGCAGGTGAACTCTAGATGCTGTACAGGAGAGAAAAGTTCTTCTCTAGACTTTTCAAATAACTGTAATCCTGAAATACCCTAATTTGCCCTGTGAGACCCATTTTATATTTATAACCATCAGAACTCTTAAATACTAAATACATGTTGTGTAAGCTACTAAGTGTGTGGTAATGTTTCATAGCAGTAATGGGAAACAAATACATATGCCTATTTGTTTTTTACCAATTAAAAGGGTATACAATTTTATTTGACATTTGCACTGTTTTGAACTTCTCTAATCATTAGTCAGGTTAAATATCTCTTCAAATATGGATTGGCTATATGTGATTCTTTTTTGTGGGAAAATATCTCTTAATGATTTTGCTGATTTTCTCTTTACTTTTCTATAGTTTCTTATTTTCTTATGAAATTATGAGTCATTTACTCATGATAATTTCTAATGAAATTCTTACTCAATAATATTTTTGATTTAAAAATTAAAAATATCCCTACCAAGTGTATAACTATTTTATGCAATTTTCTTTGGATGTCTTTTTATGAGAAAAAGTTTTGATTTTAATGTTTACATATTCCCTGTTCAATTGGCAATTTAAGGTAGTACTTCTTAATCTAATATTAACCATAATTTCTACTAATGTATTTGAATTTTTTAAATCAAAATTAAAGTTATCTTCTATATGAAATTATTTTAGTACATATATAATGTGCATGCATTATATGCTTTTATTTGTCATAGACATAATCTCTTTTTTCTGTGATTCCATACATTAGATAAAGCTATCTCTCCACACTGATTCAGTGTATAAAGTATATCATAAGAGAAGATTCCAGTGAACTTTGGCCTTTGTATGTGTTCTCTACACACTTTTTTGGAATTAATCCTTGTCTTAAGTAGTAATATAAGTGTCTTAATCGCTATAGCTTCACAGAAATTCTTATTATCCTGCATAGCAAATTGCTACTCCCAGTTCTTCTTGGTTAGAAGTGCCCTAGCTGTTGTTAGGCACTTTTTTTCATATATTTAGAACCCAAATAGGAATTTCTGTATAAAAATTCTATTTTTTTTTTGAAATTTCACTAACTCTATAGGTCTATTATGAAATAATTAACATTAGTATAGTAATAAAGATGCATACTAATTTCATTATACAGTTTTTTTAATGTTCCTTAAGAGAATATTATAGCTTTCTTTGCCAAATGATTTTCCATATATGTTTACAATGATTTCTGTATACTTGAAATAATGCTGGGTTTCATATATAAAGGAGCCTAACATTTGTAGTAAGGACAATGATCATTTTTGTTATCACTCTTTTGTTATTAAACTACCCAGTCCATAATTTCTAGATGAAAAACATCCCTTCCTTCATATCTTAAGTAATTCAAATATATTTTGATGTTCTGCAACAGCTGTGTCTCCTACATTTTTAAATGAATTTTGTCTCCATTTCAATCCACATACCAATGGCCATATGTATAACCTCAAAGTTTTATATGCCATCCTCAAAACATTATATAGTTAAAAATATTGGCACAACTGCTAACTGAAATATCATTAATTTCAACAGACATATCCTTCAAATCATTGAATTTAAAAATAAATAGCAGACTACCATACTTTTTCTCCATGATGCTAACCAAGTCCAAAATGGCTTCTAAAAATATTCTCTATCTATAACTGCTACAATAATCCATAGTTCCATTGGGTTCATAATACTTTTCCCATGATGCTGCCAATGGCTGATTTAATTAATACTGCTTACCTAAGCTATTGGTAGTCCATGAAATGATCTAACATTAAGAGATTAGATAGGGCCTTAATATTTGGTATTTGGGAAATAATTTAGATTGGGATCAATTTGCCAATTTATTATGATAATACCAATCTTACTATCAAGAGAAAATATCACATAATGTTTCATTCAGCCACTCAATGGAGATACGAGAGAAGAGGTGGAAGAAAATGGAAGTTTTGGAAATTCTCAAGACATATGAGAAACTCCAGTCACTTCCTTATTATAACAGCCAGGGATTAAAGTATGGGTTTCATAGTCACATGCCACTTCTGCTGGGGGTAAAGTCAAGCCTTCATTTATGTTTTGGTAAATATTATGACTACTGTTTCCTTCTGGATGGGTGAATCTGGATAAATTTGTGTCATAGGATTATCTATTAACATGGAATATTAAAAACATTTAGACCAGGGGATGATAAGTTGATAAATACTCCTTTGCTTTGTTTCGTTATTCAGTTTAGCCATTAGAACTCACCATCAACCTTCAATCAATTCCACAGCCATAGTCTTCAGCCTTCTCTGTACAATTTCATAATTGGTTTTCCAGTGAGATTAAACAGAAAAAAATTTTGCAACGCTTGCCTGAACATTCAGGTACATTCCTCCCATTCATCTGATTAGGGAAGGGATCCATAGAATACTCTATGAAGGACAGTGTTGAGGCCAGGGGGACAATTTCAGGCATTTGAGCCCCTTTTAAATCTAAAACACATTGAAAGAAATGTGTTTTCTTAGATAACACATTTAGATAACACATTTATATTATCGTAGATAATCTGATTTAGTCTAACAGGACTATGATTACACCATAATTTACTTGTGGCCAGAGTAACTACACATCAAGGTCTTACACATGCATTTGCTAATTTAATGCAACATTCTGTGTTGAACAACAGTGGGGTATTCTTATATAACCAGTAAATCTCATGTGAAATATAATCCTATTACACTAAGAACTGGCATTTAATTTTGTCTTAATGAATGAGAATGTGAAATGACATTATGGTCTTTAGAGATGAACTTGATGAAATAGAACAGGTGGTGCTTGTATACACACACACACACACACATATATATAACATTATATATTCTTGAGCAGCTTATTAATATTTTTATTTTTCTTCACTTAAAACTAAATGAAGTTATTACTTAGTAAACTACTCAAAGTGATATATCATTGAAAACTCCTGGCTAGTTTAGAAAGTAAGTATAGTCATTAAATATATTAGGACAAATCTAAACAAAAAATGAAGCTTATTATTTTTACATTTCATAAAACTGTCATCATAAAAGTCACTCAATTAAAATCTCTTAAAATGTCCTTTTATATTTCATAATAATTTAAAGAGTTAATGATGGAAACGTAGCTGTGGGTACAGTGAATTTAGGTATATTTTCCAGTCTATTGAAAATAATGAAATCACTTACTTTAATAAACAGAGAAAAAAGGTTTCACCTCTACCTAAAATAATGTCTAACTTAAGGGAAGTTCTTTCATTGAGGAATAAGGACACCACTTGCTTTTATTAATCTAGTCCATGCAATTTTTTCTCAGTAAATAAACTTTAAAAATACATAACATTATATGATCTAAAGTCAATGTTAAAAAAATCTTACTTTACAGCTGAGAAAATTTATCTTATTTACAAACTTTGTGGTTATAAAACATAGCAATTTTATAATAAATGTATTATGGTACAGGACCAAAGAATTTGCCTCCCAAAAAGGAAAATGTACAAAAATATCACATTTTTACTCACTGATTGTTTAAAAAACTTCTTATCAGTTAAACATTGAATTGATCTCACAAGAAAACATGTGTTTATTCCCAATATCAGTAACTTTGCAGGGAAAATAGTATTCAAACCACATATTAAACTGTCTTTTCTACCTTCATGAAAGCATCAACACACAAGTGGTCCTGCCTCACCTATTTGTTTTATTTTTCATAAAAACCTAAGCTTTTTAAGTCACCTGTTTCTCTTCAAATGTCATTTCCATACTAATGTGTATAGCACCTGATCTGAACCATTTCCCTGAGGCTTGACATCCTGACACAAATTTCATAGTGCTGTTTATTGTGCAGGACGAGTGGTCCCCAAACTCCTCTATATCCTCGTCTTCTTTTCTAAATCTCCCCTTAGTTGAAAACTATATGCCATCCGATGATTCTGCAGTCCTTTCCAGAGGGATTTGTTTTAGCATTCATATGTCACATGCTTCAGGGCAGGAGAGGAATTACTTATCTTAATCATTTCTCCTGGCACTTAAAATTACTTTTCTTCTTTTCTCTTCAATAATTTAAAATTCATGCCATGTAAATACAGTGTTTACTGCCGTTACTGCTCCTATCACTTCCCATGAAGCTTACAATGTAATGGGTGGGGAAAGATGATTCAATATGATAAAAATAATAGATTAATTAGGGGATATCTATTGGGGGGAGCAAAACAGAGCAAGAAGGATTTACGTTGAATAATATGGATTGAAAATGTAAGTAGTTTAGTTTGTGTTCTCTCAGTGAGAAAACCCTTGAGCAAAGACATAAAGGATGGTTGGATATTGGATGGAAAAAATCTTTAGTGGGACTGAAACAAAATGAGGAGAATGGAGTAGGAGAGGAAATCAGAGAAAAGGGAAGTAAACAAAACAGTCATTCTGGGAATGACTGGCAACACTAAAGATTCTGGTCATTTCTTCTCCCCCATTGCAGCTTTTTTTGTTAACTGGCATTCGCCTCTTTGTTCAGGAATTCAGCTGTTTCACCAACCGTTGTTATCCTTCATGATGATTTTTGAATAATGTGGGTAGCCATTGCAGTAATCCATAAATTCAATTATATCTTTACTTCAAAAAGTTGGGTTTTATCCCTCTTATACACCCACTGCTGAAGCCTGAACATTCAGAAACACATCTGACCTTCTCAACTGAATCATCTTCAGTAGCTTATAAAATATCAACCTTCTATATCAAACTATTAGCATACTTCCAATTAAAAAGAAACAGAAATCTTCCACAATCCTTCGGCTCTACTTTTATACAACCAAACTTCAATATGTTTTAACATTAATTTCTTTGATATGTTCGCCTATTATCCAGTCACACCACCTTGCCTTCTGGTAGTTATATTTTGCTACAGATTATTTTTTTTTAATTTACAAGAATCAAGCATTGCCATACTTGCTATGCACTTCTTATTTTAATTAAATAGGAGCGCACAAAACTGACTTCTCCTGCCTTTATTAAACACTCTTGCTTTGGCTTCGGTGTCCCTGTGCACTTGTGGCTGTCCTCTGTGTTGCTTCACGTGTCATCCCAATATCATTTCATGGCTTCTCCTACTCTAGTCAACCTTTCAATATCAGATTAACTAATGGCTCTAGTCTCAATACCTGCTATTCTCTGTGGTACTCAATTTCATGACATAATATGCCATTATATAGTTAGAACACCCACATTTTCTGTTCTTGACAAACTTTACAATGCCATTATCATGTCTCAAAGTAAATGTTTTAGAATTGTTGTTTGATAGCAATTTCACAATATTTTGAATCTGATCCAAACTGACATGATCCATGGGAACATGTAATGTCATTATGAATATTCAGGTCTTACTGTCATTCTTCAGTAAGGTATTGCTCCCATAAATCTAATCATGTCTTGTTATTTTTTTCTCAGAATTTCTATTTGTATCGTTATATTGTGTTTGGCCAATTAAAGGACTCATACAGTACTTTCAATAGGCTAGCTATTGATTACTTTGTCTTTACAAAGTAGATGATGACATCAGATAAAATTGTAGCAATTTTTCTTCCTCTCCATCATTTATACAACCTTTTCTTGAAGTATAACAGTGACTGAGAGATTAGTCTTTGATTTTGCAACAAGAATTTATTTAATTATGCTTGAAAATCTCAAAGGTTTGACAAACTGTCATTGTACTGTGGTTTGAAATAAAGCATATCTTTTTGGTTTCATGTCAAAATTTCATAAATGATTCTCAATGATAATGTGGGCAGATTATGGGAAAGTTATAGTTCTATCCACCAAAAGTATGTTGTTATTATTTCAATGCCTTCCTTCTTATTAACATGCTTTAAGATTTTAGCCTTTCATATGCAGTTTATCTCACTATGGCTAAACTAACTTTTCTCACAGAATAATGCATTTAACATATTTTGCTGTATTTGCCCATCATTTATGTATATTATTACTGAAGAGTATTTCCCAAAAGTTTTCTCAATTTACTTAAAATGTGGTTGCCTGTCTTCCTCTTATAAAATTGTACAATTTTCTTACATAGTATTAACGTGTTTGTTATTCAAATACATATTTTGCAAATATTTTCTCCCAGAGTCTGGTTTTCCCTTTTACCTTTAACTGTTTTTTGAATGGTTGAATATTTAAATGTTGATATAGTGAAATTTACATGGTTGAAGACTGTATTTTGTAAATATATTTCTAAGAGTGTTTCATTTTGTTCTAGCATGAAGATAAGTTACTAGAAGTATATTTAATCTCTTCATGATTTGCTTCTAATCTTTGTTAGGGTGAGTCTTCTGCATTCTAGATCTATCTTAGGCCCCTCATTAAAATTGATTCTTTTGAATACTCTGCCCAAAATTGTGTATATTACTAGGTCTCTCAGCTTTTACTGATTGAACTTGAGCTATTCCCAGAAGCTATGAGCTCCAGAAACTGCATGCTCAGCTACAAGCTGGTGGCTCTTTTACCATCCTCATAAAAGTCTTCTCTATGCATACACAGAAAAATCCAGCGCCAAAGAGTCAAGGAGACCCAACATCTGGTCTCTATAGTCTTGTCTATTAGCATCTCTCCCTTCTTTAATATTTTGACTCACAACTACTAGCAATAATAGTCACCTCCAAATGCAATCTTTTTCTTCTCATCTCAGTGAGATCACTGACCATTGTTAGGTTTCATTTTCCGTACTAGAGTCTGGAAATTGTTTTGTAATTTGTTAAGTAGGCTGATCACAGGGCTTAATTCATTTAAATTCTTTGAGAGATCATAATTATGTTCTTCTGGTTATCCAAATCTAGAAACATTTTTTCTATATATTTTCTATGTTCTAGTTGTTTTTTAAGGGAGGTTAAACATATATCTTTTACAAACAAACTATAAGCCCATGAACATAGGACTCTCCATAACTGATCGAAATGTGGGCTCTTCCAGATAAATTAACAGCAGCTTTTTTACAATTACTGATTTTCCTTATAACTTCCCAAGTAGTCTCTCTTGGATCAGAAGCCTTTCATGGAATATGTCAAGAAATATCCAATAAATCAATGGTATAATGATTTAATTCTACATATCACCATTCTTTAATTAACTGATAGATATTGTATATTTTTCTTTTGTAATTTATAAGAAAATTATTCAAACTTAGAAATCAAATAGAATACACACATCTTTAAAGTATCATGAGCCCTTACTTAATAATCTCTCCCAAGGAATATTTAAGCAAGGAATATTAGGAATACAGTCCTGTGTTTGGCTATGTGATTTGTTATTTAATTATAGCTGGAAGTCTGCTTTGTAGATTTCTGCTTGATACAAATGATTATTCTACAGATGACTGAGTTTGGTTTCATAGTGATGGGGTAGAAAGACAACTAATGGAATTCTTTTAAATGTTCAAATTACAAATTTCCTACATATTATATTCCACATAATTTATATGCATTAATGATCACTTATTGTTGCATCTATGAACATGATCATGTACAAAACAAAATGAGACCAGTGAAGTGAGTGTATTTGTGTAGATTTAAGAAGAATAATCTGAGATTATATATTGTCACAAAGGGAGCAGAGGAGCAGTTAAGAAAAGTATTTTAATACTTTGAAATTTTTTAAAAAGAGGAACATCCAGAAGTTTATTTAGCAAAAATTCAAAATCCATATATTAATTTTTTCTATTTATCTCTGGTGGATACTTGTCCTTTTATAGTAATTAAGAAAACTATATTGCAAATTTGGATATACAAGGTAAGCAGGTTCTTTTATATCTCACAGAGAAATTGTTTAATAAGTCTACTTGGTAATTTTCTAGGAGGTAAAACTTATAATTTATTTTTTTTACTGCTTGAGAAGAGCTCACTCACTGTCAAGTTATATATAGGTGTGAAAATTTCTACTGAGTTGAAAATTAATCCCAAAGACCAATATTTTATGTTCTATATTTTTATTTATTAGCAAACATATTTCAGCGTTTTTTGATAATTTTTAAAGATTTTTATTTATTTTTAGAGAAGGAGGAAGGGAAGGAGAAAGAGAGGGAAAACATCAATGTGTGGTTGCCTCTCACACGCTCCCTACTGGGGACCAGGCATGCAACCCAGGCATGTGCCCTGACTGGGAATCAAACTGATGGCCCTTGGGTTTGCAGGCCCGCACTACATCCATGGAGCTACGCCAGCTAGGGTTGAGCATTTCTTTGACAGACTATATAAAACTCTGTACCTGTGGTTTGCTATTTTTTATTTAAACATCTTTATTAAGATATAATTTATGTACCTACAAATCACCCATTAAAGTGTACAGTTCAATAGTTTTAACACATGCACAGGTTTACCACCATTGCAAACATTTTTAGATACTTTTATTATCCCCCTTGCCCTCAAAAGGCCATAGGCTTTAGCATTAACTCTCACATTCCCCTCCCATATATCACTGCCCCAGTCCTAGGCAAAACTTAGTCTACAGATTTTCCTATCCCAGACATTTTACAGTGAAATCATAAAACAAGAGGTCTTTTTTCACTTGTTTCTTTCACTTAGTATGATGTTTTCAAGGTTGATCTTCTGTTATCCCATGTGTATTTCATGCCTCTTTAATTGCTGAGTTTGAACTAGTTATACCATTTCATTGGTTCCATTATTAATCTAATAAATATTTATAAGTGTTCATTCTGTTATTTACAAGTCATGTTTTTAATATCATTTTATAATTATAAATAAACATTGAGAAACATTTTTATTGTTTTTAATTTTTAAACTTTATTTAGTATTTTCTGTTTTGAAGAATGGAAGTAAGAGCATAATGAGAAAGAAAGCTTAGAACAGAACCCAAAGCAACAAATACATAGTATTTTACAACTGTATATATGATGTGTTAAACAAAAATTTGTTTTATCAACAAAATAGCATTTTAAAAATTTAGTGTGATGCCAAACTGATTCAGGCATACTTGCTATAGTTTTGTGTGACCTTGTGAAACAAAAAAGAAATGTCAAGTTCACATTGGAAACATTTTTATTTTTATTCATTTTGTTCATTAGAAACATCTAAAAGGCCTTTGACATTATTTGCATTATTGCAGCTGTTTTCATTAATTCAAGCCAAACTGTGAAATGTATTGATTTCTGCATGACAAACCCATGAAATCAGTTCTCTAACTGCTTCAAATGCTGCCTGCCTACCAAAAATGCTCTAAATAAAAGATGTGCTGTGAAATGACAAATGCATATCTTTCTTATGTGTGTGTGTATAAAAATAAATCTCAGCATAGAGCTTTTTAATAAAAATTAGAGAAATAGAAATACATAAATATATCTATGGATGTTTTAATTCCATGTGAATAAAAAAGTGTTGTGAAATTTGTCTTGGGTACTAAATTAGAATTGTAGAAACCTTCACTCGACACTGTAGTTTTTTTTGTTGTTGTTTTGTTTTCTTTTGTTTACTAACCATAGTAAATGCATTGGACTTACAAAAACTTTTTTGTCTATATTTTCTTTATCTCACCATTTTACTAGTAAAAACTCTGTAACTCAATGAATTAGACTTACAAAAACTTGTTATAATATATTTCTTTATATTATTTTTTATAAATATATGTATGTGCAGGTTGGGATGAAAGGTTAATAGTTGATTGTGTGGAAAATAATTGAATAATTAATATATGTTTAAACAAGAAAAGCACCATTTCATGTACTGACAACTGTACCCTACTTTTGCCTTATCCTGAATATGATAACAAATATATGCTGTTTCCAACATTAAGTTTATTCCTTTTAAAGTGATATATAAATAAAAGCAAATATATATATATATATATATATATATAGATTCTTAACTCCTAATCTGAATTTATTTACTTAGCATACCACTTTTCAGTTGGTTCAGTTAATATTTAGTTAGTTATTATTCAGTCAAAATGTTTACACCAATAATGTATTTATATAACCTGATTCCAAAAAGAGTAGTAATGTGTCTTATTCAAGTTATTTGTGAAAGTATCTACATATTTTATATGGAAGTATATTCATAATTATCTCATATTTCCACATTTGTTTTAAGAATACATACTTAAGTATAATTAGAATTTTTGTGAATATTTCTAACAATTTTTCTTATTATGCTATACATTATACATGCTTACATGAGATGAATGTTTTGAAATTTTTGAAGTGTTTTTTAGAAGTGTGTTTTTTTAGAAGTATGCTTTTGTTCCACCCACTTAAATGTTAATGAAACGACAAAGTGAGACATTGTATTTGGGAAGAGTCATCTTAATCAGTTATGTTTATGAATTTTATTGGTGAATATATCAGGTCGAATTATATTATTTTGTTGCTGAAATAATAAATTTTCTAGGAACATACTTTTAAATTATATTTCAGATTTCTTCCCTTTTAGATAGGAAAGAAATAACAAGATATCAAAACTTCTTTTCTTTAAGCAATGAGTATTCCTCTCCTGTGAAATAAAATAAACTTTTAAACTAAGTGACTTTCTTGTATTTAACTATTTCAAGTTATCCAACAGCAAAAATAAAAATATAGAAATTCTTTTACTAAATTTTATGAAAGTCATCACAACAAAAATAAAATAAAAAACATAAAAACAATTATTCCTCCTGGCTGCAACATATCTGGAGACTTGAAAGTCTTAGAGTAATCTCTATTTTTGTTAATATTTTTGTATTATTGACTACATTTGCTCTAGGAAATAGTAGCACTCATAGAGGCGTACTCATCTCTCCAAAATACATTGCTTTGTTGCTTGTTGATAACTGACTGTGGACTTGAGTTATAAAATTTCAATGACTGTATGTACAGTCATGTACAGCCAGTCCTCATTATGTGCAGATTCCATATTTATGATTTTTTCTACTTGCAAATATTTCTTTATTTGTCACTCCAGAGTCAACATTTGTAGTACTTTTATGGTCACTCACTTGTGGCCATGTGCAGCAAGGTGAAAACTTTTTCACTCATGTGCATGCGTGTTCCTGGCAGAGGTTGAACAAGGCAATTGTCCATCTTTTCATAATAGTTCTTTCCTCGTGGTCTATGTAGTTCTATGATTTGCACTTTATTGTTTTTGCAGTTGTTGGCAATTCCTTTTGTTTAAAATGTCCACCATGCATAGTTCTGAAGTGTTGAGTGTTCCTAAACTCAAGGGTGTGATGAGCCTCTCACCCTTGATGTGTTCAGGTCTGAGTTAAAGTGCTATCTGCTATTAGCCCAATGTTAATGAGTCAGCAATATAATAGGTGAAACAAAAGTAGTTTTACAGTTGTGAGTACACAAAACACAGCATTTATTACTGCATTCTTACTCAGTAATTTTTGTATTATTTTGATACTGACCACTGTAAACCTACTTTGCCCCACCCTATGTGTTAAATAAGGTGTCTTTAAACAGAAAAATTAAAATAAGGTTATATATTGATCAGTTAACAATAATGTCATCAGAGGTTCTAAGTGTGTATTTTCCCTAGGAACAATGGTTCAGTATCTGCTAAATTGGTGTACGTGGTCATGTTATAGAACATGTCTACTACAACTAGTGTGAATAAACTATATGATATTTTCAATCTGCAGTTGGAAATCCACATATGTGAAGGGCCAATATAAGTTATATGTAAATTTTTGATTATGCTGGTTCCAAGCCCCTAACCTTCACATTGTTCCAAGGTCACCTGTATATGTATACATATGTGTATATAATGCACATATTCAAATGTATACATATAGAATTATGTTTTTATTATTTAAGATTATTTTAGTAAGTATAGATTTTTCAAAGATTATTCTTTTAAAATGAGGGAATTCTACCAAAAATAGATCAAGTCCAAATTAATTTTCACACAGAAATGGTACATCATTAATACTGAAAATTCATTTGTAGAAGAGTCCAAAATATTTAAGTATTTAGTTAAGATTTAAATCAATGTTGCAATCAATATTTAAAACAATTATTTTTTTCTTTTTAATACACCAAATATGGGAAAGATTACATATTTCACAATAACATGCTTTATATGTTATGAATTACCATATTTTTCATACCATTAGATGCACCTAGATTTTAGAAAAGGAAAATAGGGAAAAATATGAAGCAAAAATGTGGTAAAATATTTAATAACATAAAAAACATAATATTTCAAGAATGTCAATGTAAACATAACTCAACAGCAGTGTTAACAACTATTATTTCTCCCAAATTTGGGGGGAAAAATTGTGTCTTATAGTCTGAAAAATACGATAATAGTATTATTTTTGCATTATTTCAAAATCATTTCATTGACAAATATTTTACTTTTTTAATTCTTAATTATTAACTAATTGATATGTTTCTTACATCAGTAAATAAAGCCCATAAACAAAACACTATAGTGAGCAAAAGTTTTTTGAGTGTTCACTTTTCTTTCAAGCCATTTTTCAGAAGACAGATGTTGAAATTGGTAGAATGATATTGCAGAGCATATAATTTTGATGACACAGTTTTTGTGAGATTCTAAAGTAGTTCATCATTAGAAATAAGTTAAACATGATGGTTTTATACATGTTTATAAGCAGATCATAAAACAAAAGTATACATGGATATACTTAAACATAATTGTGGAAATCAAATTGTGGCTGTGGGTATTTTTTTTGGTTAATAATAGTACCTATGGTCATGGTGTACAGAGTGTTTCATATCAGTGTATTACTGTAGGATTTTGAAGCTAGATAGCATTTACCCAGGGACTTTTTGTAATCCTGGGTCACCTCTAACTCTATGAATGTGTAATTGGCCTCTGTGAGGAGTAGATAATCCTTAGAACACCATTGAAATGCTATAGTGGTCCCTGAATCTCACCAAAATAATTGTTTAATCTTTGGAAAATGGAAATATAAATTATGGAGCATATTATAAACTACAGTGTTTTAACAAATCCTTGATTATAGGAATTAGAGTTGCAAGTTTAGATTTTTGCATTTTTTCATATAAGGTCCTTACTATGGAACTAAGAAATTTTATGTAGCACCTAATTCTCACAACTATCCTTTGAATTAGATATTAACATGAAGCTTACTTCAGAGTTGAAGAAAATTGGAGTCAGATAAGTAACTTGGCTAAAATTACTAAATTTAAAAAATGTGAAGTTAGAATTTAAGCCTGCCTAATCTGATGTGAGAGCTCACATTTTAACTATTTAACTACTTGTGGTGTTCTCATGGTGAGTAAAATGTAGCCATTTTTATTGTGCTAAAATATTCACGACAAAATTTACTATTTTAACTATTCCAAGTGTAAATTCAGTGGTGTTAAGTACATTCACAATGTTGTGCAACTCTCAACAACTCTCTGTCCCCAGAATCTGTTTGTCAGAAATGGAACTATTTTGCTCATACTCGACGTCTCATTTCCAACACTCTAGAATGTCTTTAATTAAAACATAAAGACAAATGAGAATGATAAAAACTGGAAAGTTTGAAATCATACATAATGAATACTGCCAAATGAATAAAGCAGCTGATAATATAAAAGCTACCATTTCTGTTTCTTTCCACTCATTTAGTTGCATAATTATGGTTTAGCCACAATACCTAAAGGATCCTAGGGCTAAGCTCTATTCTTCAGCTCATCCAAGAGCTTGTCGTTTCTATTTCCATGCAAATTGAGTTTATATAGTGAAAATGAGTATCATTAGACTGTGAAATAGGTACTCATACTATATTTATTGAGAAAAGAAACACCTACTTTGTCATAGAAAAAACATAACAAACCTTAGAAAATGTAATTGAAACAGGTATATTTGTCAAATAAAGTATTTTAGGGTGTTCTTGTATGAAGTATTTATGTATGTTGATCAACTTCTCCCTTAGAGACTATGACAAAAGTAATGGGATTTTTTCAGCTTATGTGAAATAATAATTATTTCTGAATCAAGTTTCTTCTGCTCAAATAATTGTCTCTGTCAAAACATTTTAAATAGAAAGAAATCACTCACATTTTGGAAATAGTTCTTTTGAATTTTAATCACATGAAAGTCTGTTAACTTGGAAAGTATAGCATTGAATATAAAACTTGAATAGGTTTCAGAAATATAAATTTTAAAATAACATTTAATTCACATAAACACATATACAGTTTTGCTTTCCATGGGTGATACCGCAAAACAGAAATGAAATATAAACTAGAAAAATACACTTTTCATTTGACTCCTGGAGCAGGTGTTTAGTCAGCTCTTCAAAACAGTCTTTCTTGACAAACTATGTTAAAATGATCTTCCCTTTCTTCCTTTGAGTACTTGGTTAATTCCTATAAAATACATTTTCATACATTTCACAATAAACATAATTGTAATAATTATATTTATTTGCTTAATTGTTTATTTTCATAAGGCTCTAGTGTCAAATATTATGTCTATGACAATTGAAAAGTTGACATTCATATTTTGATGTAGGTACATAATGATAGATAGATGATAGATATTAGTTAGGTAGATAGATGATAGATAGATAGATAGATAGATAGATAGATAGATGATAGACAGAATCTAAAACCACAAAGTCATATCATAAAACCAGTGCTAAAGAGTGAAATTTACCATTTTTTTGCCCAATAGAAATTGACCTAATATTACTACTGAGGAGCATAAACATAAACACTGGCTGATCGAAGGAAGCATTAGTAGTGGCAGGAAGTATAGACAATGGGTCAATTTTCAATTGTGGGAATGGGACTGTAATCATGAAAGGGTTCTAAAATATTTATTATCCAAACTCTGAGGTAACAGTTATCTGATATAAGCCATCAGTACCCTTTTGCTATGTTTATTTGCCATTGCCCTGGAAAAGGTGATTTGCAGGCCGATAAAGAGAACTTGGAGGACTTTGATCAATATTTTTTCTGCTTTGTGTAGTTCAACCATAGTGTAAAACATAAATATAAGTATGGTGTGCAGAATTAAGCAGCATTGGTGGATATGATACATTTTTTTCATGTTGATTTCTTATATCCACCAGTACCGGGGGAGATCCTAGGACTGTGGAAAGTTATTTTTTCATTTTTACTTAAGCTAGTCAGCATAAGATAGTGCATTTTCTTTGTAATGGCTTAAGACAAGTCCTGTAGTATTTATTCAATGATTTAGGGATTTTTGTGACCCGTGAGCAAAAAGACATCTGTCTAGAGTTGCTTTTTGGGCAATCTGCATCATTTCCTGTATCATCAACTCAATCCTTCATCAGATGTTTCAGGAGATCTAGTAAACAGTGTTGTGGTTCAGTTTTTTTTTGTTTGTTTGTTTGGTTGTTTTTTTATACAAGTGCCAGGTTCCACTGATCAGATTGGGATGAAGTCAAACCCAGTGTGCAACCGTGTGTGAATGTGGATTTGAGAATCGAAGTTTCACACAGTATTTTTGCATGAAAAGTAAATAATGAAACTGTAAACATAGAATAATTTCAATGGTGACATACTTGATCTGTTCCAAGTTGTGTGTTTACAGATGTCCCATGTTAGGGTACTTGACAAAGTGGCTTCACACTTTGAAAAATAGACTTGAGGACAACAAATTTCTGCTTCCATGGAAGCTTTTAACTTAAATTGTAGAGTATTTTAAGAGAAAGGTTATTACAGTAAAAACAAATGTTTTCAAAACGTGGGCCAGTCTGCAAGGAAACACCATCACCCAGCTGAGGACCGGCACAGCTTTATTCAGGGTTGTGTTTCTTTTATCAACTTGAGTTGTTAGCATTCTAAATGGATTTATACCTTGTTGATATAAATTAAACTTTTTTGGAGGGGAGATCGCACAATAACTTCAATTCAGAGTGGTCAAATACACATTTATAATAGTTGCTATGGAAGTGACTAAATCTTTTAAAACCAGGAGTTTATATGATATCAAATATTGATAGTATATCAGGTTGCTAGCTAGATAAAGAAGAAACATTAGTTTTAAAGGTTGCAGAATTTATTCCCATAGGCAAAGTGACAACAAAATATATTTAAAGCCTTTAAAATACCATCTTCATTAAATTTCTTCTCTGAAAAGTACGATATCACACACAATTTAATGTTGTCATTGTTCAGAGCTCCTTAAGCATAGAACTATTATTGAAGTTTGAAATGATTGAATAGAAACAGATTGTAAGAGCTTAATAGTTTAATACAAGAAGATATGCCCTGATATTATGTGTTCTTAAATAAAATGTTAACTCTTTTGAGAGAAAAAGGAATCTGTACAGCCCTGCAGTCATGTTTTTTAATGTATTTAGAAACTGATAAAGGACAAACTGCTTGCCACGAGCATATACTTTGAACATAGATCAAAAACTCAGTCACATGTAAAAGAGCACATTATCTCCTTAGCACCCTCATCTGAGAGCACTTCCCCACGGAAGGATTAATTGTAAAGAAACTGATGGAGGAATAGTAAGTAAAATTAGAGACAAAATTTGAAGTGAAAAGTAGTAGTTTAGGTAATAAGCAATTCTATGAGAATTCTAATTACAAGCTTTTCAAAGCTTTCAAATAACACAAAAAATAATTTAAAATGACATTTAAACCTATTTATTATTTTACTCTCTGACAAACCTCCATAATTCTTTCTTCTCCTACACTTTCTGGCTGCATACTCTTTCATCATCTCTCCAAATGGACAAAAATAAAAACAAAAAGTACAAGTAAAAATTATCAAAATGGTGTATTTAATTTTCCAAAACAATTGACCTTCTTATTATTCATGCTCACTTAGCCACACACTCATAGAAAATAAATATGAGGCATCCTAGTGAAATGTATGTGGCAAAGCAAGTAGAAAGGAACTAATCAGTATATAATTTACCAAATTAAAAAAAACTAATAATGTTTCATGTTAATTTAGATATCATCCAAGTATTAAACACATACACATGAGCATTGGAATATCTTTAATTTATAGAACTAATTTTATTTTTATTTTAATTTATTTACATTTAACAATATTAGGAATGTGGCATATCATTAATGGAGAACTTAAAAGTAGTAAAATATTATTAGTATTAGAATCACAAAAGATCATATCATGTGCATCAGATTTCTTTTTCAGATTTTATTCTGACATTCACCCACTAAGATTCATCCATTAATATTTGTTTATTAAGATATTTACATTTCTCATTTTGTGGAAAGAAAAAACATATTTCAGGCCATGCCATAAGTAATAAGTAATAAGAAATAGATTGAAAAAATAAGTGTGAACTTCTAGAAAAAAGTTCTGATCATTTAGACAAAGAATGCCATAATATTCTACTTTTGTCCAACAATCTAGTATATTTTTGTAATTGGACATTTTGAAGTTAGAGGTGAGAGAAATATGTACTGTGAGAGAAGTGAAATAATATTTCAACATTTCTACTTTGAACAGTTTTTGATCATTTGTTATATTGCACTAGTTTTTCTAATAATGTTGACATTCTTAATCTAGACATGGCTTTCTGGTCTCTAACCTGAAAGATCTGTAGATAGTTTACACTATTGCCATTCATCTATACTACCAGTTACAGACATGAAAGTCTTGGCCAGCGACCACAAATTTATTCAGCAAGGTAGATTCATGTTACCTATTCTTATATTTCAACCGCAACATTGCTCTGTTCAATTGGTACTGCCAACATTAACTTATAAGATTTTTCCAGAATTGTTAAACTGGGCAAAATAAAATTTGCCTTTAAGTTTATTGGAGAGTGAATGACTTGACTTGAGAGAATGCCATTTACACAAACTGACATTTTTTGAAATACTTGATTTCAAGATGATTGCTTCATGAAATATCATTCAATTACCATACATCACATTATTTTAACAAATGCCATACGATCCTCTTTTTAAAATCCAGTATGTTCAGGCTCATTTATGTACACATGTGTATAAGTGTGCATGTCTTTGCATATGTGTATGTGTGCATGAGGGACATTAATTATATAAATGACTTATGAATAAGCGTTCATCCTGGAATGTGGGGGTGACAACATTTTTTTGTGTGTGATATACCAATTGTCACTATGCACAGAGGAAATCACTAGGGCATAGATGGGACAATTTACACATTAAATTCATGAGAACAGGAACTAAGATCTCCAATCTTTGAACCTCAAATATTATCTCAGATGTGGTATTACAAAGCAAGATTGCTCTGACCAAGGTACAGGGGCCAGAAAAAAATATGTAAGTTCCCAAAATAAAACTATTTGTTGGTAAGGGATGGTATTTTCTGATATCTCAGGCCTCCCATGAGAACAAATGAGGAAGTCTAGTCCTGAAACAGCTTGAGGTTGAAAACCCATCTGTACCCACACAACACAAGAGGATATCATTTTAAGTAACAACAAGTTAAATAAGAGCCATGAGATTAAAAATTCAAATGCGGAGATTAGGACCTGAAGCAATGTTTAGAGTATGCACAGTAGAGCAATGACTCAGGGGGATAATGCAGCCCCTCAACACCTGCAGTAGAGTATGGCAAACAATATGTATATCTGAAGGGTAACACCACCCTCTCAGAGCATGTGTAGCAGAGCAACATAAACAACATGGGCTTATTGAGGTTGTATAAAACAACATGCGTCTATCAGAGCTGACATAAACATGTGCCCATCACAGCTGATGTAATGATATACATGTGCCAACTGGGGCTGAAGAAAACAACATGAGCCTATTTAAATTAAGGAAAAAAGTCTATAAAAATTGTGTAAAAATCAACATGACGTTGCAACCAGAAGAAATGTAAAAACAGAGGACTTCAGACCACAGATAATGCATCCGGATAGCGTGTCTCTTTATCTCCAAGAGGTTGGAGATAAAGAGCCCCACTATGCCTCTGTCCTTCTGACTTCCTTGAAAGACACCAACTGCTCTCCTAGACCTGGACCTGACCTGAACTCTTGGGACTTGAGTTCATTATCCTGCAATTCTCATGTGTGATATTATTACTGATTATTATTGTCATTAGCTTAGTATGGATTTGGATTGAATCTGCATTAATAAAAGCTGAGTGAAGAGCATGGTCCTCTGTGTTGACTCCTTCTTATCCCTCAGTGCTGCTGTCACCTGTAGGGCTGGTGGTCATGTAGGTAGCCTGTCACTTTCCATTCCTGAGGCCTGGGTCAGGTGATCCAAGTTGAGACCAATGGCTGACTTTTAAAAAGACTATATTGCAAAACATGCTCGTGACATCAAATATCTTGTTAACTTTGCAGGCTGCTCAGCAAGCTGATTATGGAAAATCTTTGCCCAAAATAAAACACGTCCATGAGATAATGTACATGTAGCAAGTCCAAGAGGTTTAGCAACAAGCAACTTTGATCAAATAAGTATTGACATAATTATAATGAAGGAATACAACTGAAATGGTAGATGATAGGCAGATAGATGATAGATACATATCTATCTACGATATCTAGATAGATGATTGATAATAGATAGATAGAAAACCTAGAGATAATATAATGAAATACCACAGACGACTAGGTGGCTGAAACTAACAGAATGTTATTGGTTTACAATTCTTGAGGGCAGGATTCCAAAATCAAAAGTTTGCTGGAATTGGTTCTTCTGAGGGCTGTGTGGGAGAATTTGTGCCATGCCTTTCTTCTACATTCTTCTGGTGATGTATCAGCAATCTTTCATGTTCCGTGGATTGTAGATATATCACTTTAATCTTCCACCTTTATATGGTGATCTCTCTTGTGTCTTTTCATGTAGTCTTCCCTCTGTGCATGTCTTTCTCTGTGTCCACATCTCTCCACTTTTAATAAGAACACCAGTCAAGTTGGATTAGCACTAACCCTGATTTCTTTATTTTAATTTATTACCTTTGTATGAACTTCACTTAAAAAAATCACATTCTGAAGTTAGGACTTATAACATTTCTTTCTAAAGGGCCAAAATTCAACCAACAATGGATACCTATATGTATAAATAGCTTGATAAAGTTAAAAAGGATATGTAAACTTTTTATATTATATTCTTTACAAATTATAGTCAATCTCATCAACTATTGAGTTAGTCAAAGTATTGGGCCTCAAAACACAAGAGGAAATGTAAAATTGTTCTTATATGCAACATATTTTTCACTTTTGATCAATTAAAATAACACTATAATATCCATGATTTTGCAGGTAGAGGAAAATAATACAGAAGAAAATTTCAATAATTGTTAGAATATATCAAGCTACATAAATTTTAATCATAATTTAAATTTTTAGCAAATTAAATCAATTGCATTATAAAAGTTTGTGAGAATATATATCATTTCAATTATTTAAAGAAGTGCTATAAATATAAAAGATAAGACATAGTCACTATCCTCACAAAAATCAAACTATTCAATGAAAGTCATAGATTAAGGGATTTAAGGAGTTTATAAACTATTGAATAAATCATCAAAGCTTATGAAGATTTTAAATGGAAACAAATTTAGAAAGCCTTATGTATGCTTAAGATAGATGAGTGATTATAGAATATGGAGGGTTTTCTTTAGAAATAACCTGGAGAGAAGATGAACAAGCTAAGCATGTTGTCAGATTATACTTTCTTTGTCAAGAAGTAGTTATGGGTTGATAGTCAGAAGCTTTGATGACTGATCACATGTGGGAAATAAAGAAGGAACATGAAACAAAAATGCATAAAACATACCCTAATTCAATGTTCAATCTTTGAGTAGCTACTTTTGCACTGGGTTTTGTATTTTTGTGGCAAAAAAAGTACTAAAGTTAAGAGCTAAAATCGGAAGTCAAAAATGTTTAGATTCTAATATTCTGTTTAGAGTTTTTCCCTTTCTTCCTTCCTCCCTTCCTTCCTCCCTTCTTTTCCACCTACTTGCCTTCCTTTTGTCAGCTTTTAATTTTTCTAACTCTGCAGAAAAGGAGAGCAAATGTTTAAAAAAGAATTTTTAAAGGAAAAGAAAACTGGAAGCTGTGGAAAATTAAAAAGGTAAACAGTTTTAACACATCCCATAATAAGTAAGAAACATGGTGTTTGTGGTTCAGAGCACCAAGGAGAGAGTATAAACCAGACCTAAGATCCATCATAACCAATGCTGAAGAAGGAAGAAGAAAGATATACTTATACAAGAATTATTTTTTAATAAAACACCATGGCGAAAAATAAGAAGAGGACAAGCAAAAAGGCTTTGTGACAAGCTACTAGATAGATATGATTTTAAAAAGCAACCAGAGTGGAAAATCAAAGGGGCTTAGTTTAGGCAATGAGGGTATGTTTGACCTTTACTTGTATTATAATTTTTTTTCAAAAAGTTTTCTTTTACCGAAAAATCTATTTTTAAAACAAGATTTCTTCTAAAAACAAACAAACAAAACCAAAAACCAAAAATACTACGTGTTTGGAACCCTCTCCAGGATGACTAGCTGTTATTCTTCTTTCAGATTAACATATCCTCATTCAGTACCTAATCCCCATGACTGAAAGAAAGGAAAATTAAATTCAAATGCATGGCATAAATTTGAAACCTTAATCAAAATCATATAAAGAATTCTGACACATAGATTCTTTATTTTGTGAAGAAACATTCCTATATTTTTGTAAGTAGTAGTTTAATATTTTAAATATTTTTGCATATATTAAAATAATACAGATCTTTCTAGCCCAAACCAGGGTTTACTTCTTTAATTCAAAAGTATATGTTACCAATGTAAAACTTTTAAACCATTGTTACAGGTCAGCACCCTTGTTTTTTTTTTACTTTTTTTATTGTTGTTCAATTATAGTTGTCCCCATTTCTGCCCCATTACTCTCCCCTGCCTTAACCACCCACAATCTACCACATTCAGTCTCTCCCCTCACCCCATTGTCTTTGTCCATGGGTCCTTTAAACATGTTCCTTGACTTGACACTTCCCCTGCTTTCCCCCTTTATCTTGCTCCTCCATTTCCTCTGGTCACTGTCAGTTTGTTCTTTATTTCCATATCTCTGGTACCATTTTGCTTACTTGTTTGCTTTGTTCATTAGGTTCCACTTATCGGTGAGAGCATATGGTATTTGTCTTTCACTGCCTGGCTTATTTAACTTAGCACTCTTAATTTCCTCTTCATTGTCTTTTATATTGATGTCTTTTTTCCTCATTAATTTTATTTTGAGAGTTTTTTGTAAAGTATTTTCTGCAAGTGAGTTGCATCTCAATATAGACTTTGAATACTTACATATCTAAAAAAATTGGCAACTTGAGAAAGTGAACTATCTATAAAAATATAATACTATCTTAATTTGATGTATGATTTTTGAATAGAGAAGTCTTTTCATATATTAAAAATCTACCTTCTGGTGTTAAAGGTGAGAAATTTAATACATTTGATTATTCTACTAAATGACTTGTCTATAAGTATGCTTAAAATATCTTCTTTCCTTTCCTTTAATATTTAGAATTCAGGAATTTTCTAAGATATGCATGGGTGAATATCTCTCTTTATTTTTTCTCAAGCTTGCCTATATCTCATAAAGGTTTATAATTTTTATTTTTTAAAGATTTATTTATTTTTAGAAAGGGCAAGGGAAGGTGAAAGAGAGGGAAAGAAACATCAATGTGTGGTTCCCTATAGAGCACCCCCTTCTGGGGACCTGACCCATAACCCCAGCATGTGCCCTGATGGGAACTGAACCTGCGACCCTTTGGTTAGCAGTCCAGTGCTCAATCCACTAAGCCACACCAGTGAGGGAGGTTTATAATTTTTAGACTCAACTGTTTCTTCAAACCAAGAATAGTTTTGTTTATTGTTTCTTTTAATCTTATCCCTTCTATATTTGTTTCTAATTATCTTGTTTTGAAATTGCTATTATGTGAATCATAGATCATCCAGTTTTATTTTACACTTACTGCTTAATGGAATTATGTATGAAAACAAATTTTTGTGGGTAAAACATAATTTATTAGCAGTAAAATAATGCACATAGTGGTCTCTGTGATTTTTAAAATCTATACTCCCATATTTACAGATATATTATCTAGGAGATAGAATAAATTATATTTCTTTGACAATTTTATTGCTTATTATTTACTATAGTGAAAGTCATTCAATAAATATTAAAAATAATAAGTTAGTTGTACCCACTATTATATGTACTATATTACCATACATTTCCTCACTTGTGACCATAACATTAAAAAAATCACATTTTTATTATTACTAATATGTGTCAATCTTTGCTGTGAATTAATCAACATATGCTTTTTGTCATCAAAATGGACACTCAAATACTTTAACTAAACAATAATGATAAATTTACATAAGTAAAAACTAATTATATAGTACTAATATATACAAATGTGTTCTCATAGACAGTATTTAAATGAAAAAATGATGTAAATTTATACATTTGTAAACAAGAATATAAAATTTACTTTAAATAGTTTAATAGTGTTTTATTACTTTCTAAGTATCAAAATTAGTTAAGTCATCTATGAAAATTTCTATTTTCCCAAGACCATATGTTTTCTACTTTTGCCACCATCATTATATTTCTCTTACTTTTTTGAAATTTAATAAATCAGTTTAAATTACTCCTTTGATTTCCATATGTTCAATGTTTTCATATGATCAGTTTGTTTCAAGTGCCTTTAAGGGGTCTCTCATCAAAGTTATTACTCTTAATACATGCTCCCACATCAACAGAGAAATGAGGGAAGTGATATTAAATTGTTCACTGGCCCTGAAAGTTTCCCACCAGCAATCACACATGACTTTCAATTCCATATGCAAGTGCAAATAAGTCCGACAGGACAGAAGTATTCAACTCCAAAGGAGACAGTGAAGTGCTCTTCTGTCATTTATCAAAGAGGAAAGGTGGATATGTATGGGAACTGGCAGTAAGGATTTCCACAATTTGTATTGTTTCCCTCTGTGGGGTCTCTCTTCCTTTCCAATTTAACTATCCTTTGCCCAGTTTCCTTCTTGATATATTTTCTAATATCTTGTTGATTCTACATTCTTTTATTATCTATACTATACTATTTATTATCCTAATATCTACATAAGCTAAATCTCTTGCTTCATAAAATAAACCTTTCTTGATGCAATATAATACAGAAGATTGGTGCAGCCACTTCCTGAAACCGGGGTATATAATATTGTGTTTAAAAAACAAATATATACAAATTCTTACTGGGATTTCCACCATGTCTCTTCCTTAATTCTATCTTAATCAGTGACCAGTTTTATCACCAGATGTCTAATCATTTAATCAATCAGTCTCACTCTTATCAATAACTGAGAACAATCACAGCTGTCTTAGTGCTATGCTTGGCTCAATATATATAAATTGTCATTTTGTTATTATCAATACACTAAAATATGTTAAAATTAATACAGAATGTATGTTAATAATAAATTTTCATATTGTTTATATTGAGACAAAATTACAACATATATATTTTCAAAACTGACTTTGTTCATATCTTATTGATTCTTTATTACTATGTGGGTTTCTTATTCCTATAATACTTCTAACGTGTTAATATATATTTTCAGGCAAATTAAAACTAAACATGTAATGACCACTTTTAGGGGTATATCACTTCTAGTTCTTTACAATACATAAACTTATTTTGTTTCCAAAGATTTCCTGACATTTTTATGCATATATGAATCATAGCACATGCTATAAACCCATTTTTGCTTTTTATAAAGTGGAAAACTTATTTGGAAAGGTAATAGAGTACATAGGATCAATAAAAGCTTATGGGAATCCTTTGAGCCAGAAAATAGTCCAGAGAGCACAAAGCAATGTTAATTAACACTAAAAAGAAATAAAAGTTTAAATGAATGTTTTAATTTAGTGTAATGTCAAAATTTGCAAATACAGAGAAAGGATGTAGGGAAAAGCTATAACATGATTGAAACTACTTAGAAACTACTTAATTTCAACTGGGCTTATTACGCATTAGTGGACCTGCATTGATTTTCACTTACATTTATTAAAGATGCTTCAGATTAATTCATTCTTTATTAATTGTAATTTATAATACAATCTCCCATATACATGAACTTTTTATTTAAAATCAAAGGCTTGTTAAAAATATTATTAGGAAAACATCACCTCCATAGTGATCCAGTGATCTTGGTACTCTTGGCTTTTCAAAACACATTATTTTTATAGTTTATATAACCATTGTCTACAAAAAGTAATTTAAATTAATTGCATTTCTACACATGTATCTTCAGCACCCTTCATCACCCAATACCTACTCCCATTAAGGTACAAAATCAAGTTCAAATGCTCAGATGAGATATCAAGTAACAGCTCCAAAATTCACACAGATAATAAGTTTTAGCATAAAGTTTTACCATCGATAGCTAGGTATATTTGACTCTAAAGTCTATGTGTCATCTATAACAATATTCTAAAATGACAGCTATTATAATTTGAGGACTTCTGTGTATTATATCAAGAAAATCATGAATGAAGTTTAAAGAGATGGACACCACAGCTTAGAAATGTTATATATGCACACTTTCTGGAAAAAGTCTAGTCATTGTTACTATAACAAGAATGATTTACTCAACATTGATGTCACTTGGTGGTCAAGGAGAATGGACTGGAATGCGCTTGTGTGAACAATGATGACTTCACTGTACTAGTCAGTGGGGGTGGTAGATGTTGTTGAGTGAGTATGTGTACTTGTGTGGCCTTAGCATTCAAAATGACTGAGCAAGTATAGCAACAAATATGCATCAAATTTTGAGTTAAACTTGAACATTCCTCTGAATAAACTATTCATGTGATTCAGAAGGCCACAGCTATGGGTAGCTGGTGATTGGCAGCTTCATCAGGACAATACACCCACTCATACATCAAATCTTGTGCAGATATTTTTGGCAAAACATCAAATCAGCCAAGTGACTCAGCCCCTATGCAGCCCAGATTTGATGCCCTTTGACTTCTGGCTTTTCCCAAAACAAAGATCACCTTTAGAAGGGAAGAGATTGCAGACCATCAGTGAGATTCAGGAAAATATGACATCTGATGGAGAGTGGGAGAACTGTGTGAGACCCCAAAGTGCCTACTTTGAAGGGAACTGAGACATCATTGTCCAATGTACAATGTTTCTTATATCTTGTACCTTCTTCCATAAATGTCTCTATTTTTCTTATTACATAGGTGGATATTTTCTAGACAGACCTTGTACCTTGCCCAAGGCAAACTTGCTAGTGCAGAAGAGCTGCACTGGGTGTCTTATTCGAGTGCCATCAATTGTTAACATTCTCTTGCCAGGCTGTATCAGGTGCTTTCTTAGATACATTCATCAGGTCACCTCTTCCAGAACAATGGCCATCACTGGTCTCAAATAGGGGAGTCCATCATTTGCTGGGCAAACTAAGATACTGAAAAACACAGAGTCACCATACTGAATTAGTTTTCCACTTGGCTTAGAGGCAAGCATGCATGCAAATTTTGCTCATGCATACAACATAGACAAAATTCATGGGTGATATATGATATTTTATATATATATGAATACAATATATAATTCATGTACATATATAACTTACAACATAAACATTTTAGTGTCAGTGAAGTCAGTTGCCTACCTATTCTAAATTGTATCAGAAGGCCGAGGAGGAAATAAAAGACAACTGCACTGGCACTTAAACATTTTTGTATTTATTACATATGGAATTAAAAAGAATAAAGAAAGAAATGAAGGGCATCCAATGATATGATAAGTGCTGTATTAAATATTTTTTGTTCTATAATTCATCTAATGCTAATGCTTACCTCATAAAAAATAAATAATCTAGGAGAGGTTAGAAGAAAAGATGGTGGGCTCACTTGTATTTCATCCTCCAAAGGTCCCGCTTGTCCTGGTTCTCCCGTGCTACAAATCACTGCAGGGAAGCAACACAAAACAAAATATTTTTTATTTATTGTTTCATGTTGGTAGCCTGACTATTAGTGATATTTAAATAGTACATTTGTTGGATATTTTATTTATATATGCTATTTCATAGAAGATGTAATTTTTATCTCCCAATGCATTCTACTAATTTTTCTTTCTAGCAATAAGAATGCTTTATAAAAATATTTGTTTCATATAAAAGGAATTTCAGTAACTGAAAAGCAGCTGTCAACCTACAACTGTGTCGTTTTTTTGAACTTAAATAAAGTTAAGTCCTTTGCAGGAAAAAAATAGAGACATTTTATCAAAACAGGCTTTGCTAAGGAAAATATTTAAAATATTTGGTAAAGAAGAAATATTATGCCATTAAAGTAATTTTAGATATAAAAATTGATTAAATATGAATAAATATGTAGATAACTCTGAACAAACTTTGAAGACATAAAGGTAATGATAATAGATTTAATTTATCAGAGAATTAGTAAAAGAATCATACAACTAAAATTCTGTGTACATTAAAAAGACAGAAGTAGCCCTGAATGGTGTAGCTCAGTGAACTGAGTGCCTGCCTATGAACCAAAGGGTTGCTGGTTCAATTCCCACTCAGGGCACATGTCTGGGTTGTGGGCCAAGACCCCAGTAAGGGGCACAGGAGAGGCAATCACACACTGATGTTTCTCTCCCTCTCTTTCTCTCTCCCTTTCTCTCTCTCTCAAAAATAAGTAAATAAAATCTTAAAAAGACAGAAGTGCACTGATCATAGTTAAAGTATATTCTGATTTTTCTTCAGTATAATTGATTCATTTCATTTAAATTTCTTTCTAATGTTTAATGTAAACACTAGAATAAAAGTTTATTTCAAAATAATAGAAGAGGAGTGACACAAGAAAGTTTAGTAAATAAAAAGACAAAAATCAAAAAGTAGACATAGATAAGTAGAAAGTACACCAATGATGCTGAAATACACTAAGATGTATGTGTATTCAAAATACTGATTATGGGAACAAAATTATCACCTAAAGTAGACATAGATTGAATGGAAAATTTAAAATATGTTATAAAAAGACACTTTTTTTCAGAGACAAAGAACTTTATTACTCATGGCAAAGTAGTAAGCACAAGTTCATGTTCATTTACATCCATTTCCCATGTCCCTCAGTACCCACAGGGGTGATTCAAAGAGCCCTTAATGGATTTCTGCATAAGCAGTGGTTGCACTATGATAGGTGAAAAACTGAATTTAGGGGATTCATTTCTTTGCTTTTCCCCAAGGAGAGGTTTTTATTGCTTTCGGGCTTATATTTTAATTTCTGATTTGACATAAATATCTTACTTATGAGAAATACAATTACAGAATACTATTTTTCAGTTATACTTTTGGAAGAGAACAACAAATTAATGGCATACTGCTTTGTCCTCCATTACATTACAGGTTAGTAGAAAATCTCATCACTCTATTAAGCAATCTCTATTAAAATTCAATATACACACATTTATATTGGTTATCGATTGCAATAATAATGCTTTGTAACAAATTATCCCAAACTCATGGCTTCCAGGAGTGTCCAACCCACAACTCATGGGCCGCATGCAGCCCAGGATAGCTGTGGATGTAGCCAAACACAAAACTGTGAATTTACTTAAAACATTATGACATTTTTTGTGATCATGTTTTGCAAAGTATTTAATGTGTGGCCCAAGACATGTCTTCTTCTTCCAGTGTGACATAGAGACACCAGAAGGTTGTACAGCCCTGCAACAGTTTTGAACTCTCATGAAACTATTAATCAGTGATGCAAATTAGTTTTTCTAGTCTCATCTGGCCTCCATTGCATTTCTGGAATCAGATACTGTTGATGGGCTGTTAACTGGTACTATTGAGCTCTTTCTCTTGTGCCTTTCACATCATTCCAATAGGCTAGTGTGGACAGGTTCACATGGTAAAGGCAGAGATACAAAGTGTCTTGAAAGTGTCTTTTTTAAAAAAAATCATTTGTGCTATTACAGTTGTCTTCTCTTTACCCTCTCTGTTCACCCCACACAGCCCCATCCCCACCCCTCCCTCAGTCAATTCCCATATCATTGTCCATGTCCATGATTCATGCATAAATGTTGTTTGGTTAATTTCTTCACCATCTTTCATCCAGTCCCCCTACACCTCTGGCAACTGTCAGTCTCTTCCATGTATCTATACTGTTTCTATTTTTGTTTATTATGTTCATTGGATTCTACATATAAGTGAGGTCATGTGTGATATTTGTCTTTCACTTACTGTCTTATTTCACTTAGCATAATATTCTCCAGGTCCACACATGCTATCACAAAAGGTAAGGCAAGCCTTTATTTGCATCCTGCTCTCCAACATTGCTCTGGCCCACCAACCAGTTACATGGCTGAACTCAGTCAGAATCAGGGAGTAGGAAAATAAATTCCATCTCTTTATTAAGATTAATTTGAAAGTCACATATCAAAGGGCATTGGTACAGGAGAGAGGGAACTCTTAGAGATATTAATGTAATTGATCTACCATCCCTTGATGCAGTCACTCATTTACAGGAATTTTTCTACATATATATACTTGGACATGTGTGGCATGATCTAGGCATAATACTATTTAATAAGATATTCTTTAAAGCTAGAAACTAAAATATGACTAGCATGAAACTTATCAAGCATCTATCAATATAGAAGTTAAATAATTACAAAGGAATATTCTGTAACTACTAAAATTATATGACAAAAAGTGAAAAATCAATATGCAAAATAGAATACTTTATGCACTATAATTTTTAATATATTAAGTCTCCTTAGATTTCTCTGCAAGAATAATAAATGTGCTAAAGGTGGTTGGTTGCCATTGCATATGGGTACAAGAGGACTAACCAATAGAGATGTTCATATAATCTTACCATATACAATGTGCCTTTCAAACTTTTTGGAATTCTGTACCATAGACATTCATTACCTATTTTACATATTGCCAATTTTTTCACGTAACTTGTGAATATTATTTTATATACCACACGAATTAATACAGAAAGCAACTAGAGAATGCTTCCAAATAGGAAGATATTTTTAATATGTTTTCCAAACCAAATCACCTGTACTTTAGTCTGCTTTAAGATAAATTGTACTATGCAGAAGAGACAGATTACTCAAAATATATAAATTCCATAAAATCTGTATGAATTGCCAACACTTTTGTTTGCCTAGTATTTGAATTAATGAATATGGCTGTGGACATTCTTAATTATTTATTTGGGTAATTTTTTCTACATTTAGTTTTGCTAAAAATACGACACTCTCCTTACAGGAAGAGACAATGTTTTCTCTTCTGTCCCTTCTATTGCTGCTGAGAGTAAGACGAAATAGAACACAGTGGAAGCGCAATGAGATAACCGGAGAACTGTCACAGATTGCCCGGATTTAGCTCTATTCAGCCATGAGCAAATTGCATTTATTTATTCTTTTTCCTCAGTGTCAATCTCCATGCCTTGGGAAAAAAAAATAAATGTGAGGAAGCATGTCTATAGGCAGTGATAGTTTAAATATTTCTAGTCCAATTTTTATTTTACCCTGCAAGTTGTTATGATGAATTATTCTGACTTTTTCACGCTTCACATTAGTAAATACAGTATGTCTTATACTCTCCTTCATAAGCATGACACATTTTTTCTGCTTAAAACAGAACATGATGAAGGGATAGACAATGCATTTTTTACTCTGTAATGGTTTTATTAATTTAAATGAATCATTTTATGTTTTAATATACAAACAATAAAATTCAATAAAAGTGAATCACATTTAAAATATTTAAGGTTGTTTTCTTGCTGTTTGTAAGACAGATGACAACATTTCTAAAGTTATAAATTTAAATTATCATGTATGTGCCACTGGGTATTCATATGCATAATTTCAGATATATTTTACTTATTTTCATAAATATGTAAATATTTTGTTTCATCTTTGGGGACAAAATCAGTGTATTACATCCAAATAATAATCTAAAGGGAACAAATATCTACTGAACTTGGTTCCAGAATTTATAATGAATATAATTTGCCAACATAAATGACTTTCATGAACTGACATTTCAAAGTGAATATCACACTGAAAAGAGAAACAGTTATCACTGGTGTTAAAGTTAAAGATACTGCATATTGGCTTTTAAAATGGAAAAACATAGGAATAACAAATTCAGGAGAAAAAGTTTAGGGACTGAAAT
>CM052540.1:176906407-177055424 GCA_028533065.1 Trachops cirrhosus
GAGCAGTGAGACATATGTGCTCAATTTCAAATTGCACTTATTCTGAAATTCTTCTTCTGTGTTCTAACATACTGACTGGCATTGCTTATGGACCAGCATAATCATATAAATAGGGTTAGTGATCTGTCTCCCATTTCCAAACAGACATGTTGGGGCTATGTGAATGCCAGATCTTTTAACATAGTTCCCCTACATTGGATCCGAAGGAGTTTGTCTTGTCGCTGGTTGTATGCTTTGGATTTATTTGTGTTTATAATTCACACTTGCTCCAATATACACAGAAAAAAGAAATCTAGAGTATTCATTTCAATATCTCCAGTTATCCTGATTAAAAATACATCATTGATTTAATACACCAGGCTGGGAACTAGTGGTATTTTAATAAATGACCCAGTTTGGATTCCTTCCAAGTAAATTATAGCACAGAAACAGAGTGTTAATATCATTTTGATTTAAGACAAAATGGGGAGAATGCTGTTCCTATCACACCAGTAAAGCTGGGGCTTGTACACAAGGTGCAATGGTGATGAAAATGATGCATTCACTCTATTCAAGATTGTGTAGACCTTAGACCTTGTCTGAGGCCGGGTTATGACTCTTCCCAGTTATAATAATACATAATATTTATTTTGTAATATTGAAAATACCTGACCCATTTGCCAGGATTCATGGTAATTGATAATGTTTCTTATGTTTGCTTTACTGATTCACCTGGAATTTTAAAGGTAGTGGTTATGGCACAGAACAACCATTTTTTTCTGGAATGTTCTTAATAATTTAACTGAATTTGATTGATTGTGAGATGATAAGATATCAAGAAAATCATATATCATCTAAGGAGTCATTATGGAACTGTTTCTCTAAGGGAATTTGAATTAAAATTTCCCTGTGATGTATATAATTTTATTAACCAATGTTGCCCCGATGCATTCAATAAAAACAAACCAAAACAGTTACATTTTGGAGAAAATATTGCCCATGAAAACTTTAAGTTTAATTATTATTATAATATACATGCCGAGAAAGTGTCAAAATTAGATTTTTTCCTCCATTATATACCTTACTTGACATTGTCTCAAAGTATTGAGGAGACATTTAAAAAGTACTTTGATATTCTTAAACATGCTTGAATATTTGACCAATCACCACCCATGGTAGTATAGATTAAATCAAACATTGGATAGTAACTTGTGTTTATAATAAGAATTTTGGGAAAACAGAGATGCATGGAAAATGGAACTCTTCTCACTTAGAAAATTGTCTTATTAGTATAGTTCATGGCCCAAGCAACTAGGATTCAATAAATGTCAAATGAATTATGTGCACCCACTTTTGCTCATAGTATGCCTAAAGCGCAGTTGTAATATAACTCCAGGGGAAAGATCTCCATACTATTGTTATGTTTTTATCATTAAATATTTCTGATCTGTCATGCGTTTTATATAAAGCACAGTATTTATAATACCCAAGTGTATTCAGCGTCCATTAGGAAATTTTAAATGAATAAAAATTGCTGATAAGTTCAGTTCTTACTTTTAAAAATGGAAATACTAGACACATGATTTTCTATTCTTATTGAAAGTGTCAATATTCACCAATGATTTTAAAATACAAGTGTCTCTTATTATCAGACCCAATTAGATCTTTAGGGATTTGAATATGTTGTAATAAATCTGAAATCTTTTTAAAAGCCTAGGACTAGAGTCACTGTTAGAATCATGAACATGAAGTAAACTGAAATGCAAAGATACAATTTTATGTACAAGAAATTAATTGTATTTTAAAGATTAATGCCACTAATTCCAATAACAAAAAGAAAACCATTATACTCACGGAAGCAACTCCTGTCAACTATTCATGGTACAGTAAAATAGTTTGGAAAAACAGTTTGAATTTAAACAAATAAAAATATTATACATACAAATAAAAATAGATATACATATACATATATTGCATATTATATAATAATACATATTCTGATGGAAATTTACTAAAGATATTTTATTATGTTGTAGCTATTCTCTTAATTTTAATTTTAACTTTAAAGTGCATTTGCACAGATATGTCTGACTCTGCAATACAATGTGAATTTTAACTGACACCAGATTTCCAGGTTTTTTTAGCAACCATTATTATACACAAACTTAATTAAATCTATTGAAGCTTTGATTAAGAATAGAAAACATTTCAGCACAGTCATTTCTCTAGAAATTGTTTTTCTTCAACTTCTGGCAACCCAATGATGAATCCAAAACTTCCATCCCCAGCCATCAAAGTTCCCTAACCTCCAGAACTTCATGCTTTGATATATTGGACGTTTTCATTCGGATGACCTGGAACACCTTAAGTTTTGTATCTCCCCACTTCAAACCCACCTTTCCTTTATTTTTTATGTCTGTGGGGGATGACTCTTTAGAGCCACTCTGTTAGACAAGTAAGAAAACAAGAAGGCATCTTACATTCCTTCCTTTAAGTTGAGGATTCTATATCATAAACAGCTATTATATTTGCCTGTCACCATTTAGGCCCATGCCTGTACCATACTACAGGGGCACGTTGTTACTTTCCTGGTCTCTTAGCTTGCTTTGCCCCCTCACAATCCATTTTATACTTTCATGGAAATAAATTTTTCTTAACATATAGTTGACTATGCCATTTCTTTGTTCATAATACTGAAATGCATCACTTTAACCATGAAAACATTATTATTACATCACACCACTTCATAGTATATACCAAGTCGGTATTATCATTTATTAGGTTTAAGTTTCTTTCTGTACTTCAATTGTTCCCAAACCTTGGGGCTTTCTTTTGTTTCCAAGCCTCTCTATCATTTTACATGTGCTTTCTTGTCTTAAACACCCACATCAGACTTACTCAGGAAGTCTCAGCACAACCACATTTCTCTTGTTAAGTATTTCCTAACAGTCTATAGAAGTTCTGGGGGTTAAAAAAATGAAAAAAGAAACTATGATTTTGTATGCACTATTTCTATGGTACAGTTCTTTCATAACATTAAAAAATGTAAGTGATTCTTCTCTTCCTGGGGTGTACCATCATGCACATAGGTGACTCATGTATTTAGAGCCTGAAGGTTATTTTCCCATGAGTGCACTCTGAATTCCAGGCCAATGTTTTGTACAACTATATTGACATAATTATCTTCCTTATGAAAAAAAAAGCTGTATTTGTTAAAACAAACAAATAAATAAAAAACACAGAGTCAAATTAAGAGATGTCTATGTTTTTAAAAACTACCAGTGCCTTGGTGCACAAACTATACATCATTGACTGGACCCATCAAAAATTACATATATATATATGTAATTTATATATGTAATGGGGAATATATATATGTAATATACATATATGTATATAAAGAGGGGGCTGTTTACATAAGTTGTCTACTACCTCATGTGTATGTACAGAATCATTTTCCAGATATACACTGCATATGTTAATGCTTCCCCCTCTATCCTGAATCTTTTTATAGTTAATCCGTTCTTCCTCCAGGTATCTTCTATTTGGAATATAAACATAGGATCTAGAACATGCACCTTGATTTTATTCCCACACACTGATTAGCCTTGCTTTTTAGTATCTTGTGTTTCAAACAGTCATGGACCAATGGAAACATCACCATAACTCAGACAGACTACCTGTTTGTTTATTTGTTTTTAAATGCCACAAATAGATTAGTGACATTCCAGTGGTTAAATATAGGCTGCCTTTATATCATCATCAAAGAAAATACTCTCTTAAGTTAACTGAAACTTGATGTTATAAAAGCTGTCAAGTGATTAATAGGGTTTATTAATAAGTATCAATGGCAATTCAGCCTACATATATACTTAACTCTATAAATCTCCCAAAATAATCTCCTCACTTAAGGGGAATACATCACATGAAACATGTCTATTACCATAATGATCTTCACAATTAAAATGTAATTCACTGCTTTTATTTTTACTTATTTTGAGTCTCCAAGACTCACACACCAAAAAATAAGTCCAGTATCTGAATACAAAGTATCATGTTTGCTTGCACATCTGTTATTCAAGAAAGCTGATTCTAGCCAAAATTAATGACTTATAAAAATAAGAAACTCTTGGAGAGAAAGCTGAAAGTTAACTGTGCACCACAGAGTTAGCAGTGCATAATTAGATGAAGCAACGCACTGATATAGGATTTGTAAGATTTGGGATTTTTCTTTGAGATGTTAGTGAAAGGATTAAGAAAAAAGAAACTCATAAAAACAGACAACAGTATGGTTATTACCAGAGGGGAATGGGGGTGGGGCAGGTAGAAGAGTGTGTGGGGGACATAAATGGTGATGAAAGGAAACTTGACTTGGGGAACTGAACATGTAACAGGATGTAGAGAGAGGGTTCCCTGAAAATAGGAAGGTGTATCTGCCACAAACCTTGAATGGGAGAAGGGGAAGAGGATGATACAGCATTTAAGATACATTGCATAATAATGACGAGTTAATAGCTGTGCCTTCCTGAAGAGGACAGGGCTGCTGCCCAGTGCAAATTATGTGTGTGACTCTGAGAACATTCAGGAACTTGTGACATACCTGTGGGAGGTTATACAGTGCCTGCAGGAGAGACAGGGGGTGGATACCCACCGTGGATATGTGCGTGTCACTGGGAACTTTTGCCCTGACTAAAGACGACAGCAAAAACAAGGTAAAAATTACTGGAGAACTGGCAAAATAGCAGACACTAACACATCACAGGAGGGGCCGGATTTGATTGTCACATAGGAAGTTCTGGGCTAAACATTTAAACAAGGTGGGCTTAAGGAGAAGAGGGAAGAAGCCAGGTGGTCCATAGTGAGAAAGGAGGTACTTCTGCTTCTCTGAAGGACTTCTCAGTTCTGAGAAGCTGCTCCCTTGGGACATGTGCCTCCCTGGACTCCACCACGATCCTTTGTAATGCATCATATGTTTCTTGAACTGCTACAAGAGGCTGAGGACAAGTATCCAAGATCCTGAAAGAGAGAACTGCTAGGAGAAGGTGGTGACCTTCAAACCTGAAAGTGCAGATTCCAGAGGGGATGGAGCTCTATCTGTATGCAGGACTGGCTTAAGGACAAATAAGGATATGGGGAATTTCTGGGCATGGTTTTGGCTTTGTAGCCTTTTGGGAAGCAAGAGAAGCTCTGGGTCTTGGAGAAAGGAGGGTTCTGAGCAGGAGTACTCTTGCCTGCCCCCCCCCAAGGTTAGAACCCTGCTGATAAAAACCTGTTTCCTACAACACTGTTGGGTCATATATCAAAGTGCCAGGTGGCAGAGCTCTGGTTTGCTCAGTTGCAAACACACATATGATATATAGCTAATATATGTACACCCATATAATTTTATTAACCAATATCACCTCAATACATTCAATTAAAAAAGAAAAGAAAAGGTATTAGTGTCAATCAGTTAAGACCACAGATAAGATACCTTCACCTAAAACAAATTATACAGAGGTAACTTCAGTCTTAAGGGAACTGAATCTGCTTATGCTTAACACCATCTCTGCTTATTATAATTTAAAGACAAATGCAATTTTCAAATTGAAAATTAATGTTCTGATTCTTATCGATATTAAAATGAGAAGGCTATGTAAGGGTCTTAGGAGAAGTTTTATGCATCTGTCATAGAGAAGTCATGTTTGGTATGCCTTAAATGTGTATTTTACTTTTTATAGCTCTTCAGAAAGTATAACTTTTGTCTATTTTTTTCTTTTTCAAAAACTCAAAATCACCTTGACAATGATTGCTCCATTTGAAGCATTTGAGCAAGAACAGCAGAGCTATTTGGCCAAGGACTAAACACTTTCAAATGGGCTGAGATACTGACTCCAGACAGCCAAATGACCATTAAAACTGAGATGGGCGGTTGCAGAACATGAAACTAATTTGAGAAATGTGTATTTTGACACTTTTTATTACACAAGCAGTCATATAAACTCTCACATTTCCTTCTAGATATGGGGAAAAGTTATTCTTGCAATAGAACTGAAAGGACAGTCAAAGAGAGAAGCTCATTTATATAGATTTTTCCAAGTGACTAAGATAAAAACCAACAATGCCCAAAAGATATAAGTGAGGAAATGAAAAGTGCAAAAAACCACTCAGCACTTGACCCTTCCCGCTCTGATCCTCTCAGAAACACCAGGGCTTGACACAGCTCCGAGTAAACACACAGAGCAGGGAAGAATTAGAAAATGCTTAAAAACCCCTACACTGGGCCTGAAACCAAGCCATTGCATAGTAATATCTTAACTCCTAAAACTTTCTCTTGAAGGTATTTAAAATAACTGTGTACAATTTGTGTTCGTAATAAATAAAAGATGTACTTGTTTGGCTATGCAGATTTTGATGTGCGGCATTTGGGCTGATTAAAGCCCTGAACATATATCATAGAAACAAAGTAATGCATGTATTTTCACATTAATAAAATTAAATATTTAATGTAATGTGACATAGCACTCGAGAAGAGATTATATTTCTTTTCACTGTATAATAGCTGAATATTTCATTGCAGGAAGAAGTTAAATCGTGTGCCCTAACTTAGATTTTCTAGCACTGATCCAGTCCTTAGCAGGGTCTTTAGCAGGCCAATATTAATGTTGCTTGTAAATTCAGTCAACCAAGTATCAACGTTGTTTTATTATCTATTCTTATACTCTAGGAAGACTAGCTCAAAACAAAAAAGGAGAAAAAAGCACTGAGCACCAAATTAACTGGATGTATTCTGCACTTGAAATTGTATTAGTTATTTGATTAAATATTTCATTGTATAATAATAGCTGCAGTAGTCCATATATTCTAACTATGGATAAAAACTCATTTGTAACATAAACTCTGTGACATAAAATATCTCGTATTCCTATTTATGGTGTTTTCTCCTTTTTATAAAAATAATGAATGTGCATCTGAAATTGTATCTATAAATTTATTGCTAACTATACCATTGTCCACATGCAGTTTCAAGAATATCACCTTATTATTTTCTGGCTATCATTTACAAAGTCTGCAGTGCTTTTGCCTTAGAAGCTATGCAAATTTTTGTTAGATATAACCCATCTCATTTCTGATTTCAGGAAGTCAACATAACCCATCTGCTGCTTTCACTTCCCAGCTGCATGCAGATATGCCAAATTGCTCTAAGCCGAGCTTTATCCTGTCTTTGTAGACTATCTGTTACCTACTATGCTTACATTTTCCTAGTGTAATTCACCGTAGACACAGGTGCAGATGGTGTTTAAGAAGAGCAGTGCATTTGGGAGCATGCAATGTTAGGCTTGCAAGGCTTTTGGCAGAATTTGGATTATAGTCCTAAAGCAAATTAGTTTTGTGTAAGGACGGGCACTAGTACATCAGAATAGATACAGTCCTCTAAGTGATTCCTGACTTTAGATCTGAAGTCCCTGTATGTATGGTTTCTTGAAGAAGCCATTACATCCATTTCTTCATTTTCAACATTCCCAAATGAAAATCTTGTAATTTTTTACTAACTTCCCAAGGATACTGCTTTAGAAATGAAAATATAGATAGATGGTAGATATGATTTGATATTTGTATTTTGATCAGTATTTATTGGCAGTGTGCAATATAACTATAAAATATTCTAAATAGGCTTAGATCCTAATTATTAATGACATTTAAAATAAGAATTGAATAGCCAGGTAAATTCTATCAATGAAAACCATTATAATTTGTTCTAATTTTTCTGAAATGTTAAAAATTCAAAAGGTGCATTGGGAAGTTATGACCTAATAATTCTGCTGACCCAAGTACCCGTGTACATATCATCAGAACTGCTTTGATTACATTTGTACACCTTAGCTATTTTGATCTTTTATTTGATATTTGGTACTGTCAGATTGACAATTATTTTTTTCATTGTAATTTTTTTTTCATTTTCTCTCTAATAAAAAGAGGATTAGGGAGACTGGGCAATATATTTTAATGGAGGTGTAGGAAAGGGTAATCATTCAAACTTTTAAATGCATGTCCATTTTAATACAGTTACTGTCTACAGTGACTACTGATAATCAAATATGTGAATAAATATGTCATATCTCAAAGTATTTTTATGAATTATCTACATTTAGGTGTTGTTGGAATTACAGAATTTAGGCATTTATAAAAGAAACAATACTCACAATGAGAAAAAACAAAGCAAAACTGTGTGCTGTTAGAAATGTCAGTATATTTTATAGCGATTGAACTTCAGGATTTGTGTAGAAAAGGCTTACTAAATTGTAGCTTTTAATTTTGAATTGACATGACACACTCATCATAATTTAATGGCATGAGAGACACCATCCTATCTGCCTGTTGACGCTAGTGTCGACAAAATTAAAAAGAAAAAAAAAGGCTGTCTGCATGGATTTCAAACATTTCTTGGGATTTCCGACTTGCTTGCCAGTTTAAACTTTTCCAAATATCCTATATATACATTTAAAATAAAAGTTAGAGGGAAAGGCTAGCTCATAGCTTATATAAGTGTAAGAGAGATGACAAACTGTCTTTTCTCTTCCCTAATTCAGCCACCATCCAACTCAGGACAAATGGGAATCATTAAAAGTATTGATCCTATTTTTCTGTTATAATAAAATAATTCCAAAAAGGCTGTTCAGTCAATTAATACATTTTGGGGTCAATTACAGTGAATGATGATGAACACAAACTAACATAGGACAATGAAGGCATGCTATTAAAAATATTTAACTATAAAAAATCACAATTCTATGAGTCTGTGTAACTTCAAAGAATCAATAATTAAATTAACAAAACTTTATCCAGTTAAATTATCCCTTTTATTTAGATAATACTGCATATTTAAATACTTCCGCTACCTCAATTACAGATGCATAAATATATGAACTTCAAATGAGTGGGACTGGGGGTGGGCTAGGCAGAGGAAGGCAAAGTGGGGGAAATCGTGATAACTGTAACAGAATAACAAAAAATAAGGTGTTCATATTTGTTAAAAATGAGTTAAAAGATCATTCAAGAAAGTTAGAACACACTATATATAGCAATTTCTGATTTCTGTGGTGATTGAAAGAGTTGATACCATTTTTATTTTAAAGACTGTTTTGAAACCACATATGTTAGTCAAGGGAAATACTTTTAGTAGATTAATCTTATTCCATAAAATCTTAATATATCCTAGATTTCTAAGCTAATTCCCTTTGGTCTGAATAGTTCTATAATTATTTGTTGTATTATCAAAATCTACTAGTCTAGTAGCTCCTGAGTCAGAATTATATAAATTCTTTTCTAATGGTTTTGTGTGATCTAATGCTCTTACTGACTCAGAGTTAAAAACTGATTGCATCATACATCAGGCCTGAAATTCTCTAAGAAGTTTTTTAAAAAGTGTGTGAAACTATGGAGCTTTTTCTTTGGTTGTGGAAGAATGTAGTTTTATATCAGATAAATCCAATAGATGAGTAATTAATTCCATAATCACTTATTGGGATTACCAAAAATGCTAATTTCTTAAACTAAATAAAAAAGAGAAACAAAAAGTAGAAAGAATTGAAAAAGAAAAATAAATGGGGTAAGATGGGACTTGTCTTAGCAATTTTCTCTTTGCAGAAAATGTATAGAAGATGGTGTACTTATATTTATGGCAATTTGGCTATTGAGCAATGTAAAAAATGCACAGTATAGATAATCAAAAATTCTAGAATAAGTCACATAAAAACTTCCTTGCCAACACGTTTCATAGCAGGCAAGAAAGTGAGGGAAATGTGTGAGCCTGAAACGATGATAAAGCATTAAATCAAAGAAGAAAGAAAGCTTTGAAGTTGGTAGCTGCCTTAGGCCATTTGAGAGTCATTGGATGCTATGTCTTGGGTTTTAATTATCTGTGTATATAAAGGATACAAAATAAACCCTAGAATCTACACATGATCAAATGCCAAATTATAGACCCCCAAGTAAAGTGAAAGCCTTGAAAAGGGGTGCTGCTCTACATAAAAATTGAACAAATACAAATCTTTACCACCCAGAACCAGACTGTACCTACATAGCTCAAAAACTCCATTCTCTTTGGAAAGACAGTAAAGTTTCCAGAAAGTGCACAGTGGTGACACAGACTAGTGAGAAGTCTAGTCAGATGATGTACAACCCAGTTTCAACTCTATCACTAATTTAATATCTGTGGCCAAATTATATATACTCTGAGTCTCAGTATCCTCTTTTGCAAACTCGAGGATAAGAATTTCAAGGCTCTTGTGAAGATCAAGTATGATAATGCATGCAGAAGCAGCTTATAAACAGAAAGCTGAAGATGTGGGGGGAGATACCATTACTGCAATTAGGTTCTAATATTTCCAAACACGAGCAACAGCTTATTGGGCCTGGGTGATAACAGGCCCTTCTCCAGGATCCGTTTTTGAACTTTCCCAAGATTGAAGAGAGAGTGGTTCAGTTTCAATTAACTGTTACAGTCAACTTACACCTCACCAAATGGTATTCATTCATACACAAAATAATAAAAATAAAAGTGTAGGCATAGTATAAAGATTGCATACTAGCAAATAATGATTTACTTGTAGAAATGTTGAAAAAGTAGTTTCACCTGGGATGTTAGTAAAAACTGTAAAGGTCTTAGAATGGTTTGTTCAGACATCAGCATCCACATTTCCATTTTTAATTTTTCTGATTTTTCAAAAGAAAAATGTCGAAATTTATTTTGAAATTTTATAGCATTATTAATAAACTGACTGGCAGAAATCCATCAAGTTTAAACATAATGACTAAATAGTAAAAAGAAAACAAGCACAGTTAAACCTATAGTTTTTTTAGACATCCAAAAGTAATAAATGAATCAGTGATCAAATTCTTTACAATTGAAATAAATCCTTCATTTAAAAGATAAATATTTTTAGACAGCTTAAATATAAATATAACTATGCGCCACTTACAAAAATTGATGGTTAAAGTGTGTAAAAACATATATTGAGGAAAATGTATACATTAGAAAATGAAATTTAATAATAAAAATCGATGTAGTCTATTGCATTTTTTAAATTAGGCAGTGTTGAAAGTATTATGAAAATTTTAATTTCAAACTCAGATGCCCCTAACATATTTTAAAAGTATGACTGAAGTAACTGAGAGAGAGGTAAAAATGAACATTTATCATCAATGTGTTTAATTTAACATAATTTCCTCAAGAATTAACTAAGAACACAAAAATAATCAGTAAATACATAGATTTAAATAAATCATAACAAATTTTATTAAGTGGACAAATATATAAAACAGTATATAATGACTACAGAATGCTTATGTTCAAACATTCTTGCAATTATACATTCCACTATATATTCTATATATTATTCTACAAAGTAAATCTTATCAAATTTAAAAACATATTATATGACAAAAATCAATGATTTTTTTTTCTTTAAAGCACCTGAGAGTAAATATTTTCATCTTTGCCTCATATGTAGTCCAAAATGCAACTATTCTCTGGAACTTAGTGATAGTCTAAAAGTAGCCATAGACAATAAGTAAATAAATGAACTTGACTAAATTCCAATAACTTTATTTACCAAAACAAGGTTGTCACTGGATTTGTCCTGTAGAGCATTGTATGCCAATCTCTGTTATCAAGACTCATTATCAGATACAATTATATTTAAATTCAAAATTAATATGATATTTAATGAAAAATATTATACAACTCCAGTAATTTTAAAGACCATTTCTAAACATTTCTAATCAAAGAAAAAAGACATAACAAGAGTTGAAATGTATTTAAAAGTAAATGATAATAACATTATTTTATAAAATTTTACAAATGCTAAATCAAGAAACATGAACTAGATTAAAACTTACTAAAGAAAAGTTGAAGAAGAGAAAGTCATTAATTAAAGAGAATAACAAAATAAAATGAGAAGGTCAATAAACATGCAATTGTTCAAATATTTGAAGACTAAAATAAAGTTAAATTGAAAAATGAACAGGAAGTACAAGAGTCCCAAAACAGGTGTCTCTTTTCTTTCCTCCTAAAAATATTTTCTACAATGAGGGTCACATTTTTTACAATGGCCTACAAGTAGGTTCTCTTTTCCTCTCAGACATCCTTACTCTATCTTCCACCTACACCGGCCTTAAAACATGAGGCACGTGCACACTTTAAGGTATTTGCGGTGGCATTTCTTTTTGAATGTAATTCCTCCGTATAGCCCTTTATACACATTCCAATATTTGCTCAATTTCAATCTGCAATGTAACCTACTCTGACAGCCCTAGTAATATGCAATTCCACTCCACCACCTCCACACTTTAAAGCTTCCACTCCATTTTGTTATTTATTTTAATAGAGCACTTATTACCTAACATTTTAAATAACATACCTACTTATTAATTATTTTGATAAGGTTATCATTTAACATATTATCAGAATGATATGATTTGAAGAATGGAATGGGTTGTTATTTACAGCATGTCATGATCACATGCATAAATGGGAATTATCACAAGCACACAGCAAATGAGTATGCACCCTATGGCTTTTGTTTTTTGTATTCCTTTGCTTTTCAGTAATGCAAGGTTCATTAAAAACAGATCTTTGTTTACTGATGCAATTCAGGTGGTTACAATAACAAGACAAATATTTGTTCAAGGACAAATAGCTGACAATCTCTCCTTAGCCATAAAAAATATATCTCCACCCCCACCAAATACTTTGTTATCCTAAAAGAAATGAAATATTTCTGGTCAGTTAACTAGGTAGCAAATAGAATTCTTAACAATTCATATAATATAAATTCTGTTTTTACATAGGCAGAAATCATTCCTTAATATGGATTTTTATAGTATTCTCTTGAATGAAAAGTTTTGGATTTCACACAAAGCCAAAGGGTTTCCCCCATATACTATTTTTACTTCAAATATTGAAGCTTGCCTTTTTCTCATTTAAAAATTAGGTAGAATGTTTTTCAAAATGAAATGGAGAAGCAGGTGTCAACAATGTGAGCACACACAGACTGTCAGATGCAAAACAAATAGACCAGGAAGAGCATTTGGAGCCTTTACATCCCTGCCTGTCTGATGCCTTAGCACAATCTGCAAAGTGCTGTGAGGATTGTCCTTATGTTTATTCATCGAAGAAGAAATATTTGCACATTTCGCTTTTCCCCTTTGGATATAAAGTTCTGTGAAATATGATAAAGTAAAAGGAACATTTGAATGACAGAATCTGCATGCATATTTCCATTACAGGCAATAGGAATACTTGTGACTTTCCATCATTCAAGTGCTGTCTGAATATATATTTAAAAACCAAATAGCAAATATTCTTTCTATGAGATCAATCAATAGAAACTTGTGGGAAATTAGAATTTATTTTTCAATATGATCACTTAAAAATAGTATTCTAGAAATTTAAATCTAACTCCAGATGCATAATAGGAAAAATTACCACAAAATACTGTTTCTGGTTTACACAGCTTAATTTAACCCCCACTAGATATTTAAATCTTTGAAAATTATAAACATTTTCTATTTATATAGCCTTTAATGGAAGTTTTTTTTTAATTTTATTTTTGCAGTTACCATTTAGTGCCCTTATACCTGCCTTGCCCCTGCAATCACCACACAGTTGTCCATGTCATTGTCATGAACTTACCATTGAAGAAACCAGGTGATTAAATTTGGCACTATAAATTTCTTACCAGTTGCTTTGCAAAGGCAGGCTGTTAAGAGCAATTAAAGTTGTCTTAATATCTGTAGAGTATGTTCATTTGTTCCCTGTCTCCCAAACCTTGATTCAGTTTTTATTGCTTGATACCCACCTGACAAAGGCTCTTGCTGCTTGCATTCTAGACTAGACAATGACTACACTCAGTCATATATATGTCACATATCTTGTACATATACATATATATATTTCCCCCATATATCACACACTATATATGCATATGGGGAGAGCACAAGTAGGTTTACCGTTGTGAGGGATTTTCTTTTGAGTTAATAAAGCTATTATAATCATCCTAACCTGCATGTCTTTTCCCACACCAACAACTGTAAACCTGCTTGTGCCAACTTCTGCATATATAATCACATGAACACATACTAAATATATAAATTCAGATTTTTGATACTATGGTGTATCAGTTGAGAAGTTGGTTTAGAAATACTCAAACACTCAATAAAGTAGATATTTTTATCACTTTTAAAATAAGAGTCACATAATGCTCTCTCTTTCTGTGTAGAGGCAGGTAGTGCAATTTTAATTACATTGACCATCACGAGGACCTTTCTAATTTAATTTCCTAGCAGAGAACCTCAAGTAAAATAGTTGCTAAAATAGTTACTACAAAGTAATTGAAGTCACTGAGGAATAACATGTGCAATGAATGGGAGACATTTTCTCTCTATAAATAGATAACACAAAGATCTCTGGTTATCCTATCCTCATGCTACCCTTAAATGTCAATAAGGACATTTCATATTTTTCTAGTGCTCTCTGCATCTAGTAAACTCATAGAAACTTCTCCTGCAAGATTTAGAACCATCACAACTCTGTTCAAATAATAAGAAAAAAATCAATCACGAAAACAAAACAAAACAAAACAAAATTCTCAGTAAACGTAGAATTGTAAAAGCCACTACACCAGAAAAGTCAGTTGATGTGATAGAGAAAAGATCCATTTTGTTGCCAGACAGAGGAGATTTAATCTTAATAATACTTGGGGATGGCTAAGTTAACTTATCTTCTCAATGACTAACTTCTACCGCTTCTCAAATTGGAATTTATCATTCCATACTCAGTATATGCCATATGTTACCACTCTTTCAAGAGTTAAATATTACTACTTTATCTTAAATATTTAAGGAATATGAATTTATCTGAACCATCATAGAAGCATTTTGTGTATTTTTAGGTACTGCAAAATCGAACATGCAAGGCATGTCTTTTAAATTTCCACCCTTAAAATAATAACAAAGCAAATAAATGAGGGTTGGGATATTATCAATACTTTTCTGCACATCACTAGTTTAACAAGTCTTTTTACAGACATTAATTTTTTCCCCAGTGAATTCATGTTTTCCAAAAAGATGACATTTTTTTCTTCACATAATTGTTTTTACTAATCAAGCATTTTGTTGATTATCAACTTTATAAGTCATCAATATGAATATAATAAATAGAAATGGGTAAGTGGTCATAGTGGATGTAATCCCTGTTTTATCTCATTGTAAAGACTAGTCTGATCTTAGTTTTCTTATCTGGTTTAAGCATGTGTGAAGAACTTTCAAATGCATCTGTATCTTGGATAGTCATGTCCTAAGTTGATGTTTTTGGAGCCTGACTGCCCTCTTTGACACATGACAGGTACTTGCTTGCAGGGCTTTGCCAAGTTTCCATCTAGTTTGTGAAATTTACTTATCAAGGCAATTTTCAAACTTTTCTAGAAGGAAGCTTCAAGCAATTGATTAATTTGCTTTTTGATTATACTTTTTGTTGCATTGCTCCCAGTCAAGAATTTTCTCTTCTGACTTGCGAAAACAGTTTGGTCATATTCGTTCATAATTTGCATTATTGGCTGCAAAATATTGCTTTGAGTGATATTTTCATTTAGTTATTGCTCCGGGTATTCTCTCTCAAGAGACAACAAAATTCAGACTCTTTTGAAACTTCAAAGTAATAAAAATCTGTATTTTAAGTAAGTATCTACAAAAATCTTATTTTTTTTACTGTGGCTAATAAATAAATTGCAGCTATGTGAGTCTTGGAGGATAGGTCAAAATAAAAGCAGCGTGTTTGTGTGTGTTTATGTGTGTTTAATTGAATCTGTGCTCAAATATCAAGATATTTCAGATCTGTACTCTTTTCAGAAAAGTGACAAGATTACACATTTTCCATTTCGCAACTCTGGCAGAGCTGAGTAACGGTCACCCATTCACTAGATGATAGCACTGGATAGTTTACTACAACTGTTTGTTAATGCAGGCAAGCCCAGGGAAACACCTGAGCCTAAAATGTTACCTCCATAATCAAAGGGCAGAAAAAGGCTGTATAAAGAGTAAGGTCACTCTAATATGGCTGCTAACAGAGTTTGTTAAGGGACATTTATATAAGTGGCACATCTTGGGTACCTGCAAGGCAAAGTGAATATTTCTGTGTTGCTTGGCAGACACAGGCAACAACAAATTATACAGAGTAAAAAGGGTAGTGGGGGCAGTCACCGGTCCTAGTACAAGAATCAGGCACGGGAAATCACATGCTTGACTAAGTCAGGACAACGGCCTATTCTAAGAACCAGCATGTAGAGGAGCCATGGTAGAAGTGTGGATTTACATAATGATCAACATCAGTTACAATCAGAGTCTGTAACTGGGGGTTGCAGTAAACCAGTAAGCAATCTGTTCTGGCCTAGGTCCAGTTCCTGGGCCACACAGAGGTCGTGTCATGGAAGGGTCTCTTATCTACACTGCCCACTCCTTCCTAATGGATTTTTGATAATCATATCTAATGTCAGAAACCATTAATTACCAAGTTTTCCTTTGTAGCTTTTTTCATGAAAGGGGTGTCAATGAACGAAGCACATTTTCTGTATCCTCGACTCAATGAAATTCAGACATTGCAAAACTAGCATTTTGAAGTCACTAGATCTGCCTAGGAAAGCCAGCTAGCCACGTACTATAGCTAGAACTCTGTACACAACATAGAATAATGTGCTCTTTCTTTAAAATAAAAAAAAACCTCAAGAAATATGCTTTATTAAGTCTCAACAGAATGCATCTAGGTCTTAAAGGAAATATAGTAATGTTAAAAGAAGTAAAATCGATTAAATTCATTATGTACAAAATTATATTTAGTTAAAAACTATCTTCATGTAAAATGTCTATTCAATCTTTTCCCATTTTCATTGGTTTGTTTGTCATCTAATTATTGAATCGGAACAGTTCTTCATACATTATGAATATATTTCCTTTATCAGATGTCCATATGGTAATAGTTGTTCCCCTATCTGTGGCTTATTATTTCATTCTCATACTGGTGTCTTTTGAAGGTCAAAAACTTTTAATTTTGATAAGGTCAACTTATCATTTTTTTTTTTTTAAGTATCATGCTTCCAGTGGTTTCTCTGAGAATTCTTTGCTTAACCCATGATCATTTTGTGCCATGTGTTCTTTTAAACATTTTATAGTTTTAGATTTTGTATTAGGTATATGAAAAATTTTAGTTATTTTTATGCATAGTGTAAAGTGTCTTCATTAATTAAGTAATTAATTATTTTGCATGTGAATGCCCAATGGTCTTAGCATAATTTCAAGAAAAATCCTTCCTCTGTTTGAGGTAGCAAACTCTGCTTCCCTTCATAAGCTACACATTGTGGTAAGTGCCTTTACATACCTCAGTTCAAAAGACCTATACTATACTTTACAACTATTGCCATTCTATTTTGTTTATAAGTTAATTAAAGTCCAATGATATTAAAGGAATTAACCTATCATTATACAACTTCTAAAATAATGCAAATTTCAAACCTACATATTAATTCTCCATGAATAGAATTTATAGCCACTTGGATTTATGTGAATAAAACAACATATAGAGCAAAATAGATTATTACTTCATAAATGCTAAATGTTTTTATCTATCTTAATATGCATACAATATATGATGAAAAAAGCTAAATAAAAAGACAAGTTGATAGGATGGGAGAGATATTTGCATATTTCTTACCCAGCAAAAGTTTTGTATTCAGAACATACAAAAACTCTTGGAATTAAAAAATGCAGCCACATAAAACAATAAAAATTGGAGCAAAAAAACTGAAAAGTCACTCCATCAATTAAACTAAATTGATGAGAAGTAAGTAAATGAAGACGTACATAAAATCACTAGTGATGTGGGAAATACAACTTCAAACTACAATGGGATGCTACTCTTTCCCTATCAAAGTGACTAAAATAAAACAACAACAAAACAAATTCTGGCATATAAAATATTAACAAATGTTGGCAGGGATGTAGAGGAACTCAACACTATCTCGTATATTTTTGGTCAGTATGGAAAATGGTATGGTCAGTTTGGCAGTTTCTTATAAAATAAAACAAATATGATTCAGAAATCCTGCTTAGATAAACAAAAATTATATCATGCAAAAACCTTACATAAATGTTTATGGAACCATTATTTAATCACCCAAAACTGGAGATAAGCTAAATGTCCTTAAGAGGTAAGTGAATAAACACACCATACATCCACTGTACATCCATTTGTTGGAATACTATTCAGTCACAAAAAGGAACAAAATAGGTACTGGCACAGCCAATGATATGGAAAAACTTTAAATTGCATTAGGCTAAGTTAAAGAAGCCAATCACAGAAGGCTAAATACAGTATGATTTCAGTTTCATAAATTTCTGGAAAGGGCTATTCCATTAAGAGGGAGAAAAGATCAGTTCTGCCAGGATTAGGGGTGCCTCAGGGGTTTGACTACAACCGGGCAGCATGAGCGAAGGTCTTAGATGATGGATTTCCCTATGTGGTGATGAACACATGAATCTCTACATGTGGTAAGACTCAGAGAGCTGGGTACCACCCTCCCCAACAAAAAAGAAATTATACTTTTTAAATTTAATTTAAAACAATTTGATTGTGAAATAGACATGATTAATGCTTATTTGTGAAGAGTAAGTCTACTAGCAATTAATGTATATTTTGTAATGTTGTTACTTTATATGTGACAGAATAAGAGTGATATTTTGCATCAGCTCTCCCAGCTCTAAATTCAGCCTATGTAGAAATTAATATGCTCTGGAAGAAAAAAAAATACCCAAATATCATTTTCCCCAAAAGCAGGTGAATTAAGAATGTAAATAATGTACTGCTTTGATTTTGAGCTTCCAGAATCCCTGGGAATAAGAGATATTGAAATGTCAACAAATTGGAGATCATTTTCATCCATAGAGATGAATAAATTGATAGCCACTTACCTTATTTGTAACACATATTAATTTTCCAATTAAGAATCCTTAAGAATGAAACTCAGAGTTTCCATGTCTCTGATTATGGCACCAGTAAGCTCTTCTGAAAAAGTGTAATCCAAACATGAACATTAATCTTATGTCACTTCCATTATGAAATAATCATTGATATTATATAGGACTATAAATATAAGAAAAATAAAGACAGAACATAATTATATTAAAATAAAATTCTTGGAGATTTCTGGGTAAAATGACAATTTCAGGGTGGATTTGATTCCTGTCTAAGATATTCATTAAATGATTGTACACTACACTACTGTTTATACAAATGTGTATAAGATCAATATCAAAAATCAACTTTTTAAAAAATGGTTCCACTAATGGAAAGCAATGAACCTACTAAGTGCCACAAATTTTGGTCCACACTAAGTTTCTGCATATCTTGATCAAACTGTCCATTGGTAGTAAATGAGGATGGTACGTTTAAGAATTGAGTCACCATAGAGCTGATAGTTACCCCTCACATTGCCAAATTCCTCCAGTATGCCCCTGTACAAAAATCAGAGCTTAAAGAAGTTGATAACATTCAACAACTGTCTCATCAATTATCAACCCTGTTTTTTTTAATGTTACTAAAATTTTCCAGGCCTTCAAAAAAGCCAAGTACATTCTGCGAACAAGATAAAATATCTCTGCACTATTATATACAATAGCTGAATTTTCTCATTTGCTTATAAATGTTAATTCTTTTAAATGGTACAAATGGATAGCATGTTTCTTATCTAAACAAAATATTTAGGTTAGATATGCTTCTAAAATTAGTTTGGACCATACTTTTTTAATTGGAATAGTTAATAGTTTGATTTTTTCAGGATAATAAATATTCTGAATGTTTATGACCTCTCCCAAATTCTTATGCTGAAATTTTACCCGCTATGAGATGATATTAGTAGGAGAAACTTTCAGAAGTACTTAGGATTAGATGAAGTCATAAAGGTGAGGGCCTCACCAATGGACTTAGTGCAGTAGAAAGTGCCACCAGAGAGAAATTGTGCTCTCTGCCATACCAGGCTACCATGAGTCATCTGCAGTCTGCACCCTGGAAGAGAGCTCTCACCAGAATCCAGTCCTGCTGATGCCCTGCCTGGCCTTGGACTTGCAGACAACCAGAACTACGAGGTATAGATTTCTGTTGTCTATAAGCCACCAAGTTTTATCTTGTTACTCTGAACCAACCAAGACTTCTGATGTAATATATTTTCAATAGTAGATAGGTCACAACTCTTGGCATGTATTGAATAAACTCTCCTTAAGTTATCCTTTATTTACTTTTTTCTATTTTTTCTCAAAGTTAAAGAATAAAATCGAACAAAATTTATATGCATTTGTGGGTAATGTTCACATTTAGTTACTTTTATATATCACATAATGGCACATATTTTGACAATCATAAAATATAATTTTCCCATAATGCTTTAAAATTTAGAAATATTTTACTTTAATGTATTGCTCCTATTAAACATTATTTTTATGGAGGGGTTTTTAATAAAGTTGGGAGAAAAGAAAATGGTGTTTAGATCTTAGCTCTTTTATGTTACAAATAGGTGGCTCTCTAAAAGTTGTCATTCACTAAGTCTTAAGTGTTTCATCTCTAAAATGGGAATAATTATACGTGCCTCAGGAATTTTCAAGAAAATGGGAGAGATGGCACAGAGCAGTACTATAAAACAAGGGTAATTTACTGAGGTACAATTTAGTTGTGTTCCAAATGAGAATTTAGAGAAAACATCATATATATTTATGAGTGTTAGGCAATGTTCATCACAGCCTTGCAATTCAGTATCAGCCTGCAAGCAGATCTATTTTTCTTCAGCAATCATAGCACTGCTTAGTTAGAAATGCACAACAAAATTTGAAAACCATAGTTCTGCATGGTTGCTTTCAGTCTCTGTTTGTGAATGTGTTCCTTTTGAGTACACCAAAATGGCAATCTGTAAGACTGAAGGGAATGTCTCACAGTTCTGGAGGCTAGAAATCCAAGATCAGGTTGCCATCCTAGTTGGTTCCTGGCATATAGACAGCTGCCTTCTTGTTTTGTACTCATAAGATATAAAACATTTAACTGAATAGTACAAGAATTCTGTAAATAATGATCATGATGAGGAGGAGGATGAAAAGGGGAAAGAGAAGAAGGGTAATGATATTAACATAGTAATAAAGTTTAGAAGGAGAATAAATATAACTGAAATGTACAAGAAAAACATACAAACTAGTGAAGATGATTAGAATGAAGAATTTTTAGGGCCTTTAATTTGGAGGAATGACAGTAGTGATTTTGAATTGTCTAACATTTTATTTATTTGTTTATATTTATTGTTCAGTTACAGTTGGCCCACTCCCCCCTTGTTCTCCCCTGCCCTGCCCCCCCACTCCAACAGTTGACCCCCCATTGTCCATTCCCATGAATTACCTAACTTTTAAAATACCAACTGCATTTAATTCCAAGTGTAGCTACTACAAGAATATAATTTCCAAACAAATTGAGGAGGAAAATAAGATACAGCTAGATATATGTAGAGATATATGATTGCAATAAGCAGACAGCATACTCAGAGAAAAGTAGTTTAGTGTACTATGTCTATGCAAAAATATCCAAATCTATAGAGAAGATTTTTAAGACTTTATTTGAGCCAAACTGAAGACATGCAGGGAAGAAAGATCTCAACTGCTCTGGAGAATTACAGTTGTGTATTCCCATTAATATGTTTGGAATTAAGGATGAATATAAAGATTACATGAAGATGGGAAAAAGTAATGTAGGAAAATATTATGACTGGATAACAGGATATATAACAAGCTCATATGCTCCCTTGAGGATAGTTATGTTGCCAGTGGAAATAGGGCTCTTCCACAATGTCCCATGAAAACATTTTGGAGACCCACACATGAGAGCATGCAGTGCAGTGGTAAGATGTACTGGAGCTGGAGCAAGCACCAAAGACTGTCCCAGGTTCCAGGTATCTCATCTACAACCAGGTGGCTCAGCTCCCTTCCTCTGTGGAAAAGTGTACCCTTTTCTGCACCAAGCCCAGAAGAAGGCCCAGGGTCTAGAAACCCTGTCCCATTGGCCTGATATTGGTAGTCCACTAGAAACTTTTGTAATTCAATTCATTCTATTCCAAAGCCTACTTTATCTCAGTCTCCATCCGCATCTGCCTAGACTAGTGCCTGTTCCTGGATGTGTGCTGCACCCAGACCCAGGTCTGGACACATGTTTGGAGCTTTAGGACTGCTAAGAAGAATGTGTGTGAATGAACAGGCAAACCCATGCTACCAAGAAGAGCTTTTGCTGAGCTTTGATTATATTTCCTCAGGCTTAAGAAAGAGCTAGCATTCTTTCAGACTTTCCAATCTCTTTCATAATCATTCATAGGCTTTTGCTGGGTCTTTCTCTATCCAGTCTCTTCCTTTTCCCAAGCTAGGCACCTTGCCTTCATGGATGTCATCTCAGCTTCTACTGCACATGATCCAATGTTCTGCTTTCTAGAGTGCCTGTGCTTACCTCTCCCTATGCTGTCTTGGTTTCTACTGTGCATGTTCCTAGCAAATGAGCTTCCCCTTTATTGTATATTCTTCCCCCACAACCCCACAGTCTGAGCAAGTGGACAAGGGTTCCCTGAGCAGATTGGAAAGCCGTTCTTTCTCTCTACACACGAGGATGGAGGGTTGTTAATCACCTTGGCTGGGAATCAGCTATTCCCTAGGGTGTCTGAGGCTATACCTTCCAGACTTAAGCCTGATTAAGTGCAATTTCCAGACTCAACCAGGCCCAGCCAGGCTAGCTCCCGCCTTTTGTCTAACTCCTGAGTGCCTATTCTAACTGTTACTGCTTCCAAGCACCAGCTCCTACTGCTGGCATCATGATGACCAATAAATTGAGTGACAAAGTTTGAGAGCAACAAAAGTGGCTTTATTCAGAAAGCCAGTAGGCCAAGACGACAGCTGACTAGCATCTAAAGGATCATCTTAATACCGTGCAGAATTCAAGGGAAGGGGGAAAAATAAGGGGCAAAGAAACTGAGGACCACAGACACCTGGGCACCAGACTTTAACCTTGTTGCCCAAATAACATATCTATGTGCAGTACATGCTGATTGTTAATTTTCTTATAATCATCAGTGTAAAAGAAGTATTTGCCTGTTTATTGTACTCTGTATGTAATCTCAGAGATTTCCCCACATTGCTCTTTTCTGCCTCCTTATTCTACCACCAGTGAATTTCTTGTAACACTCCTCAGAACTCCTCCTTTGATTGTAACATGTAAAATAAACCGTGAAATTGACATTCCTCAGAGCATTTTCTCAATCCGTAGAGATGTTGTTTCCCAGCAGTTGTCATCAGTTGGGCTCAAATAAACTCTACAGGTTTGGGCATTTCTTTTCTTATGTGGATACTAGAAATCAGCTAAATAAGCTAGAATGTCATAGGTTTTTCATTTCTTTCAATGAGTTGGCATTATGAAGCATTATTCTCCTATGAAAATATTTATTGTAAAAGAAATATTAACTTTATGTTATTCATTTCAGGCCAAAAAATACCATATTATTATACTACTTATGATGAAAGGTTTGAGCATGCCAGAAGGGAAGCTGATGTTTCTTCAACTTTGCAGCTAGAAGTCTCACAGATGAATAGTCAGGTTACCTTGCAAACAGTGGTGGGATGATAAAGTTAATTTCAATAACTATTTTCTCTCCTCAAAACTCAAGTTTATAAATGATACACTGAGCTAGAAAAAAAGATTCAAGCTCATTAATATGTCTATCAATTCAAAAATTTACCTTTTAATTAAAACTATTCAAAAATGTCAATTCATAATAGCTACTATGTGATACAGAAAAAGTTAAATATTGGATTTTTTTCTTCTTCATTCTTTTCATTTATTTTTTAAATTGTTTCATTGTTGTTCAATTACAGTTTTCTGCATTTTCCCCCATTACACCTGCCCATGCCAACCATCCCCACCTCCCTCCCTTGCTTCCACCCCCTCTTGGTTTTTGTCCATGTGTCCTTTATAATTGTTCCTGAAAACTCTTCACCCCTTCTCCCCCACCCACCTCCCCTCTGGTTACTGTCAGATTGTTTTTAATTTCAATGTCTCTGGTTATATTTTGTTTGCTTGTTTATTTTGTTGATTAGGTTCCACTTAAAGGTGAGATCATATGATATGTGTCCTTCACCTCCTGGCTTATTTCACTTTCCATAATGTTCTCCATTTCCATCCATGCTGTCACAAAAAGTAGGAGCTCCTTCTTTCTGCTGCATAGTATTCCATTGTGTAAATCTACCATAGTTTTTTGATTCATTTATTCATTGATAGGCACGTAGGTTGCATCCAACTCTTGGTTATTGTAAATTGTGCCGCTGTGAACATTGGGATTCATAGGTTCTTTTGAATTGGTGTTTCAGGATTCTTAGGGTATAATCCCAGCAGTGCAACTGCCAGATGAAAACACAGTTCCATTTTTAGTTTTCTGAGGAAGTTCCATACTGTTTTCCACAGTGGCAGCACCAGTCTGCAATCCCACCAACAGTGCACTAGGGTTCCCTTTTCTCCACAGCCTCTCCAATGCTTGTTGATTGTTGCTTTGTTTGTGATGGTCATTCTGACTGGTGTGAAGTGGTATCTCAATGTGGTTTTAATTTTCATCTCTCTGATAGCTAGTGATGCTGACCCATGATACCTTGGACAAGGGTTGATCTCCAAAATATATAAAAAACTCACACGACTCCACTCCAGGAAGAAAAACAACCAATTAAAAAATGGGCAAAGGACTTTAACAGACACTTCTCCAAGGAGGACATACAGAGGGCCCAGAGATATATAAATATCAGGTTTTTAATTTGGAATAAATAGTTCAAAACAGCAAAAATTCAATTAACATAATAAACATAAAGAAACTTTCATTTGCTTAGAAATTTACTGGAGTATAAATGAATAAACTGAGTAAAATACTGACAAGTTCTTCAACTTCTACACAGAATTTGTAACTTCCAAGTTTTAATAATTAAAATAAAAAGAAAGGCCTATTGCTCATTTTATATTCCTTAACCATCAATTTTAAGATGTGGAACAGACTGAAAGAAATATAGTGAACATAAATTAACATATAAAACTTTGTAGGTGGATTTTATCTAGGAAGAATGAGTATCTAACAGAATACTTGCTAAAGACCAACCTGATACAATGTTTAAATTATTCAATAAGATAGGTTCAGATATTAGAGATTCCTCATGAGGACGCAGTCACTAGTTTTAAGAAAGGAAAACAGTGTGTTCAATTTGATTAGAAAATCTGTGTGGAGAATTTTTAAAAAGTAAGGATAGTAGGAATATTTCATTTCAACCTTTAGAGAGTCAGTAAGGTTAAAGCAATTATTGAATGAAATATAAATATACTTTCTTATTTACTTCTAAATTAAAAAAGAGAATATTAAACATCTTTCAAAAGAAAACAGATGAATAAGATTCGCCACTTTTCATTGATTTAACTTAGCACAGAGAAATGGATTTTAGGGAGAAAAAACACTATCATAGACATAGAAGGCAATAAGGAGGCTAAAAAATAAGAGAACATCAATTCAGTAAGTAGAGTAAATCTGAAAGAGAAACACAAATAATATCCAATGCATAAAAACAGAATATTTTTATTCTTGTTTTTTAATCAAAAGGCAGTTTCTACAAATAAGCATAGCAGAGGCCTGGCCCATATAAATCTAGCAAAAGCAACAGAATGCATGGATCAGAATAGACCAAGAATCAATGCCAGCTAGTTTTGAACAGAAGTATGTAAAAGCAATGAAATTAGGTTTAAAGTTAATGTAAGATTGTACAAAATACTTAGACTATTATTCACAAAGGATCACACAAGCAGTAAAATTCAGAAATAAAGCAGAATTGTCTGCCAGATACCAGAATAATATTAGAAGTGATAGACCTGCAGTGTGCGATTAAAGAAACAGTAATAGTCGAAATAATTTACTGTGTAAATGTCAGTAACTGGCATTTTATTCCAGTTTGTTAGTGACTATTTCTATCAGAACAAGGTCTTAGAAGTGTGGGGCATCTAAAATATGCTAGATCTGAACAGACAGGCAAACCAAAAGATATAAGAGCCTCAGACACTTGACAAAAACAAGTGTAACCTTTCATAAACTGACACTTGTAAGGTTTGCACTTTTTCCATTTATACTACTAAAAACTTTTAAGTCTTTGTCAGTTAAATTGACTATAACCTTTAGTATGATATTCTTACTTTTGTTTTACAATATACATAAATCTAGATTTCTATTATCTGTAAGACAGTGATTTATGGACAATAATTTCAATTATTTCAGCAAATAAAAGACAAATAAAATTGGTCAAATGATCAAATTCAAAACCACAAAATAAATTACAAATTACAGAACACATTGAGGTAATATTTCATACCACAAATATTTATAATTTGAGATAAATAAACCATTGTGACATTTTAAATGTATTATTTACTAAGGTAACTTTAAATCATATTCAAGATCATACCAAGAAATTTGCCTTGGTAATTATCATTATGGCTAAAATGAAAAAAATAGAACAAAACTATTATCAATTGTACATGCGTCAGTCTATATGTGTAGCTAGAAAATGTCTTCATCTCTTCAACTCCCAAAATATCTCTGTGCTTTGTGATATAAACAGTCCTGCACGTTTCAACAATGCCATGGAGTTTTGAGTGTTCATATTGTTCTTGTCCCTGGATGCTCTTCCTGTCTTTATTCATACTCATTTAAGTTTGCTAATGCAACTCTTTGAGCATGGTCTAGATTTGAACATAGCCTATCTGCTGTAACTGAAGTATAATAGGCAAGCATCAAATGTTATCCTTGAATATAAAGGCATATTTAGAAACATCAAATCCCTGTGTTTCCTAATATCCAAATATTGCAACGAAAAAGCTGAGAAAAATGTGTGCAGAGGGAGTTAATCTGCACTCGAATCTTATTCTAATTAAAAATCGTATGTGTCATAACAATAATGTATTGTTTTGACTGAACTAATTTAAAGTTTTAATTATGACAAAATTTGAAAATTATATACCTTGCTTGTTCACAAAAGTGGTGTTAAGAGTCTTCTGCTCACGTACCCTCGGAAGCTGGTTGTACATGTTTGTAGTGCCTTAGTGAAGTTTCTCTATATAATAGGTGAATATGTTGTGTCAAGAACAGGCTGAAATATTGAACTCTTCCTTATGTTCTCCCTTAAAAAATCTGATCTTACTCTTCTTGATGCTACTGCCAGGTCAGGAAGAAGACCGGTGAGGTCAAGCAGGAGTCGTTCTTCCTACAGTAGGTATTTTTTGTCTTCCTCATTTTGTACTTGGCCAGTCTGGCTCAGCACTTCTAAATACTGTTAATCTTCTAAGGCCTAAGTGTCCATAAGTGAACTGTAGCTTATTTCAAGACTCAAGGGCTAGTAGTTTACTTCTCCAAATAATAGCAAGCATTTATTGTGCAGGATCTTTAAACCATTTCAAGTGTTTTTCTGGAATTGTTTCTATAAGGTTCATAACTCTATGAGACAATATGGTGGCCACAAACACTCACCTAATGTCCCCCAACTAGAGGAAGCATAGTTGTCACTGGACTCTGGTTTCCAAGGTCTGAAATCCATCTATGTGTCTCAGACAAATTCATACTTTCTTGGGCTGCTCCCAGACAGTAACTGAGCTCAGCAGGGATACTTTTTAGACCCATTCTCAGAAGACTTAAAATACATCTTCAGACTTCTCAAGAGTTGTACAGAAATGTCCTACATTGCACAGCCATTTATGAATCTTCTACCTAATCTATTGCCTTTTCTCCCTCCTTGTTTCTGGATCAGACTTCAGTTGTGTTTAGATGACTGTCCCAGTCTCATGAAGCTCTCTCTCCAATTTCTAATATTGTTGTGAGTTCAAATTTTCTCCATACCTGCTCCTCAGGTGATTCAAATCATCACATGTATATTATACCATTAACCTAATTGTTATACCATGGCAGACATGAAGTTAAACAATCAATCCAAAATTACTGGTTTAAAGAACTACAGATCTGGGACTATACCATGTTCCCCAAAGGGAAGTCGTCATAGGTATTACCAAGTATTACAGCAGTAACTTTTAAGGAAGAATGCTTGTGAGTTGAATCTTAGGATCTTTAAGCAGATTGGAATATTTTCCATCTACATTATACATAGCAGGAGTACTGTGTTCTGTAAAATATCAATGTTCCAGAATTTTTAGAACCAATGCAGCAACCCTTATATTCCCATTGTCTTTTTATTTTTTCATTGTCCTATTTCATTTTTCAATAGAACAAGGGCTCACAGTGACCACATGTAGGCCATAAGACACCATCTTTGTGAGAGTGGGTCTATAATTTTAATGTTTGAGTACAGTGCACATATATTCATTTACTTTTAGTACATTATATACTTTAACAAGAGGAGAAATATTTTAATTCTCATTGAGGAAATGTTCATTAAGTTGCAGAGAAAGGGAAATGGAGAGGGGTAAAGAGAAACATTAATGTGAGAGAAAAACGTCAGTCAGCTGTCTCTTGTATGCTCCACAACTGAAGGATCAAACCTGCGACCTAGGGAAGTGCCCTGACCGAGAATCAAACTGGTGACCTTTTGGTGTGTGGAAGGGCACTCCAAACACCTGAGCCACACCTGCCAGGGCTCATTTACATTTTTAACTTAGGTGTATCTTTTACATATTTATTCATTAAAACATTCTATTAAACTGTGCTTGAAATTCTACCCTTAATTATTTAGTCAATACATCTTCTTTAACACATGAGAAAACTAAGGACCAATATTCATCTTGTGGTCTGTCACTAATTTACATGATATTAAAATCTTCTAGCCATCATTGATACATTTTCCTTTTAAACAAAAAAAGGACATGTTTTCTTTTATTGCCTAATTAAAAGGAATATGAACTCATTTTGTTGTTCACCCAATGCATAATGAAAATTCCTACATGATTATAATATAATGCATATTTTTCTTATTTAAGATAACAACATCAAAAAAAGAGGCAACTTTTATTATGAATTTACACTTATTGTAATTTGTTGAAAGCTGCATAAGAACTATGATTATGTCATTGATTGAAAGAGAACCATTTAGGTATTGTTATGTTTTTATTAAAATATTTTAGTAAAACTTAGAATCATATCCCATCCCAAACACCTCACTACAATTTTTATAATAAAATTATTATATAATAGAAATATTTTAATAGATCACTTCTTTTGGCTAGTATTCATCTAATTCACTTGAGGAATACTGCCTTAGATGACAGTACAAATTTCAACTGAGAAGCCACACTTATTGAAAAGAAATATATAACTTCTGGTTAACAACATGGCCATTAATCCTGAATATTAATCTATCATTTTGGCATGTTAAATCAATACTATTGGTTTGATGTAAATAAAAGAGTTCCCAGAATAAGACCTTGGAGAACTAGAGAATATAATAAATATTTAGTATTGAAAAATATATGGGTGAGTGTTATAACAAAGATAATAGGAGACATGAGTTATTGAGTTTAGTGAGCTCTGATTAAAGCATGAAAATAAATAACAAGCTTATTCTTTTCTTTCATCTCTGATCTTTTATCACTTTTACAAATTTCATAATATAAGTAATAATCCTGGAAAATAAAAACAAACAGGGAGAAAAAATAAATTGTCAAGAGGCAACATGAGTACTTTTTGTCTGAATCAAAACTATGAATATATGCAGAAAGGTAGGAAGTTATTCAACTGAATGAATAACAACACATAGTAAACTATTATTAAACATTTTTTCATTAACATTGAGTGCAAATTCTGGTAGATGGTAGTGTCCCTTTGAAAAAATGTTCTGATATTTATTTACACATAAACATCATTTTATTGCTTTGATGCATTGTTTTGTCTTCATTCATGGGTGGATGGTTTGAGTCAATTGCGGTTCAACAGCATTTGCATTTTTACTCCTCAGCACTTAAAAAAACAAACATTTGAATTCATTAGCAAGCTACAATTTATGGCTTGTAATATTGTATTTTGAACAAATGATGTTAGATAAAATTCTAATAAATTTACATAATGGAATCTATAAATGTAATGGATTAACGGCATTAGTGTATTTGTTGCAGTGATTTACTTTTTTGTTTTAGATAAAAAAGAATGTTTTTAATTTTCCTTTAACAGATATTATGAATCATGTTGACTTTGTAGCTAAACATGTAGTCAGATCTGTTCACCACTAAAGATAAAAATGTCTTACATTCCAGCCTCCAGGGGAAAAAAATGCCATGTGAATTTCTATAAGATTCCTTTGAATATAATGGATGTATAGAAAATATTTACAACATATCAATTAGAAATTTTTAAAAAATTGCTGGAACCAAAACACAGGTTCAGCTGCCTGCTGCCACGAAAGCCAAACTCATGACGTAAGTGCTGGTGCAAGGGCAAGAGGTTCATTCAGGTGCCACGACCTGGAAAAATAGCGGACCTGTCTCAAAGACCAATCCTGCCTTCCCACTCAAGTCCCGGGTAATTATAAGAAGGGTAGAAAGGGTTTCCCCCCACCTCCTATCTAATTATCTTGATAGCTTTTGGCACTCCCAAGTCCTGACCATTAATCTTTCTAACTTTTGGCAGGTTCAGTGTAAGAACATCCCCCTAAGTCATCTTGGCCAATGAAGGAGACTCCCCGGCTTCCTCATCATCTATAGGTGTCAAGGTCAAGGGCAAGTTGCAGGACCTGCTGTTAGGAAGGCAGGAGAAGCCACAATCCTCAGCCCAACTCTCCATGCTAGAAACGGTGCCTGCAGATCCAGGAAAACTGGCTGGAGTCCAGGAGGCACCTTTGGATCCCGGTGCTGGAGGGCCCTCTGTGCGGCCCCCACGTGGACCCTGTGAGGGCTGCAGCTCCTCAGTGGCCCGCTGACCTGTGCTCACCCTCTTGCAGTTGCTGACCCTACAAATTACTGTCTTATGTAACATTACTAAATATGTTGCATTATTTCTAAGGTCCAAAAATCGTCATCATCATCATCATCATCATAATGGTGTCAAACAAAATTAAAAAATATACAAAGTCATACAAGACCATTATTGGCCTCATATTTTTTAAGTATGTAAACAATGTGAAGATTGCAGACCTCATTTTTACAAATTATATTGAACATAATAATTTCCCTTATTGCTATCCACTTTTGCAACAATGTCTATGTTATAACATTTTATTAAAAACTATATTAATTTAAATTTTCTGAATTCTGGGAAATGCATAGATAGTTGCATATACCTGAAAATGATTAGGAAACTGAAAAAACTACTTACATGTGACTTTGAGTTCTAAATGGCTGATTAAACACAAACGATTACCTTTGTGTTGGTCAAGATTTTAAATTAAGAAGTAATTATTATAAAAATGAAAGAAACAAAAGAATAATTGAATTAAAATATAGCACTTTAAGGAAATCACTAGCATGCAGATACTGAGGAGGTATGGATGACATAAAACTGATGATTTTGTTAATAAAATCCAATGGAGCTGAGAAAAACAATTATATTCAAATGAAAATATTGATTACCAAAAAACGTCAGTTCTTTTTCATTGTGACACCAAATATAGAGACTGGAATTTTGGTAGGCTGTACAGATCACTGAATATGGGACAAAACAGCTTTAATAAAGAAAAAAAAACATTTTCTAACTTTAATACATAAATAACTCTCTAAAGTACATTTTTTTAAACAAAGTGATCTTGTGATACAGACTGTAATAGTGCCCAAGTAACTTAAACCACCAAAAGAGAGGAGCTTTTGTTACTACTCTTATACTAAAAAATAAATATACATGCCAAACAAGATGAACACAGTATTCTTCAAAAAAAATGTAAAATCTACATTCAGTTATAAGAAAATAACCAGATAATCTGAAATTGGTTGACATTCCTCCAAATTGATCTGTGCTCTTCAGAAATGCCTGGTTCATGAAAGAGAAAGAAAGGCTTAAGAACTTTTCCAGTTTAAAGAAAAGCAAGTAAACCTAGCAAGCAAATGCCAAGTGTAGTGCTAGATTGTACACTACTTGGGAAGAAAATGCTTTAAAGCATAATTTTAGGGTAAATAGCAAATTTTGAATATGGATAGCAAATTAGAAAATAACATTGTAAATTAGAAAATCAAATACAATGTATCTAGGTAATATTAGATTATTTTAATTTACTGTGCTTTTGTAAAGAATGGTTTTGGATGTGGGAGAAAACTTATACTAAATTCATGGAAATATTTGCAAGTAGAATAATAATGTTAATGATAATAATAGTAATATTATTTTTCTATTTAGAGATAAACAGACAGATGATAGAGCACATGTGACAAAATATTGATCATTGATACATTTATTTATTTCTTTATCTATTTAATTATCATTCAAGTACAGTTGTCTCCATTTGCTCCCCACGAATCCCTCCTGCTCCACCCCACCCTGGATTCCCACCTTCTATCCTACACCCTCTGCTTTTGTCCATGTATCTTTTTATACATGCTCCTTGATGACCCTTCCCCTATTTTCTTCCATTATCCCTCTCCCTTCCCCTCTGGTTACTGTCACATATTTTCTTTATTTCAATGTCTCTGGTTATATTTTTTTGCTTGTTTGTTTTGTTGATTAGGTTACACTTATGGGTGAGATCATATGGTATTTGTCTTTTACCACCTGGCTTATTTCACTTTGCATAATGCTCTCTAGATCCATCCATGCTGTCATGAAGATTAGGAGTCCTTCTTTCTTTCTGCTGCATAGTATTCCATTGTGTAAATGTACCATTTTTTTTTATCCACTCATTTACTGATGGGCACTTAGGCTGCTTCCAGCATTTGACTATTGCAAATTGTGCTGCTATGAACATCAGGGTGGCTATGTCCTTTTGAATAGGTGCTTCAGGATTCTTAGGGTTTAATTCCAGCAGTGGAATTGCCAGATAAAAATGCAGTTCCACTTTTTGTTTTCTGAGGAAATTCCATACTATTTTCCATAGTGGCTGCACCAATCTTCATTCCCACCAACAGTGCACTAGGGTTTCCTTTTCTCTACAACCTTGCTAGCACTTGTTTGTTGCTTTGTTTATGATGGTTATTCTCATTGGTGTGAAGTGGCATCTCATTGTGGTTTTAATTTGCATCTTTCTGATGGCTAGTGATGCTGAGCTTCCTTCCATATATCTCTGGGCCCTACGAATGTCCTTCTTGGAGAATTGTCTGTTCAGGTCCTTTGCCCTTTTCTTAATTGGGTTGTCTTTCTGGAGTGGCGTCATGTGAGTTCTTTATATATTTTGGAGATCAAACCCTTGTCCGAGGTATCATTTGCAAACACATTTTCCCATATGGTTGGTTCCCTTTTCATTTTGTTGATGTTTTCTTTAGCTGTGCAGAAGCTTTTCATTTTGATGTAGTCCTGTTTGTTTATTCTTTCCTTTATGTTCTTTGCTTTAGCAGACTTATCAGTGAAAATATTGCTATTTGGAATATGTTAGATTTTCCTGCCTATGTTCTCCTCTAGGACTTTTATGGTCTCACAACATATATTTAAATCTTTTATCCACCTTGAGTTTATTTTTGTATATGGTGTAAGATGGTGGTCGAGTTTCATTTTTTGCATGTAGCTGTCCAGATCTCCCAACACCATTTGTTGAAGAGTCTATTTTTACTCCATTTTAACTTTTGCCCCCTTTGTTTAATATTAATTGACCATAGAGACTTGGGTTTATTTCTGGGCTCTCTATTCTGTTCCATTGATTTATGTTTCTGTTCTTATGCCAGTATCAGACTATTTTGATTACTGTGGCCTTGAGATATAGTTTGATATCAGGTATTGTGGTCTCTCCTAATTTGTTCTTTTTTTCTCAACATTGCTGCAGCAATCCTGGGTTCTTTATGGCTCCATATAAATTTTTGAAATGTTTGTTCCATATCTGTGAAATATGTCATTGGTATTTTAATTGAGACTGTGTTGAATCTATACATTGATTTGGGTAGCATGGAGATTTTGATGATATTAATTCTTCCAATCCATGAACATGGTTTAGATGAAAAATAGACAAACCTACTTGGATTTTTTCACAATGATTTGTTTGAAAATAGAAAAACAAATAACTACCCAGACATTTTGAAACACTGTGTTACAAATTAACCTTCATACTGCTGATGGTGAAGATAAATTGACAGTAATTTCAAGCTTTGCTGCACTATCCCTTTAACTGGTCTGACAGAGAGAAACATGTGAGAATGTGTTAACCTTTTAATGAATAATATTAGTGGTACCCTAGCATGGACTAATACCAGTACTGCATATAAAGATAATCATAATGGAGAGTAGCAAGATTTGCATAGATTCTTGAAAAGAAACATTGACATTTTCAGATACTATCAAATAGCTCTTTTGATGCTCATTTTGACAAACTTTCATTATAAGCATATCATGGATGCATAGCTATTTTTCTAGTGTTTTGTTGACAGATAAGTATACATAAGTATACATTAGTACATAGCTGATGACTTTTTACAAACTCAACACACCTGTGTAAGCTCCCAGATCAAAATAATGCATTGTACCAGCCCTCAGAGGAGGGAAACACATATACAAAATAGAAACTGTAGAATAAACTCTAAACTACACTGTTTGGCCTGAGGCAAAGCTCAAGTGTCCCAGCAGAGCATTTTTAAAAAGGAGTAAAGAAACATGCCTTATACTTTCCCCTTGGAAAGCAGGATTTAGAAGACATTATTTGAAGCTCCCTTCTGTCTCTTGTCTCCATTGGCTGATGATTATTCACCAGGGAGTTGACACTCTGAGAATTTTGCAGCATATCATCTTTCCCTTTACATCTGCTGAGAAGCCAAATACCAGTCCTTACGTTTTAGAAGTAGCAGGTAAACCTAAAATGAATATGTTATCTAATGGGGAAAAAAGTAAGAATAAATGAGGACAAGGAAATTTAGGATGATTGATAAGATGAATCAAATACATATAAAGCAACCAAATAATCTAGCTGAAACTGGTAAATACAAATAAAAAGGAAAGATAGCACTTCCTGGCTATAAAGGTATGATCTTTAAGCATACTATAAAACAGTAAGCAATAACAATTGAAAAATCTCTCAAACTAGATTAAGAAAAATAAACTATATAAACATTTTGTCAGAATAATGAGCTGAAAAATATACATATTGTAAGTGGGAATAGTTGACTAATGAAGCTTACTTGGGTTTCTTAGGAAAAAAATAAATAAATCCAGAGGTTGGTGGTTTGGGGATTTGTGTGGTGCTCAGCTATGTTCCTTGGTTCATTCACGTTTTTTGTGCTTGAGGATCTTTGAAAATCTTGGATCCGCGAGTTTATACATTCCATCAAATTTATATAGCTTTTTGCCACTATTTCTCCAAGCATTCTTTTTATCTCCCCCTCTATCTTCTCCTTTTGGAACTTCATTTATGCTTGTGCATTAGGTCATTTGAAAATATTCCTCTGCTGAATGATTCTCTGTTCATTATTTTCCATTTTGTATTCTGTGATTAATTTTAAATCCACTTCTCTTGCTTTGTCTTCATGACATTACATGGTGTCTTCTGCAGTGACTAATTTGCTGTTTCTATCAATTATTGTTTTCATCTCTAGCAATGTAGTTTGCATGATATTTTTACTTCTATATTTAACATATTCAACATTTTGTTTTGCTTTTTGGCATATGGAATAAGATTATAACAATATTAACATCTATGTTAGTCTTGGTCTTTTTCTTTCTATATATTTTTTCTTATATAGGTTTTATTTTCTTGCTGTTTTTTCATTTCTGGTAAGTTTTGGTTACATGGCAAACATAAACTTTTCACCTTGTTACTTGCAAAATATTTTTGTTCTCTAAGTGCCATTGATCTTTGTTCTACAATGTAATTAAGTTTCTTAAAACTAATTCTTTTGAGATTTGATTTTAATGTTTGTAAGGTGGGAACAAAATATGCTGTTGTCTATGGCTAATTACTTACCTCCAATGAGTCAAAATACTTCTGAGTACTTTGCCATCAGGAGCTTTTCTAAATCTTCTTTAATTGCTATTATGGGGGGGGTTCTTTCCACGGACCAAAGTTGGTTCCTGGCATATCTGCATTTATCTATACACTCACATGTACTAAACAGAAACTAGATATAGACCTTTTAATTTCTCTGTGCATCTCTCTCTGGCACGCAACCTCGCAAACTCAAGTATCCTTGTCTCCCTGTTCTCTGTTACATTTGGCACTTAGGAAATTGGTGAGGCTCCAACTGAGTTCTCCCAGCTTTATGATCTGGAAGTACTCACAAGGTAATAGACTGGGTCAGTTGTAAGACTTTTTGTTTTATTTTTTTATTTTAATATCTCAGAGATCCTTGCCCTCCATTGTCTGATTGCCATTGTCTTGAAAATGTTTTGATATATTTCTACTATGTGTTCTTGAATTTAACTAGTCTGCTAACACGGGTTGTACTTTTTAATGCCTGATAGAAATGCTTTTTACTAAAATGAATTTGACTTGTATAGCATTAACTGCATCAATATAAAAATTCTAGAAAATGAATTGTTTTTCAGTAGAAGAATGTTGTCAATGCTATTGTTACTACTGTTTACTCTTGTCATTATGGGAACCCATATAAAAAATCTCACAAAATCTCATTTAAAAATCTCAGTATATTGAACAGTTGGCATCACTTCTGTAACTGAAGTGATATTGATAGAAATAGTCTTTTATATGGCTCTTTTCTGTTGCCTTAAAAATAGATCCAAATGTGTAACTTTACAGATCCAACTGTATAATTTGGGAAGTGATCTCCCTACTTTGCATTTTTCTGATGATTATTTTTCCTTAGTCTAAATCCTGTCAGTGATTTTTGCTCAAAATAAATGCACAGAAAGACTAAAACAGAGGGGAGAGAGATAGATTGGTAGTTGTCTGACCTTCCCTGACTTTTCTAAACTGATTTTTTGCTTGCCTGGTTCAACATCTCCCACCTGATACTTTCAGACATATCTGGTTCTATATAATTAATTTCTTGTATGCCCACCAATGAAACCTGCCAGAACGCTTTTACCCTAACAGATTTTTGGATTTGGCTACTTTCCCCAGCCGTATCCTGCTGCTCCTCATCCCTCTGTATGACAGTGGCAGTGCCCTGAGGGGTCGTGCCAAATGATACGCTGATGGGAGAATAATTAAAGTCATTCAATTACAAATGTTTATGGAAGATCAAATATGTGCCAGCAACTGTGCTGTATTATGGAGGTAAGACATGGAACCTGACAGACATTATTCTGTTTTCACAAAAATCTAGTGTCAAAATGTATCACTTGGAATTTTCTCTTGAAATGTCTAGCCATTAGCATTACAGTAGATCTGACATAGGAAAAGGTAAGACATACATTTAATTTAATGGTCTACTTTCCAGGTGTATAAAATATGCAATCACAAAATTTACCTATAGAAAATATATTGCTCTTTCACATGTGATGATGATGGACATTATTTCAGAAAGGTAAACTTAAACAACTAGTTTCCTCTTCAAAGAGAGAATCTATTAGAAAAGAGACAATACACAGTTATCAGAAGTAAACAACTGGCCCTGGCTGGTGTGGCTCAGTGGACTGAATGCTGACCTGCGGACCAAAGGGTCACTGGTTGGATTCTCAGTCAGGACACATGACAGGGTTGTGGCCCAGGTCCCCAGTTGGGGGCATGTGAGAGACAACCACACATTGATATTTCCTTCCCTGTCTATCTCCCTCCCTTCCTTTCTCTCCAAAAATAAATAAATAAAATCTTAAAAAAAGAAATAAACAAGTGGTGTTTGTTCGAGTGAATCTTACATGTTAGTGTCTCAACTACAGTAGATTGACTGTCATTAAAACACATAGAGATACAGAGTATTATCAATAATGTTATTAATGTTTTTATTACATATTACATTGGACCCCACAGTTCTTGAAGGAATGACATAGTAGTAAGGTTGAGTGATAAATGTGTTTGTCTCATAATGTCAGCAGGGACCCAGTGAGCAGGAGTTGTGACCCTGGCAATCAGAATGCTAAGCCACATATGATGCTCTGGGCCTTTATGGAAACTGTGGGATCTCCCTTTCAGTCGTCAAGAGCAGTAGTGTGATACCTTACTTGGTCCTACATTTAGTAAACAATTTAAAATCAGACATGACTTCATATGAACATTGGCTGGTCCCTGCCTGCCAGATCCCTGCAGACCCCAGAACTTGTTGCCTAATGTTACACAGACAATGATTTATTTTATGAAAGGTTTCAAATCAATGCTCCTATTTGAATGACAAAGAAAATAATGCTACCTACCATGGAATTAATTAAATAGTAAATATATAATAACATGAGATAATATGGCAAAGGAGAAAGGCAATTTCATTTCTTAGTTTTATGTAAACTGTAATCTTTGATATATACTTATACATCATTGTTTATGTAATAAATGGTTGAATGTTTATAACAGATTTTTAAAAACAAACATTTACAGAATCTGAATTATGGTTTCATCTGGCTTTTTGGATATTTCTATCAGGAAAAAAAGTTGATATGCCTAGCTACAATTCATAAAAATTCAGTACCGGTCTCTGGGAGTAGAAATTGAAATGACAAAACCAATATCCAGAGAGGTGATAGTAATATCCAGACTCTAGATTAGACATTCCTGATGCTGTTTATTTTCCAGAAGCATTAACATTGTATAATCCAGTTTGAGAGTAATAATAGCACCAGTGATGCAACTGAAATAGTTTAGAAGAAAGCAAGGGAAGTAATGAAATATTTGCAAACCACGTAACAAAAGGTGGACAGAGGAAGGGCTATAGCAGCAAAAACTTTTCATATATTTGGCAGTAGACTCTATTAGTAATGCAAAAGCAAGGGAGGGAGAGCTTGAAAAACCTCTAAAATACATAAGGTAATACGTTTAAATATTTTTAAATTCTTATTGGACAAAGAGTGTCATGTCTCATTGGTGCGTGTCTCCTAAACTACCATTTCCCAAATGTTACTCTGACAAAAATGACTTGTAGATCTTGGTAAGATAAAACCCTGAACCATCCCCTGCAAGTTTTTCAATAAGTAGAACTTGAGTAGGGTGCGATAATTTGCATTTTTAGGCAAGTCACAGCTCATGCTTATGTTGTCTGTTTGTAGATGCAATGGGCACAATAACCCTATCTCACCCACCAAAGATATCCGTGTTCTAACTTTTAATATTTATGAATATGTTATGCTACATGGCAAGGGGGAAATTAAGGTTGCAAGTAGAATTAAAGCAGCTCCTAAACCTGACTTTAAATTAAAGGGCTTATTCAAAATTATCCACATGGACACACAATGCAATCACAGAGGTCCCTAAATAGAGAAAATGGAGGAAAGAGAGTCAGAACAAGAAAAAGATGGATTCGTGAAAAAGACTGAACTGGCTACTTCTAACTTTGAAGAGGGAAGTTTAACAAGGCAAGGAACATGGCCAGCCTCTAGACTAGAAGCTGGAAAGAGCAAAGACATAGAAGAATTCTTCTCTAGAGCCTCCAGAAAGGAGCACATCCTGTCTGCACCTTAATTTTAGTCCATGAAGACCCAGGACACACTTCTGACATCCCAACTGTAAGAAAATAGATAGCTGTTGTTTTAAGCAAGTCATTTGTCTTAATTTGTTGCAACAATGAAAGAAAACTAGCACAAAAGATCATAATTTGATTGCAAGTTTCTAAAACATTGGAAATCTTATATTTGTGAACTTACATTGAATAGGAGCATTGAAGAATTGAGAATGTTGCTGACACTGTTATCAGTAGTCTTTTCTGGAAACTATTGAACATAGGCATAATTACAAATTGCTAATTAAAACAGTGATACTGACCATATAAACCACAATAGCCAATTATGCCTTTTAAAGTATATTTATTCAACCACAGATGATTGTGATGAAGATGAGTGGTGTTAAAACCTAAAACAGAGGAAACAGAGAAGATGAACTCTCAACTTTTTTCTCTAGGGAAATATTGAAAGACATTTTGATTTGGTGAGCTTTCCAACATGTATTATTTGAAGAATATTAATGACATCATATGTCATGATAAAATGTGAGGTGATTAAATAAAAAAAAAAGAATCCTTTTTTTCTCCTAGGATTGGTGCCATAGATCAGCACAGTGTCTCTCATAGTGGGAATTACAATGCAGTAGTTAATGACAAATAATAAAAAGTCTATATATTTGGATACCTTGTCAATATTTGATTTTTATTATTTAAGGAAAATAAAATAAGGAAATAAATGTAATATGCACAGAATTTCCTACTGATTGCACCTTGGCATCTTGCTGATCCTTTCTGATGTATACACATTGAAATATACACAATAGACAAGTTTGAGGGAGGTAACTCTCACAGATAAGTTCCTATAGCTTTGTGTAGAATAAATCAATTACACCTACAAATATTAAATCTTTATATGCATGGTGCTGTAGTTGAAATTTTATATGGTATACTTAAACTGAACCAGGTAACAAGCAAGCAAGCAAACAAACAAAAATGGGGAGAATAGCACTTGGAGAACATTGTCTAGATGTGATTGACATGATCTCTTTACTCTTTTTTCAATTTTGTGTATGCTTTCATTCAAATGAGAGGAAGCCAGTGCCCACAGTCAAAGTCCTGAAGGCTCGGCCACTTCATGAATGTGTAAATTCTGAGAATGAACCTCATTATAACATCAGAGCTGAAGAACAAATTTATCCTTAGAGTTACCATCTTCATCAGGGATGCTGATAGGCTGTTTTCATGCTTTGTCTACTTTTATTCCATGTTTATCATCATTAATGTGTAGATGTGCATAACAGAAATTAACAGGAGATAAAATCAATTCCATGAAAAATGGGAAAGATGGGTTTTGCTATCACTTTTTATTTAATTATACAATTTATTATCTGCATTTCTCTCCTGAGGATATTCGTGCTGTCCTTCTCTTCCTTGAGTTACCAAATTTCTTACTTTCAACTTTCTATTGCTCTTTATTCACATTCCTGAAAAAATCTAATACCTTTCCCATTAAATTAATATGTACTGACATTCTGTAAATCATGGTCCTCTCATATTTTGTTTGTTGTTTTCTTTTTAATGGATGGGGTTGTGAAAGTACCCAAGTAACTAGATCCAGAGGTATTGTTTATATCAACCAAACAGTAGATATTTCAGATTACATTAACTTTCATGCAATCTGTCTTACTAAGTATTTTCATTCAAAGAAAAATAAAGAATAAAGACTTTAGAAGCCATAAGAGGTTCTCCCACCTTCCCAGTAGTGTCAATATCTTAGGCAATATGCTACCGTATTTTTAATTACATTATTAGAGAACAATTCATTTAGATTGATGTAATTGTAATTTTTGGAGGAAATTGTAATTTTTGATAGAGTGTTATGTATGTATACATACTTTCTTAGATCCACTGTCATCCTAATCTTGTAAAGTTAGAATAACATCTAGAATTAATAAATCATAGAAAGCTAGATTTTGTTTTGAATGGAAAGACAAGAAAAAAGAGAACATTACTGAATGTGTCTATTACCTTTTGATTCAGATGTTATTCATCTATTCACTTTTTATTAACTTAGTGAACAAATATGTATTGAACAGATATATATTGGAGCTCTATATTTGGATTTACTAAGTTTCAGACACAGGCATGGGGTTGGGGACTCTGAGTACACAGTTGGTTATAAGAGACTGGAATTTAGGAGAAAAGTTCCGGCTGGAAATATAATTTGAATCAGTTTATCCATGGTATTATAAGGATGAGCTCACTATTGACTTAAATTAAAAACTTAGAGAGATAGGAAAATTAGTGGAAGAAACTAGAAAGAGAGGTAAGTGATATTGGAGGTACAGGAGAACAATGTTTTGTCCTAGAGGCCCATAAGGAGTAGTGTTTCAGGTAAAATAAAAACTAAACAATGGGCTGTGGATTTTACAATGTAAACATTGAGACTTTGGCAAAAGCAATTTCAGGAGAGAAGGATGAAAGCCTTTTTAGATGGGATACAAGAAAAATATAAGAAAGAATGATGAGCAAGGTACAAAGGCATCATTTCCATACAGTATTTTCTCTAAAAGGAAAGAAAACATACATTTGTAGCTGGAGCTATATATATGGAAAGGATGAGAAGGATCTAACATCACGTTTGCTTGCAAAGAGAATAAAAGAGTGAGAGCAAAACACTAAATATGCAAGAGGAAATGGAATGTCTGCATCAATATCTTTGATAAGTAGCAAAAGATGGGACTGAAGTCACTGGTCAAAGGGCTGGTCTCCATTTCAAGTAAGCGACAGGTCCTATATGGCACCCAGAGTGAAATAAGAATGTATACACAGATGGGTGCATAGAGAAGAATAATTAATGGTTATGCACTCACAGGTTTCGTTACTGTTACAATGTCATCAGATGAGAGTGAGGGAAATAGAGAATAGATATCAAGTACACTATATGAAGATTTATATATAAAACCTCACTTGATACACATATTCATTACAAAACCAACTACCAGTTTAAGGTTTACTTTCCTTCTATTACCGCACTGCTGAGTGGTTGTCTAACTTCTAGGGATTGATTAAACAGAAAGTGTTATAATTGAAATAACATAGATTTACAAATAGAGTGCATTAACCTTTATTAACATACAGTATTTTCTACTCATTTATTCTTCCATTTCTGTCAAGTTACTTAGGCATTTTTGATCTTTATTATTTCATATGTAAAATGTAGAGGAATATATTTAAATATATTCACTTCATGTTTATGATAAAAGTTGAAAGTATCAAAAATAAACTAAATTTGAAAATTGGTAAAAGAGATTACTGAGTAAAACATAGGGCTTATATTTTTAATTAACATTTTACATTGTTTATTGTTACAACTACTACAGATGTCCTTCCTTCCCCCCTTTGCCCTTCCCCAGAGCTACCCCCAACTTCACCACATTGTTTTCTGTGTCCATGGGTTATGTACACATGTTCTGTAGCTAATTTCTCCCAATAACCCCCAACCCCTCCCTTCTGAGGTCTTCCAGTCTGTTCCACACATCCATGATTCTTGTCCTATTTCATTCATCAGTTTATTTTGTTCATTACATTTCACATATAAGTGAGATCGTGTTTGTCTTAGAAAAGATAACTCAAAAAGTTACATTTATTGCACTTTAAAATGTCACTTAATTTTATATCCACATTTTAGATTAACATTTATTTATTAAATTACCTATAAATACCTAAGTTCAGATGTTCTTTGAACTGATTTTAACTTATCTATATTTCCCTCATTAATTAATCATGTGAAAAATGTTGGCACTTGTTTGTTTTATACTGGAAAGAGTACCATGTGTTTAAATTTCAAAATATATACTTAAAACTATAACACCAAGTAGAGCGCTTGTCACCTGTTATTCAACTGCCTTCCCAGCCCACTCCCATATGTATCCCAATCATAGCTTTTAGATCCTTCTATGAAAGAAAATACACAGTTGAACATTTCTTACTAATATTGTATAACCTTCATATTCTAATGTTAGATCAATTTAATTTATACTGGAAAAATTATTGATAATTTCTCTTAGATACATATTTAATGTGTTCCTAAAATGGAAACTGTGGTTTGATGAAAAGATTATTGGATTTGGTAAATTACAGAATTTTGTTAGAATCATGGCTATATTATTTTGATGGCTTGAATATCAATATCTTTATTCATTAATACTAAAAATAAACCCTCTTGGGATTTTTTCCAACAATATACAATGCACTTTCTGCCCCCTAATAGGTGGACTAATATGTTATTTGAATTCTACTGTTAGTGTTCTAAAAATATGCATATACCCATGCTTATTATGAATCCTACCACTCAATTATGGTACTAAAATTTGGTATTTGTATCAGAATTAAACATCCTAGTGAAAAACTCTTAAACCTTCATTTTGAGTGAGAACAAAGTCAAAACGCACCAGCTTCACAATGTCTAAGGCTCAACAGCTGACATATATCCCGCCTCAATTCCTTCTCCTTCTATTTAATGAGAGCATCTTACCTGATGCTCTCACCATCTGTCATTTCAGAAGCTCAAGCCAGTATTCACTCCTATGTCTCTTTATCCATCAATATCTTGTGGTACAGGGTTTGAAAATAAGACTAAACTTTTTCTTTTACTTTGAAAATTTGTTAAAGTTTGGACCACAAATTGCCCTCCTACTATTCTCTTGTAGGTAAGGTCCTCTAGCCAGAAAATGTTTTCTTCCACAGGAAGGAGGCACATTGACCACATAGTCCTTAATATCAAATTACAGTTCCTGCCAATTTCCAGAATTATTCAATCATGTCCTCCTTCTCATTATTGTAAAGCTTGCTTTCTGCAGGTCCTGCTTGCTCACTCTGCTCTAGAGTGAAACCCCCATGTTACCCTGAGGAGGCTTCCTTTCCTGCACCCCAGGCTGTGAGTAGAAGTGACTAATAACCCGCTGTCAATCCTGTCTGTCTAATGGAGGGTGTTGTAATTCACCAATGAAAGGTAGGGCCCCACCCTGACCAATGGGGTGAGAAGGAGATATATAAAATACATGTTTTCAAACATCACATTTCCCTCATTTCCTTTATTTTCTCTCTCATTTATCTCTCTATTCTTGTATATATCTTTTAGCCCAATTAACATTAGTTCTATCTATGCCTCGAGAAGCCTGAAAATATCAGTAAGTCACCGATGCCAAATATTGTGCTATGGGAAATTTCAAATTTTTTCTTCCTTAATCACATGATCATATTACCTAGTTCATTTAATTTGTTTTGATTAAACCTTACTTTTTTGCCAAGAATTGTTAAAACTATTGGAGACAGTGTAGTAAAAATCAAAGTAAATCCAAATGCAATATAAAACAAAAACAAAATAAAACAAACACAAAAAAATCATTGTTTTCATGGTACATTTTAGTGGGGCGAAAAGGATAGAAAGTAAAAAGCAAATAAATGTTAAAAAGAAGTATAAAAACAAAAAAAACAAAAAAATAACTGTATAATACATCATTAGGATAGTTTCTCTGCTGAAAAATAATGTAAGAAGATACATAGAAAAATAAGGATAACAGTTGATTGAGGATGGTCAGTACATTAAGTTTTATTTGGACTGAACTTTGAAAGTTGTGAATGAGTGGTTCTGGAAGATATATGAGTAGAGAAATCAAGTTATCATTTTCAAAAACTGTGTAAACCTGACACAACCAAGGAGTGAGAAGAAGGTCAGTATGTCTAGGGAGAGTGCGCCGATGGCCGGAGTTAACAGGTAATGAGGGCAGAGAAAGAACAGGTGGCCAGATCAGATGGAAGTCTGGAGAAGAATCAAAGTCTTTGGTCATAAGAAGGGTGGGACTCTATTCATAGAATTTGATGAGGGCATTGAACTAAACACATTTATATTTAAGAAGGAATTGTTTGCCTGCTCATAGAGAACAGTGTGTAGGAGCAAAGATAAAAGCAAGGATACCAATTAGGGTGGTAAATTGAAATATGCTAATAACTATTGAATTACCCTGGAAAAAAATGAAGAATTGATTTGACAAAAATAATTCATTTTGGGGAATGTGTTTAAGATGTTCTCTGTTGAAAGCATTAAGAAAATTGTTCTATTTTTAGTTATATATATGATATATATTTGTAAAATATTTAGTGTAATTTAACAACAAAGAAGAAATCAGTGACTTAAAAAGTAGATAGGTATTGTAATACAAATTTTCATGTGAGTTTCAATTACTTTGAACTTTGAAGAGGCTTGTTAACATAATTGCTGCTTATGATCCCTGAAGACCTTCTTCATTAAATATTGTTAAAATATTCATTGTATTTATTTTCAAATTTACAGAACAAACCACTATTGTTAAGTCTATGTTTACATATACACAATAATAATACAAACAATTAGCTACCGTGAGATGAATTTAATACTCAGTAAATTGTCTAGATCATCTCTCTATTATCCTTTAACAACATCTAAGTAAAATCACTGACCAACTTCCCTCAACCAACATACAGGAAAAATTAGTTTTTACCCCATGACTTGAATTTCAATTACCAAAGTCTAATGAAGAATTATATTTCAGACTTTTATATCTTCTTTTGAGATACATATGTAACATATTTTATAAGAAATATAAGAAATAATTTAGATAATGACATTAAAATGATATTTTAGTAGTACTTATAATTCCAACTTTAAGATAAGCAGGTATTTTCTCATGGGACTATCCTGAACACACACACAGGCTTCGCTCTGTGGAATTTAGCCTACTGATGCTAACAAGGGTGCCATGGAAATGTACATTCCCTACCACAATGCAGTATTTTTAGCACCTTGGTTTTGGAACTGAAACAATTGTCATTGGGTAAAAATAAATCTATAGTATTTATTTCGGAGAGTTCAAAATAGTATGTCATACGGTATAAGTAATTAAAAGTCATATCTAAAATAAATATGTTTGGTATTTATTTACACATAAAATATGTTTATCATCAGTCATAAATTTATATAAGAATCCTTGAAATTAGTAAAGTGTAAATAATTAGCACACAAGGAAGCTGCCAAACATTTTGAAAGACAATTTTAATCAAACAGAGCAATCTTATTTAGTCCATTCCAATTTCAGCTCAGATATTGCCAAAATACTTTTTAAAATTGTAGAAAAGGATCTTGAGAGAAAAATAATTTAAAAAACAAGTCTGGAAAAACTCTTGCAAGAAACTGAAATCATATAATTAGTCACATTTGTAATCATTTTTTAAACATTTACAATCATTATATAAATATGCTATAGTAATTTCACTGTTGCAAACGGAAAATTCTGTATCAATTTTATTAAATTGTGTTGGCCAAAGCAAAAGGTACAATTAACTAGAATTTCAATATTGAAGCATTCAATATTTTATGTTGGATATCTACTACTTTCTTAATCCATGTTATTAATTATGTATCTTTTATATTTGAATATCACCTAATATAAAATAGAAATAAAATAGAGAAAAAACATTATTTCAATAAAAATAGAAACTATATTTTGTAAGTAGAATAAGTGAGGTAATATTTACCTGTATTTTACCACCCAAGTATATAGCTCTTATTAGCATTTCTATGGCCCTCCTAACTCACCTCCTTGTTACAAAAGAAAAAAAACAAGTTTGGTTTTTAACAAAGGAAACAAATACATATTTTTTACCTTCTTAATCACTATATTTTAAAAGGTTATATGGACTTTCAAGATGCTTCTCTTGCAATATCAACCCCAATTTATCCAATGTTTAAGTTTTAAATACAAAGTTAAAACTTATAATTTAAACTTATAATTAATTATGCAAAGTAATTATACAGGAGGTGGCTGGCCTTTCACCTGTTATGGTACTTCTACTTTGGAAAACTACTGCATATTTTGCTAAAATCCTGTTCTTATAATCCACTGCAGTGCCCTATTTAAATGCACTCTAAGAAGAATTAACTTTTTCTGTCTGTGTGTTCTAAAATTATTATTATTTTTTTAATTTTATTTATTTATCTTTAGAGGTGAAGGGAAGGAGAGAGGGAGAGAAATATCAATGTATGGTTGCTTCCTGTGCATTCCCTGCTGGGAACTGGCCTGCAACCCCGGCATGTGCCCTGACTGGGAATCGAACCGTGATCTCTTGGTTCACAGGCCCGCGCTTAATCCACTAAGCTACACCAGCCAGGGCCTAAAATTATTTTTATACCTTTACTAAAATGCTGGTCTTCACAAAAACTTAGAGTATGTATTCTACTTGGGCATGTCTTCATGATATAAACTGTGTGGGAGTTGATTCTGTATTGTTTTTAAACTTTGGATTATCCCCATGACATCAATATAATTAATACTTAGTTGTACAAAAACAAGTAGTTAATGTAGAACATGTTTCTTGCATCACATTAAAATGTAGTCATGTCCCTGTCCTGATAAAATATATAATTCTCAAGAGAGACATAGTTTCATACAAGTGTAGTTACAAATGTACTGGATATAACTAGGAATAGTTATTAATTTTAATAAGGCATATAATGGGAAGGACTAACATATTTAAGAATTTGAAGTCAAGATAGAAAGAAATATATTTAATCAGAGAATGGGAGCTCTAAGAATCAATTTTTAATTAAGTTCTGTTAATTTTGAGGCTCAAAATTTTTTTAGATATGATATAAATATTGTTACATTGTATTCATGAGCAAAATGGAAAATTAATTAAAATTACTTGTAAGCATATAAAATATTTTCATGAAGGATGGTTCATATTTGACATTTTTCTTTTGTTTATGTAAATTATATATTAATATTTGAAACATACCTTAACTCTACCTTTGGAGAAATTAAATAAACTATATACGATGAAAGAAAGAAAAAAGAAGGAAGGAAGGAGGGAAGAAAGAAAGAAAGAAGAAAAGAGAGAAGGAAGGAGGGAGGCAGGAGGAAGGAAATAAAGAAAAAAGAAGGATGAATCTAAAATGTTGGACTCTGAAAATTATTTTTCTACCTTCTCAAATGACTATCTACCACACTTATTTTGGACATTTTAAAATTCAAATTTGCTTTTTTAAAAAAATCAAATTGAGAAATATGGTATTCCTTTAATTTTTGGCACACAATTATTTGCTCTCTTCCCTCAAATCTCTAAATCACTTATACTCAGTGAGGTTTTTTTTTCTCAGAGTATTTATTTGTCCCTTTATTCTTTTCCTTCATTTCTTCTATGCTTATACATAATATTGTAGATACTTTGGGCCATGAAATTAGTTTCTCTGAAACATATAATTTTCCACAGAATAAAAATATTTCTTATAACTCTACTCCTATTTTTGAAATCAAAAGCCATAATTTGGTTGCCCCTTTTCTCTGCATCTCCTATGACAATTTGTCACTTGGAGACTTGGCAGATCCTATTTCTGGGGTCAAATGAAAAAGGAGAAAATAAAAACATGCATATGTTAATATTGCACATTTACAATGCATAATACTAAAACTGCTAACTAGTTTTTATTTCTCATCAGAATATGCGGGATAAAAATCATCTCTTCATGTTCTCAAATGCTTGCTTTGTACTCACTGGCCCAAAGTCATGCATCAAGTACAAAAGTAAATTGTAGAAGTTAGAGGCAGAGCAAATCAATGATAACTAGTGTGGAATGGAGGATGGAAAAAACATACATATCTTGCATCCAAATGACTGAAGACTACTGAAATATTTTCTTTTTGTCCTGTGTCACACCATTCCTCAAAAATCAGTGTTGTAGCAGTGCTGATACCAACATCACCCTCTACTACCCAGAGCCTTTATGAACTGCTGTGGTTCTACCAATAAGCTTAACAAGCTTAATATCCAGCTCTTCTATTGGAGACTAAAATAGCTGCAAACGCTATAGGTCTTTCTCTCCGGTCATTCCCTTTTGCTCACCCAATCCTCACTGCTCTTTCCCCCATATTTCCCAGCCCCCTCCTCAAATACCACCTGAAAAAACTCTTTCTGCCCACTTATCCTAAGTGAAAAAATGATTCTATCCAGAAGACAACATCACCCCTATAAGCATACAAATTAAAGGTTTCATTTTCTATTATAGGGTTTGCTTTGTAATTTTCATAATGCTTGAATTTGAATTTAATGTAGAATTCCTTATTTGTCTTCAATGTTATTTTATAGTATTATTTTTCTTTCCAATTACACTATACAAATATTGAGATGAAAACACAGCTTTAAATTGCATGTTATGATCTTCCTCTTCCTGTTTTTAATATGTCAAACTAATATCTTTCTCTGTTAATGTTGGTGTATAACAGCAATGGACTTGCATGTTTTTTCTACACCTGAAATCATGCCATCATTCTCAGACAATTACACTGCAATATCCATTTGGATGAACATTGATATACTCACCTAAGTCGACTCTTGATCTGCCTTCCACCAATGGTATTTTCTCTCCTCACCAATAATTCAGATTCTTATGAGGATATCCTGGCTTTATTGACAATGAAATATCACTTCAAAATCAGTAATTTAAATATCTTCTCAAGTATCTTTTCTGGTCAACTAGTTTCATGACAATCTTTTAATCGTTAGTTTCCCTCCTTTTCCATTTTCTCCTTGTCTGGCAAAGATCCTTTGGTCCACAAATATTATGAAAAATTTTTAAATACCCTAAGGTGACTTCCTTTTCCTTCCTTCTGTTATATTCAACAAAACAGGGACAAAACAAAAGTTATGTTGATTCTTATCTACAATTTCACTGTGAACGTGAGACCTAAATGTCCAGTTCTTAACTAGATTAGTATGCCACATATAAATGAAAGTAAAATGCAAAATTGTTTAACAGAATTATAATTCAATGATGTATATGTATATATGTGTGTGTGTGTATATATATATATGTGTGTGTGTGTGTATTTATTTAAATTAATGTAAGATTCATTATACCTAAATAGGGAAGAACATTCTGGAGTTGCATAAATTATAAACTTATAGTAAAACATATATTGTCAGCAAACAGAATAAGATATATCTTTAATTTCTTTAGTAAATAAATAAATAAATAAATATGTCCCCTATAGACCTTGGAAGCACTACTTAGACAAATCAATTGCATTTTAGTTACAATTGTTGACTATATGATAACACTTCAAATGATGAATGTTTTACTGTTTACTTTTTATTGTTGTTCAAGTACAGTTGTCCCCACTTTCCCCCCACCACTCTCCCTTGCATCACCCACCCCTCCCTACCTCCCACATTCATTCCTACCTCCTCCCATTGTCTTTGTCCACGGGTCCTTCATACATGTTCCTTGATGACCCTTCGAATGGAGAACTTTTAAAATAAACATAAGGATCAATCATGTTGAGTTTTAATTGTTTTTTCTCTGGAAATATTTTTTTACTGCTTTATATATAATTCATAAAATTATATTGTTTTAACAGTTAAGTCTCTTCCCCATCTTCTTCCCACTATAGCCAGTTCTTTCATTTACGCCCATAATTATGTATTGAAAATTCTAAGCCATAAGGAGTGTAGGTTTATTAGACTGCACACAAGAGCTTTTAAAAACATTCTAGATTGGCCAATTTGTCAAAGTCACCACTACTTTCCCATTAGCAGACCTCAGCAAAACCATATGCAAGTAAGAAATCATCTATTTAACATAAGTAGCAAATGCCATGTGATCTCTGAGTGTTCACTACTCCTTCTCCTCATCACCTCAGAAGTTATCCCTAAATACCTTAAAATTTTAAACATAAATTCCCTTTGGCTCTCAGAGCTCACATCAAAAAAAATGTTGCTAAAATCTAGATGAGGTTAGAAACAAGCTGTGTCAATGACAAAGCTGGTCTTTAAACACCATATCTAGGTTTCATTGCCTGTCATTTTCCGGTATTCTGTTTGCTTCTTTGGAATTGAAGCACTGTCTCCAGGGGTTGCTATTAAATGTTCAGGTGATACCTAGATTTTAAATACTATTACATGTTTTAAAATATATATTACTTGGTTAAATATATACAGAAAAATAAAGAGCACATATAAATAAACTATGCTATACTTGTATGAAAGTTTTTGTATTTGTTCAAAATAATCAAATTTGTTCATTTTGTCATTCTTCAAAAGTTTTGAATAAGTATATGTGGTGCCATTATTCTATGCTGTGCTGACACCACAATAATCAAGCCATGAATTCTGCTTTCAAGGAATTAGTCTGGGGAGAGAGACAGACACAGAAACAGATGTTCATGCCACGTTTAATAATCTCAACAAAGTAAGCACAGAGCATTTAGAAGATGCTTTTCTTGAGTCAAACATGATTTGTTATATTTTTTAAATAGTCCTTTAATTTAGGTTCAATTCTCATCCTTATATGTCGGAGAAGGAAATCAAGACACAGGGAAGAGTCTTGTTCAAGGTCACACAATTGCAGAATGATGAATGTAGGATTGCAATTCTATTCATGTAGAATTATAAAAGGACTCTCTCTCTCTCCCCACACACACATGCATATATATACACACACATATACATATGCATGTATACATATATTCATATATACATAATGTGCATATACACACAGTGGTGTTGGGATGTATAAACTACATACTTGGAGAGCTAGTTGAGATTGAGTTTGGGCATATTCTTTGAAATGTCATAAAGTAAAAAAGTTAAGAAAGGGCAGAGCTTTGTGAGATGAGTTCCCAAGCTGAAGAAACAACATGAGAAATGCTGTAGAGAATTCCAAGCAGTTTTGAATTATTGTAGTATGAAAATGGAAAATGGAATGAATAAAAAGGACAATTCTGCCAGAAGTAGACCCAGGGTTTCCATCTACCAGATGAAAAAGATTAGGTTCAACCTAAAGAAAATAGAGAGCCCTAAAGTGCTTTATTTCAAGAGGTGATACTGACACATTGGTACTTTACATATTCAACCCGGTGTCTTTTGTGAGATGTTTTGAGGAGGCCAAGATGAGAGAAAAAAGGAAATCTTTTGTATATGATGTTAGCCTGTAGAATTTTGATGCAACATGAAAGTGGGAATTAGTAATGGAATATAGAAATATGAGTGCGATGTGGATGACGTTATATGTGGAAACTGGGAAATTTAATTAAACATCCGTGTTGAGAGAATAGTCATTCAGGATAATTTCTAGGTTTGTTTTTGTTTTTGTTTTGCATTCATTTTAAAATTCTCCAACTGAGTTTAAGATTAAAACAGAGGTAAATTATGTGGATCTAAGAAAAAGAGGGATAATGTATTCTGAGACAGAAGAATAATGAGAGTAGTGACATTTCAGCAAATAATAAATAACTTCCAGAAAGAAATGGCCATGTCATTGTGGGCAAATGGATTGTGATATTTGATCAAATACTGGAAAAGCCTATCTTTATTCAGGAAATGGCCAGTAAACAAGTTTGGAAGAATGGAAACTAGGAATAAGGGAGTCATGGAGATAATGCTATAAAAAAAATTTGAGTATGAAGATTTACACTTCTGATATTTTAGTGTTTATTTCAGAATTTGTATTTTAAAATAGCTATTGTTTAGTCTTTGGAAATCTCTAATTGTTAAGCCTAATTACAACATAAATAAAGAAGTAATCAAAAGTTTCCTAGGATGTGAAGAGATTAAGGATAACTATAATAAATTATTATAAAACATTATTTTCATTTTATGTGAGAGGCTTCATATTGACCATTGATAACAATAAAACACTGGACAATATAGAGTATGTAAATTAAGAAAAGTAGGTGATAAACAGTCAAAAATTAAGCAAACTTTTGTTTATACGCATTATATCTATGTCCATCAGTATAAAAGCACAGCCTATGATAGGAACACATAATTCACACATGTTAGAAACAGGCTGCCATGATAGAGAAACTGAATGTGAAGGGACCTTCAGATTTTGGCAGCCAGTGAAGCCAAGGAGATAGATTAGTCACTGATTACCTCACTGGGAGACATTTAAACTGAGCAGTGGAGAATAAGGTTTCAGTCATATGAAGAGCAGAGAGAAAAGCAGCCATAAGAGCGTGTGCAAAACCCTAAGGTAGGAAATAGTTCACTTTTCTTGTGGGAGAGTAAGTAGCCTATTGAGCCTGTAGCACAGCCCTGAAGGGCAGAGTTAGTGAGACCATATTGGAAAAATGGCCAGGACAGAGTGATGTAGAACCTGTATTTTATGTAGTGGCTAAGTTTATGACATAATGTATGAGGGGAATGAGGGTCCCAGGAAAATCAGCTTAAATTTTAAAGCAATGTAAGGACATAATAAGGGTCCCTATAGACACACAGGGACTGAGAAAGTTATACATATCATAAAGATACTCAAGTCAGACATTTTCAATACTGACCATACCTTTTTTCTTTTAAAACATTATTCTTTCATTAAAAAAAAAAACATCATGTTTCATCTCCTCACTTTGGCAGCACATATACTAAACAGAGAGTGACACAGAAGAGATTAACATGGCCCCTTTGTAAGGATGACACGCAACATTGGTGCAGCATTCCATATTTTTAAAGGACTCGTGGACATGGATAACAGTTTTGTGATTGCTGGGGGGTGGGATGGTGTAAGGGGACTAAATGGCAATGGAAAAATCATGATAAAGATTGAATTAAAAATTGTTTTCCTCTGTTTTTAGGAATTGCATGTTACATCATATTCTAACAGAGTGTTCAACATTTTGGTGTCTCTGGGCCACACTGGAAGAATTGACTTGAGCCACACATTAAATACATTGCAACATGTGATCACAAAATATCTCATAATGCTTTAAGTAAATTTATGGTTTTGTGTTGGGCCACATTCATAGACATCCTGGGCCACATGAGGCCTAGACATCGAAGGTTGGAGAGCCCTTTAGGTATTACTTTTACGCATCGATGGTCTCAGTCAGGATGGGCAGGCAAAATTTAACATATTGCTACAATAATGATTCTTGGCAGGGAAGTTTAAGAGCAATAAGATTCAAGTGAAGAAAATGATGGGTTATCTCATTTTCACTTCTTAAAATTACTAAGTGGTGTTTCCACCAAAATTAAGGTAGAATGAACATTATGGATATTGCCATTATTCCTCCAAAGTAATATTTTCTAAAAATATTATTTTAAAGTTTGAATGGTTTCTGATAAAATTGGCAAAAACTACATTTTAGAATCTATATATGCTCATAATCTACAATTTAATAATAGCATATTCTGTTCATCAATTTTCTCTTTGCCAATGATGAGTTTTTTTGAGGTTGAAAAGGGCTATAATTAAATCTAACTACTTTAATTAGAGTATTAGCTCTATGACATTCCACTGAGTATGGCAGTTAAGGAATAATTTTAATTTTTTAAAAAATAGGTTAGATATTTCTTATGTTTTATGGGAGTTCTAGGCTTGCTAAAAATCCATATTGAAATTTTTCTGTAAATGTATCTTTACATTTAAAATATACTGTGCATTTTCGTGACCCAATCTTGAACTATATTTTGTTCTCATCAATAATGGTCTTTTTTTTCTTAAATACAACACATTTCATATATTTGGTATAATTGGTGAGAAAGGTTTATTATGTATATGCCAGTTACATGCAGTTTAATCCTAAGTGTGAGGAGATAACAAATTCTATTAAGCAAGCACAGTTTGAGAGCAGTCAGCTAGCTTTATGAAAGAAAGCCCTACTCTAGATTTGGCTATTAAATATTAGTCTGTTATCCATATTTCATTCAACAATCACCACTTTCCTAATTAGCATATTAAAAAGTGTAATTTTGATTAAACAGTGTTTTATTAATTAGCATAATAAATATTAGAAATGGGAGCAAGTTTCAATTAAAAGTATTCAGCAATATAAATTAACTGAAATAGTTCAGAGATACTTTTTTCTCCAATTTTTAATAACAGAGCATAAACATCCACCCAGATCTACTCCCTGAACTCTTAGTGATAGTGATTTCATTGATTCTGTATCAAGTCTTTGTTTAAAAGACATCTTGTCCGAATCTTGCACTGAGAGTGTGGGGGTATCTGAAGCCATCCTTTAGTTTGGAATCCTAACCTGACCACCTAGTTTTCTGATCTTAAGAAAATCACTCATTAAAGGACTTAGAACAGCTACTGACAAAAAAATTAATATTAAAATTATTTTTGATGATATAATAAATTATTTGTAGTGATAGTTAAAACTAACATGAGTATCACCATGAATTGCCATTCTATATTGACATCCTTAATAGAAGCAAATCAGAATTTCATTTAAAAACCAGCAATTAAGTATTTAAACATTATAACGACATATATACCCTAGCTTGAAATTTATCTTCCTACATGTACAATTTTGCATTTAGCACATACTTTTAATGTTCTTCATATTCTACTCTCACTCTGGTTTTTTTTTTTCAGTTATTATTTTCAAGGAAGTAATCTGCCGTATACTCACAGCAGCCCCAACCAAAAAGTTGTAGGATGGAAATACTTGACTTACCAATATCAAATTTAAAAGCTATAAATAATTCAGAACAAATAACATGAAAAACAAAATTAAAACTCAACACACTGCCTTTTTTGCAACATATATAAATTAGAGAAAAACAGCAAGATGAACCCAGGCTATTAGATGTCAGAACCGCAGTTGCCCTGGAGGCAGCTGTTCGAGTGAAAAGTGCTGCAGGGGACTTCTGAAACGTTCAGTTTACCTTTTCTTTCTTGATTTCGGTGCTGGTTACAAGGGTGTGTTTTCTTCATGAAAAATTATCAAGCTGTACCCTTAGGAGTCTCTATATGCACTGGTACTCAATAAAATGTTTAAAATTGACAAAAAAGATGGTGTAAAATAACCAGTGTATGATGTAATCTCAAATATTTTGTTAAATCATATACAGAATTAATTAAAAACAATTGAAAATCAGTGAAAAGGCCTATTTAGAAAATGGGGGTTGGGTGAGAATTAAGTCAAGAAAATTCCAGAGATAAAGGAAGTAGCAAAGAGAAGCACATCAGTCAGCAAAACAGGAGCCACATATCCCCTGGAGTAGGACTTCATGCATTCAGGAAGCATATGCTGAGTTCAGCTTATCTGCAAATCCCTTACCGATGACTTCTGTAAGGAGCAAGGAAAACTTAGACCATGAGAAAACAGGAACCTAGCTAAAGGCCAAGAGGAACTGGCTAGGTCCCAAGGTACAGGAGGTTACTGAACGAACATCTTGCCCTCCTGCCTGTGCAAGACTAGCCCTTAGAGAATTGCAAAACAGATGTAATCTAACATGTTTGGTTTGAAAATTTACCACTGTTGAGCCAACGCCCAACCCTGTTCCCGCACGGGGTCTTTGTAAGCGAATAGCCACGTCTGCTTCTGTATAACGCTTGCTTGCCCGCCCATATATAAGGACTTAGCTGTTAGCGTTGGGCGTGACTCTCATCAGCAGCCCTTGTGGGTACCGTGTCTCTGGACACCCTGAGAGTCCGCCCCTGCGCAGGTTAAACTTGGCCAATAAAGTAACATCTTTGATATCCTGAAAGTCTCCGACATTTGTTCTCATGTTTGCTGGATGCAACAACTTCAACAAGTCCTCAAGTTAAAATCCTAGAGAGAAAGAGTGAACTGGTGATCCCAGGTAACTTACCTTACAAACACCATATACTTTCACTTATACATGGAATCTAAAGAATAATGTAAATGAAGAGATAAAACAAAAACACTCAGATACAGAGCACAGACTGGTTGTTGCCAGAGGAGACAGAGGTTGGCGGTTGGGGAACAAGGTGAAAAAGGGAAGGGATTGAGAAGTACAAATTTGTAGTTACAAAATAGTCATGGGGATGTAAAGTATAGCATAGGAAGTATAGTCAATAATATTGTAATAACTATGTATAGTGCCAGGTAGATAAAATATCGGAGAACACTTCATAAAGCTTATGATTATCTAACCACTGTGTTGCACACCTAAATCTAATACAAAATAATATTGAATGTAAAAACTACAATTGATGCTTTGAAAGTTCTTTTTGTGATTGGTCTTTACTGTGTAGCATGATGTGATTTGTTCGGACATAAAGCCCAGCCAGGTTCTCACAGAGATGGGTCCTTTAGGTCCTGCAGGGGTCAAGCCTTGTGCATAGGTACAGGTTTAAGCAGGAATTTCCTTATCTCATATGACAAATTAATAAAAACTAGCACACACACATTGACATTCTTGTACCTACATATCATCAAGCTATTTTAATAATTTTTGCAATCCCATAATTCTACATTTGTTTAAATTTTATAGAAGATATTATGCATAAAGAAAGTGGAGATTGGGTACACGTACTTCAATTACGGAAGTTGGAGTAGTGTCAAAAAATAATAAATGGAGTCTATGCACTCTGAAGTGCATTTCATGTTTCCAAATGTGTTTGTGATAACATACTTAAAATATGTGGACTTTTGAAAAGCATTCTTCTCTCTTCAAGAATATGCAAGTTACAAATACAAATTATGTATTTTCTCAGACAAATAAAAGTCTTATTTTTAAGTATATTTATTTCTTCAATTTTTCTAAATTTCTTTAGACAATTGCTTCTCATTAAACAGGTTTATTACTTCTAATTTCAGAGAGAGTGAATGATCTTATTTTCTTCTATAGAGTTATAAAATAGTTTCATATCATCATTATTTTAAACACTTTTTTCTGGCTCTAACTCTATCTTTATTTTACATGTATTCAGTTTTTATTAGTTCAATATTGCTTAGTGATATCAATTTATACACAAAATAAACAAAAAATAAATATACAAAAATAAACTGTACTTCCCACAACCTATCCCTATCATGATCTGTTTTTGTTTAGATGTATACTGAGTGTGTTTATCAGTGTCTATGCACTCACTTCTATGTTCTTCCTGAGAATAAAAGAGTTATGACTATAAGGCACATAATCATTTTTCAGCTTTGGAGTATGGCTCCTGGTTAAAAACCTATGGGTGGTTTTTTAGCCTCAACCATGAGCTTTACTGAGCAGGCCTTGCCAGGAAAGCCAGCCTCCCCGCGCCAGACTTGGTATACAGTCTCTGAATGGATACGTAGTCAAGGATTCAGACCAATTTTTCTGTCCTGTTAAAATATAAACTGAGGCATAATAAAACCTTTGAGTTTGAGTGAAAACCAAACCAAATCAGAAAGCACCAAACCAGAAGCAGTTACGACAGCTCCGCCGACGAGAGCTCAGGGCAGACCTGTATAGAGAAAAGGTGGAAGCAGGGCATCGGTGGGCCGTGCCTTAATGCCTAGTTGTCAGTTTGTGATTGTCCTTCGGTTTCTATTTCATAATCTTGAGCCATATACAGGCTTAGATTTTAGTTTATGTAAGCTACCGTGACATTAGAGCCAAATAAGTCTCATGGCATTCTTGTTCAATTATTTTGCCAGCCTAATGAGGTGCACTTGTTTTGTTATTCTTTGTTTTTTAATGGATATTGCCTTTGCGGGTGATTTCCATGAGGGAAAGGGAATGGTTAATATGTCAGGTGGCTCTCGTAATTCACAGCATACTATATTATCACCACTTATTTCTTCCACTCATGTTTAAAGAGGACAGTCCTGTTCTCTATTTTCTTTACTCCCAAGAAATTTCCCCGGTGCTGCACACCGTTGGTCTTACTCCCTTTCATTCACATTCTCTGCTAGTGCTATGTACTGTCAAACCTCTGGCTTGTATTCAGAGCTGTTGCACTTAAAGTTGAATTCTTTGGGAACTGATGTTGCCTGATGTGTCTAAAACTTCTTTTCCACTATTCTCATTTCTACTGACTCTTAATGATTCTCTCCCCACACTCAGTATCCACAAGCTTGCTGCAATAGCTGAAGTTACAATCAGTGGTAACTGCACTGGAGTTTGCCACATATTCTTATGCCTATGGGTTATTTAAAAGGCAGGTTATCCTCTATACTTCAGTAATGAAAAATGTTTTGGATAATGTGTGGATTTATTTCTATGCCTTTTTGATCACACATTTATTTTGGAGGTTGAATAGAGATTTAATTCAAGTGCTCTCCATTTTTCTGGAGCACATATGAAGGAACTTGATTTCATAAATTTTAAGATTTTTTTATCTAAAAGTTTATACATTTCCAAAAGAACAATATTTTCTACTTCCTAAATCTTGAAATCAAATATGAATCTGTATATTAGAACCACTGCTTAAAATAGTACTTCAACTCCACCAAACACCACAGTTATTTCCTATATGTACTTTCTATTTTGGTGCAGTGAAATAAAATTATAATATCTTAACTTTTCTTTTTTTATTTGTTTTACTCAAAAAGCATTTATATGTTGGGGCAAGATTTTAAAAACTTAGTTCATTTTTGGATAAATTGAGTTTGATCTACCTAAGATCTTTATGTCACTAACTGTAATTAATGAAATCAGGTCCTAACTCTATTCTGCCATCCAATTGAAATTGCTTAGCATGAGCAAACCTATTTTCTCCTTTTGACTTCATGCTATCACACCCTGCTGATCTTCATTCTAGATTTCCCATCAATGGCAATCTTTTGCAGTCTTACTTTTCTGCTTCTCTTCTTCCAGCTGGCTTCAAAATGCTGAAATTGTATAATGTTCTATCTCAGCTCTCACCTCTCTCCTTTAGTACTTTTCATCTCTTTAAGCAGAGATGAAAAGTACTAAATGGTCTCATATTCTCTTATGACATAAATTACAATGAACATGCTAAGTGTTTCATATCTCCAATACAGTCGAATCTATTTCGCAAGATCCACACCAATAATCATACAACTCACATGATATTGCCACCTTATCTTGGATAATTTGCTGAAGACAGCAATTTATTATTGATTAAAATTGAAATAATATCCAATCCATTGATATAGATTAAAATTATGTGCTTTAAGCATCCCACACACTGTCTAGCAAATAGTGGGTGATATGATTAACTGTTGATAGTAGACATTCAATAGGCATGTTTGAGAAGTAAGGGACTGAAAATTGAGAGACAATAATCTAAGGGAAGAGAAAGACTTGATAATATACTGGACAGTCTAAACTGATAATATGATCAAAGACCAGTTATGGTTCTTGTAAAAATAATGCAAAATAACAAATATAACAAAATAACAAATAAAAGTATAGAAATGCTCTTGATCATGAAGTCAATGTGATGATATCATTGTGATAGTTTTAGAGTGAAACAGTAAAGCATCGGTGGTTCTTTGTCCAAAGGTAGTAACTCATGTACTAGAACTGAAGTCAAGTTTTCAATTTGGAAATATAGAAACATGATTTTGGCTTAAACAATATGATAGAAGTTAAAATGAGGGCACATGTGGAAATCTTTAATTATAATAATAATCTTACCAAAATATTTCATTTCATAGTATACTACATAAAATAATTTAAAAAATAAGCAATACAGTTTGTTTTAGAGTTGCCAGAGTGTTTAAAAAGGATGATAAAATACAGTTTGCTTCCTATTTTTTAAACATTATAGGAATTCTGCTAGGAAGAAGACTGGCAATAAGTTCTCAAAAATGTGACAAGAAAGTAATTAATTCATAGGATCTTTGGGTCACATAGTATTACCACCTACAACAAGAGCAACAGGAGGCTTTCTATTGAAGGATTTCTGTCATTTTTTGTGCCTCTTGTTTTATCACAGGGTACAAAATTTTATTTGAACCTGCCAATTTGTTGTCTTTCACTTCTATATGAATTCTCCACAGGAAAATAGAACAAATGGCAGTATAAAGTAAAAATATATATATTTTATTTGTTATAATTCCAAGCACTGGATTAAAGCATTTTAAATATTAGGGTTATTTATATATTCCAAAGTAAGAATTTTATTTCATTATGCACATTAAAGGAGTAAAAAAAATTTATATAGAATCATTAACAAAATCATATATATTTATAGAATTTATAATTGAATATTTATAAAAATAGTAGAGTTTTTTTCATCTAAATAAGTAGGAAGAAATAGTCATGAAATTAGGATTAAAAATGAAAAGGGTACCATCAAGAATGAGGAGTGAAAATTAAAAATTGGCGTAAGTGGCAATACATCAATATTTCATTAGTACCTAAGTAACTTACTCCTGGTTAGAATAATTGAATTTGTCAATTAACAAAATGGTGTGATTGGGGAGATATAAAGTACTAAATGTTATTTTTAAAAAAATTTATTGTCCCTGGCTGGGGTGGTTCAGTGGATTGAGCTCAGTCTGCTAATTAAAGGGTCACTGGTTCAATTCCCAGTCATGGCATATGCCTGGGTTGTGGCCAGGTCCCCAGTGGGGGCCACCTGAGAGGCAATCACACATTGATGTCTCTTTCCCTCTTTTTCTCCCTTTCTTCCCCTCTTTCTAAAAATAAATAAATAAAATTTAGTATTGTATTTTTCCATTATCATTTAGTCCCCTTATTCCCCACTCCTGCCACAATCGCCACCCTGTTGTCCATGTCCATGAGTCTTTTTCTTTTTTGCACAATCCCTCAACCCTTTAACCTCCTCCCTACTTGGCTGTCATCCTGCTCTCCATCTATGAATCCCTCTCTATTTTCCTTGTTAGTTCAGTTCATTAGATTTCACATTTGAGTGAAATCATATGGTATTTGTCTTTCTCTGACTGGCTTATTTCACTTAGCATAGTGTTGTCCAGTCCATCCATCCTGCTGCAAAGAATAAAATTTTCCCCTTTTTTTTTTACCACTGAGTAGTGTTCCATTGTATAAATGTCCCAGAGTTATTTCATCCACTCATCTACTTGGGCTGCTTCCATATCTTAGTGATTAAATAATACTGCAATGAACATAGGGGTACTTATGTTCTTTCAAATTGGGGTTTTGGGTTCTTTTGAATATATCCCAGAGTGGAATCACTAGATCAAAACACAGATCCACTTTTAATTTTTGAGGTATCTCCGTACTATTTTCCCCAGTGGCTGCACCAGTCTCCATTCCCACCAATAGTGCAAAAGTGTTTCCCTTTTTCCACATCCTTGATGACACTTTGTTGATTTATTGATGATAGTCATTCTTGCAAGTATGATATGATATCTCATTGTGGTTTTAATGTACATTTCTCTGGTGATCAGTGACATTGAGCATCTTTTCATATGTGTATTGGCCATCTGTATGTCCTCTTTGGAGAAGTGTCCCTTCAAGTCATTTGCCCATTTTTTAATTGGGTCCTTTGGGTTTTTTTGGGTGTTGAATTTTTGAAGTACTTTACAAATTTTGGATAGTAACCCCTTATTAGATGTATCAGTGAATATGTTTTGCCATTCTGTGGGTTGTTTTTATATTTTGCATAGCAACAGTAATACTAAGAAATAAGAACAAAGTTGGATGAGTCATGTTAACTAATATGAAATTATACCATAAGGCCATATTACTATGGTACAAACAGCATGGTACTGGCATAAAAACAAACATAGGTCAATGGAACAGAATGGAGAGCCCATAAATAAATTCACACCTTTTTTTAGTCAATTAATATTCAACAGCAGCAAATACACACAATGTACTAAGGATATTTTATTTAATAAACAGTGTTGGAAATTGGACAGATATGTGCAGAATAATGAAACTAGACCACCTTCTTACACCACACACAAGAATAAATTCAAAATGGATTAAAGACTTGAATTTTAGCCCAAAAAGATTTAAAAAATCATAGTAAAAACACAGGCAACAAAATCTCAGGCATTGCTCATAGTAATATTTTATCAGATACATCTCCCCAGGCAAGGAAAATAAAATACAAACAAACAAATGGGCCTATATTAAACTAAAAAGCTTCTTCACAACAGAGGAAAAACATCAACAAAATATAGTAAAAAGATAATCAAAAGATTCTTAAATGGTTAGGTTAACTTGACTTCTTGGGAGAAGAGGTTTATTGAATATCCTCAAACCATTAATTAACAAAAAATGCGTGTGAAAAATAAAGGTCATATATAATTTGACAACACATGATACTAAAATTTTCTTTGTCTTTCAAAACACTAAATATATTTAAAGGTGATATTGAGATGGTATTTTTCTTGGAAGCCTGTTAACACTGAAAATCTTTATATTCCCAGCCACCAAATGGAGAAAGTTCACAAAAAAACATGTGTGGGAAATATACAATGACTAAAAAGTTATTGTATTTATTAATATGCTTGCATGTAATTGTCAATATTAATTTAGGCTAAGTTATATTGTAAATTTTTATTTTTATTGACTACATACCAGACCAGGCCCCAAAAGCAAACAATTAGGCTGTCTTTGTACCCTTTTAAAAACAGTATGGTGGTTACCAGAAGGAAGAGGCTGTAGGAATAATAAAGGGTAAAGGTCAAAGGAAATCCAGTATATTGATGATATGTTATAGAACTGAACACTTGAAACCTATATAATTTTTAACTGATGCCACCTTCATACATTTAATAAAAAATAAAGGACTAGTATATCAATATATTTATTATTTGACTGCTAATAGTAAGAAATCAAAATGAGGTATGTTGATTTTGTCTAAGACCTTTATCAAGTCTTCTTCAGGTAGTGTGTACAGTCCCTGAATCAGTTTACTCCTGGGGACTGAAACTTTACTAAGAAAAGAAAGTGGGAAGGAAACTGACTGGATATTCTTTTTAATGGAAACACCTTCAGTCCCCATACCATTCAAATTGTGTGGAAACAAATGGAATTTTTTAAAAAATTAAAAAAAAAACTATGTTTAGTGTTTTTACCAAGTCCTACCCTTAAAAAATCACACACACAAAAACAAAACAGCATGGTCCAACCTATGTCACCAATCTCTAACAGCAGCCATCATTTCTAGGAAAGGCTTTGATAACCAGGAGACTAGAAATCATGATAGATTCCAGGAGAATATAATACGTAAAAGTAACCATGAATGAGGCCTAAAAAAGGAACCATATTCCCTAGTGCATTTTTTCTCTCACTTCTCAAGTTATAAGAAAGTTTCCCAAAATCCTTTCACTTACGAAAAAATAACCATGCTCCAAGCAAAGGCAAATTGTTCCCCTTTGTAAACGGAACTTACCCACTGCCCACACTGCACCTGTATCATCAATTCTATTCATATCTGTTGGATAATTCCCATTATAAAATAAAAGCTGCAATAAAGGACACAGGGACAATAATGGGGGGGTAGAAACAGGAGGGAAGTGGAGAGGGATGGGGTGGGCTGGGGTGGGGGGGAAAAGCAGAAAACTACTTGAACAAGAATTAAAATTAGAAAATCTTAATCAGTCAAAAAAAAAGCTGTAGCATCACAAAATCCTCTTTTGATGCCATATTCTCCTCTAGCTATTGCTCCAATTTATTGTTCAATTTACAATTAAATTTATTGAAAAAATGTTGTTACTACTCAAGTTTTTGTCATCTCATACTCTTCAAATGAATTCCTAATAGACATTTACTTTCTCAATATTCGTACAGTAAGGAGTATAATGCCCCAAATTGTTGCAAAGCAGATTAGTCATTGCTCAGTCATCCTTGTATTTACCCAATTTTTCTATTTTTTATATATAAATATATAAATGTATATGTATATATGCATATAAAATAATATATATTATTTACATATTCACATATTTATATTTAGTTAGATTTCAAAACAGTACATCCTCAATGTTTCCCTTCAATCTCACTTCCCACTTTCATCTCCTTTAAATTTTAGTCCTTAATTGTTTCTTTATGTTAAAATGTCCCAGATTCAGTCATTAGAAAACTTTTTTTGTATCTGTATTTAGTGTCTTTTAAATCTTCTCCAATTTATAGATTTTTTGTGTGCCATTTGTACACAGAAATAATAAAAATATATATTTCCACCCAGAACTGTCCCATAAGCCCCTGAATCATATGTGTACCTGCTTTCTCTGGTTCCTGTTGGAATTTTAGACATTTCTAACTTATATCCAAAAGATTCTGTGATCTACACAAAACCTGTTCTAACTGTGCTAGTTAGAAACAAGTAACAAGTCCATCTTCCCAGTTACTCAGATTATAGAAATTTAAAATGACATCTGAGTATCCTTATACTTCATATCATTATATCTCACATCCAGTATGTTAACCAACCAGCTTCTACTTTCAAAATGTGTCCAAAACCCAATTATTCTTACCTCTCCACTGAATGACACATTAGTACAATCCATCACTACCATTCTATACAATGTTACAATAGAAAGTCTCCCTGCTTTTACATGTGTTCCTTCTTACTATTCCTAATTTAACAGCTAGAGGAGATTGTTAAAATAGATGTCAGATCATGCTAATCATTACTCAGACTCCTCTACTCTATTCCTGTTACATTCATAGTCAAAACCATAACACTTAAAATGATCTACAGTGTGTGATACATTAGTTAACATTCGTTCCTCAAGCTTTGTGACAATATTCTCCTGTAAAGAGTATTCCTACTCTTTCATCAGTCTGATGGATCCCTTCCCACATATCTACATTGCTCATTTACTTGTGCTCTTTTTTATTCAAATGTCACATTCTCAATGAGAACATATCTTCCTCTGCTTTCCATTTCCCAATTTTACTCATCGCAATCTAACATACTATATACACACGCACATATATAAAACCATATAGAGACTATATATGTATATATATGTATGTGTATATATATACACATACCATATAGAGACTATATATACGTATATATGTGTAGCTATATGTGTATGTGTGTGTATTCTCTTTCTGCAACAAAACAAACTTTTCTGATATCCAACAGCTTTGGGTCTACTTTGCTGAAAGAATGAGTGAATACATTCGCGGAAGTTTTCACTTTCCCTTACCACAAGCTAGGGGAGAAATGGTGTAGTTTTAGTCTGAGTACATAAGCCTAAAAGGAGGATAGACAAGGGTGTAAGTTGTAGTCCAAGGGCAAGAGAAAACCAATGTCCCAACTCAGAGACAAATGGAGAGAGTTGATTCTCTTTTATTCTGCCTTTATTCTATTTCAGACCTTGGATGGGCTGGATGAGGCCCACCTGTGTTAGGGAGGGCAATCTGATTTACCCATAGACACACCCAGAATACCATTTATCCAAATATCTGGCAATCAATAGCTTAGACACTTTGACACATAAAATTAACCATCACAGATATTAAAAGTAAAATGGTATTTCAGTGTCATCATTTATTTATAATTAAATAGTTTGTTGAAACCCTTTGTTATTTCCCTAACTCTTTAAAGGCAATTGTGATATTTTTCAAAACAATGGGAAGGCATTTCCCAAAGCTTTATTTTTGTTTTATTTTCTACTTTATGAAAGTTTATGTACTATATAATACCATTTTGTAGAGTTTTAATAAGAACAAAATATATATATACACAGAATAATTTTCCCTCTTATGCTCATCGCTAAGAGAAAAATTAAATGGCAATTATGCTTTTTAAATACAAAAATAGCCCTGAAAGTATGTCCTGACATTTAAAAGCATTTGAAAATCAGTAACTTATCACTTGCAACATGCCATAATAATGTAGCATTGTACATCAAAACTATGAGGAAACATCTTTATTTACACAGGCAGTTTATCATTTCTCAGCAATTTATTTCAGAAATAAGTATACGTTGAGGGATAGAAAAATAATTTTCATGCCAAATTAAAAGTAACTTGAAATAAAGAATGGCATATTTTTCCCAACTAGAGCTTTATTAGAATGAATAGTAATTGTTCCAGAATTATTTCCATTGGTTAATTGGAATTATCACAGTTGTTAGTGCAATAATTGTATTAATGACTAGAAAATGTGTTTTCCCTTTATTTTTTATTGTTGTTCAATTATAGTTGTCCCCATTTTCACTTTCTTGATCTGAAGTTTAACTATTTAATCAATTCAAAAGTGTATTTTTTCCAAATCAAAATATTAACCGATAGCAAAGCAAAGTCACTTTCAAGATGACAGAAGCATCACATCTTATCTTTTGCCCAGAAGGAAAGGAGCCTTGGGTGATATTTAATAATATTGGTCATGGTTCGCATTTACACCATTGATGAGTCTTACTGACTTCCTCTTCAGAACAATGCCAATTGTTTTATCTTCTGTTTCTAATGTTAGATCTTTAATCTATGTCAAACTCTTTGCTAGCCTCCATTGTCATAACAGATTTCTAACCATGCTCTTTGATAGCACTGTTTCCCTGCAACACTAGCTATTCATGTAAAACAAATCACAACAAAAGTTAATGCCTTAAACAAAGAGTGGTTTGGATAGCTCGTAGTCTACAGAAGAGCTAGATGTTTCAGAATACATGCACTGGATTTGGCAGAAAAGTTCTAAGCCTGGCTAAGGCACACATGTCTGGCAGTTGGCTGGCCATTGTCTGATGTGGGACAACTGAGCTTAGAAAACTGGCTCTGCTTCAGGTGTCTCTCCATCCAGCAGACCAACCTGGGTACATTTTGCTGATGATATAAAAGGGTACAAATGAGAGAACAGAAGTGTGCAATGCCTTATGGGGCTGAGGCTCAGGTCCGGAGCATTGCCACTCTGGCCATATTCAGTGGCCAGAAGTTGCAAGGTCCACCTAGATTTAAGGGATGCAAAAATAGAGATGAGGGGAATTGATGCAACAGCACATTTCAGGATTGTGGGTACGATGTGGGTTTGGGAAACGGGGTGGAGAGAGTGGGTGACTGCAGTCATACTTACAGTCAAAGTACCAAACATTCTACAATATGCATGTTTAAAACTGTATTGAGATTGATATTTCTGAAATATAAGCCAAAGTGTTGTACCAAATGGTTAATGGCTTAGTAGTACATTTATAACACTTTCTAAACTGCTTATTGAAACATACAGTGCTGTTTACAATATGGTTTCTTCTTTCTCTGGTCTCATCTTTTACACTCAGTAAGGAACTTTCCTGCGAGTATGTTTGGATGTCCCAGTTTGTCAATAAAAAGCTCAACATAAACACTCATTGAATATTTGCTAAATAAACCAGTGGGTTAATTAATATGCAAACATTTCACACAGCCATCGACACATTTGTTAAGTAAATAAGTATAGCGTTGAGAACAATCAAATATAAAGATGATGTTATCTCATTTTTCTGTATGTTTTGCTGCTATCCTAGACAGATATTAGGGGAGAAAGTAAAGTTACATTTAATAGCTCTCCATTTTATTGAATTCTACCTCTCCTGATGCTAAGTTCCGTACATAACCAGATTGTTCTTGTGCAAACATCTAGGTTACTGGAGAATTTGATGACCTAACAAGAGCAACCTCTTCCTGCACACATTTGAACACTTCACATCAGGTTCCAAACTTCCTTTTATCTCTGTCAATGTTACAGTATACCATGAAATACCAAATTTTAGGTGAATAATGGAAGGAAAAATGCTATAAGGGACATTAATGGTTCAAAAGACAAAATGGTATGATAGAAAGTAAATGTACTCTTAAATGTAGTATTGTTAGAAGACACATACTTATGTATTTAGGAATAGAGGACCACAGTGTGTTCAATTTTAGTAATGTTTCAAAAATCATGTGTTTGTATGTGAATGTGTGTGTGTATAAACAGAGAGAAAAAGAGAAATTCAGGAAATAAATAAAAAAATGCATGCATATATGGTAAAATAGAAATGAACTGGGTAAACATTTATATGTATTCTTTGCAATATCCTCACTCTTGAAAATTTTATTTCTCCAAATAAAAGTTATATACTATGATGACAAATGGGCAAAACCTTTACCACTATAAATTTTATGCCACCCATCCCCAATCTTTCACGCATCACATTATTATACCGTTTCCTCCATGTCTTTTGCAGACTGTTTACCCATTTGGAGACTTTAAAGAGCTATTATTTGAGCAGGGCTTACTCTTTGGATTTTATTTGTAATGAGATGCATCAGGAAAGACTAGGATGGGAAAACTGAATTTTTTTTTAATTGATCCTAGTTATAATTTACAGCTAGACATCGTGAGACATAAAAGTTAGTATGCAGGTACCTGGAATTGAGTAATGCTTCTCATCTCATTGGAGTACCCTGTGCTGCTTCTTCCTTTTGTGCCGGGGAAAAAATGCAAAAACATTTCTTTGGATTTTCACCAAGTTTCTTTATTATAATTTTGCTTCCTGGTAGGGGTACAGTTTCATAGTAATATCCCAGTTTGCATGCCTGGCCAAGTTGAAACCAGGGCCTGTAGCTACGTGTAGATCAAGTTTGATCTCACTGGGGTAATGGAGTCTAAATTGATGAAAATACATGATGTAAAAGTATAATAAAAAGCAAGCTTTGTTCTGTTTCTTTAATAATCAAATGTCATTATAATTCTACAAGGGTATATATGTAAATGTTGAAGTCTTTGAGAAAGCGTTTATTAACACTTTTGAGAGTTCTTGTTAATTTTTTAGTGTTCTTGTTAATCAAAAAATATATTAAAACATGTGGGTTTTGTCCCCATAAATATAACAATGTCTTCTTATAATATATGCCGATAAATCAAAATCAATCTGCACATGCATATTTTTCTTCAGTATTCCTGATGGAGAACAGGGTAGCTCTCTGTATAGCACACAACCCGAAAAGTCTTATATGCTCTTATCATCAAGCTTTTCTAAAGACCTAGATTTACCTCTGGCCTGGTTTTGTTTTTCTGGTGACTTTAATAAAATAGCCTCTGGAACATCACTATTGGTCATAAGTTATCGTCTTTCTTCTTCTTGTCCAGGTGTACTTTGTGAGGGAATTGCTTAACCTTTATCATATTAACTTCAATTCTTTTCATCATAAACTTTCTACTATTTACCCAGTATCCCCAAATATACCGTAACCTAATAATGAAAAGAACTGTTAGAAAACACAGCTGGGAAGCAGGAAGCCATGTATTGCTGGCCAAGTATTTATTTTTTAAATAAGTGACATAACTATATTTTCTATAAGACAATTAAATAGAAACATTTATTTTTGACCCTCAACTGAGAGAACTGGAACAGAGAAGATGAAGTGGCTAGTTTTCATGCCAAATCAAGATGATCTATAGCTGAGTCAATAATAGAATCGCTGGTATGTAACATAGGTGCCCAAGGCATTCTCTGACCCACAGGAAAAGTTTTAAATGGGCCTATGACTCTTACAATAAAGCTAGACATAGGGTTTGTTGAAATTATACAACTGAACTGTTTAAAACAAGAAGTGACCTTATAAATCAGCCATTCTAATCTGTGTCTGAGATAAACAGATTTAATAATCTAGATAATCAACCATCAAGTTGATTGACTAAATGGAATATGGTAAATACATCCTGACTTTTTTGGTATTTTATTTTTTTTCTTTTTTTGATAACAGTATTCAGGTTTTGTTTGTTTTATTTTTTGTTTTTTTAATAATCACCTCTCATCTATTAAGTCTTTGTATGAGCATATAATATGGGATTATACTAACATTTATCCCAGCCCTGGGTCTCTGTCACTTCTGTTCCTTTCTGCCCCTCCCCTCCTCTCCCCTCCCCTTCCCTTCCCTTCCCTTCCCACCCTTCCCTTCCTCTTTCTTTTCCTTCTCTTTAGAAACTATAATATTTATCAAATTGGGAAGCACATATTCATAGAGTCTCTAAGAATTTCCCCACAAATTATGTATTAATTGTCAAAGAGGGTAAGTGCCTTTAAACTATAAAGATTAAGAAACAAAAACTTACCAATGAGGATTATTTAAAATGCCAGGCTCACCTATGTATCCAAATCACAGATCTCCTAGGGGGAAAAATGCCCTGCTAATTATGTAAAGCTTGGGAATATTGAAAAACATTATCCCAATCTCTTGATGTTACTCAGGGATGAAATCTTCTGTTCTCTGACTTATGACTGGTATGCAAATATTATTTTTTGCACACGTGCACTGGTTTAAAGAAGCTACCTTAAACGTCCAAAGCAGAATCCCTATAAATTCCCATTCCCTCATTTCCTTCCATACCCTATCTTTCCCTTATGGTATAAAGTAATATGTCACTGACTCTTCCTTTGGACTTATGTTACCTCTTTATTTGAGACAAGAATGCAGTCATTTTCTCGTCTCTTGTCACAAGTACACGTTATTGTTTTAGTTATTGAGACAATTTCCTTTTTCTTTTTTATTACCCTACTTTTGGTTGATTCCCACATCACAGTCACTATAAGATGACACAAACTATTCCTAGGCAAACAATTGTCTTAAGGTTGCCAATCAGAAAATTTTACATCTCAGGAGGAGTAAGAAATGCAGTAATGTCTTAAGGTGGCAAAATGCCTAGTTATTTGCTACGTGTTTAAAACCTAGGATACACCTGTGATGATGCCAGTACTCAGTGAGAGAGTATACACTACCTTTGTATGCAAGTCAAAAGATTACTTTCTTCTTAGTTCAATAGCACTTGAAAACCTGGGTTTATATAGTCAAGGTGGCATCAAAATAAGATAAAATATTTCTTAGTAATTATGCTTATCCAGTAACCCTGAACAGTGTTACTATTACTATTGATAGGTAAATAATTAATGTACAAATCAAGGTCAAAACAGAACATAAACATCATAAATAACATTTTGAAGTTGAAGATAATATATTACATAAAATAAAATTATATATGATTAAAATGCAAGATTAGTTCTACACTTTGCGTTGGTGATAAAGAGAAGTTAAGAGATAAGAAATATGATAACCTTTTTCATTAATTCTGAAGAATATATATATATGATAATATTTCTAAGATATTTAAAAACTTATCTCTTTGAATGTTACTGTATAAGAATTTTTGGTAAGAGATGGAATATAGTATCTGAGAAAAGTAGGTACAGTAACACATCTTGGATTGGAATAATCAATGTGAACCCATATATTTTACAAAATCTTTTCCCAAATTTTCCATATTAAGTATTCTGAACAGTGAAAGAGCTCTCTAACTTTCCCTTCTATGTTTATCTCCAGTATTTTCATTGTGTCTCCAATATCATCTCCTAAAGGGGTACCTTGGATGTCACTGATCATGCATGTCCCTGGGTTTCAAAGAAAATTTCAGGTTGGATCTGGTAACACTGTTGTTGTTAAAAAAACATGGTGTTATGAAAGATAATAGTGAATAAAAGAGATGGCTTAAGGAACTCTCATTATTCAATAATTGAAAATGTCACTAGTTGTAACAACAATATAAGCAAGAGTAACAATAAAAATAATTGAAACTAGTTGATTTGCTAAAGACTATGATTCCCTACTGATGGTCAAATGAGAAAAGTCAATGTAAAATGCATAAAAAAGAAAATGTAGTATTGAGGAAATGTAACTAGAATAGGGTGCGTTTATAATTCAAAAATAAGAAACAGCCAAAGTATTTAAATGTTTGAGGTTTTTTTCTTCTTTACATTGTACTGACTTGCAAAACACGAACATATGTATCATACATGTAACAGGGCCAGTTTCAGGGGCCCGTGACTTATGTAATTGCATGGAATCTAGCATTTATAGGCTCCCTGTGCTTAGTTTGATGATCTGATGTCACCATTTACATTCTTAATAATTATGTATTTGAAACTGTGTTTTGAAAGCCAAGTGTGATGTGTGTGAGCAGATGAGACACACACAATATCCAGATGTCAGTTCCTTGATGCTGTAGTTACACAGTCAATGAGCACAGGGTTCTGGTGAATTCACAGCTCACGGTACTTTAGTGAGGTTCAAAGTGAGCACAGGCTAAGCTTGTTCTGGTAGTGCATCTTTTATTTGCTTTGAGTCTTTTTACCCTTTCTTTTTTTCTATTTATTCATTTATTTCACTGTATTTTATCTATTACAATTTAGTTCCCTTGTACTCCCTCTCCCCACGATCACCACACTGTTGTCCATGTCCATGAGTCCTTTTCCCTTTTGCTCAATCCCTCTACCCCCTAACCTCTCCTGCCTCTTAGCTATCATCTTTTTCTCTATGAGTCAGTCTCTATTTTGCTTGTTAGTTCAGTTTCTTCATCACTTCTGGGAATATATCTGAAGGAACCCAAAACACTACTTCTAAAGAACATAAGTACCCCTATGTTCATTGCAGTGTTATTTACAGTCACCAAGATATGAAAGCAGCCCAAGTGCCCATCAATAAATGAGTGGGTAAAACAATCATGGGGCATTTACACAATGGAATACTACTCAGTCATAAAAAAAGAATATTTTACCCTTCGGCATAGTATGGATGGACATACTTGGAGAGCATTATGCTAACTGAAATAAGCCAGTCAGAGAAAGACAAATACCACACATACCACATGATTTCACTCAGGTGGAATCTAATGTTTTGAGACTTGCTGAATAACCATGCATTGGGGGCTCTTGACTATCTGCCCATTTTATCAATAGATATGACTGATTAAGCAATGCCAGACAACCCAATAGGCTGTGCTTTTCAACCGCTATCTTTGTATGCTAATCCAAAGATTAATTTTTAGGCTAAAAGAATTTAAGAGCTTAGTTTACAGTAAAAAAGGTCTCTTGTGTGAAATATTATGATGTCATATACGTAATAAAGTTGTAAGGAAAAAAGAACAACCCATAGTTTCTTTCCAGTTTAGTCCATCCATATTGTCAAGAGGTATAATAGCAACAGTTGAGTTTTATTGGTACACAAAATGTATACACATGTGTGAGCCACAAAATATGAAGCATATGTATTTCAAGCTGACATTGCACAATGTAAGAATAAATAATAAACATCATGGTAATACTTTTAAAATATCATATTATACCTGAAAATGTGAATTATTTAATAAACAAGCTAAAACATGTCAATCATGTTTAGATTAGAAAATGTGCTGTCAATTTGAAATCACAAGTTCAACTCTGTGTTAGGAGATGAACCATCCTCCTGATCAGCACTACCTGGAGCAGAACAACAGCTCTTGTCCCTTCCCCTCGCTGCTCTGCTCCACCCAGAAAAGATTCCAACCATAGCATATTAATGGAAGAAGTGTTGCAATGTAATGACTAGATGTATCAAATGTAAACTATCATCATCTCAATACATGCAGAAGATTCACATAAAAATTAAACTCTCATTTTTTGTTATATTTGAAAGAGAAGGAAATTTTCTCAATAAGTATATTTATTTTAAAAAACACTAAAGCACTTTGGCTGGTGTGGCTCAGTGAATTCAGTGCCAGCCTGTGAACCGAAGGGTCACAGGTTTGATTTCTAGTCATGGCACATGCCTGGGTTGTGGGCCAGGTCCCCAGTAGGGAGCACATGAGAGGCAGCCACACATTGCTGTTTCTCTCCCTCTCTTTCTCCCACCCTTCCCCTCTGTCTAAAAATAAATAAATAAAATCTTTAAAAAATTAAAAAATAAAAAAACACTGACACTAAGGTTATATTTAGTACTAAACACAGATTTCTTTTGAGTACAGGTACAAATCAAGGATATCTTTTTTATTGATTTTTTAAGTATCATGGTGGAAGCCCTAGACAATGAGTTAAGATGGGGAAAAAAAAGTACAGGAGATATAGATTAGAAAAGAAGTGGGAAAGACTTACTCATAATTTTTTTAAATAACATATATTTGTCTTTTCCCCAGTCACTGCTAAACTCACTTTTTATTTCTAAAATAATTTTTTTTGAAATCTTTAGAATTTTTTACATAGCTGATTATTGATATGAAAGGAGGTGTTGTCACAGAGAAAATTTCCATATGAATAAGAGTCTGTTTCTGGACTTCTTATTCTATTTTATTGTCCATCAACTTAGTTCTGTTGTATGATCGCATGCTTTTAATATTTGAAGCTTTAAAGTGTATTTTAATGTTGACCAAGTTAATGACAGAATGAATGTTATTTACAGAAAGAATTTTCTTTAATATATTTAATTAATTTTTCCTAGAAAATGTATGATCAAGTTATAGTTTATCATGTTACTTCATACTTTATACTCTATTTTAATTATTTATTTATGATTGTATTTTTCCATTACCATTTAGTTCCCTTATTTTATTTTACCTTATGTTCTCATCAAAAAAATATAAAAACCCTTATTTACTTCATTTAGTCGATTCATTTGTTGGAATTTTTCATGGGAATGTGTCTGCTAATCCCCAAATAATTCAAACCGAGAAATGAACTATTATGGATTTCTTGGGAGAATCTAAAACAAAACATTTCAGAATTTAATATTGTCATTATTATAAATAAGTTTATATTTTCAATATATGCTTTTTAATATTTTTGCAGTTGTTGAGTTTATTAGGATGGTTAACAACATTATACGGCTTTCAGATGCACAACTCCACAACACCTCATCTGTACACTGTATTGTGTCCTCACCACCCAAGTCCAGTCTCCACCCACTGCCATCTCTCCCAAGAGAACTTGAGGGGATGGGCAGGGTGCGGTGGAGAGACTGAGCAAAAATAATAAAAGAAAAAAGAAAAACACTCATGGACATGACATCAGAGGAAGGAGAGAATATTTGTGTTTCTATTGTAAAATAAAGAATATTGCTAAAGTAATGGCATTTTGTTGTGTGTCTATATATCAAATATATATACATATGTGTCCCAAAAATTAGCATTTGGAAGAAATGTGAAGTCTTTTCTTATAAATATAAATTATTAAGCACCGAACAAAATATACCTTTGATGTAATTGTCAGAGCTTTATGTACTGTCCTAAATTTTGAATTTCTGAGACAGAAATCTTAAGGAACAAAGAACACCTATGAATAATAAAAAACAAACTTGCACATATGAATTATGGTTTAAACCTTGTCATGTTAATAAAAGTTGACAGGAGCATATTATGCTGCTAGATGAAATTTCAGCCTTAAATACATGATTCGATTTCATTGAGATCCATGGAGATAAACTGAAATATTTAGTGACAGTCCCTTAAAAAAAAACAATTTCTCCTCAGAAACAGATCAAAGAATGTAGGTATATAATTATATTTGACACCCTAATAAAAATTCTGAATATTTGCACAACCGAATCAGTTTTCAGTTCCTTATCCATCAAAATTAGCAATTTATATACTTAGATAGGCAAAACTTCTGACAAATACATAAATAACCTTTTAATTTTAAAGGGTATGAGCATGACATTGAGAAGGAAGTGGAACAAATATTTTAATATATACCACCTCCAGCACAAATACAGTTAATATTCTATCAATATACCCATTTTACTGTTCTTATAATTCTATGATGAAGGATCATCCGAGCAGAAGAAGCTTGCCATTGTAGTCACATCATGTCAGTATTTTAACAATTTTTCATGTTATTTTATCTATTTATAAATTAGTCTAATTTTAATTTATACTTGTACTCATACCTAAAAATAGTTCTCAGTGCCCCCCCAAAAAGGGGATGGTTGACAATATATAAAACACTTCTGTTTTTTATGGAAATATTTCATTTTCAATATTCAAAATGATTGTTTAGGATTTCATTGATCAGGGCAAAAAACCTCCTTTCCTCAAAACCTGCATGCCCTTTGTTGCTGGACATAACAAAAGTTTACAGAATATGCAGCACTATAGAAAAAGTTGGCTCCAATAGCGTATAGTAAACATCGCTCCACTTCCACACTCATTCAATTCAACACTCCTCCCCTCCTTTCTATCCTAATGTTTACATACAACATGGTCAGCAGTGCTGTTTTTCTCTTCCAGTAATAAATTTCTTCACGTTTTGACTAGTTTCCTTGGAAAAATATGCCATTTCAACTTTTTGTGATGCTAGAGACAGAATGATTCACCAGGTTTTCAGATATGTTCAGGGGCTTTTTGGCATATTACCACAGAAAAGTGGAGATGCCATGTAAATGGGGGAAATATATGGTAAATTATAATATTAATTAAAATCAGTTTTGTGCGACTATCTCTGGTAAAATTGCCTGGAATATCCGGGATATGACAGACATAACACTTTCTGGTGGCGCTGAGGAGCTGGTGGTGTGAGCTGCACTGGGGTGCTCTCACATTTTCTCAGTGTTTCAAGTATCATGCATGTGCCATTGCCTAGGTAAACCTCTTTTCTGATTTTCATACTCCTTTACAATCAAATAGATGACATTGAAAATTGTACTGTAATTTACTCATAACACAGCACCTATTCTTTATGTTCTTGTTCATTAGGTTGCTATGCAATTGGTATTTCAAGTAAAAATAAAAAACAATCACAAGCATTCTCAGACCCTGCTTTATCACATTGCTTATGTTCATTGTTTCATTTTCTTGAAGTTTTTTAATCTATAATTGAATGGGGATTTTAAAAATAGTGAATTAATTTGTGTTTATAGTACTTTGTGACATTTGTAGTGTAATTATAGCCAGCTTTAGTGAAAGGATCCATTTTGGCAAACTCAGAACTGGTAGGGAGATAATACAGAGGGATTTAAAAACTTACTATGTATTGGTTTAAATATTTTATATAGTGTTCTCCTTTATATTTTCAGCATCCCAACTGGTACCAAATATACCTATCACCGCATTATTGATTATTTTCCCTATGCTCTACTTACTTCTCTGTGACTGTTTTGTAGCTACCAATTTGTGCTTTTCAGTATCCTCACCTCTTTCACCCAGTGCCCCAACACCTCCTCCCTGCTGGCAGCCACCAGTTCTCTCTTTGTATTTATGAGTTGTTTCACTTCTGTTTGTTGATTGTATTGTTCTCTAGATTGCACATGAGTTCAATAATATGGTATTTGTCTTTCGTTGATTGACTTATTTTGCTGAGCATAGCAAGCTCTAGGTCCATCCATGTTGTGGCAAATGATAAGACCTTCTTTTCATCACTGAGTAATATTCCATTGTCTATATGTATCACATCTTTTTTATCTACTCACTTTATTGGTGGACACAAAGGGATCTTGACCTTTGATTTATACAAGCTCCCCTGAAGTACTCTGGAGTATGAGAGATCTGTTAGCACTTACTCGCACCTACCTTGTGAACTGCCTGCACACAGTTTCAGAAACAATTGGGGATATAAGCATTCATGACAATGAAAGATGGATCATCTTATAGAATCTCAACTAGATAGTTGGAGACTCATTGGAGACTGAAAGCCAGGGAAGTGTGTACAAAGAAAATCTTACTGAACTACACTTTTTTAAAGATTTTTATGTATTTTATTTTTAGAGAGAGAGGAAGGGAACAAGAAAGAGGGAGGGAAACATCAATGTGAGGTTCCCTCTCATATGCCCCTTACTGGGGATCTGGTCCACAACCCAGGCATATGCCCTGACTGGGTATCAAACCAGCAACTCTTTGATTCACAGGCCCAAACTCAACATGCTGAGCTACACCAGCCAGATGAGATACTGTTTTCTACAGCAGCTATCTGCTAATAGTGAGCTGTATATTCACTAACTACATGAGAACTTAATATATTTTGACTCCTTCCTTTGCTACTCAACAATCACTCTTATACCATGCCTTTACAAGGTATTTGAGAGTCAGCAATTAAACTGAGTTATTTTGTTGTTCATCCAGTGTGTTGATTAAGTACAATAATTAAATAAGAACAATTTGATGCTTAGAACATATTTGGTACCCTTATACAAGTTTCTCCTTGTCTGTCTTTCTATTAATTATTTTTATCAGATGTAATATTTTGCCAAGTAGTGGTGGCATGAATAGTACTTAAAATAATGTTGTACCCTGGGCTATTTTTAGAACTTCGTTAACTCTACCATCAAAAGGCAGATATACTATAACTGTACTGTCTATGATGTCTGAGACTAAAACAAGTTTGAAGTTTTTCCTGTTCTCGGGATGTTCACTTTTGGAACCTGGCCATTATGCTGCGAGGAAGCCAGGCAGCCACATGGAAGTGTTCCTGCTGAAAGCCCATTCGTGGGGCCCCGCTGAGAGACACGATCAAACTGTCAGACTGGGAGAGAGTGAGTATTCATGTAATTCCACGACCCTGCTGTCCTTAAAGCCACCTTAGGTGCTGGAACAGAACAGGCTTTTCCCCCCCAATCTGGGCCAAAAGTGTAGGGCCATGAGGCCACTTAAGGTTGTCATTGACTTAGGACACTACATTTGATAGTGATTTATTATGAAGTCCACTTACAGAGTAGCATTTTGATACTCTGTGCCTCCTGCACCCTAGTATTTTCCCCTAACATTTAGAACAATACTGAAATCAATTTTATGGTTATTCCATTTTTGTTGTTTGCCCATTTTTTCATTCTCTCTCCTTCTCACAACTATGACCTAAGTCATATGACTTTAAAAACCATTGCCAGGGTTATTTTTTTAATGTAGTATGTCTGACTGCTAAAGAAATGCATTACAAATGAAGATGTGTATAATATTCCATAGATGGTTTTATATGCACTTAATGCTTTCAAGTATCAGTGTACTTTGATAAGAAACTTTAAAGAAAATAGAGACAAAAATAAAAATAAATAAATATTAGGGCCATTTAAGTAGCATTCAGCAAGTTCTTGGATAACATTGTTTCATTCAGCATCATTTTGTTACAACATCGATGAGGGAAAAAAAAAAGATTCCTGCTGGGGCCAAAGTCTGTATGGAGTTTGAACCTTTTCCCCACACCTCTGTGAGTTTTCTCTTTGTATTTCCATTTCCTCCCATGTCCCCAAGCTGTGCCTGTAACGTGAGCTGGTGTGTCTACCTTGTCTCAGTCTGAGTGAGTATGGGTGTGGGTGAGTGGCAAGGGCGTCCTCTGTAGGATGGGTTCCTGCCTTGTGCTCTAAGCTGCCAGGATTGACTCCGACCACCTGTGACCCTGAACCGGAATAAGTGGGTTGGAACATCAGTATCACACTTGGTTTTATTCATCTTTTAAAAATGTATGTATGGTTCACATTTATTTCAATGTTTAATATTAGAAGTGCTTGCGTATTCATTAAGAAATCTGGTGGTTTTGTCACCAGCAATATGCTGTAGGAATTTCACTCTTTTTTATATCAATTGACCTATGGGTAAATTGGTTTTATTATATGTCCTCTAGCTTAAAACTGTAGTTTTCAAGAACATATTCTAGATGTTAAGTGAGGACCTCCTATATATTGATGTTCTTTGGCAAATAGAAAATCATAACTCAAAATATTGGCAATATAATGTGATAGATCCTTATTTTTTGTCTGTTATAATCCCCTTTTATTGCATCTGTTTATCCCAAAATTGGGATAGCATTTGATATTCCAATGTTGGTATCCCATTTGGTAGTACTCTTAATACAATATATCCCAATTTTCATGAAAATTCTCACTTTTCAGGTTCAATTTCCCTTGGGAGTGTCAAAAGTATATATGCAACTATGGCTTGTGAAAATTGGCTTTAATGTTCCAGAAATTTCAAGGCAGTCATAGAGTTGTACTCCTTTCCATTTAAACAATCTAACACTCGTCATCTACCAGTACAAAGGCTGGCATAGTTTCTCTGTAAAGGGCCAGAAAACAAGTGTTTTTGGCTCTGCAGGCCATACGTCCCTGTTGCAATGACTCTACCACCATAGCATAAAGGCAGCCCTAGTGAATACACAAACTGAAGGGTCTGGCTGTGTCCCAGTAAAACATTATTTTTTTTTAAATGAGGTGGCAGACTGGGTTTGGTTTATGGGCATTCGTTTGCCAAGCTCTTGGTTAAAGTAGAAACACTGTAGAAATATTTCCCCTTAATATTTAGCATTTCAAATAAGCCTATGTTTTTTTTATTATCTAAGCATCCATCTATCTACAAAGTGATTAAATATAAATATATTAATTAATATATTTTAAAAGGTTCCAATAAGATAGAGAGTACATATTTTAAGGTTTTGAAAGTGTAACAAAAACTATCTTAACTTGTAACAGTAACTTTAAAATCCTTGGGAGTGAAGAAAAAGGTTTGATGATGAAACTTTGAAGATTACCCTGTGAGTTATCTAATGAAACTCACTTAAACTAAACACCTGGATTCATTAGAGAAAACAGTAGCTTCTTTTGGCAAGCACACACCCACAAAAAATACTTCCTTTTGCTTTATGTAAATAGTTGCAGAAGTGAAGGCACAGAGAATCACTAGCTTATTTTCTTGTCCAAAAATAAATAATGAGATGAAGTTCAAAATAAAATCAATGGTATTAGAAATTTCTTTTGTTATTCCAAATAAAAGCTAATTTCTTGTTTTAAAATATAGTTCAAGTTCACAAACTGTAACTGCTACCAAGCAGCAAGTCGGGGTCCTGCTGCCTGCTGTCACCCTCTAGGCAAAACTTAGAAGGCAAAGGTTTGATGATAAAGGAGAGGAGTCTTTATTCAAAAGCCACACAATTTAGGAATAACTGCTTTTCTCAGGTTTTAGTCCAGTTGCTTAAGCTAATCAAGGCTAAGATCATTAACTCCTGAGTTCCTCTCCCATTCATCCTGTTAGTTTTTAACTATCTTATTCTTAAAGGATTAGTTTACAAACTGAAACAACAGAAGATACAACAGCTACACCACCGTAAAAGAATGGGAGGCTTCTGCCTCAGAGCCAGTCCCCTCTGGAACACCCAAAGAACAACCCCGCCACCCTCTGGCAGGCCAGAGGGATCCTAGGCTGCACCTGGAGTTTCATCCCCCATCCAAAATACCATCCTTTGGGAAACTAAGGCAGCTGCTGAATGATCATCAGGCATCCTTGAGGAAGAGAGTCAGAGAGACAGTCTTTGCCCTCCTTTTATTTTAAATCTTTTGGCCCATAATTCCATGTGTTCTGCAGGTGTTCAGCTTCTCAGCCAATCTCATCCTAGGCTGTATGCCAGCCTCCCCCTACGGCCCCTCCCCATTCCTTCCCCAGTGATCTGATTTGATTTCTCTAGATTATAACCATAGATGCATTTTTAATTAATCCAGTTAAAAGTATTTCTGATTCACTTTTTTAGGAGTCACTCATAAAATAAGCAACCAAACAAAAAATGTTTTCGTTTTGAAACATGTATTCTACTAGAGGATACAGATACTAATCAAATACGTGGCATGGGGGATGACTACAAGTATAGGAAGGGCATAAAATAACACAAGATATGCATATAAGGACTATAGAGTGAGGATTATACATATCCAAAAATAATTATGTACAAGTCCACTTGTAAAAAAACAGAAAGAATTGTTACCTGATTATATTTATATGGTGGAAAAGCTTTGCAGGCAGAAGCTATAACTGTTAATGGACCAACATAGGAGCACGTCTCATGTTCTGAGGAACACCCTGAAGGCCCGCGTGTGAGTCCTGAGTGGAGAGAGAAATGAGGATGCTGTGAAGTGTAAGTTCAAAAAGGCAAACGGGATCAGATCCTATGAGATGCTACAGGCCTTACCAAGGCCTTTGTATTTACTTTGCCCTGGGAAGGTTTTTGAGCTGAAACTCACAGGAAGTGTTTACTTTTGTAAAGATTGTTCTGATAAACATGGACAAATCAATTAAGAAGCTATTAGTGTTTAAGTTAGGGTCTTAGCAGTGGACTGGTAGGAAATGATTGGATTGTCGACTGAGCAAGGTGCACAATTAACCCACATAATGTGTGGCAAACAGTGCTGGTACTAATAAGATTAATTGATAAAGGCAACTGAAGGCGGAGAGCACAGGAATTGTTTGTATCCATTTCATTGTTGCTGTTCTCAGTGTTTCCGGGAGGATAGTATTCCAAGTGAAGTAGATCTGTTACAAAAGGACAAGTATGCATTATGATTCCACTTCTGTGAAGTATCTGAAGTAGCCAAACTCAGAGAAACAGAGAGTGGGATGGTGGTTACCAAGAATTGGTCAAAGAGTACACAATTTTTCAAAGCAATATAAATGATGCAACCTCAGGAATTTTTTTTGCTGGGTAAATAAGTTCTATACAGCATAGTGGCTAGCACTAACAATACTGCACTGTATATCTAAAACTTGCTAAGAGGGTACATTTTATATTTTTGCTACTTACACAAACACACACTACTACTACTACTAATAATAATAATAATAGGAGGAGGAGGAAACTTGGAGAGCTGATAGATGTGTCTGTGACCTTGATGGGGGTGATGATTTTGTGGGTATACACTCACCACCAAACTCATCAAGTGGTATATATTAAATATGTAGAGATTTCCACCTGTTAATCTTACATTAATAAAGTGTTTTTTAAAGGACATTAGTATAAAATGTGAATCCAAATAAATTCTCTGCTTTAGTTAATAGTATTATAATAAGGAGGATTCTTCAGTTTTGATAAATGTTTGATGATTACATAAAATATTAAGGGGAAGCTCTTATATGTTAAGAAGAATTCTTTGTACCAGTTCTATAATTCTACATTTCTAACATTACCTCAGATCTTTAAAAAATAGATAAACACATTGCAGATGCACCTTTTATGAACAGGTGGCTTTGGTGATTTAAATCAATCTTTATCTTCATTTTTTCAGGATTCCCATGGTCTACATTATCTAAATGTAAGTTTGCACTATAAATACTAACTTCAATAGTAGATAATAAACCAGACATATAAAAGAAGACCTAGATTTTAAGATGTTTCTCATGGCTTCAAGTTCATCTAGCAAAGGACCAAGAGGTATGATTTTTAAATTTATTTTATTTTTATTAGCAACTGAAATTAATGCTTGTGAAGGGGGAGGGACTTTATATCATTTAGTGTGTAAGAGTGATTTTTAATAAAATATTATTTTAGGAGTCTATAGTCTATGGAGAGGGAGATGAACTTCAGTGCATGCTAAAAATGAAATTAATGTATAGCAATAAAAACAAGATGCATTCATAATAGGTATATAATATAATTATTCAAAGTGTATGCTTGTTTGGGCTATATTTTTTACTTGTTAGTATTCTACCTCTTCATACAAGACTCATCTGTTCTTTAAAGCTGACCTTTCACATTTTCTTTTCAAGTGGCATGAATCCTCAAGCAGCAATATGGATGATGCAACCTCAGGATTTTTTCATTTTAGAAACATTGGAGAGATTACCAAGGGGAAAATCCTCAAATGTATTCCATCTATCAACCATGACCCATAAAAATCGTGTTCGGTCATTACTCAGTCTCCTCAGTGATTTCGGTTATCCTCAGGTGCTGAATGCAGAATTGTTTCTCTATTTCATCTACCTTTCTTGTCACTTTTATTGTTATTCTTGTTCAGCATCATGGTATAAACTATGCATTCTCTTCAACAGTAATTTTTCCTACAAATCCCTCTATCCTACATTTTACATATTCAAAACTTTTTGCAAATATTTTTTGTGGTTGTGAATAAATAGAAAATGCACAATAAACTTATCTGCATATGAAACTGGGAACACCAATAGGCACATCTAGCTTATCAGAATAGGGAAAATATAGATTATCACATAGATTTCCATAGATTATCACATAGATTAACAGAATTATTGTGGGTGAGTCCTATATAAAAGTGACTTAGCTCACGTGTGATTTTTACTTGCCTGCAGGAGTACATTCCCTGGTACAACACACACATGTTCTGACAAGTGCCAGCAGTTTTCCAACTCCTCACTCTCAGGACTCCTTTGACCTCTTAAAAATTAGTGAGAACCCAGAGGACTTTCATATAGATGGGTTTTATAGGTCACTATATATTGTATTATAAATCAAAAGTGAAAGAACTTAAAGCTACCTATTTATTTATTTATCTGCTTCCATAGTTAATCATTTGAGGTATTGATGTCATGTAGCTTGTGGTCAATTCCACTATTCAAAAATGAGAAAGAAATGGCAAATATTACCTTATTTTAGGAAAATAATTTTGATCCTACATGTAGTTGGTAGATAAGTGTATGAAGTGTTTTCAACACTTATCAAACAGTATTTGAATAAATATGTTCACATTATTATTTTGATTAACTGCCAGTGTGATATTTGAACAGCAATTATAGCACAACATATTTATAAACATATTTATTATATAAAAAGAGAACTCCATTCTTTACTATTTTATATAAGTATATTTTCTCATAACTTTTAGATTAAATATAATTTCAATGAACATTTTAAAGAAGATATATTTTATGTCTGTCATGAGTCAGATACTGTACTAGCAACTAAACAGCCAATGGGCCCTGACCAAAGGTCCCCAAGCCAATGGAGAGATTTTGCCTAGACTATAGCCATAGATCTGAAAGAATGAGTGAAATGCAATGAGGGAAAGTGTAGAAAGGCTTCCAGAAAGAAAAAAAAATACGTGGAAACTACGTCTGGGTTGTAGGAAAAATTACTATATATGTGAAAATAGTTGAACATTTCTGATGTTGCAAGAAATAGGCACACAAGTGCAGTAGAAAATATTTCATGCCAAAAAGATATGAAACAACAAAGAAAGTACTGACATGCGAGAGGGTATGAATAGCTCTGCCTGAGAGAAAATCAGGGGCAGCATTACTTGTGACACATTTTGCAGGAGAAATCCCATAAATATTGACCTAAGACAGTGTCAGTAAGGATGTTGGATTAGTTTCCCATTACTGCCCTAACAAATTACCTCAAATTTAGGGCCTTGCAGCAATGCAGATCTATAGTCTTACAGTTCTGGGGCTCAGATATCTAAAATGCACCAGGATTTGTGGAAGTTCTAGGGAAGAATTTTTTATTTTGCCTGTTTCCTCAGCTCTTGGCCCCTTTCTCCATCTTTAAATCTTGTCATCCCAACCTTTGCCTCAGACTCTGACCCAAGATAATTTCCCCACCCGAAGACCCCTGACTTAATGGTGTCTGCACAGTACATTTTGTCATGAAAAACAACACATTCACAGGTTTGTGGGGTTAGGGCACGGATGTCTTTGGGGAACATTGTTCTACTTACTATCATTCCAAGCATAATGTTTTTTTGAAAATATATTTTAATGGTAAGTCTATCTTTATTTTCACATGATATGTCAGTATATCTCAGTATTCTAAAGGGAGCCAATTGAAAAAATAATTTTACAAATCAAGTAACATAAATAGGAACATATAAAACTAACATATAGAAACAGTTGCATTTTGAAGTGTGTATATATATTTGTATATACTATAAAGATATAAAACTAGGTAGAATATATCACAAAATGAGGTCTGATATATGTATAATGGATATATATATATATATATATATATAAATGAAACTAGGATATATAAAAATTTGATACCAAGTTCTCAGCTATTGAACTCCAAGCACACATCTACTCAAGATAATAGATGTGAGGTTTCTAAAGTTTACATATGCTGATATTAATAATATTTAAAGATATAAGATACTTAAGAATATCAAATATTTAGTCTTCAAAGCTTAACATACACACAGTTGGTTGAAAAAATAGTCTCTTCAGCATTTTAAGAATAAACATTGTAATTCCCAACATAGAATATGTTTTATAAAAATGCCTTTGGTATGTGTGTTATATTGATGATCTTTTTTATGTATAAGAAAATAAAAGGAAATTTAAAAGAAGCCTAATTTTTCAATTTAAAATTAAGAATAATGCTTGATTAGACAAATACTGATGGAAATGTATAAACATAATATTCCAGTTAAAAAAATGAATCCATGAATAAAATATCTTCAATGCAGAAAAATACCATGTGGAGTAATAAACTTAAGTCCTTGTGGCATATTTAATTTTCTTCATAATTGGATAGTATTCTTTAATGTCAATGAAAGAAAATATTTCCTTATCCCAAAGAAAAGCGTATTATTGATGGATGGTAGGCAGAAGGATTTAGAGTGATAAGTACAAATGGCAAAGGTGTGCAGAGCTTCACAGTGCTTTTCTTCAAGTCATTGTTAATTAATTAATTCAATAATAGGTACAGACTCTCAACAATAAGCAAGGCATGTAAAAAATGTTGGATAGAAACAGCTGTTAGGCCCATGCAGCTTATAAATTATAAACATTAAATAAATAGTAATATAAGTACTCATTTTTAATCAGTTATAACTATAAATAAATGTTATAACTAAATAAGTGATGTGGAGGAAAAAATGTCCTTTTTCAACAACATTGGTGAGTAGTCCTCATGCAAAATGTTGGACACGTAGGTAACACGTGGCAGCAATTTGCCCAATGTACTGCACAATAAGAACCTGAAGGTAGTGTACTATGTAAGAATTCAGAAATCTGAATCCTTGTTTTATCTTTCTCACAGTGTGAGTTCTACTATTACATATCATTTCATATCTCTGTGTTTCTTTTTTCCTTATCTATAAAATAATGCCATTGGTGATCTCATGTTTAGACACACAAAACTTTTTGCACAAATTAACACTTTGATATCATTTTGATTATCTAACAAGTTAAATTAAGTACTATGTAGCAGCTTATTTACAATGTTTGATTAAATATGGCTGATCATAAGTACATGAAAGGAAGCTTAATGTTACTATGAAATAAAGTTCAGTGAATCCAAAAATAAGCCTATCACAAATGCATCATATCTTTCTAACATAGAAAAAAACTGGAAGGTGTATTGAACTCCAAGAATAAATTCAATGCTTGATTATATCTATGGAATTATAATGAAATTATGAAAATAACCACTTTATTAAATAATTTCATTTCTTAAGCCATACATAAATAATATTGCCATTTTAAGATATAGATGTGATAAAATAAAGTGTGCTCTTTAAAAAAGTATAATTTATACACTCATGTCTTCAGATGTGGATACTTAATTCTGTCATCTATACTAAGTGTCATAAAACAAATGAGAGCTAATTTTTGAGTTCTTAAGTCACTGACTTTGATCCAACTTACCATTTGCCAACTCTTGCTGTCACTTCCACTGCTGCTATTTACTCATTTGCAGGAATGTCACTGACGGGCCAGGGCCACTTGCTTTTAACCACCTTTTTATTTTGGAAAGCTCTATACTTGACTTCAACACTGAAACATTTTTGAAGGCAGTTTGCTTGAATTAATATTTCTGAAACTTGGAGACTACTCTAGTTTACAAGGTTAATCCAGTGGTGCCCCTTGGAGTTCAAAAATTTCCCAATCAGAGGCAAATGCAAAGCCCAAATAATCCAAGATGTGTTTTTAAACATCCAGATGAATATAAGATTTTAATTCATTATTAGAATTCAGGGAGTCAGTTTTTGGTTAATTGTGTGTGTGCTATATTTACCTTTATTACAAAGTGTTTCTATTTATTAGGAATGCAGTATTTTCACTTGGCATTTAAATCCTTATGCATATAAGAGTAGCAGGCACTTATTTTAGTTACAAAGTCAAGCATGCAAGAAATGCATTATTCTTTTTCTCTGTAACTATAAATATTTACTTGTTATAGTGAATCCAAGAGGAGAGAAAGGTATAATTTGCTCTGAGTTTTTATTTATATCCCAGGGCTACTTACAGCAAAATACTGCAGCCTCCAGTCATCATGGGTGTGGGGGAGACATAAATGTCTCTTCCTTGATCAATTAGGAGCTATCTTTTTATTCAGCTATATCCAAATTCTTATTCTAAATGCAGCCTCTTAAACATTTTTAAATTTAAAATTACTGAATTATATAAAAGTTGTAAAGCTTTGGTTCAATTCTATTGTCTGTCTGTTGAGGAAGCCAACACCCTGAGGAGAAATCTCATTTGCCCAGGATATAATAGAAATTTACAATGCTCAGTGTATGCTTGTAAAACTATATAGTTTTATAAACAGATATTGAGTAATTGAGCATGGTATTGCAGCTGTATACATATGTTCAAACTCATCAAGTTCTATATGTTACATATATATAGATGTTTGTACATCAATTATATATTAATAAAACTATAAAAAGGGTAACTGACCATAAATAGTTACTTTAACCACTGAATAAACATATTGGTGGTAGTGTGTTTACATTTATAATTAATACTTATTAAGTATGATATGGGATTTATTTCATTAATAAAAATAAGCACTAAATGTGTATAATTTTAAAATAAACACAATTCAGTTAACTTAATTTAATTTTATTTTTTGCTGCCATTTAGTTTTAAGTAATCATTTCATTTTGGTTTATTTGTTAAAAAATGATGTTTGTGTTTTACACACATTACATATTTTTTAAATTGCACAAATTTATCAAAAATATTGACATTGAATGTAATGTGTTTGGGGTGCTTTACTTTATATAAAAGATAAATGTACACTATTATTCAAAAAGCCATATTTTAAAATGCTTGGCTATTCCATTATTCCATCTGCTTTTTCTATTTAGTCTACCAAATCTGGAATCCAATACTATATAAATTAATGCTAGAGAACTCTTAGTTGAACGAAACCAATTCTAAATACTCTCTTGTATTTTTTCTTAGATGAGTTTAAAATCACTGTTTAGTGAAAATTGCTTGTCTAATAAATAAGGATATTGAAAGTGAAGGTGCATTGTACTTTTTATTTTAATCAAGGTCAATATTCAGTTCTAGGCACATAAATTTACTTTCCCTAATTTAAAACAGTCTCCCCTTCCCCCTTGGATAAGTTAAGTCCTTGAGTTGCCAATTTCAGGTTCCTAATTAAATAAGAACAAAACTAGACTCGTATGGTATGTAAAGGCTATGAAAGCTGTATTTGATATACAGGACACTAAGTCTTTCAAAGAAACACATGTTCTACTTATGTACATACTTCCTCCTCTGAAAAACAATGAAACAAAGGTGATCTAAGATTTTCTTTTGGTTTGATTTACAAGGCTTAGCAAATTGATATTAACTGACAACAACAACTGCAAAAGATGGTGAAAGAGATTTCTCTATAAAAGTAAATATGCAGCAAGATCATTGTCTCCTATGAACCAGGCATGTTGAAATTCTTTACATTGTTTCCATACAATAAATAATAAATAAATAAATATTAATCTTGTAGGTTATTTTAAACAATTTCTAACAGTATATTATTTATCTCCTCTTACCTATAGAAGCTCGTGGCTATACTAACCATGAAATACATGCATATTGCCCACTACTTATTTTTATGTAAATATAATATCCTATGGATTTTCATGTATACTGTCATTTCTATGTGAACTTTAACTTAATGACCCACAGATGTTATTGAACTCATTAAGATGAGTTTGGATGTTAAAGAGTTTAACACTGAAAATTGTGTTCAGGGTATATTCCAAGCACCACTGTGCATGCAAATGATTTTTCCCATGACAATTTTTCTTACTAGCTGCTAATGAAATCATTTTAGCACACACATTTTATATGAAAAGATTCTCTTTAACAACAGAGTACTAATATTTCTTGATTATTTTCCTGACATAGAAATAATCTTCAGAATAATATTTACTTTTCTTATGGCGGATCTATTGTATTTTCAATAAAATGATCTTATTTCCTACTTATTTAACTCCTTCCAGGTTAGGTCCATGTTTACTTCTGTTTGTGCTAGTTCATATACATCTCTCTTTGCTGCATTGTTTTTCAAACAGTAGATTAACTACACACCTTAAGTGTCCAAACTTCATTCTCCTTTTGCAACTGGGCAGAACATTTTCCTGTAATAAGTAGTGCCTGCTAATCTGGCATCATTATCCCTTTTGTCTTTGTTATTGTAAATAGCAAAGATAGTCTGTGTTTTTAAAATGACATACTTTATCAAAGACAAGACGCTATGGAGTTGGTTTTGGGCAAAGAGACTTTAGGAGAAGCAATTAAATATAATGTTTCTAAGTGTAAAATTTATCAATTTTTATAGGTTTGCAGAATTTTTTTAATCCAACAGAAATCCTTTACTTGGTGTTAAGTATTTAGACAATATGGGATGTAAAGCTTGGAATTTTGATGTTTTAACATAAATTTTAGTATTCTTCAATAATTAGGTACATATCACTATAATCTGAAACACTACTATTTTGCAATTAGGTTAACCATATTTTATTATAAAAATATGGTGATTATGAAATGCACCAAATTGGGACTACAAGGGTTTCCTTATAAGGGGAGTGCACTTAATTTACAGAGCAAGTTGTGGAACCAAGTGAGATTTTAAGTAAATTGGAGGCCACTCTCTGTGTCTGATACATGTAGTGAGTGAGGGAGGGGAGAAGAAAGAAGAGAGAAGACATAAAAATAAGTGGGACTGGACAAGTAAGTTCCTGCTGTGTTTGTATTTTAATGTTAATCTCTTAGCCATGCACCTCACTGTCCTGATCTTCAAATCAAATTAGTTTCCTGAGAAGTTAGAAAAAGAATATGGGAGATCCTAATCTCCTTGATGTAGCTGTCAAAACAAAATTGCAGAAATTCACCACAGCTGGGTCCACTTCTGGTAGTTATATGTCATTAAACACAAATTATAGTGAACAATTTTTCCAGCTTTTTCTAAGATTTTATTTATTTTTAGAGAGAAGGGAAAGGAGAGAGAAAGAAAGGAAGAGAAATGTCAGTGTGTGGTTGCCTCTCACATACCCCCTACGGAGGACCTGGCCCAGAACCCAGGCATGTGCCCTGAATGGGAATCAAACAGGCAACACGTTGCTTTGTAGTCTGGTGCTCAGTCCACTCAGCCACACCAGTCAGGAACAGTTTTTTGTTTTTGTTCATTTGTTTTGTTTTTATTTTATTCCAGTCATTCTGGGGACTCTTCTTTAGAAATTAATCTACATGAAAATAAAAAAAATTGCTGGACATATCCAATCTTCTTTAGTGTGACTTAAGAAAGGAAATAGGTGTCAAATAAAAATATCCAGGAGGTGGAATAACATCAAGTAGCATTTCCAAAACAAATCAGTTGCCATGATAATTAGTTATCCTAGAACAAAAAGACCTTATTAAATCTCTCTAAGAGAGTTGCAGTAGGTTTTAATATTTTAAAACCTACAAAGTTTTTAACAGTTCAAAAAGAGCTGTTCATGAGCCCTGGATGCTGTGTTTCAGTTAGTTGGAGCACCTCCCCATAAACTGAAAGGTCACAGGTTCTAGTCCAAGTCAGGGCACATGCCTAGGTTGTGGGTTCAGTCCCACCAGAGGTAACTGATCTATGTTTCTCTCTCACATCAGTGCTTTTCTGCCTCTCTCCCTCTCCTTTCCCATCTCTCAAAAATCAATAAGCATGTCCTTGAGTGAGGATAGAAAAAAGAACTATGTATGTATGGGTTGCACACTTTTCTTAATTCATGGTAGAGATTGGCATTATATGTAGATGTATAAAAATATAAACCCATCTATCTGTGTCTTCAAAGGGTCATGGATCAAACATATAAGAGAAGAATCTATTTGTCTTTATTATCTTTCCTGTCACTTCCAACAATTTTCCCCTAACATGCTATTAGAATTTATTATTGCAGTTAAGCAAAGCCATAAAAAGGAGATGTTCTTATTAACCATTTTTTGTTATTCAGATATACAAAATAACTGAGCAGATGAATTAATTAAAATTAATTTGAAGATGTACATATTTAATTATATGTGCTGTGTAATAACTGGCTGTTAATAAATTTGGGGAAATTTTTGAAAAACTGTGGATTCCTGAGTGAAATAATCAAAATAGGTCACATACACAAATACCTTTGGGGTCATTTAAGTGAGCACAGATGCCTAAATACAAGACTGAAGACATATATTCTGTATGCAGTATAATAAAATAATGATAAATGTTAGAGAAAATGCTGCAGATAGAATGTCTCTCCTGACCATTTGTAGGAAAAAAGATATTACTATTTAATACTGCCTCCCAGCTGTGACTAAAATATAAGCTATTCATTCTTAGTGTTAAGTATTTCTAATTTAATGTGAAAAGTGTCTGCTGTCACAGAAAACATCACCAAAATCCCATTGTCAGTGTTAGTACATATAAAACAAATAATAAATAAGCTTTAAAACTAGCACAGGTTTAAATAAGGATCCCCAAGTGCTTGCTTTCAAGTCATATTCTTCCTGTTAGTATTTGACTTAAGATAGATATGAACAACTATATAAGAAATTTAAAACTCATGTGAGACTATACACTTAAATGGAAAGCAATGTGGTTGTCATTGAAAACTATGTTTCAAAAAATAAATTAAGTGGATGATATTTGTTCTTGAAATAATATTATTAAATACCGGTGATTAAAAATTGTATCAAAATTTATAAATTTGTGAGAAACAGCTTTGTTTTTTCCAGCAAAATGGAAAATTAGTACATATTTGAATGTTTAGAATGCCATATAATTACATTTTCAGGTAAGTAACTCTACTTTGCAGATGAGGAATCTAAAGTAAAAAGAAATTAAGTTATGCCCCTAGGTATTTAATGTCTATTGGTCACCACTAGGTCAATACCACAAAGTCTAGCTTCAGAGACCAACTTCTGCTCATTATGTTCTCATGGTTTTATAGGGATTTTTTTCTTTGTAAATCAGTATGATTCAAATATTCCAGAAGATTGATAAGATCCCTGGTAAACCTCTGAAATATGTAAGTAACATTAAGATATTGAAAAAAGAAGCTCATAGGAGATTAAATGTAAATCAGCTAAATAAATCAATAAAGAATAGAGAAACAATAAATCAATAGAGAAACATAAAAATAAAACCAAACAAATATTTAAATTTAATTTTAATATCCAACTAAATTATAACATAAGTTAAATAAATGTTATTGTCTTCAGAATCATTTTTTTAAAGATTTTATTTATTTATTTCTTTGAGACAGAGGAAGAAGGGAGGGAGAAAGAGAGGGAGAGAAAGATCAGTGTGTGAGAGATACACCATTTGGTTGCTTCTCGCATAGCCCCATCTGGGGAACCTGGTCTGCATCTCAGGCATGTGTCCTGACTGGGAATTGAACCTATGACCTTTTGGTTTGCAGTCTGGCACTAAATCCACTGAGCTACACCAGCCAGGGCAGAATCAATTCTTTTAAATATTTATTTCATTGTCTTCCAGCAGCATGATAACCACTTGGGGTGGGGGGAAAATGACCATCTTGCATCTGCATAGAGAGCCATGATGATTTCTAGGGCACTCCTCTGAAAACCGACTTTCTCTAGTTGCCAAGATATGATAAAAAGTAATTTAGAATTCCAATATCAAATAGTTTGAAATTTAAAAGTTGATCTAAATGAGGAAGTTAAGGGATGTTTTATAGTTTGTTGTTTTTATTGTTTGTATTTTTAATAATTATGTATATTTATGCATGCTTTTACATTGTTATTTTTACATTCTTAGGGCCCAGGTATCTGAACAGAGATCTATAAAGTTTGAAATACATGTGAAGTAAAGTGTTGCTTTCATAACTTAGAATCAATTTGCTATGTGAGGAACTGAACAATTTTGAAGACATTTTCTGTACTTCTAGTTCTACACCTTATTTTTATATCTATTGTTAAAAGCCTCTTATGACTGCACTCATATTAGTTTATGGACACTTTCATTTTAGTAGGAAACATTGTGAGAAAAATCTAAAATAATACTATAATGTTAATCTAAAATGCTAATATTAAATCATTTATGGTTCTCATGTCTTTTCCTAAGAAAAGTTTAATAATTATTAATTTATTTAACCTTTTGATTTTTTTACCTGGGCCAAAATACCATTGTTGACAGTCATAACAAAATGCTACCATGTTCATTCCACAAAAATCATCCTATGGAAATTAAGGTTGTCAGCAGGGAATATATTTCTGTTTATGTGTGTAGTCAAGCAGTCATAAGAACATTACACTAATAATGTGCATTTAGGTTTTATTCCAAGTTTTTACAGCTTTCCTTAGCATTATAAGAAATCTTATCTCTTTATTTTTATATCACTATCACAGAGAAGGGGAACATAGGTTTATAGTTGTTCATATGAAACATCATACAATAATTAATGAATAGTAATACAAGAATAAACTCTGTAAACATTCATTTGCCCCACATTGTATTTTAAAGAAAATAGCTTTTCCACAGTTTTCTTTTGTTGATTATTTATTTGTTTTAACATACACAACAATCTTTATGGCACTATTTATTAGATGCAATGTTAGATTATATATGTATTTCTTGTTTCACAGAAAACCTAGTCTTAAACAGAATATAACATTAGATGGAAAAGTAAGAAAAAGAAGAACAGCTTATGAAACAACTTTTTGAAGAGATCAAAAGTACAAATCACAAATATGTTAGATGGCTGAAACACAGAATCTAAATGCATATATGTTTATATACACATATACATACGTAAGAAGTATATCTGGAAAAAGTCCAGCCATTGTTAATCTAATGAAAACAGTTTGCCTTACATCAATGTATCATGCCAGCCAAAGAGAGTGGACTGGAATACACATCTGTGAACAATGATGACTTCACTGGACTAATCAGTGGGCAGTAGACACTGTTGAGTGAGCATGTGTACTATGTGGCCGTCACATTCAAAATGACTGAGAGAGTAGAGCAATGAATCAGCATCCCATTTTGCATTAAGCTTGAACATTCCTCCACAGAAACTATTCAGATGATTCAGAAGGTTTTTGGGGACGATACAATGAGTGCAATGCAACTAAAAGTGTGGCACAGATGCTTTAAAGATGTTTGAGAATCTGTTGAGTGATCCACATTCTGCAAGGCCTGCAACAAGGAGAACACCTAAGAATGTTGAAGATGTACAGGCTTTAATCAAAGGTGACTGACAGTGCACGAACTAAAAGCTGATCTGGGGATTCCAAACACTACAGTGTCCAAGATTTTGATGCTGGATCTTGGCATAGAACACATCGTGGCAAAATTTGTTCTACAGCTTCTCCTAGCAGAGCACAAGCAACATTATGTTATAGTTGTTAATAACTTTGTTCAAACTGCTACCAATGTTAATGAACCAGATTTCCTCAAGAGGGTCATAAGTGGAGATCAATCATGGGACTATGGCTATGGTCCCGAAATGAAGGCCCAGTGGTCCCAACGGAAGTTGCCTAGTTTTCCATGCCCAAAGAAGTTGTGGCAAAAGTTGCAGCAAGATCAAGACCATGTTAACTGTGTTTTTTAGTTGGGAAAAATCTGTGAAGGGAACTGAGGTACATCGTCCTATGTACAATTTTTCTTATATCTTGTATCTTCTTTAATAAATGTCTCTATTATTCACAACACATGCCTGCATACTTTCTGGAGAGACCTCATCACACACACACACACACACACACACACACACACACACACACACATGGTAGGGCAAGTGATGGTAGTCAACATACAAAAAACCAAGGCTGATCTGGGTAAGTTGTGATACCATGTTAAATGGGAGACCTTATCCAATAGGCTAGATTTTTGCTAATTTTAATGTTGTTTGTTTTAGCAGAGAAATTTTATGACTAACTAAATTTGGTTAGAACACTCAAAATATCAAAAGAAGGGATAAATTATACAGCATGTACCATACTTATTTGATTAGGGAACACACACGCACACACAACATTAAAACAACTTTGTTTTATTGGACATGCTTGGGAAAAAATAATCAAAGTATGATTATAAAATAGAAACCCTGAAAAACTTTAACAATGAAATGTATATGGTTCTGTTATATATTACATATTGCTTAACAAAACACCCAAGAGTTGATTATCTTTATACAATTTGATGTAAATACACTGATTACCTCATTGAATACAAAATGAATGATGCATTAACAAGAAGGTTGTGCATGGTTTTAGGTATGTGGGAATTTAAAAGTATCTAAATTGGACTTTATAAAATATTCTCCACTATTAAGATAATTATTTTAACAAATGTTGAGTCTTATAATAAAACTAAATAGAAGCTAAAATGATTATAATTAATTTTCTATTCTTGAATGAAAACCATCATTTTATCATTAACTATCAACATTGCATAACAAAAAGAAATAAAAATAGAATCAGAGACATGGAAATAAAGAACTGACAGTAAGCAGAGTGGAGGGGGGATGGGGATAATGGGGGAAAGAAGGGGAGGGGTCAAGTCAAGGAACATGTATAGAGGGCCCTTGGACAAAGACAGCAGGGTAGGGGGCAGAGGATTGAATATGGAAGGTGGAGGTGGATAAGGCAGGGGAGTGTATTGGAGGGAAATGGGGACAACTGTAACTGAACAATAATAAAAAAAAACTTGTAAATAAATATGTGTGTCAAATATTTTTCCCGGAGTTGTGTCTGTTGGGCTTTTCCTAAACCACCACTTCTATTTTAACTTTTGTTCTGTGGAGAAATTAGGAAGTTTAACTTCAGAATTTATTACACTTTTCAAAACTCTTGTGAAAACTTTCATTTCTAAAGTACAAATTTAACCTAATTTTTGAACACTGGCTTACTTAAAAACTTTGAGAGAGACAACATAGATTTTCATATGAGGGTAACTGGTTCAAATCTATGACTATTATTAGCTCTTATAATTAGTTAGAAATTCATAAAAATATGGGTTTTGCACTATATCCATGTACTTTCAATCTGTTTTCCATCATTGCTTAACCCAGGAAAAACTCATATACTTTTCATTCAGCCATTCATGTCTACATGTTTGGGACATACCAATCATATTTTCTCTTTACGGAAAAAAAAAAATCAACTGACAATAAGGAATTGCACTTTTGTTTTAATTTTAAATTTATTTCAAATAAATTTCTATTTTTGATTTTTTTCAGTTCTGTGTATATAAAATAACAATGCTACTTCTTAGTATGTTCATTCCACCATAAAAAATAGCATGATAATATCATAAGATGTAGTAAAAATACCATCTTAAAAACATTCTTTTTTTCTAAACACATGTTATGTATAATCATACAAGTTAGTCTTTACTCTGTCTTACCTTTATTTTCCATTGATCATGAACTATTGATATATCTGCACAGGAAAATGTTCTTGATATTTTTCTAGCATTGTCTGAGCATTTAGCAGGGATACACCAACTATTACAGTGATTTATCCAAAAACTCCATGTGATATATGCATGAAATTAGAAGTAGCTTAGAATACTGACACTTGACCTAAAAGCATGAGATCATTTTGAAATAAACCCAAATGTACAGTTGTCTGCCAAGTTTGTGTCCAAATGTAATTAATCTTGAACATGTTCAGCTCCTGAAAGGCACAGATTTCTATTTTTCTGATATTTTAGTCATTTACTCATGAAATAAAGCACAGTAAGAATCTGGAACATGTATTACTGGCATTGATAGGCTTTTTTTGGAATATTTCTGTTCTGTTCAGATATAGGTGTCAAAAACAAAGACAACTTGCTATCTGAATATATGCCTGATACGACGCCATTTATTAATTGAGTGTATTTCTAGCATGTGTGACGAGAAGAGCCTGAAATCTAATACTGATTCTGTTTACCACACAGTGTTGCGCAGTTTCAGGCCATAATTTCTGATTTACATAAAGTTGCCCTTTGGTTTAGCGTAAATTCTGTTCTCACTATAATGTAAAATCATGACTTTGGAAAATTATTCCAGAGATATACATAGGTTATGTAGAAATGAACAATAGAAATTTAACTGATCTGGAAGTTCAGGGTAATTTGCCCTGGAAAACTGATGATTCAGACAAAACTGAAGTGTGAGTATAATAGAATATGAAAAGGCCCCTGGAAATGGTACATGGCTCAATAAAAGAACATTTCAAAAGTACTGTGTATCAATAAAGAGCAATGGAGGGCATGCTGTATAAGAAACAGAGCCGGTGAAAGGATTTGGGTCCAACCCTAAAAGCAATGAGAAGATTTGAACAGTAAGTCATGGGGAAGACACACTCAGATGTGATATTTTAATAGATTACTTTGCCTTTAGGGAGATAAACGGATTAAAACGACACAAATGTGGCTGAATGCAAGCTCACTGTTGGTCATTTGGACATGACTACAGTTCCCTGAGTTCAAGATAAAGGTAGGTGAAATATTGTTGAAGTTAAATAAAAGAATGGATACATTAAAAGCTATTTAAGTTATATAATGTAATAATAAATAGTTTTTCTAAAGTTTGAGGAGGTGATTTAGACAAAGTATGAATTATGCCATTTTTAGAGCCATTGCTGTCATTATTCTGACAAAGAACTGCCTTTGAAGTTTTCACCATAAAACTATGGATGAAACTGTTTTTAAAAATCTATTTCATGTTAGTTAAGCAAAATAATATAATGAAATATTATGAGAGAGGCATAAAGTTGTAATTTCACTTAAAAATTATATTGTAAAAGATAGTCTTAGGTTTCACAAAAATAATCCCCTCATTATTTAAAAAATATGCTTATATTTCAAAACAATTATTTTAATGTGGCATGCTTTTTTCAAATTAAAATTTATAATACATAAATGATTGCATTAAGCATGAATTGTAGCACTTTGGGGTAGGCAAGCTTAATTACATTTAAGGTAGCTAACATATTTTACCAAGGGCAATTTTTCTTTAAATGTGTGTTAGTCTATATATATGTATGTAGTAGATATATGGGTGTTTGAATATATACATACATATACATATTACACGCATATACACAAAAACACAGCATTAAAATTCTATTTAAATTCAAACTTTGAACCTGTCATTGTGCTTGAACTTGATGAGTTCTGATTTCATCCTAAAGCAGTGAACCTTAGGATGTTTTAAAAATTAATTAATAATCTAAGTTCATTATCATCTAAGATCTATTTCAGCTACACATTTTAATATTCTGTTTTTGTTGCAGAGCTATTTAGACACAGTCATTCGTGAATAATAAGTCATTTATTCCTCATTAACTGTTAGGATGGATGTAGATATTCATTACAGCAAGACAAAAGACTCATTTAACTGCATACAGTACATGATTATATACCACACCAATGACTGGAATGCAAATTCTATCTCACATTAGCTTCATTTTAACTTAAGCATTTTCCAATAGCTCGGATATTCTCCTTCATGGCTGGTAGTTTTCCTTTCTAGATTTTCTGCCAAAAATCACTGAGTTTTTATTTTCAAAAGGGAAAAAATAAAGACAGATAAGATGAGAAAAAAATGAATGCTGAGGGCAGAGAGAAGTATATAATTTAGAATTATAGTTCTCTCTCCTGTGACTCACACGTACTCTTAAAATTTGTCTATAAAACCATGCTTTCTCGGTTGGAAGTTTATACCCTTATCAACTTAACTTCAAACCAGATGATTTTTTAGCTTTTTAATGCAGAAGACCTTAACAAATCATCAAAGAACTGGTCACAACCAGAAACTTTATTTGAGCCTGAAGTGAAATTCAGGAATTTGCTGCCTTCTTTCCACGAATAATAGAACATCATTAAAAATTGCATGAAAGTATATTTAAAAAGTAAATTTACAATTTATTTTATAAATTAGCACATTTATTTATTTTTAAAGATTCTACTTACTGATTTTTAGAGAAACATTGATCTGTTACATTCAGAGACTTTTTGCTTTGTGAGATAACACCAAACCAACTGAGACATACTAGTCAGGGCTATTTTATTTTTTAAATTCAATTTATCGGGGTGACATTGGTTCGCAAAGCCATACAGGTTTCGAGTATGCAACTCAATAAAATATCACCTACACACTGCGTTGTGTAACTGTCCCCTGAAGCATAGTGTCTTTTCCTCTCCATTTTCCCCTCTTTGCCCACCTCCACCTTTTCTTCTGGCTATCACCACACAGTTGCCTGTGTGTATGCATCATATAAGTATACATGTATATATATATTTGCATGTATGTTCACACATATAAACATATATGCTTATGTTTATTATCACTTTTAGATGACTGACTATATATACAGAAAATATGGATCTTTTGCATTGCTGGTTTTTTTTTACTGTGTAGCAATACCTATATTTATCCTCAATATGATGAACGGTAAATTATTTTGTTAATATAATATGCCTAGAATATAGACATTAGAGTTAAAAATATGGATTTGGAAAGATTTTCCCCATTGTGTAGTCTACCAAGTTGCCGAAGAAACAAAATTTAAAAATAGTTACGGTAATGTATGTGTAATTAAAATTTAACTTCTATGATATTTATATAATATTTAAAGCAACTAATGTATAGTTTTAAAGGTCATCAATGAGAAGTATGTTTAGGAAAATTTCAGAGTAGAAATGATATTATATACGTCAAAGACTATGTATGAATGACACATGGACAGGAACAACACTGTGGGGATGGACTGTGGGAGTCGGGCGGGGTGGGATGGAGGAAGGCAAAGGCAGGGCATTGGGACAACTGTGATAGAATTAACAAGAATAAAATTTAAAGAAAAGAAAACTTTAGAATCAGTTTGCAAATATCTGAAAACAGCTTGCAAGTATTCCATACAGGAGTAGATATTTTTTATTGATAAGTAATGTTTTTGTAATCTTCTTAATTTCTAAGAAATCCATATAATTTTGTACATTCAAATAGGCACAATATGAAACTTATGGTACCATTAATTGCTACTTTTCATAATAATCAATTAAATAAAAACTATAACTGGAATGACCATATGACTTAATATTATTTAAATCCTTCTCTTAAAGCTATTTAAATTTTTCAAAAAGTATTTATTTAGTCATAAACATTATAATTATTTCTCTACTACTATATGTACTTTGACTTTTAGTTGTTTTTAGGATATCATCTCTTATTTATTTTGCTGATATCAATATTTGAATACATTTGTTATATAAAAATAGAGACCAATGATGACACCTATACATGGTTATATGAATATGTGTGTATATGCATGTGTTTGCATATATGTATGTTTATGTCTATATGTATGTATATATATAAATTTATGTAATGTCTAGCCATAAAGTATCCAGCCATTTAATATGAAAAATAGTCACTTATTGAAGAAGATATGGATACAAGAAATACCATACATAGGACAATACCTCAGTCCCCTTTAAAGTAGGCACCTTGGGACCTCACACAGTTCTCCCAATCATCATCAGCTGTCCTGTCATATTTTCTTGAATCTCATTGATGATCTGAAATCTCTTCCCTTTCAAAGGTGATGTTAGTTTGGGGAAAACCAGAAGCTACGAGGAACCAAGTCTGGGCTATAAGGGGTCTGAGTGACTTGGGTGATTTGATGATTCACAAAAAAACTTTACAGGAGACATGATGATGGAGCTGCCAATCACCAGTTGCCCATATCTGCAGCCTCCTGAATCATCCAAATAGTTCTGTCAGAGGAATGTTCAAGTTTAACACAAAATCTGATGTGGATTTATTGCTCTACTAGCTCAGTCATTACAATGGCATGGGCACACAGTACACATGTTCACTCAAAATTATCTACCACCCTCACTGACTAGTACAGTGAAGTCATCATTATTCACACGTGCACATTCCTGTCCACTCTCCTTGGCTGCCAGGTTACAGCGATGCCTCACAAACCATTCTTGTCATATTAACAATGGCTGGACTTTTCCTAGACAGACCTTGTACATACATATATCTTGACACCAGCTAATTTTGAACTAAATAATTTAAAAAAATTGAAATTAAAATACTTTATTTGGATCCCTCCTAAACTCCAATGATAAAAGCAAAGCAAGAGTAATTTCATAAGAACTTTGACATCTAGTGACAAAAACATGGAGGCAAAATGAAAACTACTTTGATTTATCAGTCATGTTTTATTCTCTTTCTTTCTAATGATGATTTCTTCTTTCTGCTAGGTTCTAACATTAAAGGAAAAAGTGCTGCGTTCTACCATTAAAGAACATATTTTATTTATTTCAGGCTAGCTCAAAATTCTTCATTTTAAATCCCTGCTGAACTTTAGAGAAACCTTTAAAAACTCAGTTACATTTATAAAAGGCTTTTACCCCAGTCTTCAGAGTCCAGAATTCTAATGCTCATGGAAAATCAACCAGTACTAAAAGTCCACAATACCATAAGAGAGTCTCAAATAAGAGCTGTCCCTAAGCTTTGATTGCTAAAAATATTGACAGGATTCCTTTGCTTGGAAAAAATAGTGGGTAGTATTCAAATGAAAATGATTGTTGATTGCCCACATGAAATAGGTCCATGTTAGGATGATTTGTTAGTGGGTTGTAAAAAAATCCACTACTGGGGTAGCAATATGTTGGAATAATGTTTTAACAAGTAATTTTTACAATCACTAATCAAAATATCAGTTGTATACCAGGTATGTCCAAACCACAGCCCACAGTCCACGGTCCACAGGCCGCATTCAGCCCAGGATGGCTGTGAATGCAACCTAACACCAAATCATAAATTTACTTAAAACATTATGAGATTTTTTTTGTATTTAAATGTATTTAATGTGGGACCCAAGACAACACTTCTTCCGGTGTGGCCCAGAGACGCTGAAATGTTGGACACCCTGGATAACTTCTAAGCATTGAATTTTTTGTATAATGCATTTTCTAAAGACAACCTATCAGTCATAAGTACACATGGATATTGTGCTTCTATTTTACTTTCAACTTAATTTACAAAACGGAGAAAAATATATTTCTAGTTAGTGAACACCTGATGTTGTTGTAAGACCTTTCAAGGAACATAACTAATCACACCAGTGAGAATTCTTCTTCATTTGTTATTTCTTAGTATTTTTAAATAAATAGTTAGTTATATTTACTTTTTCCCTAGAGAAAATACATAAGCCTTGTAATTTTGATAGTAAAAGTGAAAATATAAATAAATAAATTACAATCTTTTTGAAGACAATATATTTCTTAGTAGGAGACTTATGATACTCATATAGACTGTAACTCTATCATTTAAAAATTTAATAAATAAGGTCAAAGTTTGTCCTGAACATTTGAATCTTAGATTATTTTTTTAAAGAATCCTTTGGTGTTTTCTATTCTATCATTGCAGATAAGATATTAAACCATACAAAGTTTATGCAAGTAACTGTTGCACTGTATGAAACATAATAATTTAAAGAAAGTCGAGCTGCCATGGCTGGTGTGCCTCTGGTTGAGTGCTGGCCTGTGAACCAAAGGATCACTGGTTCAATTCCCAGTCAGAAGACATGCTTGGGTGGTGGGCCACATCTTTGGTGAGGAGCGGGCAAGAGGCAACCACACATTAAAGTTTCTCTCCCTTTCTTTCTCCCTCCCTTCCCCTCTGTCTAGAAATGAAAAAATAAATTTAAAAAATGAGAAATTTGAGCTTATTGCTTACAACAACAACATCTTGATTCTTATTATTACAAATACAAATAAATTTTTACTGATGTCCAAAAAATTGATTTAACCACCAAGTTTATTCCAAGTATTCTTTATATTTAAAAACATCTTTTTAAAAAAGATTTATTTATTTTTAGAGAGAGGGGAAGAGAGGAAGAAAGAGAGGGAGAGAAACATCAATGTGTGGTTGCCTCTCATGTGGCCTCCACCAGGGACCCAGCCTGCAACCCAGGCATGTGCCCTGACTGGGAATCAAACTGGTGACCCTTTAGTTTGCAGCCCGTGCTAAATCCACTGAGCCACACCAGCCAGGACTAAAAACATCTTAAATAAAACTTGGATAAAAGCTTTTTGTTACATTTGATAATCATTGCTATTCTTGAAGCTCGTCTTGTCAATTGATTTTTTTCTCTCATAAACATTTATTGACAACTTGCAAGGATCAGACACTGAGTAATTTGTTCCTAACGTATGTGAACATAAATCCATTCCTCAAGTAACTAATAATATCATAGGAAAGACAAGTTTCTCATAGATATAGTTAAAACAAAATGAGGTAAGTAGATCTGTTCAAAGAGTAATGAGACACGTTGTTATGAAGAAATAAACAAAATGAGAGGATATCAGGTTAGGACTCTAGCAGAATATGGTAGCACAGTTGTATCTTAAGAGGGGAATAGAATTTAGCTAGACAAAAAATGAAATAGGTGAAGTACTAAAATATAAGTTTGAGGATCTGGGATACCAAGAAGTTTGTTTAGAGAACTGTAAAATGCCTAAGGTTGAACAGAAAGCACTCAGCAGTGTGTTCAGAGATGAAACAAAGAATGTTGGCAGGAAGAAATTTGGCAGACCCTCATATGCTCAGCTGAGAACTTAGAATTTTAAGCAGAATAAAAAAACATAAATGTTTAATGTTTATTCCCCCCAATTTAGTTGTCATAAGAATTATGAATTTAAAGAAGGAATTATACTAGACATGGTCCTACATATCTCACAAGAGGTTTCTGGTACATGGATAGTAGAGTTTTAAAACTTAAAAATTATATTTTCTGAACTTCTCTTCAAATAGTCTTTATGATGTGATTTTGGTTCTATTTCATTTGGTTCCACATAAGACTTAAATTAGGCCTAGTTCAATGCGATAGTTGGAAAATACCTGAGAGACATCCATTAGGGCTGGGGCGGTGACAATGCCACATTTTCTTCTCGATCCCGAGATTATAACTAATGGGGTATGACTGATGGGGCCGCAGTTAGGTCAGCAGTTTTCTGAGCAAAGGGAAAAGAAATAAATCCGTTAGTTAGGTAGTGCCGTTGATATCATATCATTTAAAGTTCATATACCTATTCCTCTAGCCTTTTGTGATTACTATAAATACAAATTTCTCCATATTAAATAAATACATTTTGGTGTTAAATACCAGAGAGTTTTTGTGTGTGTGTTTGTTTATTTGTTTGTTTTTTATCTGTATGCAATCCTGAATGAGATAGTCAGGCTAAAGTTTTCTTTACGCACTCGTCACAATTTAATTGGGGGCAGCCATGTACCCCACTATGGAAATTATAGTCACTGGACTCTATTGGAATTATGGTGGCTCCATGACACAGTGTGAGCCAGTCAGGCACAAGCACAAGTCTACTGAAAAATTCTGCTAATGATTTGCAACCCCAATATGTCTGTCTCCTTTTATCCTTTTCATTATCTTTTTTATCTTTTTTTACTAAAGAAAATCTGTCTAAATGACTGAATCTTAATAATCATCATGTGACACACATAGGGAATAGCAGAGAAAAGTATGGGAATTTTGGCACTGTCAGCTTTGAGCTTTTAAATCAATTCAGTGATCTTGTCTTTTTGGACATCTAACGGCATTAGGAGGGGGGAAAAGAACCATTTTCAATCTATTGTTAGATCTTTTGTCACTTATAGCTTATAACAAACTCAATCATTAATTGATATGAGATTTTTTTGTTTCACAAGACTTAGCTGCAAGTAGCAGAGCTGACTTGTTGTGAATAAGCAAGTACAGATTCAGTAAATGGATATTAGCTTATTCGGGTAATTGTTGTGAGGGATAGAAAACAACCTTAAGGAACTTTTCCTCAGAGCACATATTCAAAACGTCTCTAGATGACACTACTGCTGTTGTCCAACTGCCCCAGCTGAAGCTATTTCCTGGTCATGTATTTGAACTTGAAGTCAAAAGAACACCACACTGTCATCCCTGCTGCTATCAAGACCTGATAATTTGACCTTTACCTAAAACAAGTGTCATGAGGTCTCTATCATCTTGTTGGCCTCCAAACTTTATTTTGAATAATTTATGATTTGAGAGTCTTCATTTCCAAGTCTGTGTACCAGTTGACAGTAATTCTAGGAATTCCATTTCTGGATTTAACTTTGGTATGCAAGACCATAAAGCTGGGGATTTTCCAATGATAACTAAAAATGTTCAATGTGATGGGCAGTCTGAAACAACAGATATTCAGTACATTGTGCATAGTACCTTTATCTTTACACTGACAATAATTCACATTACCAAATTTCTGTTTAGGTTAAGCATAAAACAAGAATTGGTATTCTGTGATCTTAAAAATGTATTACTTATGTAATTTATGAGTTTTTCAATTCTGAAATAGCAAGAAACATAATCATCTACATGCTAACATTTATAATTATGCACACAAAAATCTAAGCCTGTAAATTATTAACATAACTAATAAAAATGATGACTTCACTAAGCCATATATGAGATAATTAAATAATCAAAAGTAGCATACTGACTATAGTTACTAATAATGTATGGTGTACTTGAACTTTGCTAAGAAAAGATATCTCAATTGTTCTCACCACATAAAAGAGGGAAAGAGTAAACAGGTGAGTTTATAAATATGTCACTTAGCTTGATTGTAGTAATGAGAAGCAAAGTAGAAAAAATATCAGTGAAAGGCCTTTATTCTTGGATTCAATATCATTCAAAATAAAAATATTGATTATATTTTATAATCTCTACATGAGTTGAAAATACCGATGTTAAATAAAATAATTGACTTAATGTTAAAAAGACAGTGAGTTAGTAAGTTCATATGTTTACTTGAAATTGATTTGAAATACCTATTCAATAATTGTGGGTAAAACCTATAATAAAAAGTTTAAATTTTTTTGAATAAATGTTGACTTCAGCAAATGAGATATTAGATTCTAATGGCAATAGGACTTCAATAGTCACTGTTTAGTGCTTACTTCAGCCTTAAATTCGATCCTAAAGTTCTATTATCTTAAAACAAATTTGGATATTCATATAAAATAATAGAGGGAAAATAACCTAACACTGTTCAATAAACCTAATTTGATAATTTCCATTATTGCCATACAACCTTATGTCCATAGAATATTCTGTTTACCTAAAGAGTAAATTGGACTCAAATATCATGATAGAAATCTTCATATTTCACCTTAACAATAAATAAAGCATATTAAAGTGAAGTACACACTAATATTCCACTTAAATAATTTGGGAAAGAATACCATAAGAACATTTTAAAAATTATTTATACTTAATGTCTAAAATAGTGTATTTCTAAGTAAAAATTCACTGATAATATGCTAAAAATAATTTGTTCCTGGAAATATGAAGCCTTATCATTCATATCTGATTTACACAGCTGTGGAATATATATTTTGGGGTTTTGTGGGGTGTGTGGTTCATGTAGATAAAACTGACCGTTCACATCTGGTATGTTTGAAGATATGCGTATTGCATATTGGATACCTTCTGTTTTTACGCCATGCTGTTTCTATTTAACCATATTTTATACTGCTCTAAATGTTTGTTTATATATATAGTTTATGTTTAAGCATTATTTTCTGTTGTTTTATTGTTGTTTAATATTTTAAGTTTGTAAAGATTTATACTCAGAGCTCAGGTTTAATGTGGTTTAGTCATTGTACCTGTACTTATTTGTGTCAGAAAGAATTAGCAATTAGAATATATGCTTTAAACATAATCTCATAAAAAATGATCTGCCAAGACTCTTTGATCCAGAAATTTTTCCCTTATAATTTGCAGAAGTGGACTTTTGACATACTCTTGAGGAAATTTACTATTTGATTAGAGGTATCATTTAATACTACCTTTATAACCAATGTGAATGGGATTCTATCCAAGCATGTGTCAAACTCCTAATTTTTCTTAATAAGAAGGGGACATCAATATACAGGGTCTGGCACAGGTAGCACCCCTTTTCATTACGAAATCTTTTATTATAAAATCACAAGCATGTAATTCTGTCACATAACAATATCACACTCAGCCCTGGCTGGTGTGGCTCAGGGGATTGAGTGGCAGCCTGCAAATGAAAGAATCATCTGCTTGATTCCCAGTCAGGGCACATGCTTGGGCACCTGGCCAGGTCCCAGTAGGGGGCACATAAGAGGCAACCACACATTGATGTTTCTCTCCCTTTCCCCCCTCCATTCCCCCATCTCTAAAAATAAATAAATTAGGTCTTTAAAAAAAGCTATCACACTCAGGCACACCATATGACATTTTAGGTGAAATGTTCTAATTAAAACTATATATTATTATACCCATATTATTACCTTACCAACCACACTCAGGTGTTACTTCTGCCAGGCCCTGTATATCCCACGGAAATGAATTCATTTTTTGAATTATTTCTGATGATATTATATAACTTTCTGTAAGAGAATGATTATGGATTCAGTGATTTAAAAAAATTAGTTCATTGTTTCCTATTTTCCTTTGCAAATCAAAATAATTAAAGTTCAATTAAAACAAGTATGTTGGTTCATTAAGTGTGTATATTTGCTTTGCTTTACTACTTCTGTTCACACTTTGCTTATCCTAAATAGTTTATTTACATGAAATATTATTTAATTCTCAGGGATTTTAGAAAGACCTGAGTTATGGTATCGGGTTCTGAATAAAATAAAAGTCTTAATATCACACTACGTACCTTTTCTCGTGGTATGTCAAATAGTATGTTTTATATCTAGGAGAATATATATTAATTAGATAAAAGAACAAAGTGTCATTTCTCCTTGATCACGGCACAGAAAACAAATGATACAAAGAGATGAGATCTGCCTTCCGCGGGTGCAATTTAACTGCACTTAATGTGTAGTGAATTAGTTACTCTTGAGAATAGGATACCTCCTTCCAATGTTCTCAAAGGCCCATCCATCTAAATGTAAATTAACATAAAATGAGAAGGATCTTTGAAATCATTTTAGGTTAATAACAAATGTGCTTGGCAATGTTCATGTAGTCTAAATAATGGAAAACTCAAGATACAATTTGAGTAATGATTTTTCCAACATTATTTAAGGGAGTGAGTGAGACTCTGGAAGGTATGGGGATTCTTGAAATTATTAATGTGTTTTCCAAATTATTTTATTTTTTAATAAAATATGTATAACAATTCATTCAAAATACAACTACATATTCTGAGTATGTAAAAATCACTTTGTAGAATGGATATCAGATACATAGAATTAATTAGAGGTCCCAACTAGTGGTCTCCCACATAAACAATAATATTGTAGCCATTCATGAGCAAAAGTGCCATGGCTGGAAGCTTTGGGATCAAGGTAGGATGCTGCAAACCCTGGTTAAGCCCAATAACAAAGAGAGCTGCTTTGTGGAAGCAAACTTGTGTCCCTCTGCAGGCTTGTCAGTGTGGTCCTGCCTACAGGTCCAAAGCAGCCCATCTTCCAAGAGATTTGATTCTAGTCTCATTAGGTCATTGTTTGCAACTAGTGCTGTCTACCAAGGGACCCAGGGATAGTCCCACTATCCATGCCTGTGGTCACAGGCCCAATGGCAACAGACCTGACCATGGATTCTGAAGTGGTTTTGTGATCTGGCTCCTGCCCCCTCCATCATGGTTCCAGGGACCATGTCTATACAGCCTCGGACTCGGCCAGAACCTGCTCAAGGATCCAGAAGGAGCCACACCCATGCATTCCTCTGGTTCCAGGAAACTGTGGACTTGTCTACAACCCCAAAAGTGGCTTTATGCCCTGGCTTCAGTCCTGCTCAGCTATGGCCCTGAAAGCAGTCTCATCCATCTAGGCAAGAGCCATGCCTACCCATCCCCTGGTAACAAGCCTGTCAACAGCAGAACCAGTGCAGACCTGGTAACACCCATGTGACCCCACCTGATTCAGATCTCCAGTGGCATCAGTCGGGGGACTTGGCCAAAACATACATGAAAAGGTACTCAACATCACTAATTATAAGGAAAATGCAAATCAAGAACCACAATGAAATATCTCACAGTGGTTACAATGGTAATTATCAAAAAGATGAGAGATAACAAGGGCAGGAGAGGATATAGGGAAATGGGAACCAATGTACACTGTCAGTGGGCATATGAATTATAGCAGCCACTTTGTAAAGCAGTATGGAGGTTGTCAAATATTAAAAATAAAATTACTGTATTTTCCAGAAATCTCTCTTTTGTGTGTGTATTTATCCTAAGGGGTTTCACAATAGCACACAAATATGTAAGTGCACACATACACATATATATATGTATGTATTTCCATTGTATAAAATTTCATTGTGTATATATAATTTATATATATGTGTATACAATGGACTATTCTTCAGCCTTTATAAAGGAGAAATTCTGGCATTTGCAACAACATGGATGAATCTGCAGTATATTATACTAAATGAAATAAGCCACACATAGGAATGACAAATACTGCATGATCTCGCTTATGTGTTGTACCTAAAAAAACTCAAATTCATAAAAACCATAAAATGGTTATTGGGAACTCAGGGGTGATGGAAATAAGGACATGTTCAAATTATAAAAATGCTCCTTTACAGATGAATAAATTTGGGAAACTAATTCATAGCATGGTGGCTACAGTTAGCAATATATTATAAACTTGCAGTCTGCTATAATAGTAGAGTTCAAATGTTCTAACAAAAAGTATAACTGAGGTGATGAATATGACAATTAGCTCGATTATGGTAATGATCATTTAACAATATTTATACGTGTGTGTGCACACATATGAGGGTGGACCCCCCAAAAAGATCAAAATTATTTTCTGGAGTGAAGGCCCCTTGTAGTACAGGCTTCCCCAAGTAGGTGAGTGTTCTAGGAACACATCTGTATCAGTGTACCAGCTGGCGTTGTTGGGAGAGGCTGCATTTGGCTTCAGTGAAGTTTTTTGAAGACTCTTTCAAAGTCTTTTCCCCTTTTCATGATGGATGATTTACAAAGGCATATCTGTGCACACCAGACTGAATATTCAGCAGTTTTTGACCAAAAATAATATGACTGGCATGCTCCACCCTTGCTATTCACCCAATCTCACCCCTAGTGACATTTTTTTTGTTTCCCCAGATGAAAAAAGTCCATAAAGGGAAATGTTTTTCAGATGTGGAAGAGGTAGAACAAAATACAGCAAAAGCACTAAAAGGCATCCAAATCAACAAGTTCAAAACAGTTTTGAGTAGTTGGAAAAAATGTCCCGATAGGTGTATTGCATCAAATGGAGAGTACTTTGAAGGTGACTCAAGTTGAAACAACAAGAATAAATACACAATTTTTCATAAGTAAATTCAGGATTTTTAGGTCCCTCCTCATATATATCAAAGTATTTCCTTAAATATATAAATGTATAAATGTACAATTTATATATATAATTTTTGTTAATTTTACCTTAATAAAACTGGGAGGGATAAAATAAAAAGCATTTCTTAATATCAAAATTATATAATTAACATGAGTTATTGATTAGTTATGGTATAATGTTCAAAAATTCATACATACGCATATGTTTAAGGGTACAGTAATACTAGTAAAGTATAAAAACAACTATAACTTAGATATAACAAAAAGTCATTAATGCAAAGATTTATACAAATATAGTGAAATTTACTTTCTCTGTTTATTTGGAACTGATTTATGTTTTTGAGTGTTCATTTTCTGCCAAAAATTATTTAGAAACTGTGATACAGACAGAAAAGAGAAAAAAAGAAGAGAGTTCCTGCCTTGTACCTTACATTTCAGTGAGGAGAGAGACAAAAAAACAACTTTTTACAAATATATACTTACTCCTATATCTATACCTATATATAAGATCTTGAGAAGTCATATCAAATGAAAATAAGGACGAAAAGTTGAATGCTAAGCAACAGTTTGTTGGCATGAGAAATGGAGACAGCGCTACTGTTTACTGAGAGCGAAGACGCTGGGAGGGGCATTCTGGGCGGGTCAGGGGTAGAGAAATGAGGACCAGGCAGCTGGTGTGGGGTGCTTTAACTCTGAGGTACTTATAAACTCAGGTAAAATAATAAAATTTTAAAGCAGGGAAAGTGTTTGCATTTTTATTTAATTTTAAATCTCTGATTACTTATCCACACTGTTTCACTACTAAAATGATTGTAAGTGCTAACTTCTGCTTCAGAATAGACTATGTTATATCATCTGTTTCCTTTTTACATGTTAAATTTGAAGGACACCCCCAATCTTACACATACACACATATGTGCAAATACATGTACATACACACATTTTTACTTAGTTTTTCTCCAAACCTCAAGCCATATTTTCTTCCATTATTTTGCTGTTCTTTAAAAGCATTCTCTTTATTTAAATTTACTCCATTCCTTCTCATAAAATGTGTATCATTTAAGTTCTTAGACAATTAGAGTTCCTTTTGTTAATATAAATGTAAGCAAATACCATTCCTAGATTTTATTTGCATTGGGTTTGTTGGGTGATCTATTTATTGTTTGGGGTAGGGGATGATCTATTTAAGAACTAGCTGCAAAGAACCTGATATTTTTGTAACAGATAATTAAATCAAAACAAACTTTAAAGGTGTGATTTTTCAACTGCCTTTTAATTGCTCAGCATATGTTTACAGCTCCCATAAAGTTCTAAATTCTGGACTTAAGGTGACTCATAACAAAAAGATCATCTTAAGATATAAAAAGATTTATTTTCTACTAATTATTTGTCTACATTTTCTTTTTCCTACCTTATCAAAGTAGATTAAGCTTACCCTGAACTTTAAAATTTATTTTTACGAAAATAATATATAAATCACCTTGCCAATGAAGGAAACAAACGAGATTACCAAATAAATATTAAATGTAAAATATTTATATTATAAGTCATTTCTTCTTTAATTCAGATTCAAATTTAATTATTTTTTTCTAACTACAGAAACCCTAGAAAATGTCATATCAAACAATACAAAATTAAGTGAAGCTTTGATATATCGTCACTTTATAATGTGTCAACTACTACAAAGTATGAAGCCATAAAGTCTAATTTACACTTTTTTCTTAAAAATAACACCCTGAATTAATGGGGCATCTGCATATATTGTTCAAATGGCTTGAAAATTTGTCAAATTTTCAGTGAATTTAGAACTATCTTGTATTTGAATTTATTAACGTATAGAACTATTGATGAAGCTTTTTAAAAATATGTGAAACACTGGAGTATGCACTCCATTGCTTTTAAAATCCTGTTATTCTGTCCCATGATGACATGAAAGTAATTAATTCACTGAACAAATACTTATTGAGTATGTGCTGTTTCATTTTCTCAATAAAATCAATACAACATTGCCTTCAGCTTCAAATGTGATTGTCTAACTAACAGGGCCCAGGTATTTGAACTAGAAAACAGGAAGGAGAAGACAGTGTTGTGTCAATATTAAAGCCTGTTGTAGTTTGAAATTTGCACCCCAGTCAAGGTGTGTTGAAGTCCTAAATCCCTGTCCCTCACAATGTGACCTTATTTGGAAATAGGATTTTTACAGAGGTAATCAAGTTACAATGAGTTTATTAAGGTGAGCTCTAATCCAATACGGCTGGTGTCCTTCCTAAAGGGAATGTTTAAACACTGAAAGAAACTGGAATAATGCCACCTAAAGTTGGAAGCAGAAATTGAAATGACTCTTTCACAAGCTGATACATTTCTGGAGCAACCAGATCCTAGAGAAGACGAAGAAGAAAGCTTCCTCCACCGGATCTCATCTGATCTGGGAAGCTAAGCAGGGTTGGGCCCGGTTAGCACTGGGATGGGAGATGAAACCTTCCTCTACAAATTACAGAAGGAGCGTGGCCCTACTGACACCTTGACTTTGGACTTCTATTCCACAGTACTGTGATGCATTACACTTCTGTGTTTTAAGTCCCCCAGTTTTTGGTACTTTGTAATGGAAGCCTTAGAAAACTAACAGATAGCTGTATTCACATAGACGACAGCACTTGCTTTCTCAGACCAGGCCTAATGTGATCTTAGCCATTAATGTCAGGTGATCTTAGACAATATTAAATCACAATTTTCAGTTATCTATATAAATGGGCCAGCAGATGATTCATAACTTGGATGTTGATCTATAGCTTTTATTTCCATATTTTTATTTAAAAAATCATTAAATGCCTACATTATTTCAGCCAATTTTAAGGCTTTACAGAAAAATCAGTGAAATATTATTAATAATAATAAAGACATATGATTTGTGGACTCACAGAGCTTTCATTGAAGTGAAGTTATAATGGTAAATAATGGTCAAATCAATTTAATATAAACAATATGGGAAGTAAAGTAAGACAGGTTAGATCTTTTGTACTACACATATATGTCTGTCCCTATCCTTATCCCTATTTGTACGTCTTTATTCACCACTGTCCAAATTTCATCTCTATGTCTATCTGTGTATACAAATTAGCCAAATAACTAAGAGGAAGAAGGAGGAAGGCTTCATTTTCACAGAATAAATAAATTTAATTCGAAAGACTTAGAAATCTGTGTACTCAAAGAGAGTGCCACAATGCATAGTTCTCTAATAATAATGTTAGGGTTTCATTTGCACATTATGCAATGTAAGTGTAACTGTCATTGATTATGCAATTCTTAGGGAAAATCATAAACTTTGTATTACTATTCAGAAAATGTAATTAAAATGCCAATAGCATATTAGCTTTTACTTTTAGAATAATCAGAAAACCAAAATTATTCTATGTTGTAGTCAGAGTTGTACCAGAAGAAAATGAAAGCAATTTCAGCAAACAAAACAACATCAGGACAATGAGACACTGTAATTGTTATGTCCTCATTGAAATAACCGACTTCATATTAACTTTATGAAATCAAAAGTATATGATACCTCATATGTCTCAACAAAAATATTGATGTTCACATAAATATTCATCAATTACTTTTATTTATGTATATAAATTTGCATTGTCTCTTTTAATTAATGAGTTATATCTTCCTTAGTTTAATCATATCAAGACTTGGGTTTTAAACTAAATAAATAACATATTACTTTTATATTCTCCTAGTAATAATATCTGTGTTGGAAGAAATATTGAAAATAATAGGCCCTGAATGGTGTAGCTCAGTGGAATGAGCATTGGCTGGGAACCAAAAGGTCACTGGTTCAATTCCTAGTCAGGGCATATGTCTGGGTTGTGGGCCAGGTAACCAGTACAGGGTGCTTGACAGGCAACCACACACTGATATTTCTCTCCCTCTCTTTCTCCTTCTCTTTCCCTCTGTCTAAAAATGAATAAATAAAACCTTTAAAAAAGAAAATAATTGCATGTTTTATAGCACTCACTGTTTGCCCAGACATTGTTCCCAGCAAGACATATTCATGTGATATACAAGTGTGTGAGTGTGCGCACAGATGTGTGTGTATTTCATATGTGAGTGTGCATACATTTTACTTTCAGATTACCTTCAAGTTTAGATGGGAAGGCACTGCTCTTATTACTTTTCAAATGCAGAAATTGAAAGTTACATGACTCAGATTTTTAACTTTAGCAGTCTGGTTCCAAAATCCATTGTTTTAACAACCATAGAAGTATAATAAATACTTTGCAGTATAAGATATTTATATGGAATTGCAAAGTAATCATACATGGTGTTGTTAAAAAGAAAATACATGGAAATGATTTCTTTGCAAGTATTAATACAGATTTATGTGTGATTTCAGAGACTAATGCATTCTTAGATTATAGAACAGAGATTAACATTAGATACACGATCCTGAAGTTTTTGTTTTTAGTTTTGTTTGGATTTATTTGACTTAATTTACTAAATAAATTACTTTGATTTTCTTTTCTCTCCTACCTTATTGTCCCTTAAGTTACCATGAACACCATAAATCATGCTTTTCCACCATTGAAATTCCTTCTAAATAACAGAGAGCTCTTTTACTTAAAAAATGAAGCAAAATTTATAGATTTGATAGAATCTGCAGGTTTTTATTATGATTTAAATATATATCTGTGGTTTATATAATACAGCAAGATAATTTAAACTAAGAATTAAAAGAACCAATGTTTTATTTATTTTTAATATATTTTAAATTTATATTGTTGTTCAAGTAGAGTTGTCTCCATTTCCTCCCCTGACTCCCCCCACCCTAGCCATCCTCACCTCTCACCCTTTATCCTACCCCCTTCAGTTTTTGTCCATGTGTCCTTTATACATATTCCTAACACTTCTCCAAAGAGGACATGCAGAGGGCCCAAAGATATATGAAAAGGTACTCAGCATTGCTAGCAATCAGAGAAATGAAAATTAAAACCATGATGAGATACCAGTTCACACTGGTCAGAAAGACCACCATAAACAAATCAACTAACAAGGGCTGGAGAGGATGTGGAGAAAAGGGAACCCTAGTGCACTGTTGGTAGGAATGCAGACTGGTGCCAACACTGTGGTAAACAGTATCAAATTTCCAAAGTAAACTAAAAATAAAACTGCCTTTTGACCCCACAATTCCACTGCAGGCATTATACCCTAAGACCACTGAAACACCAATTCAGGAGAACTGAAATGTTTTAAACTACCACTCGGCATTTGTTCCAAACAATATACTAAATGTATTTGCCAATAAATAAGTAAATAATTAAGTAAATATAAAAATTTTAATGCTGTGCAGATAGTATCAGTGTTAAGACAGTAGCCAAAACCAGTAGATCTAAATATTCTCATCACAACACAAAAGGAAATCTGTACCTATGTATGGTGATGGATGTTAACAAGACTCATTGTGGTAATCATTTTGTAATATATACATATATTGAATTATTATATAATATACCTGAAGCTAATAATGTTATATGTCATTATTTCTATCTCAGTAAAAATTAAAATATTGAAAAAATAAAATAGGTATAATTTTTTTAAATCTTCTTTATTCTTCAAATAAGTTTTTTTAAATGCTTGACAATAAATTAGAGCATAAGAAGACTAGCTTAAAATAGTTTTCTAGTAGACATAATTTTCACTGAAGAATGTGATTTCAAAGATAGCAAAGATATCTAATGGGCTCACTTTTTAAATTTTTAAATGCTAAGATGAAAACTGAATTATTATCTCTATATTTTAAACATGGAAACTGGAGCCAGACAGATGATTTGATGTGGGAAAGGGGACTGGAATTTCTGGATGGCAGTGGTCAGGAAGACTGGGGAGGCAGGTTTTAATGGGTCTTATCCGAATTTAATCTCTGACATAACATGTTACATTCTAGTTTATATTGAATTAGTGTTATTTCAAATTAGTTTTAAGTTGTCCGCAAAACACTAGGGACAAAACTAGTAGTGCTTAGAAATTTAATATCTTCCTGTTAGATTTGATTTCATAGCTCAATAATAAATTAGAAAACTAAGTGTGTTTATTTTATGCATTTAACTGTTAAAGACACAAATTATTTCAGAAGTTATTGTGGACAGCTTCAGGTTGCTTTTTGTCAAAGTAATTAGGGAAGATTCATCACTGGACACTGTTTTTACACTCTAGACAGAAATAAATTTTCATAACTTGTCTGTTTTGGAAGGACTGTAGTACTTGACCTTTTTTTTTTTTACTTCTTAAACCAAAGTAAATAAACATCAAAGTTTATTTTCCTAGTTTTCCTGCACAGACATTTAATTATTTCCAGTGAAATTGGGTCACGAGTAGAGGTTAAGTGAAACTTTTATTGATGGGAGTAGAGTTCTTGTGGTGTCGCAAGGAACAGAATTTCCCGATACCCACACAGAAGAATGGAGTTCCTGGTAAACTTCGTTGATAATGTAAAATGAAGGGGATTCTCCTCCTGACTTCCCAGTGTCCCATCTTTGTTCACCCCGCCATGGAAAAGGTCCAGTCTTGTGTTCAGTAAGGCCAGAATAAAACTGCCCAGAGTCGCTGCTCCACATTAACGCACGGTGCAGACCAGCATCCTGCTAGTTTAGCTTGTGCTCCCTGCAGTGGTCCCTTGCTGCGTCTCGGTATTTAGGCTCCTGCCTGGATCCTGCGTGTTGAGTCTGCACCGCCATCGGCTACACAACTGCTAAGAACCCATGTTTATGGAGAAGGATGCCTAAGTGCACAGGGGGAGTGCAAGTCACGAGCAAGACAGAGCTTCTTTGTTCCCCTGGAATTATATTAGGTTGTGTTTGGAACAGGCTGGGTACGTTTCCAAAACCCACAATTCCCAAAGGTTTTGCTCCCCAGTTTATTAAGCTCAATGATAACTTCCCTCTTGCTCCCTTTTCCCATAGATAATTAGCTAAATACAGACAATAATAAAACTACTTCACCTGAGAAAATCTCTTGGACAAAAATTCTTTGGTTCCCCACAGTCTTTCCTTCTTAAAAAAAGAAATCCCACAATGTGAGCTTCATTTTCATTGGAAAACAAAATTGTAGTAAATATAATAGAGATACCTCCTAAGTCTACCTATTTTACATTTATCCCCGTACTGAAACCTGACTGGATGAGAAGTTTAATATAGGAATTCCACGAAAAAATAGTTTACACAGTGCAAGGATAATATTGTACACAATACTGTATTTTCTAAGAACACCAGAATACTAGAAATTAGTCAAAACATAAGATTACTGAATGCCCATACTGGTGTGTCTTTGTAAGTTACATTTTTAAAGCAAATATTAAAAGTATTTGCTATGTATCCACACATTCTTTAAATAGTTACTGCGGAAATAGAATTGTATAGGCACTGAAGTTGATGGTTTTTTGGGGGGAGTGTAAACAAGAAAACTATCATATGGATTCACAAAGCATAAAGGGATAAAATAAAGAATATAAAATGAGTCAAAGAGTGATTTCTTATCCAAGTAAAAATAGACTTGTTTATATACAGAGAGGAGATAAGATGACATTGAAGACTAAACAAATGACATTTATACAGCTTAAGGCAGAATGGAAAGACAAAAATAATATTTGTATAAAGACATATATCAAAGTTTGACTCTCATTTTTGAGCTTTGCAGCTTCAGAAAGGCCTTTTAATATTTTGTCATTTCGAAGCCTTGATATGTTCTAGTTAACTCTATGCTAATTTGTAACTGATATTCCTTAATCAGTAAACCCAGAAAGGAGGGAATATTGTCTTTGGTTGTGTTGAATAATTAATACAATTCAACTGATAAATTAGTATAACTTGGAAATCATATATGCAATGTCTTAGAATGAAGTGAGCATGTAGCCATTTAACCGTAGAAAGCAGTTAGAAGGAGTTTGCAATGGTCTAGATAAAAATAATAATAGTAATGCTATATCCTGTTTTTGATAGTTAGAATTGCAGTACAAAGACACTATAAAGTCAGAAACCCAATTTGATGCTATGTTAAGTTTACTACACCATGCCTCTGAATTTAATATTGGTAATGGTTTTAAATATTCAGTAATTCTCTATAAATCTAATTCAGACAGGAGTAGGGCAGTACAGTCAATACAATGATCACTAACAGGTTGGATGTAGAGAAAGGAAGGTTGATTACTGAGGAAATTAAACAGAGTGACCTGAAGCTGGTTGCCATAGTGTCAATGATTACTACTATACGCTCCCCCAATGGGAAGCTTTCTACATGCTCTACTTCACAACTGAAAGAAGAAGATGTTTGTGAGGTGTCTGTATCATAGTACAAAGAGACCTATTTATGATGAGTTTACTTCATGTGTATAGAACATTTATATCAATTGCTATTTTAAACTAATGCTATGATTAAATTACAAGTGACATTATTTTTTATTGAATTAATTATGGTGACACAGGTTTCAAGTGCACAGTTCCACAACATGTCATCTGTACACAGTACAGTGTATTCACTAAGCCAAGTCAAGTTTCCGTCCATCATCAGTTACCTCCCCTAGTCCTTCCTCCACCTCTACCCATCCCTCCTTCACAGCAATCACCACACTGTTGTTCACATCTAGGAGTTTTTCTCCCTTCTTTTTTTTTTTTTTTGCTTTTTTTGCTCAATTCCACCACACCACCACTTAGTGCCCCCATCCCTCACCCTTGATAACTGTCAGCTTGCTCTCTATCTATGGGTCTGTCTCAATTTTGTTCATTAGATTCCACATATGAGTGAATTCATATGGTACTTGTATTTCTCTGACTGGCTCACCTCATTTAGCAGTATGCTCTCCAGATCTATGCATGCTGCCACAAAGGGTAAGATTTCTTTCTCTTTGTTACAGCTGAGTATTCCATTGTACAGATGTACCACAACTTTCTTACACACTCATCTACTGATGAGCACTTAGACTGTTATGAACATAGGATTGCCCATGTTTTTTTGAATTGGTGTTTGGCATTCTTAGCATATGTTGCCAGCAGGGGAATCACTGGGTCAGAAGGAAGTTCCATTTTTAATTTTTTGAGATAACTCCGTACTGTTTTCCACAGTGGCTGCAACTATCTGCATTGCTACCAAAAGTGCATGAGTGTTCCCTTTTCTTCACATTTTTGCCAACACTTTTTCTGTGTTGATTTCTTAATGACAGCCATTCTGACAGGAATAAGGTGATATGTTGTGGTTTTAATTTGAATTTTTCTGATAATTAGTTGTGTTCAGCATCTTTCCATATATGTATTGGCCATCTGTATGTCCTTTTTGGAGAAGTGTCTATTCAGGTCCTTTTGCCCACTTTAAAATTGGATCACTTGTTTTTTTGGTGTTGAGTTCTCTAAGTTCTTTATAAATGTTGGAAATTAACCTTTTATCACATGAAATAGAAAATGTGTTCTCCCATTCAGAGTGCTGTCTTTTCGTCTTGATGGTATTCTTTGCTATACAAAACATTTTTAGTTCGATGCAGTTCCATTTGTTTATTTTTTTTCTATTATTGTTTGCCTGAAGAGATATATCAGAAAATATATCAAGAAATGTCTGAGATTTACCTGCCTATTTTTACTTCTAGGATTGTTATGGTTTGGGGTCTAATATTTAAGTTTATAATATATTTAAGCATATTCTTGCATTTGGTATGAAGGTGGACCAGTTTAATTTCTTTTCACATACCTGTCCAATTTTCCTCACACCATTTATTGAAGAGACTATCTTTACCTCATTGCATGTTTTTGCCTTCTCTGTCAAATAATGACTATAAACGTGGGTTTATTTCTGGGGTCTCTATTCTGTTCCCTTGATCTATGTGTCTGTTTTTATGCCAGTACTATGCTGTTTTTATGGCCTTGTAGTAGTATGTACTTAGTTCAGTATTAGGTACTATTAACCGTCCAACTTTGTTCTACCTCTCGAGATTGCTGTGGCTATCTGGGATACTTGTGATTCCACGTAAGTCTTTGGGATATTTGCTCTAGTTCTATGAACTACATCACTGGCATCTTGATAGGAATTCCATGGAACCTATAGATTTCTCCGGGTGGTATGGACATTCTAATGATGTTTAATCTTCTGATCCATGAACACAGTATATGCTTCCACTTATTTGTATCTTATTCCATTTCTTTCTTCAGTGTCTTATAATTTTTCAAGTGCAGGTCCTTCATATCTACAGTTGAATTTATTCCTAGGTATTTTTTGTGAAGCAGCTGTGAATGAGATTTTTTTTTTTTTTGCTAGCTTTCTTTTCTGATAGTTCTTCATTGGTGTATAAAATTGCAAAAGATTTTCCCCTGGCTGGTGTGGCTCAGTGGACTGAGTGCTTGCCTGTGAATTGAGAGACACCGGTTCCATTCCCAGTCAGGACACATGCCTGGGTTGCAGGCCGGGTCCCCAGGATGGGGAGTACAGGATTCAACCACACACTGATGTTTCTTCTTCTTTCTCCCTCCCTTCCTCTCTCTAAAAATAAATAAATACAATTTTTTTTAAAAAATGCAGTGTGAGTTACAAGACCTTTGTCATTATGTAATGTCTTTCTTTGTCTCTTACTATAGCCTTTACTTGAAAGTTTATTTTGTCAGATACAATTATTGCTACCCCAGCTGTTTTTCCTTTCCATGTGCATGAAATATATTTTTAGCCCTTTATTTTTAATCTTTGTATATCTTTGTTTTGAGGTGGACAAATATGTCTGGATTTTGTTTTCCTATCAATACAGCTACCCTATGTCTTTTGATTGGAGGAATTAAACGAATTTTATTTAAAGTGATTATTGATAGGTATGTATTTATTGCCATTTTATTCTTTTAACTGTTTCTTCTTCTCCTTCTCCTCCTCCCCCTCCTTCTCATCCTCCTCCTCCTTTCTTTTTAAAGCAACCTCTTTCACATTTCTTGTCATACTTACTCGGTTGTAACAAACTCCTCTTGTTTTTTCTTACCTGATAAGCTCTATAGTAGTCCTTCTATTTTAAATTATAGTCTGTCTGGGCAAAGTAGTCTGGGCTGTAGTTCTTGTTTTTCATCACTTGTAATATTTCATGCCAATCCCTCTGGCCTGAAATGTATCTGTTGAGAAATCAATTGATAGCCTTAATGGGAGTTCAGTTGTATGTAACTGTCTTTCTCTTGTGGCCTTTAAGATTCTCTCTTTGTCTTAGCATAATGCCTTCCAGTTCCATTCATGCTGTTGCAAAGGGTAGGAGTTCCTTCTTTCTTTCTGTAGAAAACTGTACTTGAACAACAATTAAAAAAAGATTCTCTCTTTGTCTTTAACCTTTGCTATTTTAACTATGATGTGTCTCAGTGTGGGCCTCTTTGGGAACATCTTGTTTGGGACTCTGCACTTCTTGGACTTGTGTGTATTTTTACTTCACCAGATTAAGAAAATTTTCAGTCATTATTTCTTCAAATAAATTCTCTATGTTTTTTTTTCTCTTTACCATCTAGTATGATTATGATGCAAATTGTGTTATGCTTCATGTTGTTTCAAAGGTCCCTTAAACTATTATTTTTTATCCTCACCCAAGGACATGCACACTGATTTTAAAGAGAAAGAAAGGGAGAGAGAGAGGGAGAAAAACATCAATGTGAGTGAGAAACATCAATTAGTTGTCTCTGTAATGCATCCTAAACAAACAGGAAACTTGCAGCCTAGGTGAGGGCCCTGACTGGAAACCAAACTCACAGCCTTTTGGTCTATGGGACAATGCTCCAGCCAACTGAGCCTCACCACCTAGAGTCTTTCTTATTTATTTATTTATTTATTTATTTTTTTTACTTTTTGCTGCTCTTATTGGATATTTTGTTTTTTAACCTTTTCTTTCAAATCACTGATTGGATCCTCAGTTTCATTCAACTTACAGTTTATTCTTTCTAGTGTATTATTTAGTTCATATATGGTATTCTTCATTTTGAAGGTTCTTACTTTATGGTTTATATGTTTTTTATGTGTGTGTTCATGCTGTCAAGCAACCTTCTAATCATTATTTTATATCTGCTAAATCGCTGAACTCCTTTCCATTTAGCTCTTCTTCTGGAGATTTCCCCTTTTCTTTACTTGGGGCCTGTTTATTTAGCTGCCTATGTGTGTTTGTTTCTATGTATTAGATAGATCTGCTATGACTCACAGTCTGTGGGGTGGGCTTACATAGTATTGGATGTCTTGCTGGGTCCAGTCTTTTTTATCTTAGCTGGGTATTCCAAGAATGTCTTTTGTGTGGGTCATATGGCCTCTTGTTGTAACTGAAGCTTGATTGCTATTGACCTTTTCATGCATGAGATCAGCCCATAGGCTGGCTGACTGTTGGTTTCGCCCCAATCCCAGCATGCAAGGTGCTCTCTGCAGGGGATCACCACAGAATTCACCTCAGCAGGGTTTGGTGCCTGCTGAGATCTTCCTTTGGATACGTTGCTTGTGAAGTTTATTGGGATCTCCTCTGAGGTCCTCGATGTTGTCTGAAGCTGGCCACCAAGCACGTTTGCTCTAGGCCACTGGGAAGGGGCTCTGTTGCAGGCCAACGTAAGATGCTACTTGTGTCTGGCCCTCGGCGACCTGTTTGGAGCTACAAACAATCCTCAGTTTGTTCCTGGCGCTGGTGGACCTGGGTCCACACAAAAAGGATGCAGCTGCTCACCAAGGCTGGCTTTTACTGGCACCTGGCCTAGGGCATTTGGGCAAATGTCCTAAGGCACCCCAAGATGTGACATAAACATTATGTAGAGCAATATTTGGATGATGTTATATCTTGTTCTAGAAAAAAGTAGTTCAAATAAATACATATTAAAATAAACTTTATGTGTTTGGAATTGACATCTTGATTAATGTATCTTCATCACTGTGAATGGCAACATAAATGCCATGCCAGGAGTTCTGTAATTACTGTGATCTCTCATAGAAGATTTAGAACCAAGGGGACGGTTGACAGCTTTACTCTGGGGAAACTCTAATGTATAAGATATCTAAGCAGACTCTAATTTTGATGGCATACTTATTTCAATTTTGTTAATGATGACTTTGTACAATGTAGATCACAACATGATGACTGAAAAAAAATAATTAATGTAGAAGGCAAATTTATTTTTACTTGTATCACCTTCTAAGAATGTCTTAAAATTCTCACAGGCAACAATGAAAGATTTCAAAAGTATTCTTTTATTTTTAATATTAAGTAAAATATAAACAATTTTAAATTCTAAAGAATTCAAAGTTGAGACAATACATTTAGATATGTCAATAGTACAATCATTATAAAAATTAAAAAAATAGTAACACTCCAATGACACCCCCAGAAATAAGAGTAGAATTATTAATAGTATTTTCAGTAATTATTGCTATTTATTGGTCTTCTATGCATTTGAAAACAATCATAAGTAGAGAGCAGACTTACAGCTCTGCAGTAGGTGGGGGTGGAGGTATTAGGCAGAAAAGGTAAAGGATTCATGGACATTGACAACAGTGTGGTGAGTGCAGGGGGAAGGAGGGTGGGTGGAAGTAGAATATGGTACCAAGGGGAAAATGGTAATAAAAATACAATATAAACAAACAATAAAAATGGAAGGAAAGCAATACATGGTAAGCCTAATATTAAATATAAATATTCTTTTATTATTTCCCACAATGATGAGTGTTTCTCTTACACATCAATGTTTATCTCCCACTCTTTCTCCCTCCCTTAGCTTCTCTCCAAAAATAAATAAATAAAATCTTTTAAAAAATGTCTTTGGATTAGAATTAAAAAAAAGACAGTGTTAGGAACATAAAACCAGGTTAAGAACAACTTAATAGTAAATTTTTCTTTACTTTCCATATGAAATAAGTAAATATCTTAGTCCATGTGTTGTCCAAAAATAGTACAAATTTATATTTGTATATGTTCAAAATCAAAAAGCCAATGTTTATTAATAAATATGTGAAATATAGCTAAAATAACCTAGTAAAATTTTTATGTTAATAAATCTATATTACACCAAAATAGAAATTGGGTCCATAAGGCAATAACAAAATGCTAAATTAAATGGGGATAATAAAGCATAGCTCCTATCTCTACATTATGTACATTGCATAAGGAAAATGTGATTATTAATGTGACAAAGCCTTTGAGGTTGGAGGAAATATGACAACTTAATTCTGTGAAATTAAATGAGTCACACTAGGATATCAGGTTTCTTTCTGACCATCACTCAAACAAATTCTCAATGAGGGTTTTATGATATAATTCTCCACATGTTTTGTTTTAGTTGTTTTTGAAACATTCAAAATAAAAATGAAGGTATGCATTTCTATGTACATGAAAAGACTCAGATTAGCCAATATGTAGTAATGTAAGCTGTGTGTGTCTGCATAGGAGTACTATAGTATGAAAGAACATTAGAAACAGGACTGAATCTTTTCTTTTTTTTAAAGATTTTACTTATTTTTTTTAGAGAGGGTAAGGGAGGGAAAAAGAGAAAGAAACATAGATGCGTGGTTGCCTGTCATGTGCCCCCTACTGGGGACCTGGCCAGCAACCCCTCATGTGCCCTGACTGGGAATCAAGCTGGCTACCCTTTGGTTTGCAGTCTGGCACTCAATCCACTGAGCTACATCAGCCAGGGTAAAGACTGAATCTTAATAATGGTCAACACTAAATGGCTGGTAAAGGAGGCTTATCTTGTAAAAAGCACTAAGAAGGAGAATTATCAATGGAAATAATGTGTTCAGTGAATTCAAGGAAAAGAAATGCTTTTTAATAATAGGTTCTGATAAAAAAAAATCAAATGCTGATAAGAATCAAAGAATGGACAATAAATGCGTGACAACATGGGTTACCTTGAAGATACAGTAAGAAAAGCTTCAAGGCAAAAATGGGGAAAAGAGCGGGCATAAGTGGGTGCATCGAATGCATGGAATTGGTTACCTCAGAACGGAAAACCAGAGGTCAAATGGGGTGAAGCCAAAACGAAGTTGCTGGCAACAATAGAATCTGCTACAACTTTTTAGTTTACATTTTTATCAACAGGCTAAAACTGGTAAAAATAACAAATTTTCCATCTTAGGTCAAGTTATTCCTGCACATTCATTTTTTTTTAGGTGAGAAAATTTGTGGTGGTATTTACAAGTGAAGCACATGCATTTATTTTAGGGTATGTAAAATGTGTGAAATTTCTGAGAAGAAATTGTGAAGGCAAATTTTTTATGTTTTTTTTTATCAAATACTTTTCTATAATTGTACACATGAAATTAAAAATCTCTGAAGGGAAGAAATATGTGTGTATGTACTTTTAAATAAATTATTTATTTTATTTCATTAAATTTTGAGTGTACAATAAATACCTATAAACCTTTAAAACAGGTGCATCACATGTTAATATTTTACCAAATATATCTCACCTTTCTTTATCTTTTCTTCTGTCAGATCACTACGTATGTCAGGATCTTCAACACTAAAAATCTTTTGCCATGTGTCAGGAAAAAGATATTAGTTTCTTGTAATCAGTGCAAAATTGCTATATATTACCTACAGAAATAAATATTGATAAATTGATTGATGTAATCAGACAAAATATTCTGTTTCAAATTTTCTGAGCTGGTTCCATCATTTTTTGTATCTTTTAATTTTTCAGTCCAGATTCATGCACTGTATGTTTCTGTGAAGTCTCTTTTAATTTTCTCAACCTAAATTATTCCCATTGCTTCTCTCAATTCTTCATGATATTAAAAATGTTGAAAATCCAGACCACTTATCTTGACAAAAAGTCCTGTATTATCAGTTTATCTCTTTCTTTGAACTAGATTATGCCAACAGGTTGTGAAAATAATATGAAATAGGTGATATTGGTTCATATGATATTCATGAGAAATTATTTCACATTACACTGTTTTAATAGTTTTACATCAAGATGACTTTATTAGCATTGGTCTCTACCTGAAATTAAGCAGTAAATTTTTAAAAAATGGTTTGCTAAATATTTTCACACTTGAAAATTCCTATTCATTCAAGTTAACAAATGGATATTTTTAAAAATTTAATAAAAATAATTCCATTTAATATATCAAAACTCCCTGTTGAATGGTATAATGTAGACTTTAAGTTTTATATATATGTATACACATATCTATACATATATACATTCTTAATCAATAATGAATTAACAACTACATTTTATAATGTAGGTAAAAACACATTCCCACTGATCCATTAATGATAAAGATAAGACCAGATGACGCCTTAACTAAGCTGAAAACATGCCAAGGCCAACATGCTCTGTTCATCATTACATAGAGCCTATTGACAGGTCACAGCTACACTTCAGGTTAAAGATAGTAACGTCATGATTCAGTGCTAATTAACTGATTTTCCTGGAAGTCATTCTGCTAGTACTGTTAGATCATGCATGAATATGTTGAAGTGTATTCTATAGGGTATGTTTTATGAAGTTACAATTAATCCATCATTTTTGACCTGTTATTATTACTAGATAAACAAAGATGAACTTCTAACATCTTATAATTTGAACATATCTTAAAGTAGAATGTAAAATTATTATCAAGGTTTATATATGTATATAAGACTTTATTCAGATCAATCATTATTAACTAAAATCTATATGTATAAACTATATACTTATATAGAGAATAAGATATCTAACTTAGAATTGGCCTTATGTTGGGAACATAATTTATTTTTAAAAACTTATTTCATGTACCTACTGGCACCAAAATAGTGAATATAATGTTTAAATTCACCTACCTAGCCTTAATAGTTGACTTTTATTATGAAGATTTTATTTATTTTTATTTCCAGACAGAGGGGAAGGGAGAGAGAAAAACAGAGAGCGAAACACCAGTGTGTAGTCGCCCCTCATGCACCCCCTACTGGGGACCTGGCCCATAGCCCAGGCATGTTTCCTGACTGGTAATCAAACCAGCGACCATTTGGTTCACAGACACCTCATGAGCCACGCCAGGCAGGACGACATTTATTTTTTTACTTTTACTTTAAAGGCATTATTTTTCAGCTAGATGCGGTGAACTTAAACTCTAAAATTGCTTTGTTTAGAATTTTAAACAAATGGAAAGTATTAAGTGTGTTGCTTCCTGTGTACGATGTGTGGTTAGTGGCATGAGTATTTCACTACTAACCATTTATTCTGCCCCCTGCAGTTTGGAGAAAACCCATACTGGTAAGAAATAAATGTGCTATTTTTATTGCAGTGGAACATTGATCAGCTTTAGTGTAGCACTGATAGCCTCTTGCTTTCATAGCAGATGCAGTGACAATGACATTCTAGATCTCTCAGTGGCAACTCTGACTTTTCAAAGTAAAAAACTTGTTCAACCACATTAAACATCATACACTTCTAAGCTACTTGCAAATCATTAAAGTTAGGTAAGCACAAATTTTCCCCAAAATTATCTTAGTGTAAATTATACCGGCAGCCTGAGAACCCCTAGGAATGTATTTTGAGTGATAAGGGCAATATAAATGAAATTTCCCATTGCATCTAACATGGAAGACAACTAACTCTTCCCCAACTGTCAACATGACCTGAGAGCCCGACACACTATTATTTCCACTATCCCATAACATAAGTGTTTAAGTGTTAAGTGGTTAAAATGAGTCTACTTGCTGCTTAAACACAATATTTAATTTTTCACTATTGATATTCACTTATATTTAATAGGACTATAGAAAAAGACTATAATGAAATGCAAGTCACCAATGAATTCAAAAATGCAGTACAATAAAGTAAAATAAAGTGCACGTTTACCACATGACCCAGTGATTCCTATTTACCATATGACCCACTGATACATAGTTATCCAACATAAATTAAGACACATATGCACATAAAGACTCACATGAAAGCCCCTAGCATAGTTATTCAGAGTAGCTAAAATCTGTTAATAACCCAAATGCCAATCAATAATTGAAAGGATAAACAAATTGTAAATAATCCAATACCCTGGAATATATTTCAGCAATAGACAGTAGTGAACTGTGGATACAGTCAAAAGCATTTATGACAAATATTGGTGGGTGAAACAAGCCAGGCACAAACCATGCACTGTTCAGTTCTATTTGTCTGATTGTGGGAGAGGAAATTATCTACAGTCTGAAAAAGCATAGCTGGTATTACTTGGGAAACAACAAAGGAAAATTTTGGAGGTTATAAAAATGTTTTCTACATTGATTGCAGTGATGAATAGCATGGAACATGCATTCTTCTAAATTCATTTACAAAGTACAAATATAACTGATGTAGTTTTAAAAATATAAATTATACCTCAATAATGTTTATTTAATTTTTTAAATGCCAATAGTTATTTATTGCTTACTGTGTATGCTTTACTATCTCAAGACTTTATATATATCCTTATACTTTTATATGATGATTCTAAATGGCATTAAAATTAATTTTGTTTCATTTTTAGCACCTTATTTTCAACATGAGTTTGATTAATGTATAATGGGTGACAAAAATCACATAAGTAGGAATAAAAATATTTAATTCAACATCCACTGCCACCATGCAGTATGACCTTTTTGATATATTTTTAGGTTACTTGATTTAACTGCTATAAATCATTGATAAAGATTTCTGTCTGTAAAGTGGAATTAACCAATTCAAAACATTTTAAATAATTATTTCAATATATTTAATGTATTGAATGTATTAAATGTATTGAAATGAATTTTTAGAACATTTTCAATACATGTTTGGGGATTGCATGCTCACAAATATATTTAATTTTTGTCAGCCAGTCAAAAGTATTTATTAATCTCACAGAGTGTTGTGTTAAATAAACTTATTACTTCCTTTCAAGTGTGTATAAGACATAAAGATACTTTTCCTAGAGTTTCTGTGAAACATAATTCACAATATTGATTAAAAAGGATAAAGTAAAAAGGAAGAACTGACATTCCCATGTAATTTGTTCCCTTTTTTATGGCATAGTATGTGCTTTCAGAGAAATGGCTCTCATTTGAATATGTAAGAGACATTGTATTGTGAATATTATTATACACATATCCAAAATTGACACTGACTCTACAAAACTCCTTGAGAAAGATTTCTGTCATCCCTATGTACAAATAAAAGAGTAGAAAAATGAGATAGTGAGACAGATGACATTCCCCTCGAGTCTATTTGTTTCAGAAAAACTGCCTAAATGGGATGTTCTCTTCAATATTAAATTCTGCATTAGTTTCACATTATGAACTTGCGCTTTCTCTGGACCTTGATCATTTAATTTGTCCCCGTAACAATAGTCAATTCCGCATTCATCCATCAATCACCACCTGTACACCCACTCCTACAATTAATTTCAGACTATGTCATGGCATGCATTCAGTGTTAGCTGCTTTACAAATTAAAGTTATGAGTCATATAACACTATTCTTTAGAATATCATGTGCTAGTTTGTAATGCAGAAGTGAAGTCATACAGATGTACACACACAAAACTCAGTGCAATTTCAGAAGCATTTTTTTCTTAAATTGAAATAATTTGTTATTTTCTGAAATTCTAAGTGCAGTTTTCTCCAAATTACAGCTCCTCGGTTTCCTCCTGAGTATCCAGGGAAAAAGTGATATAAATGCATATTTGAAATCACCCTCCTAAATGTGTGACTAATATAGTTTTACTTCTCTAAAATGTTCGGTCATTAACTCTGAAAATTATGCTCATGAGAAGGTGCAATGAGTAGTCAGTGGTGTTATTTAAAAACAGACACAAACGGTTTTGTATCTATTTGTGAATGTTTTAAACAAAAGGCTTACAAATGTCTGTTTTGCTGATGCTGATCATACCTAGTCAACTCTAAGTACAAATGCAAAATAACAAAGCTAAAAGGAAAGCACTGTGCACACCTACTACCTACTATTTTGTTTTACTTTATACTGGTTTAAATGACATAATACTGCCTAAAATCACTTAACTGAAAGCAATACACATACTATTTATATACAATGTTCAGCCCTTCTAGTTCAACAGAAGGAATAGAAGAATGTTATTATTTCTGTTAGAAAAGAAATCCATTAATTTCTATGAGTGGATGACTTCAGGGTAAGTTACAATTTAGTATTTCCTACTGGGTTAATAGCAGGTACTAAAAGTTCAGAAGAGCATTAGTAATTACTACTCCTGAAAGCAAAGACTTGCTAGAGATATCACGCAGTTTAGCATTACGCATATCCTGGCCTTTTCACTGTGGCTACGAATACATGCAATTTAATGTTCTTAACACAAATACTGTGTCGTGAGCAGAGAAGTTTATTTGACTATTTCTCGTTGAACATAGTTTTCATTTTATTGAGCTTCTTTGTTAATGCATAGAAGAGTATCAGTATAAAAGATGATGATCAATTCTCAGAGACTCTAATGTGTGATAAATATGACTTAGGTATAACAGGTTTCCCAGTGTAGAACCGGACTGGGTATGGTAAGGGTCATAGTATAGTTGTTTGGGTACTATGTAAGGAATTGAGTAAATCCTCATGCAGACAGTCTTTCTAAGCTTTTAAAGGGCCATTTTTAAGTGTTTAATATGTATATCAACAGAAAATTCTGGGAAATGTGTCTTCCATTCATAGACATCCTGGCAAATTTTATTTTAGCTTGTTTTCTTTTCTGCTCCTGAGAGAATCTGCTTCATCTGCTTGGATCAATTTCCTGTCAGTGGCACTGTGGCTTCCTGTTCCACTTTTTTTCCCATTCAAATTTATTAACAAGACTTAATATGGCTATGATTTTTAAAATCATATCAAGCCCTGGCTGGTGTGGCGCAGTTGGTTGGAGCACAGTCCAGTACTGTCGCGGGTTCTGTTCCCGGTCAGGGCACGCACCCAGGTTGTGGGCTGATCCTTGGTCAGGATGCGAATGAGAAGGCAAGCATCCATCTCTGCCTTTCTCTCTCTCCTTTCTCTCTCTCTCTCTGTCAGCAGTTAAAAACAATTCTTCCAGTGAGGATTAAAAAAACAGAACAAAATCCTATTTGCGTGTCTCCTTCTTCTTTCATATGCTGTGTGTGTTTTGTTTTATTTTTCTGTTTTGTTTTAAATAGTTTTAAGATTTCCCTTGGGTTCCTGATTTTTCCCAGAGCCCAGGCCTCTGCTTCCCTCCACTGCAGCATCCTCTTTCTGTCCCCACAATCACCTCTCTGAACTAGAGCAGGCCCATTTCACTGCATTACAAAGACACCACTTTAGAAATTGCCCTAAGCGCTCATTATCTCACAGTTATTTTAATGATCTATTTATTCATTTCTTGTTCAAGACTTCTCAAGCTTCATCACAGGACTCAGGGGACTGGAGTGAAAGAGAAGCCAGGACAGAGGCTTGCAGGAGCAATACTGAAAACCAGCCATGTTTTACTTGAAGCTATATTGCCCATGTTCTTTCTCCCCTAGAACTTAATTCCACACCACGAATTGCCCAGGTTTTCTGTGAATAGAGTTAAGTGCCTTGCTAGTTTTTCACAAACACTAAGCAAGACGGTCTTAACATTTCCCTCAGATTAACTGAATTTTAGACAATTCCTCTGATTAATTGCCCCTGACCGCCCCTTTCTCGGAGCTTTTACTTTTTTTATTGCAATTTTTTCTCTGCCTTTTTAAGGTAGAAATTTTTGCCCCGCCTCTTGCCAGTTTCACAACTCAAGAATGTTTCATTCAGACTTGGGACCATCCCTCTGGAATGTAATCATCAAAGATAGATGCTCTTGTCTCCTAGTCTTTGTGAGAGGTAGGAGCCTCACTTTGATAAGTATTAATTAGCAAACACAAATTGATCCATACAATCCAATAATTGCTGACTAATTCTTTTTTTTAAAGATTTTATTTATTTATTTATTTATTTTTTTTGAGAGGGGAAGGGAAGGAGAAGGAGAGAGAGAGAATCATCAATGTGTGGTTGCCTCTCATATGGTCCCCACTGGGGACCTGGCCCACAACCCAGGCATGTGCCCTGACTGGGAATCAAACCTGCGATGCTTTGGTTCGCAGTCCGCACTCAATCCACTGAGCTATGCCAGCCAGGGCCTGACTAATTCTTTTAAAGAGGGTCCTATTTTGTTTTAAAGTAGAAATTAAAATTACTTAAATGGTATATATAATAATATATTCTACCAACATATAATGTACTATATTTTAGGATTCATAGCATAAAAATCTCCCCATATGTACAAAAACTATTCAAAAGACTTCATTCAATTTTCAATCTTTTATATGTAAAGATCCTTATTGATAAGTATCCATCAGGGCCTCTGGCAGGTGTGACTCAGGTGGATGGAGTGTAGTCCTGTAGATGGAAAGTTTTTGAGTTTGATTCCTGGTCAAGGCACATATAAAGAAGGCAACCAGTCAATCTAAATTTCTCTCTCTCTCTCTCTCTCTCTCTCTCTCTCTCCCTCCCTCCCTCCATTCCTCTCTAAAAAAGCAATGAAAAAAATATCCTTGAGTGAGGATGAAAATAAATCTATCAAAGAAAAATAATACAGTTGAAACACTTCTTGGGAGTTGACATGTATTTTTATCTTTAAAAAACTGCATTAGTCTATAAGAACAAAATCTTATATTCTTATCCTTCTCATCCTGCTCTACTTTCTCTTTTTTTTGGAATTTTTATTTTTCAAGTGATACAATTTGCTTATAAATTATGCTTATTTCTAATTGTCAATTAAGCTCACTAACATTTTAAGACTTAAGGACAAAGATCTTTGTCAACTTTGTTCAATACTGTTTAACCAAGAGCTTATATTTGCATGTAATAAGTGACCCTTAAAACATTTATTGAATGAATGAATAATTTGTTTTTAAATTGGGAAAGGAGTTGAGATAAAAAATATTCTTTGCCATTCTCTAATATTTGTTAAATCATTTGAGTTAACTAATCAATTGCTATATTTCGTCTACTTTGCCAGGGGGTTTTTGAAATTAAAAAAAAGTATACTTTCTACTTATGTCTAAAGTGTATCTGTAAGTTTCAATTTATTTTTGTCAATGTGTATACATAATATATGCCAAAGTATGTGAGAAATACTTTAAAAATAGTAGTACACAGTCTTTTAATTTTTATGATTTTTTCCGTGATTCTAATTTTTTTAATTCTCTTACAAATACAATAACAACTTGTAAAGTATTCAGAATACATTTAAAGCATAACCTAAGATATCAACAAGCAAATTACTGACACCAGAATAAATGAAATGACTTTTAGTGTGACTTTATAGAATAGATAGACTTTTTACTAAAAAAAATTTCCTAATTCTGAAATAATCTTTTGAATATTAAAAAAATATTTCAAACTAGTAACTTATAGCAGTGGTCTATAAAGATTATTTTTATACCTTTATGGAGATTATATAGCTCACTATTTATTCAAAGAAATATGACTCTTAAGTAGCAAATAATCAGGGCGTCCCTAGTATTTCTCAGATGTTTTCTACAAACATTAATGTGAAGTAAAAACTCTGTTTCTTTATTGCCAGTTAATCTGTTCTTAGGAGTTTGTCTCATTATGAAAAATAGGCTCTGCTAGAGCTTAAAATCAAAGGAGTCTTTGAAAATTTGGTAGATATGATTATTTCTCATGTTCCTCTGTTCTGGAGACAAAATATATTCCTGCAGTATCATGTATGTTTAGGTAAAGGTGAAATAAACAGCTTATCTGCTTAGATGAAAGGTAGAATTCACAAGTAGAAATAGCCCTGGGTGGTGTGGCTCAATGGATTGAGTGCAGGCCTGTGAAACAAAGGGTCACTGGTTCAATTCCCAGTCAGGACTCATACCTGGATTGTGGGCCAGATCCCCAGTTAGGGGTGAGTGAGAGACAACCACACATTGATACTTCTCTCCCTCTCTGTCTCTCTAAAAATAAATAAATAAAATATTTTTTTAACTAGGAATAATCCCATCATCCATCCTCAAGTTTATTAGAATATTTTATTAAATATCAAGCTGTGGTACACCTTTTAAAGCCAGCCAATTGAGAGTTATTTTTCTTAACTTTACAAGAGATCCTTTTTATTGTGTCTACTCACCATAGTACAAGGCACTGTGGGGATACAGAAACAGAGGGTTCAAACATTTGGGTCATGTGTCATGTACCCAAATGACCATCATATTTTATACACTCTTTATCTTTACATTGACTTTGAAATTGATGTTACCATTCTGATTTCACAGATGAAAAAACAGAGACTGGCCCTGGCTGGTGCAGCTTAGTGGACTGAGTGCAAGCTTGCAAGCCAAAGCATCACGGGTTTGATTCCCAGTCAGGGCACATGCCTGGGTTGCAGGCCAGTATGGGGTGTGCTAGAGGCAACCATACATTGATGTTTCACTCCCTCTCTTTCTCCCTTCCCCATCTCTCTAAAAATAAATAAATAAAATCTTTAAAAAAAAAGAAAAAACAGAAACTGACTAACTCATTCAAGGGTAAACTATTCTTAATAGTTCACCATTCTCAAAAGATTACTTAGAACTTATTGACTGAGAATCCAGCCTTTCTTTCTTTTTTTTTAAAGATTTTATTTATTTATTTTCAGACAGAGGGAAAGGAAAGGAGAAAGAAAGAGAAACACCAATGTGTGGTTGCCTCTTGCACACCCCCTCCTGGGGACCTGGCCCTCAACACAAGCATGTGCTCAGACTGGGAATTGAACCAGCAACCCTTTGTTTCACAGGCCAGTGCTCAATCCACTGAGCCACACCAGCCAGGGCCAGCCTTTCAAATAGACCATTGCACAAAAGCACTCTGAAATCCATCCCATCCCCCCACCACTTTTTTTTATTCAAAAGCAGTTAATAAATGCCATTCCATGATACTGCTATTACTGTCCCCTCAATCCCCATTAGATTGTTGGTTTATAAACCTCCTTCTATGATTCCAGATCTTAGCGGACAATGAGCTTTCTCTCAAACATGTTGACTGCATACAGGCAGATGCTTGATGATGCTGATGATAATAATAATAATAGTAACAATAATAATAATGGGAAATTCAACCCTGATGTGTACAAATAGTTCCTTCTTTTGATTTTCTGAATTTCTGTTTCCAAATCTACATGGATTTCATCTGAAGAAATTTCATGTAATGTTAGGTCAGAATGTGTACTCTGTATTGAATACTATGCGTATATGTATGCATATAGAGCTACAAATATACATGCACACATATTATATTCCTTTTGCTGCTGTTACAAATTATCTAAACTTAGTTGTTAGGAGAAAAATGCAAATTTACTATTTATAGTTCTACGGTTAGAACAGACACTGGATGTTATTGAGCCAAATGTAGGTGCTGGCAAGGCTATCCTTCTTCCGGAAGCTCTAGGGAAGGATATGCTCAGTTGCCTGTTCCAGGTTCTTGAGCCCGCCTACATTTCTCCACGTGAATCTTCCAGCTTCAGTCAGCAGTGGTCAGTCTTCTTTCTCACAACAGATCGCTCTGTATTGTCTGTTTTGCCTCTCATTTACATTTTAAAGAACTTTTGTAATTACATTAGGCCAGCGTGGATAATCCAGGATAATCTCCCTATCTGAAAATGCTTATCATAATCACATTTGTAAATTTTCTCTTATAGTGTATTCACAAATTCCAAGTATTTAGATTTGCACATTTTATGAGGTATGCTAATGTGTGTGTACATATGTATACACACACGCACATATATTCAAATGCAAATCTGCAAACATAGGTATTTAATGAGCTACAGTCTTTGTGCATGAAAGATCTAATTCTTGCCTCAAAGGAAAATATTTTAAAAAGTGTGTTTTATTGTGGCGGGGGGGCGGGGCACTCTGCCTGCAGGGCCTCCCTGGCTACCTTGGATGAGAGTAACTCTACCAAAACATGATCTACTTAGGGAGGAAAGGTAGCTGATCTCTCAAAGGAGAAGGGCCCAGAACCTGTTCCTTAATGGTCTTTTATTTAGTTTAATTTGAATGGAAATATAGGGTGTATACGTAAAGCTCATCAATCATTGTCAGGCAGTAATGATCAAACAATAGATAACATTCAAAGAATGATGAGGGCTTATTCTGAGTCAGGGTCAGATAGTAAAAGGGCCATAAAACTTTGGGGAGCAAACTTACTTCATGCTCAGACCCTTATCAGAAAACTGAGGGTATTAGCAAAGCAGGTTTCATAGGATTCTATGCATTCTTAGGTCTGATTACCCTAGGGAACCCACCCTTTCCAGAACAGGGACACACCCACTTCCAGCATCAAAGCATTTTTTCAGGCTTAAGTCAGGCAGGGGAAGTAAGGCAGCCAAGAGATTAGGAGATTTCTTGCAGACAGAACGAGGACTCAGGTTATGTCAGAGCCAAAGGGTGAGGGTCCATCACCCCCTTTCTCCATAGCCCCCCAAGTCCTTCCCTGAGGGCCCCCTCATGACCATGCCTGTCTTAGGTCATCCCTCCCTTGAGGCATCTTACCCATCATTGGCTAAGCAGTCGTGCACAGGGGGCCAGGCAAGATAAAGTAAAGAGGACAGAGGCCCTGCTCCTGCCAGGGAGATAAGCTTCGTCTCCTTAGTGGCTTAGGGTCTCAAGGTCTTTTTACTCTGCCTTAGCCATGGGGGGTGGGTTACAGCTTCTGAAACCAGGCAGGGTGGGTCCCAACATTTTATTTTAATAAGCTCCAGTAAACTATAAGGTCCATCCTTATATAATCATAGTTTTACCATATCATTAAAATGTTAGAAGAGAAATTATAAAAAAAAATATTTTCCAGGGTTGGATATGATAATAAAACACATGCAGAATATATGGAAGTATAAATACTAATCCTAAAGAAAATGTTATATGTACACTGGTATTTTATTTATGAACATATAGCAATAGACAAAAGTAGGTTTACAGTTGTGAATACATGAAGCAGAATTAATTCTTGTATTATTTATTAAGTATTAGATTATACTCCATATGAACAACCGTAAACCTACTTTTACCCACTCCTGTATTTCTTATAGTTTAAAATGAAGAAATAGATAATGTGATCACTCTTCAATTTGCTATGTAAACTAAAGCATCCTGTATTGTGATGTGCTTGTGATTTTATGAATGTATGTATATATGTATATGTATTTTCCCCCAGGAATATTTCATCAAACAGCAGATTTAGCATATGTATTCTCTCATTTAATAATTGCATACCTGAACAGAAATTTCTCCAAGGAGGACATACAGAGGGCCCATAGACACATGAAAAGAATGCTCTACATCACTAGCCATCAGAGAGATGTAAATTAAAAGCACAATGAGATAACATTTCACACTGATCAGAATGGCCATCATTAATAAATCAACAAACAACAAGTGCTGGTGAGGTTGTGCAGAAAAGGGAACCCTAGTGCACTATTGGTGGGAATGTAGACTGGTACAGCCACTGTGAAAAACAGTATGGAATTTCCTCAGAAAACTAAAGATGAAACTGCCTTTTGATCCAGCAATCCTGTGGCTGCAACTATACCTTAAGAACCCTGAAACACCAATCCAAAAGAACCTATGCACCCCAATGTTTATACCAGCATGAATTACAATAGCTAAGTGCTGGAAAAAGCTCAAGTGCCCATCAATAGATGAGTGGATCAAAAAAAAAACTGTGGTACATTTACACAATGGAATACTATGTAGCAGAAAAAAGAAACTCTTACACTTCACGATAGCATGGATGGAACTGGAGAGCATTATACTCAGTGAAATAAGCCAGGCAGTGAAAGACAAATACCATATGACCTCACCTATAAGTGGAACTTAATCAGCAAAACAAACAAAGGAGCAAAACAGAACCAGAGACATGGAAATAAAGAACAAACACAGTGACCAGAAGGGAGGGAGGAGGGAGATAACAGAAGAAAGAAGAAGGGGCAAGCAAAGGAGCAGAGACAGAGGAGTCCTGGGCACAGAAATGGGGTGGGGAGGAGACTGGGAGTAAGGGAAATGATGTAGGGGTAGCAGTGGGATAAAGACCAGCACACTGTAGCTGAACAACAATAAATAAATTTAAAAAATAAATTTCATTTCTATCTTTGTGTTAGAACAAACTATATGATTTTATTAGTATTTTAGTAATTCATAATTGATTTTCTAAAATCATATTAAAATTTGTAATCAAGCCAATTTTATATCACAAAAGCTATTAAAAGTGTCATAGTGACATGGGATCCATCTGGAATATATATACATATAATTAAAATCAGTTTTTAAATCTCCAAGGCAAATATAGATAAATAACTAACTTTAAAACATCTTGAATTGTGTAAAAAAAATAGCAACATAAAACTTTGCAGGCAAGTAAAGTAATTTAGCTAACCTTCAAATTAAATACTAGTAAATTACAGATTTCATACAAAATTACTCAGTTCACATATGCAATTATGTGGTTTTGAATCATTATATATAACTATGGAAATTTAACCTTAGCACTTGCCTTCTATTTTGATCACAATTATAGAAATTCCTGAAAGTACTATACTGAAAAGCAGCAAGCACGCTGCCCCAAATGTGCCATTTTAGCTTGGACTATAAAATAAAGACAATAAAGACACAGCTGACTAAAGAAAAATGTTTACCTCTCTCTCCTAACTACCTAACAGAATTTCGACAGGGAGCCTGGCCCAGAAAGAGAGCTATTATAAGAGATAACTTTTTATTTTGAGAGTCCTGTCTGCATGTAAGAGCAAACATCTAATTACCAAATATTTACTTTTCTTATTGCCCAGTGAATTATTCTCATGTCCTTTAAAGTCCCCAGCCCCTGCCCCTCCCTCAGCTCAGGATGGCATATAAGCCTCCATTGCCCAACTTGTCCTTGAGTCTCATCCCTCTGGGGCTCCTGTATGTATAAATTTAAATTTATTTTTTCTCCTGTTAATATGTCTTAGGCCAATTTAATATCAGACCAAATAAAAGAACCTAAAGGATAGAAGAAAATTTTTCTTCCCATGCAGTACTAATACTATCATCTCTTACTTGTCTTTGAAAAACACCTCTTCTTGATTATTATTTTCCTTTTACTTAAAATTTAAATTAAATTAAATGGATTCATCTTATTTTCTCTCATTTTTAAGTTTATTCTGACTTTTTCCCAAGCAATTGCTTTTTCACCATTTGTTAACCATAATGTTTCTTTTGCTGTCGCTGACTGCATTAAGAGAGGCTAATACTGAATGTGTCCGTTATAACTGCGGGGGAGTAGAATATATGATCCCAAAATATGAGGGAGGACTCCAAAAACTGGAATTATCTTCTGGAGGCCAGGCCTCTTGTAGTAAGGGCTTCCTCTGCTAAGTGTATCAGTGTACCTGCTGGCGTTGTTGTGAGGGGCTGCATTTGGCCTCAGATTTTTTTTTAACCCTTTCCATGCATTTGGCCATTTCCTGATGGGTGATTTATGGGCTCACCTGCCCACATTGCATTGAGTGTTCAGCAGTTTTTTACTAAATAAAGCATGACCCCCTTTTCCCACCCTTCCTATTCATTCAGTCTCACCATGAGCAACTCTTTTTGTTTGTCCCAATGAAAAAGTCCTAAAGGGAAGCTGAAGTGAAAGAGGTGAAAAGAAAGAAAACATCAGAGGCTCTAAAAGACATCAAAATAATGTTAAAAAACTGTTTCGAGCAGTGGAAAACACACCTTGATAGGCATATTGCATAAAATGGCATAATACTTTGAGGGTGACTGAAGTTTAAACATGTAAGAATAAATGCACAAATTTTTAATAAATAAAATAGGTTTTGGGGTGTCCCCCTTTATATGCCTGTTTGGCATAAGGTTATCTTAGGGTGATTATTTTTAAAAAAACAGCGAACATAGGAAAAGCTCTCAAAACTGAGAAGCTACTTTTTTGTTGGAGACATTTAAATCTCTCTGTATACCAAGAAGAGGATGGTTCTAAATCTCTATCAACTCAGTCGAGAAGACTAGAACTTAAGTCTGTATAACAACCTTGCCCTTCGTTATTGTGCTTTTCCTTTCACCTCCCAGAACAGCTTCCCCACCTCCAATATCTTCATTTGTCCTTCACTGTACAGGGATGTTTACCAAGAAATGTGTAATGTGCAATGATGTAACAGTACCTATCCGCCTTGTATTATATCAGGGATTTTCAACTCTGATTGCTATTTATAACCATTTGAGAAGTTTTAAGTAGACACCAATGCTTAGGTCTCTCCCACAGATACTCCAATTTACTACTTTGGAAATTGGCATGGCCATTTTAACATTTTAAAAGCTCTTTAGGTGCTTCTTCTGCGCTCCCCAAGACAAAACCATGGAAGGAAGCTCTGAATATCTTGAAGTTTAGAAATTGTTTAATTCAGTTGTGTGCCAAATACGTCAGTTTTTAATTGAACTATCTCAGATTATCAAAATATCTCAGTATGATAAATATTATTGTCCCTACTTTACACATGAAACACAGATATTAAGAAAATTTAAGTAACTTGTTCAAATCACACACCTGGTACTTTTAAAAGCCAGGATTAAAGAATGATGTGCTAGGCTGTAGAACACATCCTTTTCAAATTTGTGTACTCAAAGACTAGGTCCATCTCAGAGATTTAAAGACTTTGAAATGCATGTTGAACTATTGTACCCAAACATGTTTGTGTTAGCAATTTTTAAATATAGGAAATGCATACTTGCCACCTAATTCTATGAGAAATGAAGGAATTCCAACTTGAAATAACACTAAAATTTTAGAATAAATTTTAGAATATATTAGCTAGCTTGCATATATTAAAGAATATTGAAGGGTTTGACAAGAAGACACTAGAACAAAGATAAAGGTGTTACAGAATATCAATTTCTACTCTTTAGGTATGTTTTCCTAATTGATATATTGTTTCATGAAAACTATATTACACAATCACTTTTTAAGATATATTCACTCCACCCTTTTAATTTGTTTAATGTTTATAATGTTCTATATAAATATAAAATTCCAAAGTGGTCTTCAATTTTTATTTGAATTGTGAGTTAGCCCTGGCTGGTGTGGCTCAGTGGACTGAGTGCTGGCCTGCACACCAAAGGGTTGCCAGTTCGATTCCCAATCAGGGCACATGCCTGGGTTGCAGGCCAGGTTCCCAGCAGAGGGCACGTGAGAGGCAAAGGCACAATGATGTTTCTCTCCCTCTCTTCCCCCCTCCCTTCCCCTCTCTAAAATTAAATAAATACAATGTGTAAAAAATAAAATATAATCCTTAGCTTTCAATTAAAAAATAGAGTTAAATTTTAATTACTTTTAAAGGAATATTTGAAATATTTTTTTAAAAAACAAGTATTTTTCTGAAGAATTATTACTACTCCCCTCTTAAATTTGTTATGGCTTGAATTAAAAATGTCATGCATGAAACTTTGGTAAGTTAATTTATCTGGTCATGTTTATTTCATAAGACTCTAAGGAGTATCTTATAAAAAACTTTTCTTTGCAGCAGTGCATTAACCAAATAAACGACAATCATTAAGGCAGCCTGGTAAAGGAGCAAGATTAGTGGTTTACAAAGAGTAGCAAGTTTTTTTTTTTTAAATCAACACTGACACTCTGTTTATGCCAATCATGATGCTCCTTTTCATTCCACAAATTCTTATTTTTTTCCCTTGAAACATATGATTCTGCTATAGTTGTATAGACACAGATTTCTACTGTTTTATTTTTCTTTTCTAAATAAAATCTTTGAAACACTTCAAGGGAAAATTATTTAAAACTAAGAGCGTAAGCAAGCTTCTTCCAGTGGCAGTAAATGTTGCATGTTTGCTCTTAAAGTTGGTACTCCACTGCACACTGTGTTTTTCTTGTTTCCAGTGCTTTTATACATGAGGTTGGGTCTGTATTTTAAAGAAGTGCTGTTTGTTCTAATTTAAAAACCAGTAATGGGTATTGATTTTTAAAAAAGAGGGACTGAGGAGTTGAAGAAAATTATGTAATTATCAAAAATAGTTGTGAGAGAATAATAAAACGAAAAACTTGTCTGATTGTAGGAGCAAATTAAAGTTTATAGCAGTTCTGTTTTTCTAAGATCTCATTGTAAAAGAAAACTAAACAGGCATTTTTACTACATGTGGTTTTAATCAGTGTGATATAATTTTCAGTTCCTTTGATTAATGAGTACATTCTCAGCTCTTAGGTGTTACCTATTTGTTCAGAAGCCACAGAAACACTTTGACTTAACTGGCTTAAGCTCAATTTTTGACTTACTTAATTAGCTTTTCTAGAGTTGCTAATAACCATACAGCCTTAACTGTGAACCATGTAATTATTTTGACATTAATTTTCTCCCTGGGATACCTTACTCTTGATGTCATCATTTCTCCACTTCAGTTTCTGGCTAGTAACTTACAAATGTAATGAAACTACTACTGAAAGATGTACTTGAATATTATACAGTAACATTTTGTGGAATAAAGAGGTGTCAGTTTTTTATTCTCACTCTAATATCAACTAGGTATTGTATGTATACTATCTGTTAAATTACCAAAGGTGATCAAAGAAAACTAGTTAAATACCTTGAAGAAAGATGAGTCGATGACAACTCAATTCTGTATATAAAATTACCAAGAAGTTGAAATAATATCATAGGTTTGAACATTTACCAACCAGGAAAAAATCTGTTCAGACATCTTCTTTGTGAATATCAATAATGTTTGACAGGAAAAAAAGAGAAAAGAAAAGAGAAACAGAGGCAGGAAGAGTGAGGTAGAGGGTTGAGAGAGAGACACAGAGAGAGAGGAGACTATGAGTGCTCAAACAAACAACAACAACAAAACGGTAAAGCTAGCCCAATGTTGAACAACAAAGACCCACTTGATTCCGAAGTAAATGGGCTCAGTCAGGGAGATGTTGTAACCCTGCACCCACCTTCATAAATTACAATGGTTAATCATAAACTAAACTATCATTAGCGCTCCTACGTGCCGGGAGGACTTTGGCTGGCTGTGCCCCACCCTCTGGGACTGGCCCCGTCCTTCCCAGGCATTCTATCTACATCTAGATTGTGAAGGTGTTCTGCACACAGCAAAGACTATCAACGAAGCTTCCGCACATTCCCTGCAAACCTGCCCTCCCTTGACAGCTGTCAAAAGTAATCACTTTAATCAGACCAATTCCGTACCTCATTTACACATTCTGCATTCATTTTATGAGCTCAAGTCCCCTGAGCAGGATGCAGTGTGAGCTACAGACATTTGCCTCGCCTTCTCCCTGGCTGTCACAACACCATCTGCCCTGAGTCCACCATGACTGATCTGCTTCTCACCCTGTTTACTTTAGTCTCTACAAGGAGCCCCTACTTGCAAGTCTTTGCCAACTCACTCTCTCTAGTACCACAGTTTCCAGGAACTTTTAATCTTTCTGGAAACTTCAGTTCATTGAACAAACCAACTTTTTTCTCTTCCAACATTCTATGAAATCACCTTGTTCCACCTTAATCTTATCAAAAGCTTCATCACGGTCCCTTGCCTTTCTCACTTCTCTCACCTGCTTAGAATGAGCACTCCATTGTTCCCTCTCTTTGGAATGTGAAAAAATACCCTTTAAAATCAAAATCCAGAAACTTAAATGTGCCTTCATGTTTCTAGGCATTTTGATTATACATTTTTATATTTCATTAAATCCCCTACTATCTTAACAATTATTTCACTGTTCTTCACTCCTCCAGTGACCGACATCACCTTCTCTATCTTTTCTCCAATTTGATCAGCTTATTGCATTAAGGAAATTGAAACACTTGAAACAGAACTTCTCTGGATTCATCTGTATATCAGCATGCCTCCCAACTCACAATTTATATATCCTGCTTTACTGCCTATTATAATATATGAACCATTCACGATCCTCTTCACAGCGAATGTCCTAACTCAAGCATTGATGTGTTTCCCTTTGAGCCTAATCAAGAAAATAGCTCCAGTAATTTCTCTTCTCTCCAATGCATCCTTATTATTTCTTTCTATGAAATCATTTTCATTGTAATAAAATATGATATTATTTCTTTCATCAAAATATGAGGAGGATGTAGAGGGAAAAGAATTATTTTTAAATCCACAGCTATTACATTTTGCTTTCCCTTCAAACAAAACTTCTCAAATGAATACACTATACACATTGGCATCAATTTCTCTTCTCATATTCTTTATTTAAACACTTTCTCTTTCACCAAGCAATCTAACTTTCTCTGGTCAAGGTCATCAAAATGATGGGTCTATTCTTTAAGGGTCAATTCTCAGTTCTCACTTTATCTACCCTAACAGTAAGAGTTGTCAGAGTTAATAATTCAACATTTAATAAAATTTCATCACTAGGATAACGCAAATTATTAGTTTTTTTCCTAGTTCACCTTAAAGTCTTTTATTGGGTATTGCTCTTCTTCCAGATACCTTAATTTAGGAATATCCTATGACTCCGTGATTTTTTTTTCATCTACCTTCACTAATTCCACTGGTGGACTGATATGGTTGTTATCACATGTTAAATATGTTTCACACAACAATGACCTCCCAATTTACATCATCAGCACAATCTCTCTCAAAACACAGTTCATATATCTAACTCCTTTCCTGAAGCCTCTTTTAGCATATTAAATACAGTTTTCTAGTTTAGCATGTTAGGATGGAACTCTGGTCTTCTCCAAATCTTCTCTACCCACACACAGCCTTTTCAATTCCAGGTGGTGACAACTTTTTTTTTTTTCTGGTGAGAGCCACCCTTGAATACATTCTGACACATTCCATTCATGTGTTAAATTGCACAATTTACCTCTTCCCACCACTTTCCTGGTACCTTTCCAGTGTGTGCCATCATAGTCTCTTAGACATACAGTTAGAATTATCTCCTTCCTGGGCTTTCTGCTTTCATCTTTGTCCAGATCCTAAAAGCTTTTTTTTTTTTAAATACAAATTTGAGATTGGTCCTTTTAGAGTCTAATGCTGATGATGGTCATGTCTGTATTTAGAATCTTCCCCAAACCTCATTCAACTCCAAATAAAAGCCTCAATCTTTATTGTCACCTAAAAAGACTTTCATGATACAAAAACAGGACCCTTTTCTAATCATATCCCCTATTTTGTTATTCTTACTTGTTCCACACATACTGGTCCCTTGTTCAACTATGCTTGCTAAACTGCTGTTGTAAGCCTTTATAAAAGGAAACTGCTTATTTTCCTGCTTGTACTAACCTTCACCTAGACATCTGCATAGATATCTACCTCATTGCCTTCATTCTGTCGCTCAATGTCACTTTATCGAAGAAGAATATCCTAACCTCTACCTGCCCCTTACAATCTAATTCACTTTCCTCAGTCCATAACTCTACCCCCACCTCCGCTCCCCAACACCCTCTCCTGAGACACAATCACTTTCTATAGCACTATATTGTATGTATCTCTGTGGTTAATACTCCCTCTGGTTTCCCTAAATAAAAGATTGGCAGGGGTGGCAATATCTATCTGTTCTGATCACTTGCTTATCCCATACATTACTAGGGTCCTGACATTACTAGATTCAACATTTGTTATGCAACAAAAAAACTGATTCTTTTGTGGTGTATGTAATTCACTTTCTCTCAAGGAACTCTTAAGATTTTTTGATCACCTTTGATGTACTGAAGTTTCATTACAATGTTTATATGTTTGCTGTTGCTGGAATTGGTAATGTACTGGGTTTTGTAGTTGTTAGAAGTAGCATATTACAGACTTATATTCTGAAGACTACTTTTATTATGTAAAACTTTAGGCTTTCACTGCTTCACAGACTGCCTGTTTCTCCTGCTCACTGGCCTTTCTCTTAGAGCTCTAATGAAAAGTATTTAGAATCTTTTGGGTTGACATTATTACTTTAAACTTATATATTGATGCAGACACTGGCCCGCAGTGTCCATGTCATTATGGATGAAATGAGACATTTACATGAACTACTGAGTCTGGTGGAGGAAAAGGGACAGCATGGCTTTTCTCTCTAGGGGAACAAAAGCCTTGGCCCTTGCCATGCTCGGCCTTTATTTCTATCTCTGGGCATATTACATGCACAGGTTCACTTTATGTGGTTACCTTTTACAGAACACAAAGTAGCCAATGCTGCTAATCACATCACAGAAGAGGGATATTTGCAAATGAAAAGGCAAAAGTAGTTGAACCAGTTACACTCATCCTTGGAAGGTTTAGCATGGATTTGAGGAAGTTACTTTGCAGTAAATGTCCTCAACTCAGGGTGAGGGAGTTTTAGCAAAAAGCAAGACTCAGAGTGGCCTAGACACATTGCAGGCCTGATTCCCCACGGGAGAACTTATCTGTGGGCGTGGGTCCCGTGCATCTCCCAGTGGGAGCTGGGCCCACACCATGCAGAATGGTCTCCTACAATATATATATATTTCCCCTTTCCTTGTTACTTTTGGGCCATCCTGTGATACAGTTTAACATATGGGCTTTTTCTGCTGCATCCTCTCTGTACTTCATCTTAATGATTTGTTGCTGAATTGATCATTTCAATATTTACCATTTCCATTTCCCACATTTCCAATGTTTTTGTTTGTTTTATAACAAGTTTACTTTAGGCACAGTCTCATGGTCTTTTATATATCTTGGTTCTATCTTGCATTTCTACAGAGATTTTTAAATATAT
>CM052540.1:177055924-177131972 GCA_028533065.1 Trachops cirrhosus
GGCTTTTTCTGCTGCATCCTCTCTGTACTTCATCTTAATGATTTGTTGCTGAATTGATCATTTCAATATTTACCATTTCCATTTCCCACATTTCCAATGTTTTTGTTTGTTTTATAACAAGTTTACTTTAGGCACAGTCTCATGGTCTTTTATATATCTTGGTTCTATCTTGCATTTCTACAGAGATTTTTAAATATATGTGTTTTACAGGCTTCTTTGTAAATACAGTTTTGTTTATCCCTTTTTCAGGTATTATATTTCCCACTTGTTTAATCTAGAATTAACTTTTCCTCAGATGAATGCTAATTGTTCATAGAGTTCACACCTTTTTTAATGGGTGGCAGAACTATCCCCCTGCACCAGTTCTGGATTGTGTGCTATTCCTTCCCAGGAGTCAGCTAGAGCTGAATCAAACTCTAGTATAAGCATTTATATTCAGTGTTACCTTGAAAAACAGAAACTCACAGATCATTAATATTCTTAACTTTATAACAGAATTAAGTACATGAACCAACTTGTGAAAATGAACTTAAAGACAATATATAAGTTTTTACATCATATTAAGTGACAGATAGGTGATTAATATGAATTATTAGCAGACTGTGAAATCCTTGAGGCTATATTCTGAGTGTTGTTTCATTTTATTTTCAATGACTACCCTAACACATTGTCATGTAATAGGTAGAGTTGATATTGGAGTGAATATATGATGAAAAGGAGGAAATGTTATTTGTTGTTGTATTTTGTGCATTAATTTAGGAGGAGTGTTTACCCTATTTACTTCTTTAATTATTGGAAATTTTTTGCTTTCACATGGAGAACAGAAAATCATGTTTAGAAGTATTGCTCATTATTTCTCACGTTTGTGCATTAAAGTCAATAGAAAACACAAAAGAAACTAAAATTCTGGTCTTTGAATGCAGTATTTAGTTAATCTGTTTTAAGAGGTACCTCTTTCATTCATGTAATTCTAGTGGATGATTTTTTAAATAATAACAAAATGTAGGATTAAAATGTTTTAAAGAAAAACACAAAAAGTCTATATATTGATCCTTAGTACATGTGATCTGCATTTATCTCTAATTATTTCACATATAGATAAGCATAATGTGGCCAATATGTTATGGACTATACAGCTTAAAGGAATTAGGTTTTATGTATAATACTCCAGCAAAACATACAGCAGAAGTTTGTCAAATTGACATAAAAAATAAGCCATAGTGTTGCTAATTATGTTGAACATTTTAGTTGGACAAAAATTGTCCTAAACCTACTTTTTAAACTAACATACCAATAATTTATTCAGAAAGGTTTTTAACGCCAGCATACTAAACTACAATGATCATTTGAATTTATTTATTTGCATAATTTATAAAGTAAATTCTATTTTATTCAGTTTTACTTGAAACTTTTTTGACAATCAATAAACTAAAAGCACTTTTTTACATATTATTGACACACGAGTGAGACTCACACTTACCTTACATGTCTTACATTCAGAGAGAATAATGACAAAACTTCCACATACTTCAATCAGTCTTACTAATTTTAGGCTTTATGTTTCAGTATTATTTTATCAGATGTTGATTCTGCCAATTATAGGAAAGATTATGATAATAAAAATTATGCTCATTATTGGAAAGAACAGAAATGATGATAAATCATGTTTCCCTAATAATAGAAGCATCTTATTGAGCAGAAGAATTTAAGGAAATAATTAAGCAGGTACATTGTTTATGTCCAACACAAGGTACAATTACATATTGATTTTTATGATAGGCTAATTTTTGTACAACTCAGAAAAGGGAGAAGTTTGTGAGATTAATTTTATGGTTTTCAATGATACATTTGGATCTTAAATCTAGAACCAAAAAGGCCAACTGACTTGGATATATTGACAGCATTCTCAAAGCATAAGAGACTGATTGATATTTGGTATAACACAATGTAAATTGGTGAAGGTAGGGGTAATTCTAGTTTTATCTTGTTGTGTACCCAGCTTAATAGATTCTTCTAACACCTGCTTACCCCAACAATAATTCAAACAGATATTAATACCATTTTGAACTTTATCACATAGTGTTTAAGGGAATGAGGTCTTCTGCCACAGGCTTAGGTACAAGATAGGCAGAATTCTAATGTAATCCCCAAAGACCCTTCCCTTAATCTTTTCCCTTTTAAGTGTGAGTAGGATGCAGAAACAAACAGACATTACTTCATGATTACATTACATCCTAGGGTAAATTTAGTTTTGCAGATGTAATAAAGGTTGTTAATCAGCCAAACTTAAAAGTGGTGCGGTTATTTGGGTGGGCCTAATCTGGTCACCACACCAGGTAAACGCAGGCAGTTTTCTCCGGCTGGTGGCAGAAAGGAAATGGGAAAGATTTCCTTTCTTTTTTTCCAACCTCCTTGTTCCAGTTCAAAGTGGTGGCTGTGCGAAGGATGCCCTGCTATTGACTTTGAAGGTGGAGAGGGCCATGTAGCAGCGCAAATACAGGCAGCATCTCGAGGTAAAGGATGGCCTCCTGATGACAGCTAGCAAAAAAAAAAAAGGTGGGAGGGGTGCTTGATTTAGAGTCAGAAACAAGTGGATGAGGAAACAGGTTCTTCTCCAGAACCTCTGGGCAAATGCTCGGCCCTGACAACACTTTGATTTCAGCCTGTGAGACCCAGAGAAAGTCCAGCCTATCCAATTCTAACCTTCCTGTGCAACAGTACACAGGTATTGTTTTAATCACTGAAGCCTGTGGTAATTCATTATGCAGCAATAGAAAACTGATACAGACACAAATCTAGCTACTGCCACTTTCTCAGATGTACAGATTGGGCAATTTATGAAGAATTAATAATTTCTAACTGATATATTTTGGGTAATGCAGAAGGGATAATAATGTCAAAATACTAGTATAATGTCTAGAATGTAACAAATATAATGATCTAAGAAGAAAATCACAAACTTTCACTTAAGATGAATCATTTTTTTATACATAACAAGAAATTTTTAGACTAATGAATCTTTAATTTGCACTGCTAAATATTTCCTATTCCATTAGTAAACTAATATAATATACATTGACTAATGTATTAGTTTTTTATTTTAATCATAACTTTATTTAAACCCCAGAAGACTCCCTTATTTTGTCTTGCTTTGCTGTTTGGCTTTCTTTTTTTCTTTAAATATTTTATTGTGTATTCTATTACAGTTGCCCCAATGTTCCCTCTTTGCCTTGCTCCACACAGCGCACCCCCACTCCCACAGTAAAGCCCCGCCCTCTTGTCCATGTCCATCCATAATGAATCCCTTGTTTTAGAGATACCATATGCAATAAGCATACAAACAAATAATACCAACATTAAAAATAGCACATCAATGTGTATGTTGGCATTCAGAATGTCATGTACAGTATGCATCCTCACTTAACTTCCTCAATTGGTTTTTGGAAACAAACTTTACGTTGAAACTACACAGAGCAAAAAAACAATTTCCCCCAAAAAATTGATGTAATGAAGACAAGTTTCTAGAGTATTTCTGATTACAAAAACATCAATATACTTCTAAATAAAGACCCAAAATGCGTTTAGTATTAAACGTATTTCTCACATTGAAATAAATGTGAGATATGCATACACTTAAGAAAGACTGATAGAAACATGTGAGAACATTTTTTTTCCAACCTCCTTGTTCCAGTTCAAAGTGGAGGATTGCCAGAGCCTCTCCTGGCAGCTCAGTATGAAAGCTGGACCAGCCCTGCACAGGACAGCATTTCATCTCAGAGCCTGTCACACACACAGTTACTCAGACTGGGGCAACTTAGACATGACAGTTAAACATGAGCATCTTTAGGATGTGGAAGAAAACTGGGGTCCCCAGAGAAAACCCAGGCAGACACCAGGAGACTCGCAAACCACACACACACACACACACATACACACACAGAGGGGCCCTGACCAGAACTGAATTTTTCTTCTCCTTGTTATAACAAAAGTCCTTAAATGAAAAGACATTATTTGAAGACTGGTCATGTATTAATTCATTCAATTCTAACAATCCGTTTATTTGTGCTTCATGTTTATTTATCCTTAACAGTCTTTAATAACGTTAAAATATAAACTGAAACATACTGAAATTTTGAAGAGTTTAATTGATCATTTATCAGTTTGAATCAGCAACACCTCACCAGCAGTATTATAGTTAGGAGCACTCCACAGATGGGAGCTGGAGAGAAAATTTGTGTGAAAAAACTGATTGGTTGTAGCGTAAATTGTGATTGGTTGTCCTTAGATTTCAGTTTCTTACCTGGAGCTATTTCCAGGCATAGGTTTTGTTTTGCTTACTAGGTCACCACACATTACAGCCACCTCAGTCTAATGGCCTCCTTGCTTGTAGGAGAACATTCTGCGTGGTGTGGGTCCAGCTCCCCCTCAGAGATACATAGGACCCATGCCCACAGATAGGTTCTCCTGTGGGGAACCAGGCCTGCAATATGCCTAGGATGCTTTGAGTCTTGCTCTTGCTGAAAAACTCCTTCACCCTGAATTGAGCACATTTACTGCAAAGTAATTTCCTCAAATCCATGCTAAACTTTACAAGGATGAGTGTAACGGGCTGAACCACTTTTGCCTTCTCATTTGCAAATATCCGTCTTCTGTGATGTGATTAGCAGCATCCTCTCCTTTGTTTTCTGTAAAAAGTTACCACCTAAAGTGAACCTGTGCATAGTAAATGAGGACCATCATGTAATGTGCCAAGAAACCCAATAAAGGCCAGTCACGGCAAGGGCCAAGGCTTTTGCTCCCCTAGAGAGAAAAGCCATGCTGTCCCTTTTCCTCCACCAGACTCATTAGTTTGTGTGAATGTCTCATTTCATCCATAATGATGCGGACACTGCAGGCCGGTGTATGCATCACTTAATTAATTTAATAGTGTTAAGTACTTTTAGTCATATTTTAAAATGAAGAAACTGGGGCGATTTAATAACTTGCACAAGACTGCACAGAGGTGAGCTTCCAACTAATGTATTCCAGATATAGACACTATGTTTATAAGCGGTATGTGATACTCATGCCTCTGTTGATTAAACTTTCTTAATATAGTAAGTAAAATATTTCCCGTAGTTCTGTGATCCACTCTAGCAAAAGAGGGAGTTGTGGGAGACCCTTGATTTATAGCCTGTCCATCAGAAAACAGGTAATAACCTGGACTTGTTGTTCATACCTGAAGTAGGGCCAGTCTTACAAAATCGAGCCCTAAACTGTGGGGTGTGATGCTATCTCCAGGTGTGTAGTATCACAACCGAGTTAAATTGTGGGACATCCAGCTGGTGTCACAAAGTTGTTCGTTATAAAAAAAACACACCATATATTTGGTGTCCAGAGCTATAGTAGAGGACAAACACAGAAGAATGTTTTTTCTTTGCAGTATATTCAACATTTGCTATAGTGCCTAGCACAGTGTTGGTGATGTGGCAATCATAAAAATAGTGTAAATATAATAGTGATAGACACTTGAAAATACCTATATTAAATAATAAAATATATGTATATATAGATTTTGTGTCAAACTTGACATGGCCTATATAATAAAATTTATATTTTTTGTAGTAGACTGCTCTGCGTGGCGTGGGCCCAGCTCCCACTCAGAGATGCACAGGACCCATGCCCACAGATAGGTTCTCCTGTGGGGAATTAGGCCTGCAATGTACCTAGGCCACTATGAGTCTTGCTTTTTGCTAAAACTCCCTCACCCTGAATTGAGGACATTTACTGCAAAGTAACTTCCTCAAATCCATGCTAAACCTTCCAAGGATGAGTGTAACTGGGTTCAACCACTTTTGCCTTTTCATTTGCAAATATCCCTCTTCTGTGATGTGACTAGCAGCATTGGCTCCTTTGTTTTCTGTAAAAGGTAACCACCTAATGTGAGCCAAAGCGTAGTTAATGAGGACCTTCTTGTAAAGTGTCCAGTAAGACAACAAAAGTTCATTGGAGCAGGGGCTGGGGCTTTTGCTCCCCTAGAGAGAAAAGTCATGCTGTCCCTTTTCCTCCACCGGATTTGGTAATCTGTGTGAATGTCTCATTTTCATCCATAATGACACAGACCCCACGAACTGGGGTCCGCATCATTTTTTGATACAGGTGCACACAAAACACAATGATAAAAAAGTATTTATACATCCATGTTAAAGACCCAGTTTGGCTCTATTTTTATACCTGAATATTATATATAAATATATTTATAGCTATATATACATATATAAACATAAGACATATTTTGAAGATGAACTTTAAGACATGATACAGGGGAAAATGCTAATAAGAAAGATAATTTTTAAAGGGAAATATATTTTTAGCTAAGCCAGACTTTGACAGGCTGCAGCAGCAGTGAGTTTCTGAGCTTGGGGGAGAACACCCTGAGATGTTTTGTTGGGTGGCATCACATATATTAGCAGATGTGGTACACCACAGCTGCTCAGCTGGATAAATTACTGATCCTATGTAAAATCTCACATTGTATTGCAGTGCATGGAAGTAATAAATTTTGTAATTACCCTAGCTTTTCTTATTATTACATTTCAAGATGTGGTTTTAATATTTTTGCTATATTTAGTCATAAATGCTATTTTAATATAAATTATTACTTTTAGAGAAAATGTCCAATAAGTCACTTATTTGATATTTTTCCTTTATAAAGGAGTAGTAGGCTTTCCAGATTTGTGATTATGTACTCAGCATGTTCCATAAATGAATTTTGGTGTACATTTATGCCAAGTCCTAAAGTTTTTCCAAAACACTCTTTTCCCCTAAAAATAGTTTGGAAATCTCTTCATTAATGTTTCCAGTTGCTAAGCAACATCCCCTCTTAGCTTGTTGCCATGGTTCCCCTTGAATCAGGGAAGACACAAAGAAAGCCATCTGTTTAAACCAACATCCCTCCTTTCTCTAAAGTATGACCTGTTCTATTTATCCAGCGGCAAGATGGAGTGAGTTAAATATGACTTCAGGTCTAGGGAGTTATGAAGATAAAACTTTGATATGGTAATTTTTTTTGTTTGAAAAGTAATCATTTGTAATACAGCATAAAATCACTATGCAGCCGAAATGCTATTCACAATAGATTGAAAGTACACTCTGAAATGATAACTAAGGAACAAACAGTAAATCAAAACCAAACAAAATATCTTCAGATACTTTAAAATATTGGTTTTACTTTTTTTAATTTACTGTGGTTTTTATTGTCTAGAGATGTACTTACTAAAACAATATTTTTAAAAGAATATTTGAATAGGTAACTAGAACAGCCAATTTGTTTGATCCCCTGGAATCTTTGCAATAGAAACGAACAAGTTGTTACTGGGATTATCCTGCATAAAAATTAGAATTCATCTTTGTTCTTGCTTCCCCAAAGCAAAACCAGTAATATTTTCTTGACTCCTGACTATGTGATTTCAGAATGTGCCTAAAGTTATGGCTTCATTGAGGGTGAAAGTTTCACCAAAAGTTTACTCTTTTTTGATTCATAATCACTTGAAGAAATGTTTATTGGAGAAAACTGCTATTCTCAATACCAGTGTGAGAAAGAGTGTGAGAAACTGAATAGGCAAAGCAGACTTTCACTTAGTTGCAATCTTAACAGTTTTGGAGTTTACCAGTGTTTTCATCACTGTAAAGATGAGCGATGCCCTCCGTTCATAACACTCTTTCTATTACAATACTTCCATTGTTATAACTTTTTTCAGCTTTATGCTATTGCTTATCATTTGAAAATTTCATTGTCTTAAAAAACATTATTAAGGCAGTGAGTACTGGTGATTCACCTTTGCCTACTCTCTTCTGACCATTACCTAAAATGTGCCAGAAACTCTATTGACTTACTTTTTTTTGAAAAATTACACTTGAAAATGTAGTTTTTCTCCCTAAAATAATGTAAGGTTCCAATCCAAGCACTTTCTGTTTACTAATGCCCAATTAGATTATATGTTCAAGTTTAGCTGTTTGTAAGAGTAATATACCTACTTCTACTTTATCATCAGTTAGAGTATATGCCATTTACTACTCTGATTTATTAATCCTGAAATATGGTTACTTACTTCTTAAGAACGTGATTGAGCCCTGGCTGGTGTAGCTTAGTGGATTAAGCGCGGGCCTGTGAACCAAGAGATCAGGGTTCAATTCCCAGTCAGGGCACATGCCTGGGTTGCAGGTCAGTTCCCAGCAGGGAATGCACAGGAAGCAACCATACATTGATATTTCTCTCCCTCTCTCCTTCCCTTCCCCTCTGAAGATAAATAAATAAAATCTTTAAAAAAAAAAAGAAATTACATACTGTTAAAAAAAATAAATAAATGAATAAAACATGGCAAAAAAAAAAAAGAACGTGATTGATTATTTCCCAAAGTGGTCTTATTATTTTCACATATATTCTTTCTAGAATTATATGAGAGTTTGAATTCTTAATCATCGTCACCAACATTGGAATTGTAAGTCATTTTAATTGTAACCATTTAAACAACCATGGAAGGAATTTTAATTTAGTCCTTCTTCATTTTTATGTCTGTAACGAGCACTGATGTGGAGCACTCTTGGTGTGTGCTCTTTCACCATCTGTATATTTTCTTTGATAATTATGTCCAAAAATATACTTTGTCTATTTTTGTTTGGCTAGTATTTTCTCATTGTTGAGTTTTGAGAGTGTTTTATATGATGAGGCTATAGTCCTTTATCATATGTGATTTGTAAATATTTCCCTTAAGTTTTTGGCTTTGTGTATTCATTTTATTTTTAACTTTGGTGTGTTCCAATCAATCAAATTTGTTTTGTTGGGGCCATGCTTTTGCTGTCACACCCAAGAAATCAGTGCTTAACTGAAAGTGTATACATTTTCTTCCAGAGTATTTTCTAGAATTCTTATAGTTTTAGGTTCTACATTTAGGCCTGGGACCATTTGGGTTCATTGCGTATACAGTGTTAGTCTAACTATGGAGCAAAATTAACTTAATGCATATGGATATCTGAAAGTTCCAGTTCTGTTTGATGAACATACTTTCTGTCCAGTTTCTACCTAAGTGGCTTTGTGTATTTTAAAAAATCAGTTTTCCATGCAATTACTACTTTTGAAATCTATATTCTGGGTTTTGATCAATTTGGATATGTTTCTTCCAGTATCCCAGTCTTAAATATTTTTGTTTTATAATGTCTTAATATCAGGCAATGGTAATTTATATTTTTCACAGTTCTCCAAAGTGTTGTGTGCTTTGTACTTTATTTTATTGTTATTTATTTGTTGTTCTTCACCACGGTTATTCCCTTTTTCCTCCCATCACTGTTCCCCACCCCAGTTCAGTTTTTCATTTTCAACAAAGAAACCTATTTAAATTTTGACTGGTTGCATTCAATCTATAGATCAATGTGCAAAAATTAACATTTTAACACTGTTATGTGTTATGACCCATTAACATACTAAACATCTTCATTTAGGTCTTTAAGTTCCCTCAGCAATATTTTGTAGTTCTCATTGAAAAACTTCATGAAAGTTTTGCAACATTTTTGTCAGATATATCCCTAAGAATTTTGTTTCATGTGTTTTAATGTTATTGTAAATAGTATTATTTTAAATTTTAATTTTCAAATGTTTGTTTCTGACATAGAAATATGTATACATATTTATATAATATTCTGCAACTTTACTAAATTCATATAATAGTTCTACAAAATTGTTGTGAATTCTGCCCATTTTTCTACGTAGACAAGCATGTCCTCTGTACATAGAAACCATTTTTCTCCTTTTTTAATCTGGTTGTAATTTCATCATTTTTCTTACTTAACTGCACTAACTATAATGTCTAGTACATGGTTAATAGAGATGTTAAAAGCAGACTTTTGGGTCTTATTTCTCATCTTAGGGGGAAATATTTAGTCATTTACCATAACATATTAGGTAAGTTGTATATTTGTCGATACCCTTTACTGGATCAAGGAAGTTTTCTTCTATACATACTTTGTTTAAAGTATTTAACAGAAATGGATGTTAGATGTTATTAAGTTTTTTATTCTGTATTTATGAAGGTAATATTTTTCCTTTTTACAATTGTTAATACAATGAAATATAATATTGAGTTTCCCATGTTAAAACAAACTTGTATTTAGGAAAATAAACTCTATTTGGTTATGATATATGTATGAACATTTTTATATGTTGCTTAATTTGACTACCAAAATTTTGTGTTCAGAATTTTTACATATATGTTCATGAGGAATATTATTTCATGAGAGATATTTATTTTCCTATAAAATCTTCATCTGATTTTAGTTTGAAATTAAAGTTGTGTTCATGGAGAAGTTAGAGAATAAAACTTCCAGTTACTTGTAGAACTTTTGTAAAATTGTTATTATTTTTGTTAAAATTTTGATAAGATTTACTGTAAAGTCATTTGAATGAAGAGTTCTTCCTGAAATATAGTTTTTTAATATATTTCATAGATGTAGGTTCATTCATGTTATCTGTTATTTGATCTTCAATGAAATTTGTTTCTGTCTTTCAAAGAATTTGTCTTTTTTATCTGCTTTCACATTTAATAGCACATTATTATTCTTAATATTCCTTTATTATTCATTTAGTATCCTCTCATTTTTATGTCACTCTTAAAATAGACTATTTATGTATTTCTTATTTATTGATACATTTAGATAGAGATTGATCAATATTGTTGGGCTAAGAGAGTTAATTTTTATTTCCTTGATTTTCTCTGTCATTTTTCTGTATTTTTTATTTCATACAATTTGCTTTCATCTTTATTGTAACTTTTTTTTGTTATATTTTGGCTTAATTTACCATTGCTTTAGTTTCTTAAAGTGAAAACTTACATCAAGAATTGGAGAATTTTCTTCTTTTCTAAGAGGGCATTCAGAGTTTTAATTTAAACCCTAAATACTGGTTTAGCAACATCCCACAAATTATGCATTATATTTTCATTCAGTTCATGGTATTATTTATTTAATGATTCTTTCGAAGACTTCTTTGACTTGTTAGTAAAAGTGTGTTGATTCCAAATATTTGGGGATTCTCCAGATATCATTCTGGTACTGATTTTGAATGTAATTCTATTGTGGTCAGAAAGCATTATCTGACTTAGATTATTTTATTATTTTATATTTATATATATAATTTTTAATTGTTGTTCAAATACAGTTGTCTCCATTTCCCCCCTGCCAATCTTCCCCATTCCACCCACCCCACCTCCCACCTTCAATCCTACCCCTCTTTGATTTTGTCCACAGGTCCTTTATACATGTTCTTTGATCTTCGTTCCCCTTCTTTCCCTGCTATCCTCCTCTGCCCTCCCTTCTGGTTACCGTTAGTCCATTCTTTATTTCCATGTCTCTGGTTATATTTTGCTTGCTTGTTTGTTTTGTTGATTAGGTTCCACTTATAGGTGAGATTGTATGGTATTTTTCTTTCATCGCCTAGCTTATTTCACTTAGCATAATGCTTGTTGCTATGTTGCTTATTTTCTTTGTTGTGCAGAGGCACTTCAGTATGATATAGTCCTTCTTGTTACTTTGTTTTTCCTTTTGTTACTTTGATTTTCATGCTGTGCCCAAGAAATCATTGCCAAAGACAATGTTATAAAGTTTTTTCCTGCTTTTCTTCTAAGAATTTTATAAATTCACATTTTAGATTTAAGTTTTTAATTCATTTTGAGTTGAGTTTTGTATATGGGTCCAGTCTCGTGGTTTTATGAGTGCACATCCTGTTTTCACTCCTTTGTTAAAAAGAACATTCTTTCCCCGTGGTGTATTGATTCCTGGCACTCTTGTCAAAATCAGTAGGCCATATATTCATGTGCTTACTTCTGTACCCTCTACTCTATTCCATTGGTTTATATCTCTAATTGTCTATTTTTTTCCTAGTACTATACTGTTTTAATTACTCTAAGTTTATAACATATTTTGAAATCAGGGAATGCAATGCCTCCAACTTGTTCTCCTTTCTAAAGATCGCTTTGGCTATTTGGAGTTTCATGTGGTTCCAATTTAGCAAATAAAATCAATGGCACATCTAGATGGTCAAATATTATGACATAGTGGGATTTATCTCTGGGATGTAAGGATTATTCAACATAAAGGACCCATGGATATAAGCAATGGGAAAGGAAGACTGAATGCGGGAGGTAGGAGTGGGTCGGGTAGGGGAGACTAATGGGAGGGAAATGGGAGGGAAATTACAACTGTAATTGCACAACAATAAAAAAATAAAAAAATAAGTGAATCAAATAATGTGATTTGTCACATTAACAGAATGAAGGATAACATTCATATGATTATTTCAATGCACTCAGAAAAATAATTTGAAAAAAATTCAATAATCTGTTAGGACAAAAGCTGTCAAAATATCACATATGAAATGCTAACATGATTCTCAATCATAAAAAAAACTGAAAACATGTTTTCTAAGATTAAGAGCAAGGCAAGGATGCCCACTCCCACCACTTTTATTTAATATGATGCTAGAAGTCCTAGGCAGACCAGCTGGGTAAGAAAAAGAAATAAAAATCATCCAAGTTGGGAAGGAAGGAGTAAAATTATATGATTGCAAATGACATGATCTGATATGTAAGAAACCTTAATGACTTCTCAAAATAGTCTTTGAACAAATAAACAAATTTAGTCAAGTTGCAAGATACAAATTAAACATATATTAATCAGTTGTGTTTCAATGCACTAACAATGAACTAACCTTAAAAAAAAAGAAAAAGGAAAACTATCCACTTGCAATAGCATCAAAAAGAACAAAAATATAGTGACTAACCAAGAAAACGAAAGATTTGTATGTTGAAAAAAACAACAAAATATTGATGAAATAAATTGAAAAAGATACAATATGAATAGAAAGACAAATTGTGTTCATACATTCCAAAGAGTTAATATTTTTAAAGCCTCCATACATTCCAAAGAAGTATACAGATTTAATGTTATTCCTGTCAAAATTTCAATGTTTTCACAGGAATTAAAAAATAAAATTCTGGGCATGGATGATAATGAACAAAATAGATATCCTTAACAGAATGAAATAAAAACTGAAATAGTAAACAAATATAGACTTACATAAAATAATTTACTTTTGTTGATGTCTTAGATAAGATTGGCAAGTATAATTGTTTCATTTGCAAATATATACAATTCTGAATAATGTTAGATGACTATATATAGAATAATTACTTAGAAAACATTATATTCAAAATTTAATTATGCCATCTTTTCTTTGCCAATATAGACACATGCATGTTCAAAGCCTCAGGAACTGAGAGCAAAAGTTGAACATTAGGTATTTCTCACATATACTGGCAAGTGAAGGATAGATGAGACAAACTGCAGGAAATGATTCACATAACACCTTGTATCATTGATATCATCAAAGCAATGAATCATCAGTCATCGAAAATTTACAGAACCTATAATTATGTGCATTTGGCATTATTCTAACTCTTTGGTTTCTAGACTCCAATTTGAGTCTTGGTATATTTTAGAGCATATATTTTTACTACAGTTAAAAAGTTTTATTATCTTGTTATTCACAAAATTCTATGATCATTGAGGAATTTTATACGGGACTTAGTATTGTGAAATATGTAAATAATTAATAACTTCTCTAGCTATAAAACCAGACAGTATTATAAAATTACAGACTTCATCAGTTTATTTTTATAATGAGCCTGAGTTATCTTTTAATTACTTCCAAAGTGGTGCTTCTTAATCACTTAAATTGGAGTTTAATCTAGTTAAAAATCATTATTGACAAAGATCATGAAAAAGAATTATTTCAAGGAAAACAGAAAAGCAATCATTCATATTACTAAATTTAGCTAAATAAGTGATCAAAGAATTCAAAGAAAATTGTGCAGGTTAATATTAGATAGATTTTTGCATATTACAGGAGAAAAAAATGCCTGAAAATAAGTATGTGTTTGGAAGTATAAACTTTAAAAATAAGATTTCCTGTTCTTGTTTTTTCTTTTGCAGAAAGAGGTGAACATGATGATATTATTCTTTGGAGATTAAACAAAATGGTAATGTGACAGAAGCTTGACAGCTGTATGGTAAAAATGGTGTTACTTCTGGATCTTCTTCAGAGAAATATCTCCCCTGCTACTTAGCTTAAATGCATATCAATAAAGAGTAATAAGTGGAATGCAAGAGGTTTATTGAAGGTTTATATGTGTAAATTTGGAGAACATTAAAAGATAAACAGGGGCTTGGGAACCATAAACAAGGAATGGGGATTTAGCTCTTGAAAAAAAGGGAAATAATTACCTGAAAATCTTGATCATGGTAACTAAATTATATGGATAAATCAATCTTTCAGTCAACATTTTTTAGTATGAGGGAATAAGCTATGTTGTACTAAATATGTAAACATTTTTCAAACTAAGTTTGGGAATATGACATAACAGTCTAAAATTAATAGTAAAACTATGAATATAAATACACATTATGAGGGAAATTTGAAAAGGCCTCATGAAAAGAACAGATAAATGGTTTGGTTTCTTTAGAGGTGAAGAACTGGTAAGTGATATGGAATGTGAGTGAAGGCATAAAGTGAAAATAATAATAGCCACTAGAAATTCAGTGCTGAAAATTTCAGACAGGATCAGTCAGTAGTGCAGGCCCCCATTGTGAACTAAATTTGTGTTTTCCTGATTATTGATTAAGTTAAACATACTTTTATATCTGAAAACATCATTTTATATTAACTTTTTTTAAGGTCTTATGACCCATTTACTGGATTTGTCAGAAAGAAGCAGGATTAGAGTCCCCATCCTGAGAAAAGCAGTTACAAATAATAATTGTGTATCTCCTGCAAATCAAGAATTCCATGGTTCTCAAACTCTTAAATTTCCTGAAACTTATAATTACATGTGAGATTTTCCCCCTTATACATAAACCTATTAACATGTCTTCTGTTAATCATTTACTCAACTTCATGAGATCAGCAATCTTCATTCCTGTCTCAACCCTCCACAGCATCCCTTTTCGCCTCCTTACCTTCAGTTTTGGGAGGGAAATTATGTTGCGGACTACAGTCTTCTCACTTTTGTAAATGAGAAAAGATACAGTAACAACTGTGTACCCACATTTTCTAGTACACAGAGTGGGGAAAATTAGGTTTACCATTGTTTGTATGGAAAATAATAAATAATAATGCAAGAATATACTGTTTCATGTGCTCACAACTGTAAACCTACTTTGTCCCACCCTGTACTACCATAGGATGTTAAAAACTTAAATCATTTTTAATTTGATAAAATATAGTACTTAATTTTTGAAATATGCATTGGAGGAATGAAAGTTCTTTGATGAATAACAGATGTTTTACTATAATTTTCTTTTCCTTCTTTTGTCAGTACTTAGGCTAAAGCTCTTAAGTTGATTCTTAACAACATAGGTAATAAATAGGTTAAGTGCAAGACAAAGGCAAAAGAAATTAAACATGAATATGCAGGTACACCAAAGGAAAATAGAAGAACTCAATCTAAACAAAGGCCTAGAATTGGCCACCCTAGAATTGGCTGCCCTAGAGAAAGTTAGCAAAGTGAAGGATACAGCAACTAATAAGACAGTGCATGAGGCAGTGATTAGGGTAGTGTGGAACAGAGATGGGGAATAAAATGAGGATGATGTGGTCATTTGTTTATTCCCTCTATCATGTCCTTATTTTCATCAGTATCCTTTGTGGTCTACATCAATATATTATAACTATGCACCTTATGAAATGAAGTCTCTCTACATAGCTTAGGAGTAAAGGGATTGCTTATGTTGCAGGTTTTTATTATATTTTCTATTTATTTTTTCTAGTCTCCATGATCCCATCCATCTTTAGTAGCTTGATGATATTAAATATGAAAGAATATAAACTAGCTATTTATTTTTATAGACGAGAAACTAGGATTTATTTGTATAAAAAGGCTTGCTCAAAGCCATGCAGTCAGGTGCTATGCTGAAATTCAAATTCAAGGCAGTGTTAAAGTAGCAATATAGAACTTAGTTATAAAGGATGGAATGACTTCACATCACCCAGTATGGTTGAGGCAGAACATTCAATCATTCAACAAATAATTACCAAATGCCTAGTATCTACCAAATGTATTTACACAGAAAATACAATAATTTATAGAATTAAATTTCCACACTATCTCAGAGTTGTGACATAAATAAGCAAAAAAATTTAGTAAGTTATACAGCATTTTCTTGATATTCTAGTGTAAGTATGAGAAAGGTGCTATAGCCTACACTGAGAGAGAGATTTAAGAAAAAAATTATGAACATAAATTAAGGAAGAGTATGTAGTCAGAAAGAGGCAACTGGAAAATACGAGCCCACAGTTTTACTGAACTAACAAGCGAAGTAGAAACAAACTCACAGAGAGAGAGAGCAGGATGATAGCCAGTGGGGGAGATTAGGGGGTGGAGAGACTGAGTAAAAAGGAAGAAGGACTCATGGACATGGACAGCAGGGTGGTGATCACAAGGGGGAGGGATACAAAGGATTAAATGATAATGGAAAAATACATTAAAGGTTAAATCAAAAGAAAAATAAAGAAATAAATGGGACAAAAGAGTAGAAGTTTGCCTATTCAAGCACTGGTTGACAAGATGACAGAACATATATTGTAGGTGAAATCAATGACCAGAAAATTGATCTAATTTCAGTGCATGCAGGATTTGTGCTAATGAAAAGGGGAAGTTAGTGAGTGAGGGTCTCTGTGGGGATGTGGTATCAAAGACATAACTAATGTGGTGTTTTTAACTTATTTTATAGAATGTGCATATTATTATAAAAATAATCACTGCTGTTAAGAATCATTTCATTGTAAGAAAACAAATTTAATAACACAAATAGAATATATTTGCTAAGCAGATGATCCCTGATGACCAAGTCTTAATCATTTTATTTTACATGAATGTGTATTTGATTTCATAAGGTCCAATATTTCTTGTTCTTATCTCCAAACCTTAATGCCTTTATGTCTCATAACTTCAAGTCTTAATTATTCTTTTATAGCTAGTTACATTAAACATTTGCACCTGAAGTGAGGAGGCAGGTTTCCCAGAGCTTATGCTATGAGGCTGACTGATATAATAGTACATTGTGAAGTGCAAATTGAAGTTGGCTATAAAGGAATGTGTTAATAGAGTGAAAATCCAAATTCCCAAAGCCAAAAGACCATTCAGTTCATATAACACCATTGGCTGTAACAGTGCTGGTATACTGAAGCAGGGAACCGACACTGTATGGAAACTGGCATCGCCTTGCATATTCTATATTGGGTAAGAGGACAATGAATTTATCTGTGAAAGGGGTTTCCAACATCTTGCAACAAAAAAGAAAGAAAGAAAGGAAGGAAGGAAGGAAGGAAGTTAAAGCCAGCCTCAATGAGAAACTGGAATGCAGAGGTGGAAAACAACGGGAAACTAAAGAACAAGCTACCATTTTCCACCTGATTAACAACACTGCAACTCTTCATCTCTCTTAGAGATGCTTAGAAGAATGATTCATTCTTCTTTTTGTTTGAAGATTGGTGGTATGCATTAGATTAAAAAGGGGAAGACTTTTTCAAAGGCACTGTTGCATTAATACCAATTAATATGGTGTTTGACACATACTTCCTGCTCAATATATATTGTTTATTGATCAATGCTTCTCTACACAAAGAATGGAAAATGCCTACTTCAGGTTTGTATGTGCCTTCTGAGATTTAATATTCAACCTGATACTGACTCAAATAATTGAAAAAAATACAAATTACTGGTAGAAAAACACTTCTAGAAATCCTGTTGTTTACTGTCTCCTCAATAACATATGTGAGAGAAGATTCTTGCAAGGTGGATTTGATTGAAAGGAGTATGGAAGCCTAGGAAATACAAAGACCATATCTGTTATGTGCATGTATATTTTGCAACAGAGATGGTGAGAAGAGTAGGACTTTTTTCTTTAATAGAGTATAAAAAGCCCACTAAATGTTACTGAGAGGTAAAACACATAATGCAATCATTATTTCCTTAGAAATAATCACTAAAGACAACAGAATTGGTTGGTGTTAGGGAAGACAGGATCTTGAGAAATCAGCAGTAGGGTGTTAGCATCAGGTAAACTAAATGGTGCCATTTGGAAAAGAAAGGAAACAAAAGAAAAGTTATATAGTTTATAGCATATAGGGTGACATGTCATACAATTTAAATATATGTCAATATACAATGGACTAGGAATATGATACAGTAAAATGTTTAGTTTAGAAACAGCAAAAAATCAATATTTATAAAGTTCAAATAGACATGCTCTTATGGATCAGATCTGCCATAGTTACTTTTGTTTTTCCCTTTCACCAGGTGAGTAACTTTGTTGATGAGAGCAGTTAAATCCACATCTCTGAAAAGTGTTTATTCCTAGATTAAGTACACTCATTCATTGTAGCAACGGATTATACAGTAAAGAAGTCTTTTGGGACAAATGTGGATTTCAGATACCTATAAACTGCTTGAGAATAGCTTGAGAAGGTTATTGTGATGATAATAAGATCTTGCTAGTTTAAATCACATATTTTGACAATGATTTAAATGTTGTAATCAAGTAATTTGGCTTTATCTTTGGCACTTTAAATAACTTATGTACTGCATAAATACAGCTTAACAGAAAAATAGATCCTTTGACTTCATTCACCATCCCTTGTATCTGATATGCTTTTCTACTTACTTTGATCAATAGAATATGGAAAGAGTGATGTTTTCAAATTTTTAAGACTGAATTACAAAAATATTATGTCAAGTGTTGCTTAGATTAACTAATTTTTTATTTTCCTTCCTTTTTTCTTTCCTTCCTTCTTCTTTCTTTTCTTTTTTTTCCTTTTCTTCCTTCCTTCCTTCCTTCCTTCCTTCCTTCTTTCCTTCCTTCCTTCCTTCTTTCCTTCCTTCCTTCCTTCCTTCCTTCCTTCCTTCCTTCCTTCCCTTTCTTTCTTTCTTTCTTTCTTTCTTTCTTTCTTTCTTTCTTTCTTTCTTCTAGTTTGACTAAGTCTGTTTTCAGAGACAAACATTGGAAATCAGAAGCAGATCCAACAAATGGGTGTTAACCAATAATCAGGAGGAAAAAAGCTAGATGAAATGCACCTTTTCATATCTACATGACATTCTCATTAAATGTTATTGTTTCATGTTAACATAAAAAAAATCTATGTCTTAAAACTACCTGTCTGAGTTTGTTTTGCTTTTACTAACCAAAGTAGAAAGGACTCATCCATGAAATAATACAATGAATGAGTCCTTATTTGTCTGACACTCTTTAACAGGAGGACTCATCTCAGCTCAAATATGCGAAGCATTTAAGAAAAGAAAAACAATGAGCAGAAGTCTGAAGGAGCAATGTTTTGAGTGAAACAATAAAGGGAAAATACGTTTAATATAAATCATAAAAAGAGTGTCTATCTTGTTCTGATCTGAACCTTTACACGATAAAATGAGTTATTAAGTGTAGTGTCTGGCATGGGGAAAAGACTGCCTCCTGCTTTTTAGTCAAGAATTTCCATAAAAATTCTAGCACAACCATCATGCTAGGGTTATAAGTAAATTCACTATTCTAATAAGTTCTTGAGTAAAATTGTGAGGCCTTATCTTTTGTCTTCCCATTGCAGTTTTCCCTTTTTACACCTGCTGACGTGTATGGATTTTAAAAATGTGTTGCATTTTGTTCTGGCTCAGTGAATGTTAATGAAAAAATAAATTTTGCACTCCAAATGGGATGAGTCATGCATTTTTCTATATAGGGAATGACTGAAATAAAACTGTATTCCCACCTAGGGGACAATCATTTTGTGTGACACTCATCAAGTAGAAAATAGTCTAAGTTCTTAAGATAGATAAACACAGTATTAACCCTAATGTGGGCAATGAGTTAAATTCATCATAGCCAAGTGGACATGCAGCAAATGGTTGATCATTGGCTACAATTTTTAAAGTTGTCTTCAATAAGTATCTACCTTTCCTTCATTTGTAGTAAAAGCTTTGTGCAAATTTTAAGGAAGAGTGATTATTACCTATAAAATATTTTAAAAGAAATGTCATAAGACATCTTGAAAATATGATCTTCTAGAATTATAATATTTCAAAGCTATTTTATATACAATACAAATAAATTACAGTTATGAATATAAATATGTAATAACATTTATAATATATAACGTAAATATAGAGAAAATATAGTTTGAAATCTGATATGAAGACATCATTAACTTTCAGTACAAGATGCCAGATAGTTACCAGGTACAGTAGGGAAGAGAAGGCTATACACTTCTCCAATCTAAGTTCTGCCTTTACTTTTCTGCAGACATTTGCTCTAAAGACAGAATGATTTGTCTTTCCTCTGGAAGTAATATCAGACTGCTCCTCTATTTATCAAATTGTTAATTGAGAGACAACCTATTGAAAAAATTTCAACTGTAACTCACTTTTAAGGCCTATCTGTAACATACAGACTTGGTTCTTGAGGATTTGTATAATCTTAGTCATTAAGAATGTGGGAGAAACATGAAAAATAAAGCCAAGTTAGAGAAGACTGATTTGGGTGTGATAAAGAATTCATTGAAGAGCATTGCCCATTTGTCCTTCCAAACAGTCACCTCTGAAGCTCCTGCACTAAAACAGAATATGTAAAACTGACTGGAGGAAATTAACAGCTCTCAATGTAGACTTATGGGAAATGGCGATATCCTTTACCACCATGACCTCCCCTCCTTCTGCTCTTTACTTCCTTTTAAATAACTTACTTACACAATTAATTCTTAACCTTTATTATATACATTTTCTGCTGAATCCCTCCAATAGTTTATGTGGATTTTACTATTACTTTTTAATAAAAACATAAATATTTTACTTTCTCTTGTTCTCCAAATATAATTTAATGACAGTTTTTGGTCATATTCATATGCAGTACTTAATTGTTGTCATTTTAAACATTGTTCACTTCCAAGTGATGTGATATTACATTTTATTACATGATATTACATTTTCTTGGCTAGTAATTGTTTTGGGGTAAATCATTGTCCTATGGGATCATGCACTTAATTTTACCCATACTCATGTAATTTTTTCACTAATTTATTTCTAAGCCTTTGATAAGGTCTGGAACATCTGTGAAATAGTATATATCAGACACTGTATTCTATATTTCCTGGACTTCTAGATTTTTATGTATATTACTGTCTGCATGGGTTGACTTCTATGTGCTTCTTTAGGATGTTTTTACATTTTCTTGAGTAATTCTTTTTGTTTTCCCCAGAATCCTTTTTTATGAGATATCATATCTTCATCTCTCTTATTGTTGTTTTGTTTCTTTCCTGTTTTGTATAGCATTTAAGTACATAAAGAGTAAAGGTTTTGAGAACATTCAAGTCCAAAGGCAAAATGTTGCAAATAACCGAGCATAAAATGAACTAGTTTTTTCTCATTGTGAAATCTCTATGACCTATTTTTATAGACAGTCATTTAATTGGAGGAACATTTGCAAATTTTTCTAAATAATTTTAATACATTATTTCTTTCTTCTTCTTTTTAATGAGAAATAAGTTGTACTCCTTTTATAGTTTAAACCAAGCTTAAATTTTCCTAGAGGCTTTGAAAACAGATGGTATCATCTGTTTAAAATGGATATGGTTATTAAAATACAGAAATGGCTAACCATTCAAGTTTTAATTTAGTTGATATCATCCTTTCATGTATCAAAAATACATGAAAATTATTGTTATGCTATGAAATAACATAGAAGTATAAAAAAGGAAGATAAAACTCAGTAAGACATGCATTGTAAAATTGTTCTAGTAAGACCAAAAGTTAGCAACGCAATTCTATTCAATAATATGGACGATTTTCCTTTTTATTTCTAGTAATCATTTATTTCTAGTAATTTTTTAAAATTATTTTTTCTTTCCTTTTACAACAGAAATGTTTGCCATTAGTGTCTGGTGTTATTCTCCGACTTTTAGCATATACAACCAAAGACTCAATCAACATTAGCTGGTTCATCTGTATATTTATCAATCTCTATTAAGCTCTGCATACTAAATGAAGCCTAAAAAATATTGGAGTTTAGTGGAACTGAATAGAAACAGAGTGAATCTAAGTAATTTATAAGAGGGTGAAAAAGTCTATACCACCACTTTCTATTTCCTTTATTTTTATTGTAGTTTTCCTAGTAAGTGTGAGATATTGTCTCGTTGTGGCTTTGAATTGCATTTCCTTAATGATTGATGTTATTGAACAACTTTTAACTTACTTTTTGGTTTTTGTACACAAGGTCTGTCTGGAAATAGTCCAACCATTGTTAACATAGTGAGAACAGCTTTTGAGACACTAATGTAACCTGGTGGCCAAGGAAAATGGACTTAATACACAGGCGTGAACAATGATGCCCTCCCTGTACCAGTCAATGCCAACACTAGACACTGCTGAGTGAGCATGTGTACTGTGTAGCCTTTGCATTCAAAATGACTGAGTAGAATAATGAACCTGCATGAAATTATACATTAAACTTGGACATTCCTCCATGGAAACTATTTGGATGATTCAGAAGGCTGTAGCTATGAGCAACTGGTGATGAGCAGCTTCATCATGACAACATGCCCACTCATACATCATGTCTCATGTAGAGTTTTTGGTGACACATCAAATCACCCAGGTGACTCAGCCCCATTGCAACCCAGATTTGATGTCCTGCAACTTCTGGATTTTCCCAAAACTAAAATCACCTTTGAAAAGCAAGAAATTTCAGACTCCGGTTGAAATTCAGGAAAACATGACCGGGCAGCTGATTGTGATTGGGAGAATTGTGTGAGGTCCCAAGGAGCCCGTTTTAAACAGGACTGAGGTGTCATTGTCCTAGGTACAATGTTTCTTCTATCTTGTATCTTCTTCAATAAATGTCTATTTTTTCATATTACCTGGCAGCTGAATACTTGGTGGGCACACCTGAAACACATCAATATAAAATTAAAACATCTTTTATGTTTCATTATATAAAAAGAGATGGCATATTTATAATTATATTATTTTGAAAATTTAAATTTGTCTTTAGTCTTTTCTTATTTTGAAATTGAGTTTAAGAATGTGTTTGATAATGCTTTAATTTTTTGCACTGCCTGATGTAAAACTCACATATCAGGATAATTACAAAGTACATTTGAAATAATATCTCCTATATGACATAAATTAAGTACTGAAAAAAGATTATATATTTAATTACTTTAAAGGGAGTAAAACTAGATAATTTTGAATAATTGTTGGACTTAGCCAACTTCATGTAATCTAATTCAAATATTTGAAGTAATATGTTAATATTTGGAAAAAATATTTGCCATCAATATAGTATTTAATTTTGTTCTCTTGTAACTCCACTAACTCTGGTAAAAAAAAAAAAAGCCCTTTTTTGCATAATGACACAGCTGTGTTTCCCAAAGTTTGTGACATTTATTCACGGTCATTTTATATTATTCCTTTGGGGATTAATTTTCCTTATAAAGCAAAAAATACAGGGCATTAAAATCTTTCAGAATATAACACTTGCCTTATCAAGAAATAAAATAATTGGAGACTGAACAGCTTGTACATGTTTACATAAATTTATGAAAAACGAATATGTGTCAGTTATGAACATTGCATTTCTTAATATAAAAGAGTGGTTAGATTCAGCCATGAGAAAGGGCACCCTTTTTTTTTCCTGCTACAAAATGCTATCATCTTTAAAATCTCTCACTTCCATTTAAAAATATTTTTCAATCATAGCTTTGACCAGATTGAGAAAATTATCTCACAAAATTTCTGATACCAAAAGTTCATTTGATCTACTTTTACAAAATATGTTTGTTATTAATTTTCTTCCACAAAATGTATATTTAAAGTGTAGTACACTTTATGGTCAATTATGGTCTGTTCTCTTAAATTGATTGATTCTCTAAAAATGTTTAGAGTAATTAGACTTCCATATCACTGTGTGATTGTTTTTTAATTTTATTTCAGAAGAGATTTTCCATTTTCTCAAAATTGCCAATTTCATTGACTGTGAATGGTTTTATTATTCTCATTTGATACATGAGGATGTTCCCTTTTTAATTATTGATATTAGTACTTTGTATTATTTAATTGTAACACTTTATAATGAAATTATCAGAAGTAATCTTTAGAATAATATATTTGATTCAATTTTATTACATTATTTAATTTCTAGTTCTTTTATTTATCCTCTTTCTTTATTTTCCTTATTTTGCATTTTTAAATTTTTTTCTTGGCATCTTGAGATGGGATATTTCTTTAATGATTTTTCTACCATTTCAGTATAAATGAATACTCTTAAGGGTATAAATTGTCCTCCAAGCAAAGTGTAACTGCTTCCTATGGCTGCAATTTTTCTTAATTTAATGTCTTTTTCCCATTTATTCATAAATGTTTTTCACAATTTGTGAAAATAATGTTTTCATCTATTGTGCCTTCATTATCATTTAATTTTCTTTTAATATTTCTTATAAATCATGGGTCACTTAGAAATATTTTGTTCCAGCTAGGGAATATTTTCAATTTATCTTTTTTTAATAGTTATACCTCACTTAACTTCATTGTTGACAGAAAAAATACTTAATTATTTTAATGTTTTATGATACAGTATATTGTCAATAACTATCAAATGCCATTGAAAACAATAGAAATTACTGTTTGATATACATTATATCAAAATTACTGACTCAACTTGACACTCCCTATAGTCTTTTCTCTACAGAGCATTATGGGTAAATGTGCACTGAAGCGTAATAATTACATTCAAGAATATGTATTTTTAAATAAATAACAATGAATTTCACTGGTTAAGAACCGCTATGTAACCATGTCCAGATCCAGAAATGGAAGAATAGTGCCCACTGCAGAAGCCACCCTAGTTTTACATCCTAGAAACTACACACTTCCGACTTCATGATAGCAACTACTATCTTGCCTTCTACCACTATGGATTAGTTTTGTCTGGTTTGAAATTATTATAAAGTAAATTAATAAAAATTATACCTCTTTTGCTACTTTTCCTACCATTATTTTGTGAGTCCCCCTTGCTGGGTTGAAGTACGTTTGCTCATTTTCCATCAGTATTATAGCCAGTGCACATTTGGAATGGTTGTAGCTATCTCCACCAAAACTAATGCTGCTCTGGACATTCTTGTGTTGTCTCATATTCATAAACATTCATGTATACCTGTGTGTAGGATTATCAATCTTGAGTGCATGTATTATTAAATTTACTAGAAAATGGCAAGTGGTTTTCTGAAGTTTTTCTGATTTAAAATCCCACAACATTTGACAGGCCCCATTGCCTCACATTTAAAATACTTGTTATTTTCAAACCTTTAGATTTTATTCATTCTGGGTGTGTAGCAATAACTCATATTTGCTTGAATTATGAGATCATGAATTTCCATTAATTTGTTTTGATTTATGCTAAAGTAATTTATAATTAAATAAAGCAATTTTTTCAAATTTTTGTGGGTCATTTAGATACACTGTTTAATGAACTGCAAAAAACTTGCAATTTTTCTTAATTTGATGTCTTTTTCTATTTATTTGTAATGTTTTATGTTATGTGAAAATAATGTTTTTTAAATTTTACTCTCATAATAATTTTATAGTCAAAATTAATTTTAATATAGTTCAACTTATCAATATTTACTTATTTTGAACATTGTTTGATATTCTGTAAAAATAGTTTTCTACCTCAAATGTATAAATTAGCTATTTCTGAAATAATATTCAATACTAAACTACCCCAGCATTCAGTGCCTTCAAATAACATGTAGTTTTTGCTAACAACTATGCAGGAGAGTTAGTTTTGGTGACCCTGCTTCCACTGCACATACAGGGTACAGCTGTGTTTTCTCTGCTTCAGGCTTCAGCTCAGTTAGGGCGGCCCTCCAAGTAACTCTTATTCTCCTAAGATTAGAGGGCTTGCTGTTGCATGTTCTTCAAACAAGAAGAGAGTAAAAGGTGAAACACCCAAAGCCTCTTAAGTCCTCAGCTTTCAAATGAAGCCCTGTCCCTTCTAGCTCATTTTAATAGAAAAACCAAGTCACTATCAAATCCAAAGTCAAGAGGGGACAAGAAGCGAATGTACTTCATCTCTTTATGGGGAGAAATGGTGAAATCATATACTAAACTAGAGTTAATAATAAAATCTATTTCAAGTTAGTGAAAATATTCTCATATGGCACCTAATATAATCATTTTAATATTATATTTTAGATACCAATTATACTTACATTTGATATCTGGGAATGACCAGGGTATGTATTGTTTTATTTATTCATATTTGTGTATAGATATTCTAGTTTAATAGCCATCATTTATTAAAAAGACTGGCTTTCTTATGCTGCTCTGAAATGTCATTTTTATAAATATTGGTCTACTTTTGGCCTCTTTTTAATGCATGCTAGGCAATCTGTGTTTAATTGTGGGAAACCCATATTATTTTATTATAGCTTTAAGAGTATCTAGTAGAGAAAATCCTCTATTTGTTTTTTTTTTTCTTTTTCAAGATTGTGTGAGTCTTCTTGGAACAATGCATTCCATGTACATTTTAAAAATCAGATGTTCAAGATGTACCAAAATCAAATGTGATGGTGCTTTAATTGGACTGCAGTGAGTCAACAGACAAGTTCAAGGAAAATTTACATTTTTACATTGATGCAACTGTAATATTTTAAGCAATGATCTTTTGATTCAAATCTTCATTAATGCCTTGCAATAATGTTTTATAATTTTCTGTACAGTGCCTGGCATATGTTTTGTTAGAATTTTACATAGACATTTGATATTTTTCTTTCTGTTGCATATCATTTTTAAAAATCATAATTATATCACTGACATATATAAATATATTGGATGCAATGTTAGATTTCCAAACAATAATTTTTTAGATTCACTTAATGTAAATGACAATTACTTAGACAATATTTTCCATATCATGTGTGTGTATATATACATACAAAAATATTTACTATATATAGTATTTTCTAACTCCCCCATTCATCTAAGATCCATATTGGAAATAACTTGCCTTTTTCATCTCTGATATCCTGTCACCTAGAGGATTTCTTGATACATGATTTTCTATAAACAATTGTTAAGTGTTAGATGGTTTTTAAAAATAGCTTCCTACTTCTTATTCTTGTATAACACATACTCCAATGTTAGCCTCCATTTCCCACTGAGCCCTTGATCTTGGCAACAGCACCTATTTAAAATGAGAATGTTTTCTCTATATTATTATAGATTCACCAAGACTTATCCTATCGCTCCTTTGTATGCAGAACATATGCCTCTTGAACATCTGCTGTAATTCTGAACTTCATTTTCTAAACAAACACTGTCGTCAATGCATTTTGAGGTGTGACAGTGTTGCCTTCAGTTCCTCAACTGTATAATGCAATTTTGGTAAAATGTTTTCCAGGTCAAAATATTAGATTACCATTGTTTATATAACCTGTTGTTTTGATTTTTATTTTTAAAAGTGTTATGCATACATAATAGCAGCAATGTATAAACCTAGAGATATACACATGGGAAAACAAAAATCATTTCCCTATAAATGAAACGTCTTCATAAGGCTACAGCTTTAAATATATTGTTTTATAGAGGGCAGACAGTAAATGACAGGAGATAATCCTGATGCCAGTACATTTTTATTTATCTGAAATACTACCATGAGTTTTAGTTCCACACCATATATGCTAATTATAATGATATACAATGAACATGTACCATGATGCTAATTCTCACCATCCCCATTTTCTGTGTGAGAATAAAAACAGAATGTTTTGGGCCAGTAAGCTCACTAGGACAGAGCATGGTACTAATAATGCACAGAACTGTTTGTGTGAGCCACTTAAAGGCCATTGAGATTTTCTGATATAGGTGAACATAAACTTCATCCATGGCCATACATAAATATTTTTCACTTTCATAATATAGAATGTCAATAACTGAAACTTACAAGCACACACACATGCATGCACAAACACACCACACTTTACACAATGGGAAGTGGTTATCAAATTCTAAGAAAGGGAACATACAAACTTCTCCCTTCAATTATTTCTTAAGTAATGACTATCTTTATATTCTGAATATCTTTAATGTATTTTGGACTTTACCATGAATGTTTCTTAAGTACCTTAAAATCAACAAATTAAAATCATTGCATTTAAAGTATTTAGTTAACAAATATTCAAGTATAACTTTCATAACAATCCTTTGATGTAAGCTTCATTGTTTCCTTTACTATAGCTGAGAACATAAATTTAGATATGACCTTTTCTAAGATTATTCCATTAGGAAACTTTGTAATTTTATTTCATTTCTTAAGTTTCATTTTTATTTGTTAAAATAATCAAAACATGGAAAATGATATACCCATTGAACTTAGCAATTTGAAAGTCAGTGGTCACTTTAGGGATAAAAATTTAGGCTCACTGATGTGTTATGTTAATAGGAGTTGTGAAGCAAAAATCATAAGAGTAGAAGTTTAGAGGAAAATTCTAGCTAATAGCATGAATAAGTAGAAGAGTATGGTTATTGCTGTGTGTGTTTGTACATGTGTGTTTGGTTTTTTTCTTTGTTTTCATTGAAAATACTAAAACCCACTTCATATGTGGTTGTAGTTGAACTTTAAAAACAAGAAGTGGAAAACACATTTGAGAAAGGACGAGAGATATGCCTGGCTCCGTCATATACGTCATTGTACGGAAAGTCTCCGTCTCCCATCGAATCTGTGCACTGTGGAAAACCTTGCTAAATTATTTATTTTTTCTATGCAGAAGTTCTTCTTCCATTTTTATCCCAATTTCATACAATTGTTCTGTAATAGAATTGTCTCAGAGTAAGAAATTATTTTTTGCAAGCAAGTATAATTCATTTTAAACTTGTAATTTGTAATAAGTTATAACCAAAAAAGGGGAAAGAAATGGAAGGGTCTAGTCAAGAAGAATGTATAAAGGACCCATGGACATGGGCTGACTGTGGGGACAGGGCTGGACTGGGCAGGGGAGAGCATAGGGGGAATTGGACAATTGTAATTGAACACCAATAAAAATATTACAAATGACAGCACAAAACATTTGAAATAAAAAACAAAATAATTAAAAAATTAAATTAAAAGACAAGATGATGAAATATGGAATTCACTAATGTTAAATTTATTAATGATGAATGAATAGTCACCATGTATATTTCATTCTAACAGTTGAAACTTTGAAAAAGAACAAATGTATTAAAGAAGAAATATTTGTTTTGTAATGGTAAAGGCATCAGAAGAAAATGGTATAAGAGTTCATGAAACAGAGGAAAATTGTTCCTGAAAACTATTAAAATAAGATATGCCATAGGTCTGAATGTAAATAGCTAATTAATAAATTACAGAAGTAAAATTGGCATGTAACTCTTAAATCCTAATCATTGTCTTATACTCAAATGCATAATTTAATGGGACTGAATCTTTTATTGATTATACTATTTCAATGCCTACTCCAAATGATGCTCTTTAACTCTTCTTCAACTTAAATGTATGTTATTACTTTATTAATTTATTTGACAAATTTACAGGGAGTCCAACTGATGTGAAGAACTCTTCAAAGTACTATAGATACAAAGATGGCCCATTTTGTGAGGTGATTCAATAACTAGGGGAAAATGTTCATATAAACTGCTAAAATGCAATTAAATTTGCTGAGTGTAATTGAACAGTTTACAAAACATGCAGTGAGAAGAGACAAGACTGAGCATTGTATGAGAGGGTAATATGTAGATCTCCCCTGAGAAATCAGTAAGACAGTCTCCCAGACATTAGGAATGAGGAAGATAAATTTTCTAGGGAGAGGAGGTAGTTAGCCCAATGGAACATTAATCAGGCAAGGAGCGCTGAGGATGGTAAGATAGTATCTTCTGTTGTGCAGTTATAAAGTTTTCATTACAAGAATTGGTATGCAACATAATGAACTTTGACATGCTAAAATATGAACAATATAATCAGAGAGCTCATATGTCTGGGTTTTGAGGTTAAATACATCTTTCTAATTTCTAATTTACAGGCATCTCCCACTAGGCATCAATACTGTCATTAATGTGATCTTCTGAGGATATCTTAACCAAAGTATTATAGCTGGCTTTATAAAGAGACCACAAAGCCTCTGTATGTCATTCTCATGAGTCTTATTGACGAAGCAAAATGTGTAAATTGAGTCCAAACCATAAATCTAGACTTCTTTCTCATTTGAAATGGGTAACACTACAATATAATTTATTCAGTAGTAATTCATACTTATTTCTTTTTGTATTTTGTCATTTTTTCAATATATTATTTTTTTAAATTTGCCATCCCTGCAACATATTATGCTGAGTCTGTGGATGTAGAAATTAACAAAACAAATAGCACCCTTACTTTACAAGATTTATATTTAAGAGAGAGGCTTGTGTTTATGCATTAAATCAACCTTGACAAAATTATTTATTCAATTAAAATTGTGTGGAGTGCTGCAAAGAAAATGTACTTGTTGTTTTAGGACAATGTAAGTGGAGACAAACTTTTTTAAACAGGAAATATTTCCCAAGGGAAGATAAAAAAAATATTGATGCTATCAGAAAAGAATGTAGTTCCTCCTACAGTGGCTGTTATTAATGTTTCATTCAAACTAATTATCAGAGCATTTCATCTTTCATATTCATGATTGCTCTTCAGTTTGACTGCATTTAGTCATCAATTTTAACATTCAAAAAGTAGCTGTCATAGATTTAGATTCACTACCACTCCCTCCTCTTGCCTGACATCTAGTGGAAGAGATAATCAGTGGGGAAATCGGGGGAGGAGGGCAGGGGTGTGGGCAGAGGGAATAAATGAGACCAACTTACTGAAGGGAAATAGCAAGGAACTACCTGTCTGGGTCACCATGTTTCATATAATAAGTAAAACTCGAAACATTTTATCACTATAGCACACTTAACCTGTGTTTTTACTCTATCTTCTATAGTAATTTTAAGGTATTTCATTATGAAATTGCCTAGTACCCTGTTAACAGTATTCTTCAATGATGTCACATCACTGGCTGACAAGTAGCTTCCTCCTCATTATGGCTTTCTTCTCTTGCTAATTCCGAAATACAACATTCATATGTAATTTAACATGACCTCCAATTAGCTTATTCAAGATTTTCCTAGAGTTTGAGGGCACTATATAACGGCATTTATTTTTCTGTCATATCTAATTTCACACTCATACAAATGAGAATATATCAGAATATGGATTTTAATAAAGAATTGATTTAACCATCATGCAAGGTACATGCCTTTTACAAATTAAAATACTAATGTGTTACTGTAGATAGAACATAAAAGTAAATGCAAATAGCCTTAAATAATACGTTAAAAGATACTCAGTTGAGGTAAGATTTAATTCTACAAAAAGAAGTTGCTGACATTCGTAGTTTCAATGCCAATAACTCTTTACTGAGAATGATAGAAAATATCCACCAGTTGTTCTGGTGTTTTAAAGTCCATTTTTGTGTGTGAGTATGTGTACAAATATGTTTGTGTAACTTTTAGATGATTTTCAAGTTGTTGGGGTTTTTTTGGTAAATAATTCTACAGGAAGTTTTTATATTTGTCTATAATTAATAAGATAAAGAGTAAACTGGCAAACAACTTTAGATCTGAGTATATTAGTTTTCTATAGGTAGGTTCATATTGGTTAGTAAAATAGAAAATATAAATGCATTGATATTTCCCTTTGGAAAACTTAAAAGCAACTTTTTATCATCTTTAATCTCCTTATAGTCACTTTTCATGTTCCATTTTCTCTGACTCTGCTTTTAAACTCCAGTCTCCTTACAAAATTTCACTTTGCTGTTACGTTTGAAGTTATTGCTTGTTGTCACCATTCTTTTGCCTTTGTTTTTGTTTTGAGGAAGGAAATCAGAAAGTATTCTCTATGGCAGTGTGTAAAGATCAGAAGAAAATTTTAGTTAAAATAGTTTTTAAAAGGTCAAGTAGGTTATATTGTGTTAAGAGACTAAAAATGCAATTTTCTTTAACTTAAAAAGAATGTATTTTTAACATCTAATGAGTTATTCACTAGAAAAACATAAGATTAATAAAATATGTATTATTAAAAAAAAATAAAAAAGACTTAAGGGACTTGAAGATTACCAAAATCAAATTTAACTGAATGTCACTATAACAGTAGACTATATCTTTAGATTAAACAAGCAAATCTGTTAGGAAAAATAATATAAAAATCATATAGTTTTGACATCATAGATAGCTAACATACGCCCAGTAGGAAATGATAAGGCCTAATTGTCACGAACACAAAAGAAATCAGCAAAATATATAAAAATGGCTATGAATTGGTATGTTACTTAGAGGAAAAAAATGACTGAGCCTCTGAAAAATAAATTTACTTTAAAAAATACTTTAATTAAGAAACTCAGATATTGAAAAATCCAACTGAAAGCAGGCATATGCTAATCTTTTTGCTATAGAGAGGTATATGATAAATATCTTTAAAATTTAGTCATGTGATACTTTAAAAAATAATCCCCAATTGAATATCTAAATACTTCAGGGCCTTGATGTTTTCTGTTTGAGCTGAGAGTAGAGAGCAGTAGCATATTAGAAGTTCAGAATGCTTTTGAAGATGTAATATAACTTTTCAAGGTATATTAAATTGATGCAAAGTCTTTGAAAAGATAACATTAATTAAACATATTTATTTTATACTTGCTTACATAGGTATAACATGATCCAGACTTCATGTGAAGGTACGCAAAAGTCTTCTGAAATGTCATATCACTGTAAAAAGTTTCAAGTTCTCTCCTAAAAGGAGAAAATGTGTGACCTGCCTTTAACTGCTCTTAACATATTGCAAGAAAGCAAAGGATGCCTGTGAACTCCAGCTTCTTAGGCATATATGTGGAACCCTTTACCAGGAACACCTTCAGGTGACGATCGAGGAATATAGGAGATTATTGAATATATAAAGTGGTATGTATTTGTTGCTACACTGCCTCCAAGCTCTTACCTGAGGTATCTGATATACAGTGGTCTTTGCAGACGAGCCTCTGGATCAGGCCTCATACACCCAGAGTGAGAGTGTGGGGATTCTGAGGAGTTACTCTGGTCCATACATTTTATGCTCATATCTGAGCTTCTTAAATACGATTATAAGCTCCTATCATTCTTCATAATAGCTCAAAGATGTATGCAGACTATAGAAAAACACTGAAAACCATCAACTTTTACTGATTTATAGCATGTCTGTTACCTTTTCAGTTGTGTCGATGTGGACATTCGTTATCCGCTGCCAATTCTCTCCTGTGATCTGACAAGAATTTTACTTAGCTGCAAACAAATCTTTGTCATACATATTACTGGCTGTGTTTTAAATTGTCTGACAGAATAATGGGCTTTTTCTAGATCATATTAATAACTCACAATTGAAACTGTATGTTTGATAATATCATAATTGATCATCTCAATTTGCACAACACCCACTCTTGAAAAAATTGATTTCTTTAGAAACTGACACTGTTTGGTTTGAGTGTTAAAAATTAAGTACAAGAAGTTTTTCTCAAAAGTATAACTTGTTCTATATTTAATGTTCTACTAAATATTAAATAAATCATAATATTTAAAAGAATAATAATAAAGGTGAAAAACATTTCAGATTCATTTTACAGATTGTGTTAATTACTATCAGGAGAAATTACTAGTATATAATGGAATCTACTTCTTATAATACTACAAATAAGTATTAATCATTGTTATTAGGACTGTTCTACCCTGCTATATTATAATGTTTCTAGAGCCATTTATGCTCTTTATTAATTTTAGCCTTTCTCATTAAAATGAAAAAGACTTCACTATCAGAAGCCAAGGGTTACTAGAGCATAAGACTTATATATACAGTAACAGTTTTATGTTTCCACTAATACTTCCATAGTTTACATAAAACTGCCGTCTCCCTCCTTATTTTAAGCAGTAGACTATTAACAAGGACTATCACAGCTGATAGAGGAATTAATCTTGTGTTTATTATTTATCATGTAACCCCTCCCTCTACTATTATTTAAGAAATATCCTTATACAACCATTGTCAAATCAGCATTTAACAGGCCACCATTGCAGAATAATTGACATTTGCACACTTACATGAGAATAAACAGAGAACATGGATACACAAAGGCTGAAAGCGAATTGTTTTGATTTGAGAATCAAATAGTAAAGAGTGCTGGAGATGGGCAGGTTCTGGTGTGTGTTTGCCAGTGTGTGCCTGTGGGGCAGAGAAAATTGCAGAGCATTCGCAGCCCAACAACTGGTAAAATAAAGCAGTATAGATACAGGAAAAATTATGTGAGTATTGGGTCATTCGGTCTGTTTTGCTGGGACAACATGAAATCCCTGTTAAAAATGCAATTTAAGTCAAAAGTATTTTTGCACTTCTCTAGTTGCTTTCACTTCTGTGAAAATATAAAAACTGCTTATAATTGAGTAATTGAGTGATTCAAAATTAGTTCTCCTAATAATTGGTCAGTGTATGTGGTTTTGGTATAATTAGGCTTTCTGTTCCTGACAAAACCTTCCAATCAATATGCTTGTCTTTCATCTCTCCACTGTTCCCACTGGGACAATATCTAACAATTAAACTACACTATCTACTTTCTCTGGCTCTGCTTCTGAGCTGTTTTCCTTTTTTTCCCCAGAGGTCAGTGTAATATGAGTGGCCTTACTGCAGCCTTATTGCTTCTGGATGACCCCTTCTCATCTACAAACAATGCATTTTTATACTCCACGTAGTGTCGGTGCTAAATCTGTTGTATTTTCTCTATATCTGTAGAAGAGACTTGACTTGTCTAGTTGAGAATGTTTAGGTTATCTGAGGATTGCCCTCCATCTCTTATTTCTCCACTGCATAATTCCTATTTTTAACCTACAGTGAAGTCCTCTTCTTTATACTCATGCTCTTTCCCAGCTTTCATAAATCTTTTGCTTCATCAATTAGTCTTGATATCTTGCTCTTGATCCATCAAATTTTTATCTGCAGGGAAGCAATCATTCCATGTGTTTAACACGCTTTTATCTGTAATAGTATTGCTAGTTAATATTCCCTCTTCTTCCCATTGAACTATACATATTAAGTAAGAAGTATTAATTCAAACTAACTACTTAATACTCAGCTACTTAGCTCTATTATAACCTCATGAAACCACTTTCCTATAAGCAGACTATCATTGACCAAAATGCCTTTATACAATCTACAACTGTACTCAATTTTTTTACTCTGTACCTTATTTACATACAAAAATGCACAGGTCATTCATTGTAAGACCAAAAGAACTAATGGCATTTTTTATTGATTTCCAGATAGAAATTCTCTCTCTCCTTCTCTGTCACTCTCCTGTATTTGTATGTATGTGTGTATATATAAGATAATTGTCTGGATTGTACATAAATTAGGGTATTGAATATCCACTGATTTGCAAACATTTAGTAAGGAAAATGTACTCTTTTAGAGATCTCTGCAATATTGCTTGAAGTGTATGAGAGTAAGTGTAAAGCTTCTGAAAGAATATTGGAAAAGGAAATATATAAGGATTTTACTTGCAGGGGTGTCCACCCCATGGCCCACATGCAGCCCAAGATGGCTATGAATGTGACCTAACACAAAATTATAAATTTAATTAAAACATTATGAGATTTTTTTGTTTCCTTTACTGTTTGTATTTAATGTGTGGCACAAGACAACTCTTCTTCTTCCAGTGTGGCCCAGTGACACTAAAAGATTGGACACCCCTGAGAGAGACCTTTTTTTAAAAAATGTTTTAACTGAAATTGGGGTGTGCACCAATTTTTTTTATTTTGAAATTATTATAGATTCACAGAAAGTTGCAAAGATAATGCAAAGAGGTTCCATGTACCCTTCACCCAGTTTCCACCAACAGTTACATCACACATAATGACAGCACAATTCAGACCAAGAATTTGACATTAATACGATGCATGTAAGTAGTTCTGTGTCTCTTTATCACCTGTGTAAATCTGTATAATCAACCAAACTACTGTGCATATGCATAGAACAAAAGTGAGGCTATTTATCTATCTTATGCCTTGGTAGTGATACATTAGTATGCTGAGAGAACAATTCCCTACCGTGTAGTTGCAGCAGTCATGGGGATTCGCTGCATACCTCAGAACAGAGAGTGCCGGCTTTCAAACTGAACGTGGCCTGCAGGGAGCCTGAAGGCTGGAAGGAAAGCCACTTGTCCACACCGGAGCTATGACTCTGCAGCCTGTAAAACTGTGTGTGTGCTTCCTCACAGGAAGAAATCTGGGAGCAATTGAAAGTGAGGAGTTTTCCAACCTTGATCATACTAACTTAATGTTTTTAAGATTCCGATTTATAAAACTTCCTGATAATTGTCTTTTCTTGAATAGATGATGTTTCAAAGAATTGAGGACTAAGGAAATTGTGGGCTTATTTATTACCAGACAGTTGCTATATCTTGGTAACAATCTATAATTAATAAGAACATCTAAATAAATCAAGTTATTGCTTTCCTGCACTATTAAAAAAATTTATTATGTTAGAACTTCCTTACTTATATCTCCAGATATAAAGGAAACTATTTCTATGCAGTCTAATTTCTAAAAAGCTAAATTTTGTAGTTTTTTCACCTTAACAAAATAGAGGAGGGAAGTTAGTTAGAAATTACTGTCAAAAAAGTGTCTGTGAAACATTACTTTTAAAAAATGTGCAGATAACTGTAGTATGTTTTAAGTAGTAAAATAGAAAATTAGGAGACAGATATAAAAACTATGTAGACTTTATTATACCCATGGATTGATTAATATCACATACAGTGCCCTTTATATTTTCCAAAGGTGAATATAGTCACAATCATAAAGTAAAACTGATGAGTCTGAGTACAAATACAGATTTCAGGGTTTTTTTTTCCCAGATTTAAAAAGTCATAAAAATATATATAAATAGATAGATAAATAGATATAAAATAAAAACATAATAAATCAATTGGAAAATTAAATGTAATATATATACTCATTTGTTTCTACTATTTTAAAATTATAGTTACTTAATAAATATTATAATATTGAAAACATCATCATATATGTATATACCACTTAAATGCCAATCTGTTATAAGCAATTCCATATACTAACTCTTTTAGTTATTACAAAAATCCTATGAAGCTGATGCCATATTATCACTATCTTTCAGATAAGAAAATTTGGAATGATGAATGGAAAAATAATTCATCTAAGTTTACAAAGTTTGAAACTATTCCCTCATGATAAATTATATCTTGGCTTTTTAGTTATTGGTTCCCATTGGCAGGTCAATGGGAGGGAGGACTGGCTGTAATCACTGACCACCAACATCCAATTTCCATGGAGGATGAACTGTGCAGGGGTGGGGTGGTAGTGCTCGGATGTGGTCTGTAGTTATCCACTGGGTAACTATAGACTACATCAAGGTCCCTAGACCCTGGGATTTCCTGAGTAACACAGGCCAAGGTCAGCCACCCTTGTGTTTTGCCTGGGGCCACCCTGAGATGGTGGGGCCAGACTGAGATGGCTGTTGCTTGTGCTGGGCTTGAAGATTCCCAGGTGAAACCAAGCTGTGTATCTAGGCTGGTTGCTACTAGTTCCTTGCCTGGGGCCACTGACCCAGAGGCAAGGGGGCTAGGAGCTCCCTGAGGTTAGTTGAATGTTTGAAAGGATTTAGGAAGTCCTGAAGCATGAGCCAAGACCAGCCATTCATATGGAAAAACTACTGTTAACAGCTGTAATTTGGGTGGGAGGGTGCCTCAGGGGATCTCCAGGGTGGGGCAAATAGTATTAGTCAGGTTGATGGAGTCTCCCATATGACATCCTGTTGGCTGTGTGGCTCTACCAGCCTTCCTGTCTGAGAGAAAGCTGTCCCTCAGCTTTCACCTGCATGACAACCACTTCAGTGTCTTCCTGCATGCCACTGGTGACTTTGAAACTGCCATCCCAATGCTGGAGCTCAGAGGGAGTGAATCAGAGTAAGTTCATGTGTGGGTTAGGAAGAACTGCTTGGGATGAGAAGTTTCTTCTACAAACTCAATTACTGCTGATTTTTACAGCCAGAAGTTATGAGGACTTATTTTCCTGGCACTGGTACCCTGGGCTGGATGGCCTGGTGTGGGCCTGTGACTCTTTGCTCCTGAGATATCCCTTCTGGATTGTTATCCACCACGTGCGTACGTGAGTACATGGGACAAGCCCATTCCCCATCTCCACCCCTCCTGCAAGACTGGATGGATGTAGTTTCTTTAATTCTGGAATTATCGTATTTCTATTCAACTTGAATCCTGCTGGTTCTGAGCGATGGTTGTTCTATAATTTAGTTTTAATTTTGATGTGGTTGTGCAAGGGTGTGAGCCATGTTTACCTATGCCATCATCTTGACTGGAAGTCTAAATTATATTTATTTAAATATTCAATGCTTATTATGCTTGCATAAAAACTTATGGTGACCAATTTCACATATTAATATGGATATGAAAGTTTAAAATTGAATATGCTCATACAGGATAAATGCATTTAAAAATTGTCAAACATAATAATCAAGAGATATCTATTCCATGACTTCAAAAGTTAGTCATTATTATAAAATCTATTAATATAAACATTCATAAAAATAGTAATATAATAAAAATTACATAATCTAAAGTCTTAGAAGTGGTAATTTTATACTTCATAAAAATAGAGTAATTAACTCTAAAATGTCAAATATTTAAAAGTACAAATTTTAAGCCAAAAGTACTAAAGAATGGCAGGTGAAATTTTTTCTATGATAAAAATTTTTTAAAGCTACAAAATAAAAGATTGATAAAAAAGAACTGAGAAAACAGTATGTCCAACTCATATTATATGAAAAAGAGGGGGCGATAGAGATTAGAGATAGAGATAAAGATAGATAGAGATAGTCCTTAATATATAGCAGACTTCTAGGAATAGGGAAGGAAAAAAACACCAATAACTCTAGAAAATCGGTAAAAGGGTATTTTATTATCCCAGCTAATTAGGTTCGCTGCTGCAACTCATAAGCAGTGGTTTAACATGCACAGTGAAAATTTTTCTTCCTTATGTGTGTCTGTTTTGAGTTGTGTGTCTCTGAACTATGTGTCATGATGGTTTCATGGATCTGGTTTCCTCCATGTTGGACTCTCTCATCTCACATGTTGCCTTTAGTGTAACCACAAGGGTGGGGGGGAGAAATGAATGAGTCACACTGATTGTTAGCCTTCTAAGGCTGAAAGTGACTGCTGGTAGTTTAGCTAAGCTATTCCATGGTATTGCTACATAGGCATTCATTTCATTTGGGTAAATGGCCTGTGGGGGCCAGAAAATGACAGTAATGCCCTTAAGGGTCACATACCCTAGATAATAGTCTCAGAGAGTCACACACAAATGTAAGTTTGTTATGTGATTCCCACAACAGACCTTGTGATAAACAGTTCCACCCCCCTCTTTGTCTTTCCCTTTGTGTGCCCCTAAATTAAGACCGCCAGGAAGCTTACCAAAACCCACTCTTTTGGTTTGAATTAACCAATCCAGCCTTACCCCGGGAAAAAGAAGTGCTCCACTGATGGTTCCTAATTAAGGCATATGTCCCAGGTTTTGCCTCTCTCCCTGCCTGTGCCCTGCCTGGACCTCCACATGTGGTCCCTCCAGGTGTACCTTGAAATTCCCCCAGGACATGTAAGCAATAAGATTCTCTATTTCAATTTCCCTAGTATCTTGGTTGAACTGAGACTCACCATTCTGCACCCTATGTTGTACTTACAAGTGTAAATTTAACATGATCATAACAGTGACACAGATCATCTGCCCTTACAATTCATTAGTCTAAGAGTAATGCGTAAGTAAGAAATCACTAAATCATTTTGAAAAACTAATGGAAGATTGATTCAGATAGGTGTATCAAATGGTACTAAATCCAACAGTTGAATGTTTGCTGAAGGTTTAAAGATTTATATAGAGCTAACAGAATATTACATAAACTACCTTTTGTCTCAAGGGAGAAAATACTGCATCTTTCTAATGAATTCCTTAAGACTCAAATAATGAGGGTCTCAAATATAAATATTAGTTGTTCCATGTTGTAAAGTGATAAACATAGTATCATATATAATGTATTACTATGAAAATTTTTAAATGTGGACTTAAGCAAACTGGTAGATACAACTTCTATTTTCTAGATAATGGAGGTTAGAGAAAAGTAGCAAAATGACAGCATAAGTACACATTTTGAAAGTTTCAGCCATGGCAAATACTATCAGTCATTTGTCTTCAAAAGCTTCATATCACTCCCAGGAAATACATTTTCAGAATTAAAAAAAGGGTTAAGGGACATAATGATAGGATGCAACATAGTTCTTAATTGCTTGGAAATATCTATTATAAACAAAAGTTCTCACTATATTAGATAAAGTTTAACAAGAATGTTAAGCACATTTAGGAATTATTAATATGCTATTAATAGTATGTTATTTTGACTATGTGGAAACTATTTTTATTTTATTTAAAAATATAATAGTACTTCTGATATGTTTTTAATGATCATGCAAAGTAAAATATGTACAATGCTTGCATGTAATGAATATTCACAAAGTATTGTATAAATTATATATAATGATTATATATGAATAAAATATTAATGAGTTGCTCTTCAGACTATAAGGACATATATGATTATATTTCCCATTCACTTTTATTATTTATATATTCTTATTTTTGCACATTACACATTTTATTTTTACTTAAACCTCTAAAAATTTAAAGATTGGTTTTATGTGACTATAAAGATCTGTTGTCACTATAAAATATAAGCATAATGGTAGCATGTCTCCTGCTTTACTCTGAGAAAATTTAGCAATTCAAAGTAGTTATTTCACACTCAGAGATTCAACATTTTCTTTTAAAACATCCAACCAAAAAGATTTAAAATAGTAACCCAACAAAAGTTCAAAAAACATGTTGCATCATTCAGTTGGGACAATTAAGTCCTCAACTTGTTTTCTTAGAGAAACATAATCCTCCCTGAAACTAAATACTATTGAATGTCAACTGTAATTGAAAAATTAATGTATATATACATTAAAAACAATCTTGCTCATCTCACTGTTTCTCTCTTTTGAGTTCACATTTTACTGAACTGTTATTTTTATTAAGTCATTCTATAAACATGAAACAAATGTGCAAAATTTTCTTCTGTTCCACAGGAAACATTTTCTTCCAGGTGGAATCCCAAGTCCAGCGTTCTACTCTGTGGTACAGTGCTCCTCAGTGTAGACCACAGACTGAGAGCATCAGCATCGGAAAAGTTGTTTGAAATACAAATTACAGGTCCCATTTTAGACCAACAGAATCAATACCACTAAGGATGGCATCTAGGAATTTAAACCAGCGACTTTCATGCACACTAAAGTTTTAAAACCATTGCTTGCTTTCTTCTGTTCATGGAGTTATCACATTGTTTCATTTTATTTTGTCCATGCTTAACTTAAGCAAAAGATGACATCCTATAAGTCTTGGTTGAGAGTGCATGCCTTAACATTCATCCCACAGTAGGTGAGACCAGTTTCTATTTTTCTCCAGGATCCTGTTCAGAAGTGGGTGCATTTTTATTTGCTTCTCAGTGGCCTAGGGAAAAGGAGCCAGGGACTATGAAGAAAAAGGTTCTGTTTGTTTATTTTTTTAATATCTGACCAAATATTTTTATATTCAAACACAAAGAGTTAGTTACATGTGTCACTGTCGGTATCTGGCTGGAAAAGGGGAGCAAAGGGACTTAGACATTGAGCAAAATAAACTGGGGAGCTTCAACCCGTTTGCTCCATTAGGAAGCTGCAGCTTTCCGCTGCAGGCGTTTACATCATTGCTCCACCAAGGGGGTTAACCTCCCTCCCTTTCCTGCTCAGGCAAAGAATCATTGAGAGGCACATGGGGACATGTCTAACTGTAGAGACCTGTTAGTCTAACTAGGGGGTATGGCCGTGTCCAAAGCCTGCAAAAGCTTGCGAAGTTGATTGGTTCTTCAGAAAAAGGAACTAGTCTATCACAAACCCAAACTAATAACCCCAGAGAAGCCATCTCTTGCTCTCTTGCCCACCTGGGAGTGTGCTCACCCTGAGTGCTCCTCTGTCCTGTCCTTTCTCCATAACCAAGTGGCCTTAACAGCCATGTGGCCCATGGCCATGAGAACTCTGCACACAGGCTCCAGAGGGAAGCCTGAATACCTCAGCACAGCAGTGGACTGCAGCTGGGAACACACGCTATGCTAGGCGGATGCTGGCCTGGACTGGACTTTAACATGGAGCAGCATCTGTGAGCAGTGGCTATTATGCTGGCAATACTGAAGACAGGATTTAACTTTTTCTATGGCAGGATGGACAGAACTGAGACATTGGGAAGTTAGGAGAGGAAGCCCCTTAATTTTACGACATCAGTAAAGTTCGGGGCCACAGAGCCCCATCATCCCCAGCGGGTTTCAGGAAATTGCTTTGCTTTTGGCACTGCAAGAACTTGTTCTCCACCAGAAACACATGAATTTCTCATAAAAATGTTTCTATCATTGTTTATGCTAATTTTATGTTTGATAGTCTCTTTAACCATTATGTAAAATGTGACAGTAACAAAATACTATGTTCAAAGTACACAGTCTGTCAACATAATTGTCCTTTTCCTTAAGCATACTTATTTAAAATGTACAGGGCTTGAGAATGTAATTCCTTAATGATGTGGACTAAAGAATGGATGATTAATTTGGGAATTCAGATTGATGTTTCATACAAATTATAGGTCATATAAATATACAGAAGTGTGTATTTACACAGTGAGGCATTACTACCCAAGGAAATTGAACATTGATGGATTCTCCATTTCACCACTTATAAGAAATAAGAACATATAATAATTATGGAGTAATTGATGCTTTTCTTTAGTTTATACATACGTATTATTCAAATGATATAAGGAATAAAAATAATTTTGACTACTGAAAGATAACGATATTTTATTTAGTAGAAAAAATATTGTTTTATTACAAATAACCACATCACCAATGTGGATTCATGCACCTTTGAGAATTTAGATTTCCTTTTTCAGTATTACATTGGATTGCTTGATGAATATAAAATACATTGAACAGGTTTTTTTGAAAGAGCAGTTAAAGGAAACCGTGCGCTGGCTCATTCAGATTCAAATTTCAGTGTGGAAAATTATGTCTCATGAGATTCTATTTCATATTTTTTCTGCAGTTTATAAAAAAGAGGAATACTCAAGAATAAATAATATAATAAATATAGTTAAACTTATTTGCTTGATCATTTTATTATATAAATATCTTTGAATATTCAAATATTTCACAATGTTAATATAACATTTTATCTTTATCTTGTGCAAGAATTTTCTGTCTTCATTATTACCTCACAAGTGTGTTTTCCAAAAATAGTATAGACATTTTACTAACTACAAGCATCTTTGTTATTAATGATAGTAACCAACACAAATATATACTAGACTGAAGAAAATCCCTGCTTAACAATTGTTTAATATCAAATTTACCCACTTACTTGCATGTGTTTTAAATATACTTAAGAAATATAACATACAGTATTCTACACTAAACATTTTAAGTGTTTTCTTACTGAATACAATGATTATGTAGGCTATGTATTATTATTCCCATTTTGCAAATGATAAAAACAAGCAAAAGGGATTTTCCCAAAAATACTTGTGACAAGGAAGCAAGAGGATTTGGGCCGAAGACTGCGATTCCGGGGTGCGTGGCAATGTAAGTCTATGGGAAACTCAAGGCTGCATGCCACTCTAAAGGAGACGTTTTTAGATTGTTTTCATCTGAATAACTTCAGCGTGGCAATTATGAGAAAAGATGTTTTAAAATCTATGTATTATCTTCAATCCCCAAAGGAATTTTATCTGTTGCTAAATTTTGCACAATACTGAACAAATGGTATTTCTATTTTAGCCATATTCACTCAGATTTAATGCTGCATTATAAAAACACATTTTGGCACAATGCATTTAACAGTGTTTGTTTCTTACAGCATGTCAAAATGGGGAAAATCAATTAAGAAAAATAATAAAGTATCAACTCATGTAGATGTTTTGATTATTTCATTCTATGATTGCCTTTTCTCATTACAAAGCTCATATATTTAGTGAGAAAGGTTATAATTTCCACTTGAAAAAATCATGTGCATGAACAAATTAAAAGTTTTAATAGAGTTTACGGATTTCATTAAGTTAAGCAGCTTTTTCAAAATGAAATAAGCATGGTAGATTACATGTAACATTTTCTTAGCTTTTACTTTTAATTTGTCATATTGATTTCAAATGATTTTTATAAATAATCTTATAATTTCAATAGTTTTAATAATTTGTTTTAATACTAAACATAAATGGGTCTATATCTAGAGATCATAAATTGTGTTTAATATGTATCACATAAATATAGTTTTAAAATTAAAATTATGCCTTATAAATCCTAAATCAGTTTTTGCAACACTAATTGCATATTCTGTCTTCAAAAACTTGCATACTTCTTGTGAAATTGACTGCTATTCTGCAAAACCCTCCTCTGTGTTGATATTAAATGCAATTATTAATGTATGTATGTAATGCCTGTGTATATTTACATGTATATAAGTATCTGTGTCTTTGCTTCTAGATGTGCTTATTTTATCAATATGCACTTGCCTCTTTTTTTATCCTTGGCTTGTCTAATTTCCACATAATTATTAATAGTTCTTTTATCAAAAGTTATCATTTTATAATGTTAAAATATTTTCCTGAATTAGCAGCTCTTCAAGGCAAAACAGAGAGGGAGAGGAAATGAGGAAGGTTTGTAAATGTCAGGAGAGGAAGGCACTCAAAGGCAGCTACAAAGGTAATTCAGTATCAAATATTAAAGAAAGATAAGATATTCAATATTATATATTGAAAGAAGAAATGTATAAAGCCTATATGGAAATAAAATACTACTGATACAATAAAGAATGAGCAAAAGTCTCTAGAAATAAAACAATTAAGTATAACAAGAGGCATGTAACATATTTTCAAAAACTCACCCTAAAATAAAAGCAAGTGGAATATACCTTAGTGCCTATCTAAACTATGTTCTACAAACCAGATTTTTAAGAATAAAGTATGAGAACTTCAGCCTCAACTGTAGAAACATTTTTAAAGTGTAGAAAGGAAACATGTGTAACAATGAGGCCCATAGTTCTTTTACTGTAATAGCTATATTATCCCTATTTAGCATTATTAATGACCATTAAAAATTTCCTGAACGTGGTCCCTTGTACATATATCTTACTCTCCTTGAATGAACAAAACATTTTGAAAATTTGTTGTTTCAATATTTAAATATGACCTGTTTATATCTTGCTCTTTACACCTTCTTAAAATGTATAGTACTAGTGCTAATTAAATGTAGAAAATTAGAAAGAAAACTTATTACATTTTTCTGAATTTGTATATAAATAGATAGTCTTTCCAGAAGATATTCAGCCATGTAATATGAAAAAAAGAGACATTTATTGAAGAAGATGAAAGAAACATTGTACACAGGACAATGACACCTCCATCCCCTTCAAAATAGGCAATTTGAGACCTCAGTTCTCCAAGCATCTCTTCCACTGTTCAAAACACTTTGCAAAAATCCTCTGCTGGAATGCCATCAAGCTGCCACGGCAGGTTTCATGCCAAGATCCAGCGTCAAAAATCTCGGATACAGTACTTTTTGGAACCCCAGATCAACTTCTAGTTCTCTTTCTGTCAGTCACTGATCTTTGTTGATTGCATCCTGTACATGTTCAACATTTGCAGGCTTTCTGCTTGTTGAAGGCCTTCCAGAACATGCAGCACTTTCAACTGATTCTTAACCATCTTTGAAGCATTTGTTCCACACTTTTATTTGCACTGCACTCATTGCATTGTCCCTAAAAACCTTCTGAATCTTGTGAGTAACTTCCATGGAGGAATGTCCAAGCATAATGCAAAATTTGATGCAGATTCATTTCTCTACTTTCTTGGTCATTTTGAAGGTGATGGCCACACAGTACACAATCTCACTCAGCGCCATCTACTACTCCCACTGATTAGTCCATTGAGGTCATCACTGTTCACACGTGCCTGTCTCAGGCCACTCTCCTTGGCTGTCAGGATTCATCAAAAGCCATTCTTGTTATGTTAACATCTGCTGGAGTTTTACCAATCTGTGTGTGTGCATGTGTGTGTATTTATCAAAGGTAACTTCTGTATTTCAGTTGCTCAGTTAGCATTTTCTAGCTAGGTGATCTTAATTGTGATGGTCAGTAATAATGGCAGTTAAATGTTTTGGGATTGAGAAATGACCGTCTTAACACTAATGATGTTGGGGCTTCCCTCACCATGTGATGTGGCTGGTCACTCTCTCTTTGGAAAACTCTCAATCTCTCTTTTATTTCCCATCATTTCTTTCCATTTTTTTCCTCTTTTTCTAGCTACTGGTCATCAGTCTTATTTAACTGCTATTCTTTTGTCTATCCCCCAAATCTAGAAGTTTCAGTCAATGATATTGGTTAGATATTTTGTGATGATGAGAATGTTCTATTATCTTCACTATCCAGTACAGTAGCCAGTAGGAACAGGTGGCTATGCAGCCCTTAGGTGTAACTAGTGCATCTGAGAAAATCATTTTTTAAATTTTACTTCACCTTAATTAAGTTAAAGAAAATAATCATATGTAACTAGTCACTACTATAACTACTGGCAGCATAATTTTAGCAATAATGACTCAATCATTTCTATCTTTTTAAAATAACAAATACTCCTAGGTCATGTAATGTATTCTAAAGGCTTAAATACTCATTTTTATGTTGATTAAAATAAAAAATATCTCTGGGTAAGACTTTGCCATCATTTAATGATACAGCCATATACTTAAATGGCCGGCCAGAAAATAAAATTGTTCATTCTGTTGCTTAACTCTGAAACTTCCCCCATTTCTTCTCATTTGGACATTTCTGTCCATTCTAGTAATAATATTTTTTCTTAGTCCACTGATTCCTTCATTGTCATCACTCCATTCAGCCCACAACAGTCTACTATCTAAATTAGAGGAATGACATCTTAATAAGCCTTCCTAATTCTAATTTTGGTTCCATAAAATCTAATTCAAAGATATAACTGCACACTAGCAATCTATTTTCTAAATATGTTCAGCAGATTCTTATGCTTAAAACATTTTACACAGTCTTCATTGCTATTAGAATATGACTGCTTAATAAAATCTAATTTATTTTATCTTGTGTCCTCCATAATTTAGTCACATCATTAAATATCATCCGACGCATTCATCCTGAGATTATTTCTGTTACTAAAGTGTGTCACACCATAGACTCTCCCATGGGGCCACAACATAATTTGAGAAGCTCAGTGCAAAATGGAAGATCGCTGGTACCCTTGTCCAGATAGCTGGTAAACAGTTCCATTGAAGATGTTCAGATATAAAAGTTTGTTTTCCTTTTTTCCAGTCTTCTCTCTTTACCTATAGTAGTGTTTTCATTTGCTAATTAGTTGATGAACGGCTTCATCTCCTTACACACAGAGGTGCACCCAAAGGATTGGAATCTCTGTGTCAGGGCATACATATGGATCAGTCATGGTTAAGAGGCTTATTTCCACCATGTAACACTGGAAACACATGTGGCACTGCTGTCCCACAGCAGAGATGATTGTCATGCTCTGCCCCAGTGCTTCAGAGGATGCTTGACCCTCCTTGTACGCATATCCAGATCCTCATGCAAAGCTAAGTGTATCACAGTTCACTGCATCAGGGCTGTGACAGTGAAGCCATCTGGGGCCCCTGAGGCTCCAGGTACAAGGGAGTAGATATAGACCTTTCCAGGGGTTCTGGGAGGTAATAGGACTCCACTGCAAATGCTCTATTGTATCACCAGACTTCTATTAAAACATAAACTCAAAGATAAAATTATTAGGCATTTCAAGATGACAGCCTCCAATCATTAAACCCAAGTATGAGGCCCCTCTAACCACAGGTCCTTGATACTATCCGTGCTTTTAGGGTTGGCTTTTCACACATGCTGTTCCCTCTGTCTAGAACCCTGGTTCCCTTTCTTCCCACAAACCCCAATGTCTTTTGTAAAATTTGCTCTAGATGTACTTTGTGTCTTTGTAAAATTTGAAATCCTTGTACTTGTATCTGAAACAACTTGAAGTATTGATGTAGTTGAAGAGTATGCCTTCTTGGACCAGGATAAACTGTCTAGATTCAAATGACGAAACCCAGTTAACTGGCCTTGTGATGCTTTGCAAATCACTCAATCTTTTAGTGACTCAGCACTGAAATCTGTAAAATTTGAATCATAATTAGTCATACATCATAGAGACTTATATGCTTACTAAATGAAATACGGAAATATTATATGTTAATTCTTAGAATATTGGCTAGCACACAGTAACTGAAAACAAATACAAGCTAATAATAGAAATAACAAAGATGATAAATTTCTTTATTGGTGTAACTTTTAACTTCTCAATACAGGGTTTTGTGCATGTGTCTTTATCCCTTGAAAACAAGAACTGTAAAAATGAAGGCAGCACTATTTATTTATTATATACCAAGCACATAGCATACAGAATATTTATTTAACAAAATTTTTCTTAAATAAATGAACAAATGCAAACCTAAATAAATACAAAGTTTGGGGAAACTTAACAAGTTTGACTGATTAAATTACTTAATAATATTTTTACACTTTATCTTTTATATTTCAAATAAAGTATTTAATTTGCCTGTAACAGAGATAGAAAAAGCTATTGGATAATAATGCACTGTGTGTTCACACATATGTGCACACAGTCATACACGCATATCGATATTATTTGGAGATCAATGGACCACTTCAAATTTGATGGTTCACTGGAAGAACTCATAAGACTCCATAAATAACAAATTACAATGATGTTTAGATTTATTACAGCAAAAAAACAACAGAAAAAAACAACAGAAAACAAAAATACATTGGGTAGAGTTCAGAAAGAAAAGAAACAGCTTTCCAAATTCATCCTACTTAGGGCCGCACAGACCTGCTTTCTAGAAGCAGACTCTAAAATATGTGTGGAATGTCTTTGCCCATTTATGTCTAACAATCTGAGGATTTATGGAGGGCAGGTCACATAGGACTATAGTATGGTGATCCCAACCATGGCAACTGCAAGCCAGGACTCCCAGCAACCAAACAAAAGGTATGTTATCATTCTTGTCATTTGGGCAAAACCAGTCTCACAACCTGGTACAGCACGGTATATATTTCTAGGTTAAATCAACAAAACCCTCAACCATGAACACTGAAAACCTTCTGAGGGTCACATTCCCAGGAGTTGACCAAGGGTCAATCATCATTTCAGGTTACCTCAAATATCAAGGAATGAGAAATCATGCCTGCTGTATTAACTTTTTCCTAACATGTAAAAAACAGTATTTATTGTAACATCAATAAGTTCAATATAGGGAATTGGGAAATTATGCAAATGTTTTACATTAAAAATACCCTACTCACAAAACCCAAAGAATGGTTAATATTTTAAATGTTAATTTATAGACACTTTTGGTGGTTATGTTTGTTGATTTGTTCATTATTATCTGCTTTATACATTTTAATTATATCAGTTTTGAAGGCTGTTTTTGTTGCTATATGAATATATTTTTCAGCTGTCAACATCATCATTTTTATTTTAATTGCTTTATTATTATCAATTCAATATAAATGTAATTCGCTTAACTGTTTATTTTTTTGTTCAAATTACTATTACTTTTTTTAGTATTATAAGGGTTATTGTTATTCCTAAACTTTCTGTTATTTGTGGTAAGTTCCTCAAATAACTTTAGAGAAGGGAAGTTGTTGGTCCACCTTCACACATATTTGATAAAGACTCATTTAGACTTCTAGTTTTTGGTCTGGCATATAAGAAGTTTGGAAGTCACCACTCTGTCCTAATAACAAGTGAAACTATGGTCATGTAGTCAGCAACATCAACACTTTTGGAAAGGCAAATTTTGGGGCCTCGCCCCAGAACCAACAGACAGAAACTCTAGGGTGGGGCCCAACAGTCTGTGTTTTAACGAGGCGTCCTGGTTGGTGATGCCAGTACCAGCAGGAAGAAGCAGCTTGGACACCTGCAGGGCCTCCCATTAACAGTGAGTTTTCAGAAAAGGGAAGGGAAGGCAGAGACATGAATAGAGTAATCTAAAATGAATATGATTTCTATAATCATGGCTCAAATTCCAGATGGAACAGAGGAAGTGTGGCAAAAAACAGATATGTGAGTTTGTATATATTAAATTATGCAAAAGGTTTAGGAGTAATGCTTTGGAACTGTTAGACTCCTTTTGCTTTAATACCTTGATTAGATAGATGATAGATGACAGATGGATACTTATATACATACATACATACATACATACATACATACATGAAAAAGGAAAGAGGAAGGAAGGAAGGAAGGAAGGAAGGAAGGAAGGAAGGAAGGAAGGAAGGAAGGAAGGAAGGAAGGAAGGAAGGGAGGAAGGAAGGAAGGGTATTTTGCTGGCTCAGCTAAGAACAAGAACAAGTTAGATTCCAGGTCTCAAACTTGTTATCAGGTGTCTTTGGCTTATGCCTTTCCCTCTTTTGTGTTGCCTTTAAATGTCAGCAAGGTTCTTCCCATGTGCAAAAGTGGGTCTCTGCTTTTCTATGCTTAAAGTCCTTAAAATGTATCGTGTATACATCAGTGCCTCCAAATGTCTGATTATCACTACTCATGAGGTGTGCTCAACCCTGTAGTAACCACTACTCGAAGGATTAGAATTCAATACTGATGTAACTTATCAATAGTTTTGTTTTGCACACTTTCAGTTACCCAGAGTCAGAGATTAAGAATTCATAAGTTCTAAAATGTGTATCTTTCTGAACATCATGTTGTAATTTCTTGTTTTCCTTATCTAGCCAGCCTGGGATGTGAATAATCCCTTTCTCAGCGTATTCACACTCTATATGCTACCCAATTAGTTACTTCATAGTTGTCACGGTTATCAGATCAATTGCCATGGTATCAAAGTGTTTGTATCCAAGTAACCCTTATTTTATTTTGTAAGGGACATAAAGTGCAAGAGCAGCAATGCTGGCAATTTTGATATGCCAAAGAGAAATTGTAAAGTGCTTTCTTTAAATGAAAAGGTAGAAAGATATAGATGAAAGAAAGAAAGAAAGACATGGACAAAACCAAATGGGGAAAGATCGAGGGAGGTAGGTGGGTATGGGTGGGGTGTGGGGAAATAGTGGGGGGAAAGTGGAGACAACTGTACTTGAACAGCAATAAAAAAATAAAAATAAAAGAAATAAAGAAAGGAACGAAGGATGGAAGAAAAAGAGGAAGAAAGAAAGAAAAAGAAAAGGAGAAAAGAGGGAAAGGGAAAGGGAAGGGAAGGGAAGGGAAGGGAAGGGAAGGGAAGGGAAGGGAAGGGAAGGGAAGGGAAGGGAAGGAAAGGAAAGGAAAGGAAAGGAAAGGAAAGGAAAGGAAAGGAAAGGAAAGGAAAGGAAAGGAAAGGAAAGGAAAGGAAAGGAAAGGAAAGGAGAAAGAAAGACAGACTATCTGAGGGTTTAGGGCATCTACAGAAAGTCTTGAAACATATCCTCTGAAGATAAGGGGAAACTACTATATATCCATTCCTGTACTGGGTATGGTTGACCATTTGACTGACTACCTTTACATAATGGTAGGTTCTTAGTGATAAGATAACCATGGGGTTGATAATGAGCCAAAAGCAATGAGACAGATGGCTATTTTACGGGAATTGAACAGATATACTGCTTTGAGAATTTTTGAGGTAAACTAGCATTTGAGACAAAATAGACTTAGTCCTAATTTTTTTTTCTTGGCTCAAAAATTTGACTGGGTATAATCTGAAAAGTTTAAGCAGTAATTTGGAAGCAGCCTGATTCAGCAGCTTTTTCGTAAACTTCCCTAGGTGGCAGAATTCTAAACTATTGCAGAGAATTCCTGTAAGATAAAGAGTGAATAGTGTCCCTTCAAATTAGTGACAAAAAAAAAAAAACAACCTATTGGTGACCTTGGCAACAAAAGCGACAATGGACTGACAGGAAGGGAGCCAGATGGCAGTGCATTGAGAAGTATGAATGATAAATGAGGGAGCAGAGATGGGGAAGAAAACAATTTTAAAACACTTCACAGTAAAGCAAAGTTAATGAAAATAGCAGTTTTCTCAACGTGGAGGAAATACGATAACAGTCATTATCCCTATGTTGTAGAATTACAAGTAACTATAATTTTGTTCATATTTTTCTTACATTCTAAATTAGCCACATATATCACTTTACAGTCAGAAAAAAATAAACAAACTTTTAAAAATAAGCAGTTAGGCTAAAACCCCAAAATTCCATGAGGCCAAAATGCATCAAACTCACATTCCAATTTCCAGCACTCATCCAAACAAGGTGAACATCTGGATCTCCTGAAGCAAACGAAGAGTTGTGTGCGCGGCCCTGTGGCTGCCAGGAAGACCCAGTAAATTCACAGGAGAGTTCAGGTTTATACCCTGGAGCTGTTATGGCAAACTGTACATCTAATTGACAGTTTTTCTGCTGAAAACATCAATAATCTTTCATTGTGGGCTCCAGATCTTGAGCAAAACTCTGAAGGCTTATTTCAGTAAGTTATGGCTTTGCAGGTCAGCTTTGCAGCAGATTTATATAAGGCTCTGACAGAGGAGAGGACGAGGTGTAAGGGTGGTTGGGGACATGTTCTTACTCTCTGAAAACTTGGGTTAAAGCTCCACTTTAACACACACACTCACAGCTAACAAAAAGCATTGAGGTCATTTTCCGTTTGCTCTAATCTCAACTTTACTGAGTCAACCATCTAGGTACTCAGATTTTTTAGTTTCCTACCACATGAACATATACCATAATGACAAAATTAAAATGTAGAGAGAAATTTATTGATATAAACATATCTCTATGGATCTTAATTTTCTGTGTTCTTGTAAAAATGGTGAAAATATTTACATTCATTGCAAAAAAATGATGCACATTTGGGGAACTGAATACCTTGGTCACAATGATCTAGACCTGCATAATTTCATATGGTTGCCACCATTTACCTGTGGCTATTTAAATTTAATATAACTAAAATAAAATTTTAAAAGAAAATATATTTACTTAGTTCATCTAAACACATCCCATGTGCTCAATAGCCAGATGCGGCTGGTTGCTACCATATTGGACTGCACAAGATTGTCTTTATATCATCACAGATTGTTCCTGTGTACAGCACCGGCAAAGATCCAGGCATTCTCACACATTAGCGTGTGCCACTTATTCCAGGAGATGGACGGAAATGATCACCTTTGTGTTAAAAGTTGTCATACCAGGGACTACTAGTTTTCCTCAGAGCACTGATATCCATTTATTAGCTGATGTTTAATAAAACTCCATTTCTCACCTTCCCTTCATTGTGCATATATCAAGTGACTCAATCTTGGCAAACTAAATATGAAAAGTCATCCTATTTAGCAGCCTGCAAGGCTTCCTGCGTGAGAAAGCTGACATTCAGTCCCTGTTATTTCATTGAAGAATTGAGCCCTATTTTAGACGAAGATGAAGGTCACAGCTAGGATTGGTGAAGTGGAATATGATACCTGGAATGCTTGCGAAGTGTTGTCTCTCTATCAATCCAGGATACAGTGACTAAAGAAGAAATACATCTGTACTGTGTTTAACCTCTATATTTTAGGTATTTATAACTCAGACCCAAGACATAACATAAAGAATTTTGAGCAGTTATGTACATGAGTTTCCATGCTGGTAACCGTCTCTGAATCATTGCAGTTCAGGTTGCCAGGACCTGGGTCTCCCAAATACGAAATTGTAAGAATTGATAGCAACTAAAAACTCTTTATATTGAGATGCTTGTGCAGATACAGCTAGTTACTGATTCACATTTATTTGTTTTTGTCTTATTAAGTACATAACAATTTAGTTAAAAACAAAATGAGTTTATCTAACTCTATAAACTCAACTTCCTTATAGCCCCTTCTTGCCTATGTCTACAGCTAAACAATGATATGTAAGAAAAATGTACTATGTGTATTAAAACATTTTATTTTTTCTTTGTAAAAAAAGACAAAATCATCTTGTGCGTGTTTTTTGTACTTTTACCTAATAGAATTTGAAAATAGTACACAAGGGTGGAACAAAACCTTTAAAATTATAAAGATGAAAACCATATGTTAGCAAGAATAGAGAAGAAAGGAGCTATGTCTTTGAACAGCTGTAGGTTACAAACCATTTAACACAGTGAGAAAAAATTTTATCCAGTAAAATCATTATAGTGGTATCTGATATATAAAAATAAAATAAAGTATTGAACATATAAGGGCTTCTAGTCATGGGCAGAACTTGGGCTTCTAATGCCAGGCCATTTTTACTCTTGATTTACAGGATTATTTGTGAATAGGACAGGGACGCATTTATGGACTGCAGCACGCCCATAACCATGTTTCTGGTTTCAACACACTCATTAGAGCTGCAGCTCTATTACTGGTTCTCCACCTGGTTGCAGTTGAAGTCAGCCAAATATATCTAATGATTGATCCATTTCTGTACTTCAAAAACTTCCATTGATCTCCTTGACCAAATTATGATTTAAAATCTTACCTGCTTCTGTATTTTTAGCATCCCTGGAAGATTTGACCAGCCATTGGATGAGTCAGACTGTTCTTATGTTTCAAATAAAATCTCTTTATACGTGAAGCTCTGTAATGGATCCAGCTGGAACAGACTTATAAAAATTTATCTCTTAGTTGAAGTTTAATTGCTTCTGCTAAAAAGAAATAGAAACTTACTATGTTATCTTAAAATGATGTGCAAAAGACTGAATGTGTGGAAACACCAACTATATTATTTTTAAAAACTAAGAATAATTATTCTAATATATGAAATAAATCCATAATCATATTAAAATACTTTATAAGATGATCCCACAAATTTACTTGGATTTTGTCACATAAAATATCATTCTACCATTACTTGACTTTTGATGTTTAAAAATGTCATATTCTACCAATAGTGCATATCTTATTTAATTTTCTCTCACTTTTATAGATTCAGGTAGTTACTTAAATGTAATTTATCTATTTTAAGTAACATTGAACAATAACAAGAATATAAGAAAATATTAAAATTGACTTCCTTTCCACAGATTACCCAGATATGCAACAGATCTTTCAACAAGGTTTATCCAAAAAAAAATCTGATAATATTGTGAGAATTGAATTTAGAGGAATACAATTCTAAATTATTTTGTTCATAGGTATTCATTTTACATTCAGTACATTGCCATAACTGTTCCAATTAACATCAGTTCTAGCACTCTGCTACAGACTATGATGAAATAGCTGATAACGAAATAATCTTTCTTGAGAATAGTTATAAAAGATGAATAAAGCAAAACAAAAGCAACAATTGTTATAGATGTAGGTAACTAGGTGACTAGGACAAAAGGGACAAAATTTCAGAAAAAAATTGGAAAACATACTGATTTAAAGCCTGCATTCAAAGCAATATTTTTTCTCTAGGAAATCTGACTCTCACTTTGGGAATAGATACCAAATCAAATTAGAAGCTAGGACTTGTGGCAGAATCCTTGGATTAAGTAAACACAATTTAGCGCACAGAGACACCAAAGAGCTAGAGCATAAAGCCATAAGTTTCAGAAGAACAGAAAACTGCAGAGGGATTAGATATAACATGTTTGCAAATTCCCCTTGATGAAAAAGTTTACACCTAAGCTATACAGCCACATGGAAATACTTGGAGAAAATAAGGTAGTAGAAGCAGCTTAAAGGATAAAATTCTAAGAGTATTCAGTATTTTCATGTTCCTTGAGAGAGAAAAATGTGGGTTCAGGATTTTCTGAGACAAAGCCTAAAAGATAATCAAGGCATTGGAATACTTTTGTGACCCTTTGGGACTTAGGCCTTCAGGGTCCAGACAATCTAGCATGACTACTACCCTTCACTGGTTTTTGTTATCTCGGGGTAAACTCTTTGTGAGTCACATAAAACATCATCAAGAAAGGAAAATAACAGCTACCACAAAGGTTCTACCTGTATTCATTCACAACTGTGCCTTCCAAACAATTATCAAACGTGATATAAAACATTACCTATATACACAAATCTTAGAAGAATTTCACTCTTGCATTATCAAGAATTCACACAGAAATGTATTGTCTTAAAGTCCCACAGAGCAAAAGTCTGAAACCAGTGTGCCAGCAGTGCTGTGTGCACCCCCTCTGGAAGCTGTCAGAGGTACACGCTGCCTGCATCTTCCAGCATTGGGCGGCTATTGGGCATTCCTTGCCGTTCCTTGGCTTCTGGCTGCAGCACTCCACTCACCACCTCCCTCCTCACATTGCCTTTTTTTCCCTGTGCATCTGCCTCTTACAATGAGATTGCATCCATGCCATTGCATTTAGAGCCACCTGGATAATTCAGGATAAATCTTTCCTCAAAATCTTTAACATAATGTCCTCATTTGTTATGGTAGATGTTATTTATAGGTGTTTGGGATTAGAAAGTAAATAGCATGTTGAGGGATGGGACCATTTTTTAGCCTACAACACACATAGTGATAGAACTACTGAAAGTCAGAGAGAAAAATGTAACATCAACCAAAGGAAGAAAGATGTTACCACCAAAGGAACAGTAGTAAGACCAACACCCTACTTTTCAACATAAATGCTGTAAGTAATAAGACAATAAAATGAAGTTTTTAACATACATAAAAATAAATACCAGGGGGAACAGGTACTGAGATGAAATGATAGGTACAAAATAGGGGGAGGTTAAGAATAATATTGTATTTGGAAATGGAGAAGCCAAAGAACTTACATATAACAACCCATGGACATGAACTAAGGGGAAGAAATGCTGGTGGGAGGGGCTGCCAGGTGGAGGGGAATAAAGGGTGGGGAATGGGACAACTGTAATAGCATAGTCAATAAATATATTTAAAAAATAAATTAAAAAATACCAAACCAGAATTATATAACAAATATTAATGAGTAAATACTGTTTAGTCGCAAGTACCATTATAAGAGGAAATAGAGACATGACTAACCAAATATATATATATATATATATATATATATCAAATATATATGATGATTAATCAAGAAAGAAATCTTAAAAAAAGAAACATCAAAAGTATTTATGAAGGATAATAAGGTAATATAGTGTGATATATTTCAGTGATGGAATAGTACACAGCAATGTAAAAATAAATATAATATTTGATTCCATTAATATGAGTTCAAGGACAGGGGAAGTTAATCAATTTTGACAGAAGTTGTAATATTGATTAACTTGGGGTGAGCATTCACTGGAATGCGGCAACCATCAGTGGCCTGGGAATTATTTTCGTTTTTTTCCTAATTATGAGTTACATGAATGTATGCAAAAGAAAAATTTCAGTTTTAAGATTATTGTACCTAACTCACATCATTCCAATTAAAACACTTAGGGTAATGAAAGGGAAATGGGGAGAAAAAGAAAAAATGGGGAGGGGTTTTCAGGGACATCTATAAAGGACACATGGACAAAACCAAAATGGGGATTAGGATCAAGTGTGGAAAGTGGGGATGGCTAGGGTGGGGAGAATGGTGGGAGGAAAATGGAGACACTGTACTTGAACAACAATAAAAAAGTTAATTTTTTTTAAAAGATGATAGTAGAAACACATGTCAGTATAAAATTATAAATTATTTTAAAAAGCACCATCTTTTTTAATATCTAAACCTGGGCGTCTTTAGCATAATATGTAAGAGAAATCACTGAGTGCTGGAATATGATAATGGGTTGTTTTCTTTGAGGTTTATGCTAAAACTCAAGGAAAACTAAACAGATCCCACAAGCACATTAATGACAAATACCACCATGTAAAATGTTCTTATTTACTTAGAATAGTGCTTATGAAGCATGTTTTAAGATGTGTGCTTAGGAATTTTTGTTTCAGGCCTATATATTTTTGTGGCACTTATCCAATCTGTCACTGTGAAACATTGTGACATTTAGTCTGTTCTCTTGATACATGGCCTATTTGATCTGGATTCTCAAGTGCCCTACCCAAAGAGAATTTAGATGGTTTTTTTAATCACCATTCACTGCTGACATTTTATTATGTGATTCCAATGAACTCTCTCTTCTTTTTGATGAGTGAAATTCCAGGTTTTCTTAGGGAATAGAATAAAATATTCTTTATAAATTTCATCTTAATAGGAGATTTCTCTATTTATGACTATTTCATAGGCTATATGGTAAGAAATCGACCTTTTCTTGGAGCTCCTTGCCACTTTCATGTTTGCTACCTTCTGTTTTATGATATCATAATCCAAAAATTATATAATTCCACTTATATATATGGAATGGAGGGTCGTCAAACATTTTTATTTTCTCCTCAAACTATACTTGCAGCGGAATTTGGCACAAAGATTTTTGAAAAGATATTAAAAGCACAAACTTAAAGTCAGAAAAAAGGAAGGAAGAAAGGAAGGAAGAAAGGAAGGAAGGGAGGGAGGGGCATCATATTAGAAATAAAATCTATATTACAATAGAGTCCTTTGCTATTTGACATGGACAAATATATTCTTTCCATGTTAAATTTTTTGATATGAAGAATGAGCAATTTCTAAGCCACTCTTAGTAATTTGCCTGTTACTATAATTAACTTGTATATTCACAAGCTATTCATTATTAAACATTTTCCCTACTTCCCTCAGTAAGATGTACTTTCTTGGATTAATTTTCTCTTTCCAAAGGGGAAATATAATTTTAGAGTCAAAACTTTGTACTCTCTCAGCCTTTGAGTGAAATATATAGACTATTTTCTATATTTCTATAGGGTAAGGCATCTTTTGGAAATACAGTATCCAAAAGAGTTCATGAAGGAGTTCAACTCTTGCACTGAATTTCTTAAATGCTAAAGTTAAGTGACACTGTGTCTATATAATCACAAATAATCCAAATGAAAGGTGGGCAAAATCAAATATAAATGTGTGTAGTTAAAACTTTTTAGTTCCCACACCAGATTTAATATTTCACCTCAATTCAATAACTACTTCTTGTTCTCAGACTAATTTTGTAGATACATAATAAAGCTGAGTATAGTTTAGAGAAAGGCCCATATCAAAAACATTAAGTACATTGCTTCCTCTCTATTTGGGGTACAAAAGAATTTAACCTGAAGAACATTTGTTAAAGAAAGCATAGTATTTAAATGAAGACACTTGATTTTAGGAATTATACTTATCTTTTGTGAGGTATGTGTTTCCTTAGACCCTTTCACTTTAACTCCAGTAAATTTGAGTATGTACATGATATGCCTGTCTCCCAGCTATTTTGGTCTCCCCAAATGGAATAATGTGTTTTGGTGTGAAGAAATTTCATAACTCCTTTGCAAAGAGAGAAGTGGGGAGAATGTGATAATTAACGAATGCCTATCTGTGAATTGTCACACAGGGCCAGTCTTCCAATCCTGCATGTCACTTCCTGGACAAGGAAAGGTCTCAGTTATGAAAACATTATGTATGAAAAACTTTTGACCACAGTTCTGCTTATGTTCAGTATGATCACATGTTCTCCGCGTCTTTGCCTGCAAGGATAACAAGGGTGACTATCACTTCATCATAAACCAGTCACTACTTGACTCTCTGCTTTCTTCAGTATGGCTGCTTTTTCATAGGCTGTCATTAAAATGTGTCATATACAATTGATTCAGTGCCTTAACTAAATGATATTAAAATATGATGGAGAAGACTCAAATATTTAATTGTGAGTCCATTTTTGGTATAATCTATGTTAACTAAAGCCACTGTCTTCCTAAACTCTGTATTTTCTATAAGGAATATTGTTGTTGTCATCCTATGTATATGGACAATTGGTAAAAACATCTACCTGCGAAGCCTTTTTGATATAAGAACTTTTAAAAACCTTTGTTTAGGTGTAATGGCCATTCAATAAACCATATTTGTTTAAAGTCTACACTTTACCAAATTTTGACATATGTACAGACCCATAAAACTTTCACAACAATAAAGATACTGAATAGTTTCATTACCAGAAAAACTTTCCTTGTACAATATTACGATCCTCTCCACTTTATTCTCCGAAGAAACTACCTTCTACGACTGAAGTGCTTTCTCTTACTCTAGATCACATGGCATTTTCTGGAATGTATATAACTGGATTCATCCATTATGCACCCTTTTTTACTGGTATATGTATTTTAAAATATGATCATATTATCACATATTGTTGCAGGGCTGATTCCTGGTTATGGCCCTAGCAGGGATGTAAAACAATAAGTTTATTCATTCCCCACTTGATAGTTGTGTGTTGATTCCTGTTTTTATTATTACTCCCCCCAAAACTAAATTGGTATAAATATTAAAACACGGGTCTTTGTGTGGACATGTTTCACTACTCTTTGGGTAAATAGAAGTGAAATAATTAGGTCATGTTGTACATGGATACTTAATCTTATGAGAAGCTGCCAAATGGTTCTCCAAATTGGTTGTACCCTTTTTCAATCCTACAAGCAGGATATGAGGCTTCCAGTTGTCCTTCATTGTCACCAACACTGGGACAATCAGACCTTCTGAACTGGAGACCTTCTAAAGACACGTGATGACATTGCGATGTGTGTTGAATTCTCATTTTCCCCAATGGCTGTTGGAGTTTAGCCTCTTTGCATGTGCATATTTGCCATCTCTTTACCATCTTTGCTCACATGTTAGTTCAAATATTATGCCATGCTTAATTTGCTTTCTTCTAATTGAAATTTTGTACTTGTTTTATAATTTCTGGATACTTTACTAAATATGCAATTTCCAAATATTTTCTCCAAGTTCTGTATCTTGGGCAATATTTTCATTCTCTTTACAGTGTCTTTCAATGAGCAAATATTAACTTTGAGCCCTGGCTGGTGTAGCATGAGCTTGTGGACAAAAGGGTCATGGTTCAATTCCCAGTCAGGGCACATGCCTGGGTTGCAGGCCAGTTCCCAGCAGGGGGCGCATGAGAGGCAACCACACATTGATGTTTCTCTTTCTCTCCTTCCCTTCCCCTTCAAAGATAAATAAATAAAACCTTTAAAAATAAAAAAAATAAAGAATTCAAGAATTTGATTTAAAAATATTAACTTTGAATAGATCCAAATTATCACTTTTTAAATTTATAGATTTGTACTTTCATATTGTTAATTTTTTCTCTTTCAATTTCGTATTAAATTTGGTCTATATCCTGTTGTCTTTAAAAGCGTTATACAGAATATTGATATGAGAAACTTATTCTGACCTAATATAGGGTTTTATTGCTATAAATTTGTCCTCACATGTTACTTTAATGGCATCCAATAAACCTTGATATATTGTGTTTGCATGTTAATTCAGTTCAAAATATGTTTTAATTTATCTTTTTTGATGTATTCTTTATCAGTGAGTTATTTAAAAGAGTGTTACATAGTTTTTCAATATTTGGAAATGTTCAATATATTTTTCCTATTATTGATTTTTAATTTAATTGCTTAGTTGTCAGAGAACATACATTGTAATATTTGCATCATTTCACATATATTGAGATTTGTTTTAAGATCCCAAATGTATTCTACATTGGTAATGCACTTGTTTGTAATGCACTTGAAAATATTCTAAATTTTGTTATGGATAAATATTTTTAAATATTTTAATCAAGTTGGTTCATAATGTTGTGAAAGTCATATGTTTTCGCTGATTTTTCTACTTTTTCTATCAATTATTATGGGACTATGTTTATTGAAATCTTGTGGGTCTGTTCATTTCTTCTAACAACTATTTATCTTTCTTCTTATAAATTTAAATTCTATGTTTAAGTTCATAAGTGTCTAAAATTGTAAAATTCTCTTGAAAAATTGACTACTTTGCCACTATAAAATGACCCTTTATCTCTGTTAACATTTGTGTTGTGACATACATTTTATGCTATTAATAAACTCATTTCAGCCTTGATTAGTCAACATGGTCACATTTTCCCATTATTCACTGTTAACGTAATGGAGTTATTTATTTATTATTTATTTATTTATTTATTTATTTATTTATTTATTTATTTATTGGAGTGCACTGGTTAAAAAACTGTGCAGGTTTCAGGTGCACAGTTATACAATACACCCTCTATATTCTATGCGGTGTGTTCACCACCCTAAGTTGTCTCTTTCCATCACCATTTATCCACCAGATACTCTCTTCCCCTCCCCGCTCGCTAGCCAAGCAATTACCACACTGTCATCTATGTCCACTAGTTTTTTTCTCTCTTTTTTACAGATTTTTGTTCAACCCCCCCACCTCCCCAGTCCCCAATCCTCCCCAACCCTGGGAGTTGTCAGTCTGCTGTCTATGAGCCTGTATTTAAGTTGCTTGTTAGTTCATTTTGTTCATTAGATTCCACATATGAGTGAAAACATGTGATACTTGTCTTTCCCTCACTGGCTTATTTCACTGAGCATAATGCTCTCCAGGTTCATCTCTTCTCCATAGAGGACATACAGATGGCCAATAGACAATGAAAAGTTCTGCAATATCAGTAATCATCAGAGAAATGCAAATTAAAATCTCAATGAGATATCACCTCACACCTCTCAGGAGGCTAGCATGAATAAATCAACTAACGATAAGTGTTGGTGAAGATATAGAGAAAGGGAAATCTTTGTGTACTGTTGGTGGGAATGCAGATGGGTGCAGCCACTAGGGAAAGCAGTATAAGGTTACCTCAATAAGCTAAAAATGGAACTGTTTTAGGATCCAACGATTCCACTTCTGGGAATTTACCAGAGGAAACCTGAAACACAATAATATATGAACCTTTATGTTCTTTGCAGTGTTATTTAGAATAGCCAAGATTTGGAAGCAGCCCAAGCACCTATCAGTAGATGAGTAAATAGAAAAGTAGTGGTACATTTACAGAACAGGATACTATGCAACCATAAACAAGAAGGAAATCTTACTTTTTACCAAAACCTACTGGAGTCTTTTATATTTGAAATCACTGTTTTGGGGCAGCACACAGCAATCTGTATGGTGTTTGTCTTTTATCTAATTGCTGCCTTTGAATTGGGTATGTAAAGAATATTTACATATAAAGGGATTATTGATATCATTTAGTTTAAATCTAAAATCTTGACAATTGTTTACTACTGGTCTTACCCATTCCTTGTACCCCTTTCCTCTTTCTATTTCTTTATTTAGATTATTTAAGTGTATGTTTTTCTAGTGTATTAACAATACATTTTAGCTTATTGGCAATACCTATTTATGTAGTATTGTGTTGGTTGATTAAAGAATAACCATATATATATATATATATATATATATACACACACACACATATAGTTAAACTGCTTGACTGTATTTTATATTTATTTCTGTTTGTTCATATATATATGTATTTCTTCTTCAGTATGTGGCCAGTAGTGAAATTAATAGGTTTCAGTGTTCTAAAATTGGAAATTGACTACAAATTATTGGAACTATTATATTGCCTCCATGATTTCAATAAGATTTCTCACTCTTTGTCCTACACACACAATTTTCCATGACCTTATATCTGCTTAACTTTCCCTTTTGAAGTCTACCTTGATTCCATGGTTAGATCCTTCTCGTTCATACTGCAGAATTCCTTCTCTTCTCTGAATGGCGAACAGTGTAACACCTGCAACCAAATACATGTTATTACTTGAAAAATAGACCACCTTTTTCTGTACCTTTTAAAAACTTAATGCTTAGTCTTTCTGCAAAACTCCTCATCAGTCTGAATTTCAGCCAGGCTTCCTATAAACTTTGCTCACAGTACTTAAAAAGGAACAAAAGTTCCTTTTTAATATCTGTGCACAACTTAAGCTCATTTTAAACTTTTATCATTGTCTGACATATCTGTCTCTTGTTGTGACGGGGCATCTGTCATCATAGTGCAGTCTTAAAGTATTCTTTTAAATTATCTGTCGGCTTCATATTAGTAGAAACTACTAACTACCTAAATCTTCTGATTACCTAAGTTTTCCCAATTCATTTTTTGGGAATCTTATTAAAATGTTTTTAAGCTTCAGAAATAAATCATTTCAAACCAGATTATTACTTGAACAGTAAAAGTCATTCTTTTTTCTCAGCTCAAATTTAAGCTCTTATTCCCGTTATGGGTACTTTCTGGTTTATAACAAGCTTCCAGAGTACCAAAGTGGGGACATTCACTATGAGTGAACCTCTGGGTCCTGTATCTGTAAGTTAAAATGGCATTTTGAAAAAAAATTGCTTACTGACATATAACACAAATTATAAATTCTTTGAACTATTTTTCTCTTTAAAATAATACTAAACATACATTTTCAAAGTATTTCTATCTCAACTCCTTCACCACTACTAAGATTTTTAAAGAACACGTTGACAGCTAATCATTTGGTTGAGCATCACCCAAGTATTTATAATTCTTGGTGCCTTTTTACACTACAGAAAGAAAATGCTAACGTCTTTGAAATGCAGGAATTTTATCAACTAAAAAATAAAATATAATTTTAAAGTTATTCCCTTTTTGCCCTCACATACTTTACTACATGTATGGCATGTTGTAGATAAATGTTTATCAGTCAGCATTCTGGAATAAAAAGAGCCAACTCAAACTAGCCAGGTTTGATTAGGTTTAATAAAGGGGCTATAGTATGGCAAAGTATAGGGAAATCAAAAGGGAAAATGCAAGGTTCCCCGGTGCTGTAATTACCCATAGCCCCTGAAGGGCAATAAGGGAGCAATGGAAACTGGGACAAGTGCCTTAAGAGAGTGCTACCTTTTCAAAAGCTGAAGGTTTTGTGTAACATTAGAGGAGGTCTAAGCAACTACTAATGTACTGAGCTAAAGGAATACATATCACAAGCTTACTATTCACTGTCTCTCAGATCTCCTATTATCTCCAGTTGTTGCAATCATCAGAAACTAGAGACCAAGGGATTCCATGTAGCCCATAGAGGTCAGCCTCCCAGAACAGAGGACAGATGAAGAAAATGGAGACTGAATTTATAGACATGAAAGCAGCATTCCTGAAACAGTTTATGCACTACCTCTCAGCATTCTTTTTAATAGTTTATTCTGGTTAAAAAAAGTAATTTTTACAACACAGGAGAACGTGAAGTTCAGCAGCTACCACACCAGCATTCACTGATATCAGCTAAGTTCAATTCCACCTGAAGTGGAATATATCATGCATCATTCAAGTTCTCCAAATAAGGCCATAAGCTGAAGGCAGTGGGCCAAACCAGTCATTAATATAGTACTGTCTTCTCTTTGGATGAACAGAAGAGCTCTTTTTTTTGAAATGTCAGCATCTATCCTCTTTTTTATTTATGTGTTTATATTTGCATATTTAATGTTTTATTATTTGTGCTATTATATTTGCCCCAATATTCATTCCCTCTTCACCCCCCCACCCAGGCTGCCCCCCCACTTCCAGAGTCAACCCCACACCACTGGCCATGCCCATGGATCCTTCATATGTGTTCTTTGTCTAATCCCTTCATCTTCTTTCAAACAGTCCCTAGGGACTCCTAGTGAATACGTAAGGGTTCCAGGCACTGCCCTGCTGTATTCCACAGTGTAGCAGAAACCAGTTTTGGTGTGGTGATTGGAGTCGATCTCCCTGACTAGCAAGTATTCTCTCCTTCATGCTCATTCAACAGTATGAGGAACACAGGCTGGCCAGATGATTGTCGCTTATCTTTTAATTCAATAAAATTCTGACTGTATTCTCAGTAAAATCATTCCTTTATTGCATTTAAAAACCTCCAAGGCAACCAAGCCTGAAGTTGTCAGGCTGCAAACAAAACAAGATTCCCCAAGTGATTTTTAAGTAATCACGTAATTATTTATCCCCTCCACTCCTTGATTCCCATAATGATGTATTCTGATTTTGGAAGAGATAACATATCCATTGCTGGTTTATGGTAGTGGTCATATCCTTTAGAATGACTTCCCAATTTTGCAGGCATTCTAATTCAGACTTCAGCAGGGTATCCCACCCTTATTCCAAGCTAGTTTTTACTAAGTGATGGAGCATATGAGTCAGTTAATTCTCTGTGTTAATCCATTACCGCACTTCAGTATTTGTAAAATATTTCCAGTGATCAGAGATATTTATGTGAAACCACAGAAATATATAAAACAATTGATCTAAAATCAAATTTCTCCATCACACCCCTTCAAAAGGAAATATGTAACCAACTTTCCACCAGATAGTGAGCTCTTTTTCCCAAGTAAATAGAACAGCTCATGGATTTGGCACTGGAATCTGCTGTATGTTATATAATTAGTTGAGATAGTATCCAGATTAACTTTGATAATAATTCCATGTTGTTGAGTCCTGCCTATTCTCTATCCTTATTTCCATATGTATATATGAATTTATGTATATTGTATATAAGCATTTATTTTATGAATCAGATAACAATCTCTGCATACTTAGAAGTTGAAATTGAATAATGACTCTATGTTAAATAGTATATTACTTTCTTGTTAATAGTCAATATATTATATTCCTATTGCCACTGTAACAAATAGCCACAAACTAAGTTGCTTAGACCATACAATCTTCTTAAAATTTTGGGTGTCAAAATTCCAAAACTTAGGGTTCCTACAGGGCTGCATTCTTTTTGGAGGCTTTGGGTAAAAATCTGAATTTATTTTCTTACTTTTCCTAGCCTTTAGTGGGCACTTGAATCCTTGGTGTATGACACCATCCTTCGTCTTCAAAATTAGCTGTGTACCCCCTTCCAATCTCCCAATCTCCTCTCTTCCTGTCTCTCTATCGCTCTCAGTCTCTCTCTCTCTCCCCTCAAATCTCCTCTTCTGTCATCTTTTTTTTCCTATTGCTGAAACTCTTGCCTCTTACTTAATAGTCCCACCTAGATAATCCGGGAAATTTTTTCTACCTTAAGATCCTTAACTTAATCATGTCTGAAAAGTCTTTTCTTTTTCCTCTGTAAGGTAACATTCACAAACAAAGCTCAGCATGAGACAGAGTATTGCAAATGGGGAACGATTTGTCAATAGAAAAGGGCATGGGCTTACTCCCAAATTGTATGATTTAGGACCCAGTCTCTTACTAGGCTTTGTCGAGTCTCTATGAAAATTATCTCTCTGACACAGACTCTTTCAATAACAATTGGTTTCTGGAACGTAAGGTCCAAGTGACAAAGCTCTAGTCTCAACTCAGAACCAGCAGCTTTTCAATTACCTAGGATGTGAATTGAAATAATGTGACCAAATATGATACATATTGTCTTCAAAATCCGTAAACAAGACATGCTTATTTACTGATAGTGGTTGTTGAAAGGTTCAACAATTTTTATTTCTTTCTATGATATATCAAAACAGGCTCCAGACAACTTGACTCAAAATATTTCATCAACTTTATAGACCCTTGAATATTAAGAGGTTTATTTGTCACCCTTTTGCATCCCTGTGTTTTTCCTAAGGATCTAGAAGGCTGTATCTTTCCTTTTTTGGAATAATCATACAATCAGGAATGTAATGGACCAGTATTCTATGCAGTATCAAGACAACACACATGTCTAGTCCAGAATATTTTATGACAAAACTGAGGAGTTAACATAGCCTTGGAACAAGACAAGAAAGATGGGCTCTTGTGTTAAATGTGTGACAGCAAACTGCTTATGTTTTTTTTGTGTGTGGCAGAGATGGGGGTAGTGCATTTTTATTTCAATAGCTGTATGCCAGGTGTCAGGTTCTGTGTTAATTTTCTTCAGGGAAAATACCATATCTGGAAATGCAGCTGTGATTGGAATCACTACCTAATTAGGTGTGTGATAATTGACTGTCATTCTCCTTGATACATCTGGCTTTACACTATCTAAATAGACATATTAAGTAGGGATGTTGTAGGGATTAGCACTCTTGCATATCTCAGTCATTGATGGTGGCATTAATATTTGTAATTCCTCTAGGGGTATGGTATTTTTGTGTGATTTTTCTTTCTAGCAAGTCTTGTTTGGGCAAATGCAATTCTGGTGGTTTCTACTTGGCCCTTTTACCATAACAGTGCTTCCATGAATTGGAGAACCAATGTTGGAATTTAGAAAGTTATTTTTTATGTCTGTACCTTCTATGTACTTTAGGTTGAGAGAAATAACTATTTAATATGCTACATGTAAACTGGGTTAAGGCTCTATTTATCAACTGATCTTTCCCCAGTCCCTACTTCATCATGAGTTTCCAGAAAGAGCTGAAAGCAAGGAGATAATATTCCTTATAAGATTTGGTATTTCCCTTCCTTTTGAGAAGGTTTGGAGGAAAATTCAAAGTATATACCTATGACTTATTTCAAGGTTCTTGCTCAAATGGATTATGGCTTCCCCTAGTCAAGAGGGCCCAGGTCAATACTTGGCTTTATTTTTGAAATACAAAAAGTCATGAATCTGCACTATGATGATTCAAATAATGTTCTTCCTCCCAGATCTATTTTTTTTCTTCTTATATGTGTTGGTATATACTATATAAGTTTGATAATCTCATTCATTTCTAAAACTCCAGAAAAAATTTACCCAGTACCCTATATCTGTGAAGATTAATCGATGAATAAATAAATAACTTACACTCTGTAGTTTATGGCTCTAATTCTTCCCATTTGGTCTCTAAGAGTTAAATACTACCACTGACTTCCACCTATAAATGATCAAATTATTTTTATTAAGCTCAGTCAAGTCAATTTAATTGTAACATCTCCCACCTTACATATTTCAGTCATCATAGGCCCTTTTAGTGGCCTTCCCATCAAAGCATTTCTCCATTCCTTGGTAAAGGGTTCATTTTTTTAGGTTCACCCTCCCATGTCATGTTAATAAAGGGTGGCCGAGAAGACTTCATATAGTAGATCCATTTTAACATTTCCATCAACTTAAAACTTTGTACTAACTGCATCACATTATAGAATAATATACTGGAATTTCAATATCATTTACTATAGGCCACCATTGAAACCAGGGTTTATTTAGGCAATTTAGCAGATTTGTGAAGTGACTTTCAGGAGCTGGAGTAGCTGCATTAAACCCGCAACGTTCAACCATTGTGCTACAAGAGGCACACTGGCGTGCTACAAAGATTATTAAATCATGCAGCAGCTGACTTGTGAGGGGCACTGATCTCTTTTCCCTTAGATCATCAAATGAAAAGTTGCAATAGCCAATGCAACAGTAGTTGTCCAGTGTGAATGTATCAAAATTGTACATTTTTTATAAGATGGGCAAAAAATACATTGTAGTTTGCTGCAGAATTTTAGTAATTAGTTTATGTGCTCCAAGAGATGAGAAAGGTTGGATATCTCTGAATTAAATCAAGAATTCCAGGTTAAAACAAACCGTTACTTTTTCCTGATCAAGTCTTCTGTATTTACATCCCTTAGAACTCTCTGCCAAATACTCTCTCCCCCAACGGGGCAATGCAATTTGTTAAAGTCTTGTAAATTTTTATGTGTATATGCTATTTCCCATATCCTGATGGAATTAGGCCTTCTATTACTTCTTTTTTTCCCTTTTTCTCTCAAGTCATTTTGTATCTACAATATATATAAGCTGTCCCCTAAGCTCAAGCTTGCTGTTCCAATGCCACCTGGTGTAACCCCCTGTGATGTCTTGCCTGGCAGTTTTCCCTGCTTGGAGCCATGTAACAGAGTTCTGCCTCGCATCTACCCTACTATCAAAATTGCATCCCACGATCAAAAAATCTTTAAACCATATAAAACATTGATAGTGCACACAGAATCGTGTGGCCATGACCACAGACTCTTGTATAGCTTCTTGGAGGACGGCCCTTGTGTTACTGCTGTCTGTGAACTGAAATGAGAGCTGCGTGGCAGAAAGCTGCTCGTGAGGACCGGCTTGTGCTTGAGCCTGATTGCTTGTTGCTGTGCCTACTGGTGGCTGCCATGTCTCTCTCACCCACACTTCCTTAGCATGGGGATACTTAAAACAAACAATGAAAATTTCTAAGGTGGTAGCTAGACCCCTTAGATGTGGCTACTGTACAGCAGGAGGAGTGATAGGCCCTGGAGTCGTGCTTTCCCAGCTCCAGCTTCAGTGGTTTTCAATACCAGCCTGTATTTCCTGAAGGCTTATTATACAGTCTGTCATGTCTTTGGCATTGAAGTTTCTTTATCATTATTTGGGTCAGAACCCTGGTTTGTCCATGTGTTTCCAGCAGTCCCTGCACAAGAAGGTGTTCATTGGACCCCCCATGGTAAAAAAATGGTACCCTGGCCACATTAGGGGTGAGATTCAGAGAGGGGTAGCAGCTACCTGTCTTCTCTACTGCTGCATATCTTACTGCTCTCACCAGCAAAACGCAGATGCTCAGACCCTTAGGGCAGCAGTGGGTCACACCGTTGTATCTAGTAACTCATTGTTTAATCCAAAGGGGGCCTCTGGGGCAAGAGAGCAAACATCTCAACTCTGCACCAACCGCCGCCAACCCCAACACCTAACACAGTTACTCAGTTGCTCCAGCAGTACAGAATCCACAACCAGAATGCTTGAGCCTTAGTGAGAGCTTCTGAATATTAATATACAAGGTTCTGATACTATAGACAAGGGTGCTAACTGCTTTGCCCAAGGAGAAGTTCCAAGCACAAATCTTATTACCTAGGAGGTGGGTAGGGAAGCCCAAGAATGAGAGATGACTAGACTGCTTCCTCCACCCCCTTTTCCTTTAATGAGCCAGAAGTTTCCCAGAAGAAATTATTATTTTTAAAATAAAGAAATAAACATAAATATAGCCCTGGCTGGTATTGCTCAGTGGACTGAGCACAGGCTGCAAACCAAAGAGTCCCCGGTTTGATTCCCAGTCAGAGCACATGTCTGAATTGCGGGTCCCCAGTGGGGGCCACACCAGAGGCAAATACACATTGATGTTTCTCTTCCTCTGTCTCCCTCCCTTCCCTGCTCTAAAATTAAATAATAAAAAAATCTTAAAAAAAGAAATAAACATAAATATAAAGGAAATAAAATTTTAAAATTAAAAAAATATATTATAAATGAATCATTTGATCCAGGTGGAAATCTAAAATTTTTAAAAATAATTTATAGACCATAAACATAAAAAGAGCACTGACTGACTTCTGTGCCTCTATAAAGAGGTTCTAACTTACATTTAATATGAGCTAAAATGCACCAATTGATAAAGCCCTGTGGATTAATCAGTATAGGGTTTGAAGTACAGATATAGCTGAGGTAGCCGCTGAATTTAAATATAATACTTTTATAAGTTAAGGAGAGTAATTAAATTTGATACAGAAAAATAAGCATAACTTAACTATAGCTTTATCTAAATTTTCCATAGCCAGAGTACTCATTTCCTTCTAAGAGTCCATATTGGTCATAAAGTGTCTGTCACAATGAACACTAAATTAAGATTAAATTACCCTTTGGCAGTTACAAAGTAACTTACCAAAATGAGACTCCATGGACTCTTCTATTAAGTTGATTCAGATGGTTCAATATAAGTTAAAATATGGCCTTCATGTTTAAAAATTGTTCTGTAAAGCCTAATTAATGAACAGTTGATTATCCTCACTGCTTCTCCATGTGACAGTCCAATTTTGCCTATACACCCCTTCACCCCCAAAAGACAGGTGCCTCATGGTAGTTGCTGCAAACTTAATGCTGTGATCCCATCTATTTAGGTTCCTGAAATCAATACCCAATATTATTGAAGGTAGTAGCACCAGCCAGCCAGCCACTGGTAAGTATCAATTGGTGCAATTGGTAGATTTCTATTCAGTGCCTATTTTTTTAAATAAGCCATTTATTGAGATAATTCACATATCATAAAATAAAACCATTACCACTATTTAATTTTAAAACATTTTGTCTCCTCAAAACACGCACACACACACACACACACACACACACATTAACCCCTCCCACTTTCTGTCAGGCTCTTGGCAACTACTAAATTTACCTTTTGTCCCCATGAATTTGCCTGTTCTGGATATCTTCGTGAAGAAAGAATCATACACACTGTTGACTTTTGTGCCTGCTTTTTCTTTCATTTACATGTTTTCAATGTTCATTCAGGGTTAGCATGTATCAGCACTTCATTGCTTTTTAAGGTCAAATAATATTCCATTATAAGGATACACCACATTTATTTATTTATTCATTCACCAGTTGAGGGACATTTGAGTTGTTTCCAACTTTAGGCTTTATGAATAATGCTCTTAGGACAGTATCTATACAAATTTCTGTGCAGACATATGCTTTCAGTTATCTTGGATGAATAAATACCTGGGAGTAGAATTTCTCAGTCGATTGGTAATTGCTTAATTTTTTTGGGGGGGTCAGGAAAACGCAACTTTATTCTTTACTTTGACATCACCAACTCTTATGACCTTCAACAAGTGATATATCTTTTCCTAATCCTTTTTATTTGTTTTTATTAACTAAATTTCATAGTTTATTTCAACCTCCTTAGGCTTTCCCCATTGTACTTTTTCTGTTTAGGATCCCATCCAAGATTCCACATTACATTTAGCCTTCATTTTTCTTTCAGCTACTCTAGACTGTGACTATTTCTAACTTTTGTTTCATTTTGTTTTGTTTTGTTTTGTTTTGTTTTGTTTTGTGTGTGTGTGTGTGTGTTTGCTTCTTAATTTTTATTGAATTTATTAGGGTGACATTATTTCAATAGCCTCTTAGCTGCAGTTCAAGTTCACCTCCAAGGGACACATTACATCTTTTCCAGGATACACAGGGGCTACTTTAGAACCTTGTTATTGCACATATTTTTTACAGGCAAAATTTTAACTATACACAACTTTCTCCAAAAGTACATATATGGCATTAAAGACAATCTCCCCCAATAAATTTCATCTGATGTACTATTAAGTATCTACTGGCCTAACATATTTTAATTCCTGTTTAGTTCTGGAGACAACATATTCCTTGTTTATAAATTTTACTTAATCTCACTGATATTGCTATTAACAAAACATACCACTGTGAATGGAGTCATCTGTAACAAAAACTTAAGAACGTGTCCATATTAAAATGAACAGACACTTACCTTAGTGCCCCCGAGGTTCCTTCACTATAGAGACTTTAGCAACTCAAGGTCATGTCTCTTATAGTCTATGGGACACCTAGGATGACCATAAATTGTTCACGGGCTTCACCCTCAAGAGATTGCCTTTCTCGCCCCAGTGCTATATACTATTTAAGTGAAAATTAGTACTATATAGTAGGACCTTCTGAAACTCTCATAGATTCTAAGCCTGTGTACCCTACTGCCTATTATGCTTTAGGCGATAGAAACAGCACCTCACAAATTTTACAAGGTTACCAAGACCTCCTCGATCAGGAATGGGGCCAATCCTGGACCCTCTGGCATATTTTATCTGTAGTAGCGGGGTAGTCTCCCCTGTGCACAGTCTCTGGCAAGATGTCATCTGCTGGGGACGGTCACCCTCCTCAATAGCCATTGGCTTCTTGGAGAACACCATGGGATTAATTAAGTCAGGGGCAACGGGAGTTCATAGACTGTGTGAAACGAATTGCCACCATCATAAATGATGGAGCTAAGTAAAATTCAGCTGCTTTCAAATAGTTAATAGAGATACCCAAATAAAGTTCAGCACGATTGGCCGAATTTCAGGGAAGCAGCCATCTCAGCACTGGCGGTTCTGGACAGCAAATGGCACCATCTATACATTTTTAAATGGGTGATTACCTAAAAGTTGTCCCTTTCAGGTGAAATAGAAAACTCTGGAAATCTCCCCACAGAAACTCAAAATATAAATCAAAATCAAACTTCTCTACATGTACAATGGCCACACTATAAGGTCTCACAAGACTCTCCTTCTTCCATTAGAGTTTCAGGCTCTGCTAATAGTAACCAAGGCACACATTTTACTCTTCTAAATACACACTGTTCACATCTTTTAAAGGCATCCAATAGAACTTCATCTCCCTAATAGGTCCCAGTAGCATGTTTAATTAGAGACATTAAGGTTTCGTCCAATAACCTCTATTTAAACGCCAGTCTGACAAATAGATTTCTAAATGGTTTTATATCTTGCAAGGCCTTGATCACTATTAATTCAAGAATGGCCATGTTATGAACTACACATTGAACTACACATAGAGAACCTTAGTTTTTAAGCCACAGGAAATGGTGTTCAATATGGCAAAATATTACATTTTTTAACAAAAACAAAAATATCTTTTTTCAAACACAGAATCAGTTAACAGCATAGCTCTCTCTCTTCAAAAAAAAATCTGTGTAGATGAAACAAAAGAAGATAAAGGGATACCATTTTGTAAACGGTACTGTAAAGTTTAGAAATAAATATATTTGCTTATGTTCTTGTTAAGATATTGTTGTCCATCTATCACTCCTTTATTTTCTGTCTCATTCATTTATTTTTTACATCTATTTATTCATGAAAGAAATATTTAGTGATTATCTGCTGTGGGAAAGATAATATTTAAGATCTAATATACAAAAAGATAAAAAATAGCTCATATGAGGTTTATTTCTAGCAGCAGTATTCACGGAAAAATAATTAAAATGTATATAATTTAAATGTTGATAAGACCTATGGGGGAAAAGACTTTAAGAAACTATGGAGAAAATGCAAGATTAGCAATGAGTGGTAAATTCGAGGATGACTATTTTATGTATATATAAATTATCCCAGGCAGTTTCCTAAATGCTAGATCAACAAAGGCAAAGGAAATAAGTTGTTCATGGTCAAGGAGATTATTATTTGGTGAAGATGAAATACAAATAATCAGACTATATTCCAATAAGTATTTATTATGTGTGACAGTATAGAGTTGTATATAGGGTATTAACAAAAAATATGGGAATGCCAGAAGTAGACTCTGAAAGTTCCTAGTATATGTGTAAACTATATTCTAGCTAAAAACTTTCAAATATCTGTGAAGTATTTTAATTAAATGACCTCTAAGTACTTTTCCACCTTTCTGAGGTGCTGTCATTTAAACTGAAGATTCCTCATGGTCCCATAGGAAAATATTTCCAAATTCTAGATGAGAATTCAACCTATAAAATTTGAGATCCCTAAAACATTCAAAAAGTCATTTTATTTGAAAGAAATTTTCCCCATGGATTTTCTTATAAAGTCATGACTATAAAGACTTTTGGCATCTATGAAATATAGAGATAGTTTGGTTCTTAATTTTGTAACTTTTCCAGAAGTGCAAGCTAAAAATGTCCATTTTCAATGTATCTAGGAGGCAATGGGTACCTGAGATATTTAAAATAAATTCTACCAAAGTTGGAGTCCCTCATGAAGGCAGGAGTTCTCAAGCCATGGTAGGAGAGAGCAGGGAGATAGGAAGGATCTAGTCTTGGTAAACAGTAAACAGTAAATAGTAAATAGTAACTCCAGGAAGGAGAGAATCCCACCCAGGAAGGAAAGTGCTATTTTCAGAAGGGAGGAAAAATAGGGTTCAAGTATTAGTGAAAGACAATAAAGGGAGCATGAAGTTTACCCAGAGTGACCTACCTAACTCAGTTCAGAGAGCTCTAAAATCTCCAACAAAATAAAATTCACAAAAACAAATACAATGTTCCACTTTGGAATTCGAAGGCTGTCTCTAATGGTGGTCGTCAGGGAAGTGTGAGAAGACAACAGAGAAACTCAGTTGCTGAGTATGCTTGTTTTTTTTACCCCAGATTCTGTTCTTATA
>CM052540.1:177132072-177144724 GCA_028533065.1 Trachops cirrhosus
ATAGGGGTGGGCAAGCAAGCGTTATACAGAAGCAGACGTGGCAGTTAGCCATTCGCTTACAAAGACCGCGGGCGGGGACAGGGTTGGGCATTGGCTCAACAGTGGTAGCTTTACAAACCAAACATGTTAGGTTGCATCTGTTTTACAATCCTTTGTTCCTGCACAAGGCAGGAGGGCAAGATGTTCTTTCAGTAGCCTCCTGTACCCTGGGACCTAGCCAGTTCCTGTTTTCTCATGGTCTAAGTTTTCCTTGCTCCTTACAGTTGCTACGCCAAGGTCCGTGCTATAAAGAAACATACTCTATTACAGCAATACATGAAGAAACACTGAATGGTAAAATTTGAAAACTTTCTTTTCTACTTCAAGTTTTCCTGAGGAACCTCTTGAAATAGTTCAGGAAAATTCAACTTATTTAAATATGAGTAGTGGAAAAAAGAGTATACCTTCAGTAAAGATACAGTTACATCATCAGATATTTGGTAAGAAAATAAAAAGTGTGAGTTCATTTTGTCCCCTATACACCACTTTCAAGACGTGGAGAATTTTCTTTCAAAGATACTCCTTGTTAGAAACAAGAGGGGATATTTTCAACCATATTTTTTAACAGGAAATAAATTTGCAAGTTAGGTGACTGTTAATAATGAAATTCTTGTCTTTAGAGAAATTCTATAGTAAATTATAACCATGTTAAAATTTCACAAGTACTTCTCTCCTAATTTAACAGTCGTGTTTACACTTTCTGAAACACTTTCTTGTATCTTTTAGAAATATCTGAAAAGTTTTCTGACTCCAAAAGCAAAGAGAAAATTACTGGCCTGCTGAAACAAGAAACAGAAAGCTGAATTAAATTGCTTTTCAAAGGAGCAATACAAAGTAATTACATAGTAATGGGTTAAGATCTGGAACAAATTTAGCAGGATATAGTAGTTCAATGTTGCCCTCTAAAACCTACAATATTGGGGGATTAAGATAAAAGTAAGCCACTCATTATCTATAATTGGTCACTTTTTAGAAAATAAATGAATGCTTTTTAGGTTATTAATTCAGTACATGTTTAATTTTGTTTCCCTGTTAAAAGAATCAGTGTCAAAGATTCTCAGAAGAAACAGGTTAACTCTTTCTTTTATGTAATTTTTTATGATAAACCTTTAAATACAGTTTCAATGCAGTACTTAATACTTTACCTGGAGCTGAGTAAGCACATAATGAAACAGTACATTTGAATTGACTTCTTCAGTTAACTTGGTCCTTTTGCTAGTTGATCTTCATAACTAAATTGACAAATTCATTATCCAGTGACTTACAAGTTGACAGTTCTTACTGTAAAGGAGATAAAAACTGTCTTTCATATTATCACAGTTTTTACTAACAAAATATAGTCAACCCATATCTCATGTTTCTGTCAGGAATATGTATAACTGTCTAACCTCGCCTCCCAAGGAACCCTCTTGATGGTGGGAGTAGGATCTTAGTCCAAATTATTTTTTCAGTGTTTTGTTGGAATTTATTTCACAACGAATGGTCAGAATTGAATCCTTCTGATATTGCAGTGAGGGGTCAAAAAAAAAGTCAAATGTTTCTAATTATTTTTTAACACATTCAAGTTCACTACCTCATTAATATTCCCCAACTAAACTTCCAATTTACATTTGAAATTATCTCACCTTAATAATATTAAGTTTTTCACAATCCGTTCTTTTTTTTGTATTACAATAGATTGTGGTCCTCAATTCCTTCAACTAATAGCAGGGATTGAAATGGAGCTGGAAACACAGAAAATAGAAGGAAACACTTAATGTCATTGTAATACACTGTGTGCTCAAGGAGCAGTGGCTATGAGTACACATTTCTCTTTAATTCAATTTGCTTCTCTTGAGTCACTCATCTAAATCAACCCGGTTTAAATAATTATCAGACAGTATCTGAACAGGAACATTAACTCAGGATTTAGGCAATATAGAATGTGTTAAAAGTGAAATTATTATTTGATAGAACAAATTATATTCAGGGTGGGGCAAAAGTAGATTGACAGGTATTGATATGAAAAATAGCACTGTAATTATTAAATAACAATACAAGAATAAACTCTTTGGCATACTCACAACTGTAAACTTACTTTTGCTCCACCCATACAATTTACTAGTGACTAAGACCAAATTTAAAAAAAAATTCAAATTAAAATGTTATGTGTATGTAGTTATGCTAATGATAAACAATATTCAGACTCTAAGGGATTACTAAAACTCTTCAGTAAGTATAGGCATAAACATTGCCTTACTCAAGATTGTCCCCTTTTGTTCTGAGTTGCAGTATGTATTGGTCTTTTGAACCCCTTGTGTTCAAATCCCTGTTTGATTTATATGTATTTTTGGAATTAGCACTTTTTAAAAGTGGTGTTCAATTACAGTTGTCCCCACATTCTCCCCATTACTCTACACTGCCCTACCCACCTCCATCTCTGACACTCACAGCTCCATCCCCATTGTCTTTGTGCATTGCTCCTCTGTATATGTTCCTTGATGAGGCTTCCTTTTCCTTGCCAATTTTCTCCCTTCACTTTTAGATGAGATCATATGGTATTTGCCTTTCACTGCCTGGTTTATTTCACTTAGCATAATACTCTATAGTTGCATCCCTGTTGTTGAGAAGGGTAGGAGTTCCTACTTTATTTCTGCTGCATAGTAACTCTATTGTGTAAATGTACCACGGTTTTTGATACATACATTCATATACTGAGGGAAATTTGGCTGTTTACAGCAATTGGAAATTATAAATTGCACTGCTGTGAATGTTGGGGTGCATAAGTTCTTTTGAATTGGTGTTTCAGGATTCTTAGAGCATAATCCCAGCAGTTGAATTGTGTCAAAAGGCATTTCTATTTTTAGCTTTCTGAGGAAATTCCACACTGTTTTCCACAGCGGCTGTACCAGTCTGCATTCCCACCAACAGTGCACTAGGGTTCCCCATTCTCCACAGCCTTGCCAGCACTCGTCTGTTGATTTGTTTATGATGGCCATTCTGACTGGTGTGAAGTGGTATCTCATTGTGGTTTTAATTTGTATTTCTCTGATGGCTAGGGATACTGAGCAACTTTTCATATGTCTCTGGGCCCTCTGTGTGTCTTCCTTGGAAGTGTCTGTTTAGGTCCTTTGCCTATTTTTTAATTAGGTTGTTTGTCTTCCTAGAGTGGAGTCGTGGGAGTTCTTTATATATTTTGGGGATCAAAGCTTTGTTCGAGGTATCATTGGCAAATATATTTTCCCATGTGGTTGGTTCCTTTTTTATTTTGCAGATATTTTCTTTAGCCATGCAGAAGCTTTTTAATTTGATGAGGTCACATTTGTTTACTCTTTCCTTAATGCCCCTTGCTCAAGGGGTCATATTGGTGAAATATTGCTATATGGAATATCTGAAAATTTCCTGCTTAGTTCCTAGGACTTTTATGGTCTCGTGACTTATATTTGAGACTTCAATCCATCTTGAGCTTATTTTTGTGTATGGTATAAACTGATGATCTAGTTTCACTTTTGTGAATGTAGCTATCCTGATCTCCCAACACCATTTCTTGAAGAGGCTATTTTTACTCCATTTTATGCTCCTTAGTCAAATTTTAATTGAATGTGGAGACATGGGTTTACTTCTGGGTTCTCTATTCTGTTCCACTGATCTATGCCTTTATTCTTATACCAGTACCTGACTATTTTGATTACAGTGGACTTACAAAAAGGTTGGTAGCAGGTGTTATTATCCCTCCTACTTCTTTCTCAAAATTGCTGAGGCTGTTTGGGGTTGTTTATGGTTCCATATAAAGTTTTGAAATGTTTGTTGTATATCTGTGAAATACACCCTTGGCATTTTAATAGGGATTACATTGAATTTATAAATTTCTTTGGGTAGTGTGGACTGTAGGAGACCATTCTGCATGGTGTGAGCCCAGCTCCCACTCAGAAATGCACAGGACGAACACCCATGGATAGGTTCTCCTGTGGGGAATCAGGCCTGCAATGTGCCTAGGACGCTTTGAGTCTTGCTTTTTGCTAAAACTCCCTCATACTGAATTGAGGACATTTACTGCAAAGTAACTTCCTCAAATCCATGCTAAACCTTCCAAGGATGAGTGTAACTGGCTCAACAAACTTTGGCTTTTCATTTGCAAATATCCCTCTTCTGTGATGTGATTAGCAGCATTGGCTCCTTTGTTTTCTGTAAAAGGTAACCACCTAAATGGAACCTGTGCATAGTAAATGAGGACCATCATGTAATGTGCCGAGAAACCCGATAAAGGCTGGTCATGGCAAGGACCAAGGCTTTTGCTCCCCTTGAGAGAAAAGCCATGCTGTCCCTTTTCCTCCACCAGACTCGGTAGTCCATTTGAAAGTCTCATTTCATCCATAATGACACAGACACTGAAGGCTGGTGTCTGCATCATGGACATTTTGATGATGTGAATTTTTCCAATCCATGAACACAGTATATGGTCCCATATACTGCATCTTGTTTGTGTTTTCCTTAATTTCTTTTTTCAGTGTTGTATAGTTTTCTGAGCACAAGTCTTTTATCTCCTTGGTTAAGTTTATTCCTAGGTACTTTATTTTTCATGTTGCTATAGCAAATGGGATTTTTTTCCCAATTTTTTTTCTGGTAATTCATTGTTGGTGTACAAAAATGCCTTCAATTTCTGAATATTGACTTTGTAACCTGCTGTTTTGCTAAATTCATTTATTAAGTAGAGTAGTGTTTTGGTGGAGTGTATAGAATTCTCTATGTACACTATCATGTCATCTGCAAATAATGACAGTTTTACTTCCTCCTTTCCAATCTGGGTCTTTTATTTCTTCGTCTTGTCTGATCACTGTGGCTAGAACTTCCAATACTATGTTGAATAGAAATGGTGAGAATGGACATCCTTGTCTTGTTCCTGACATTAGTGGGAAAGTTCGAGCCAAAAGTATACTATGAGGTTTGAAATAAAATTGAAAAAAAATGTACTGGACCAATGGAAGCAAAATTGCAGAAAAAACCATAGCAAGGTCAAGAGCAATCACAGCAGAGTAAAGTTTAATAAAGGTGGAACAGGAATAAGAATATTGCAGAAAAGTGAATCTGAGATGTTTATAGTAAAGAAAAATGATTTTTCAAGGATGGGGGAAAGAAAAAAATAAGAGTAAGGAGTAAAGCCCAGACTGAGAAAGGGGAAAAAAACAAAACAGAAAAAAGGAGAGATAAAACAATGAAATAAAATTTCTCACTCAACTGATCAGGGGTAGGGTAAGGCAAAATTTAGTAAGATAGCAGGGGAGTATTATATGGGATTTAAAGTACAAACAAGCAGGGAACAAATAGGAAGTCCTTTAACCTCCACCTAAAGTACAGCAAGAACCATGGTATTTTACCCAACTGGCCACTCTTTATAAAAGATGGGAAAGAAATAAGACTCTTATTAGAGGGGAAAAAGAATATGAGCTGACTTAAGAAAGAAAAGTGCTTATGCAAGTTTAGATGGAGGAGAAATAGTGAGAATAAGGGATAGAAACTTGGCATAGTGTGAGAGAAAATAAAGTTAACCACAACATTAATAAAGCTCAGGAATATAGCAAAATGATTAAGCCCAAGGAAGGGTAGTGTGTGGGATTTGGAATAATAATAGTATGATAAGAAATATATAATCTGGATAAAAATACTAAAAAGTAAAAGACCAAGAGTTATGAGTTATTTGGAATATGTGTAAAGTGAAAGAAGAAAAATTAAAATGCAATATGAAAGGGAGAATAAAAAACACAAAACAATCAATAAAAACAAAGAAAAAACTAAATAAATGATAAGAAGAAAGAGAAATAAAAAAACATGCAAGTTCTGCTGAAGAGCAAAGTGAAATATGTCTCAGCTGTTGGTGTTCGTCTTCTGACTTCTTTCTTTTTTTATATTATTTTGATAGAGGACTCAAGAGTTGGAAAATTTTAGTCTAAGGTAAAAAATTATAAGCTAAGCAAGTAGTATATGTCAAAGCTTTTGTTTCAGAAACTACAGATAAGTAAGGCCCATCCTGCCTCCTGGGAAAATAGCCCACCTCCTGGAGCACTGTTAAAGATTACCAACTGGAGGCATCCAGGTGTTTGTGTTCCAGGGAGAGATAGAGGGCCACCTGCCCCTGGGAACAGCTAACTGCCCCGGACAGGAATGTTGCAGTTTCTTTCACCTAATCCTCCCTGAGCCTCAAAGCCTTCACCACACCTTGTTTATTCCCCCTTATAAAAACGTCTGGCCTGGAAAGAGAAGAGAAGATGGTCTGTTAGGGTATGAATCCTCCATCTTCTCGGATTGTCAACCATCTGAATAAAGCTCCCCTAAAGATTCAATTGCTGTCATTGCTTATTGGGTTTAGTAGTGACAGACAGTCCAAACACTGGTGTCTTTTCTGGTTTCAATTTTGTTGTTGTTCCAAATAGCTGCAGCAATTTTGAAAAAGAAGAACAAAGCAAGAGGTTTCACAATACCTGATATCAAACTTTATTACAAGGCCAATGTAATCAAAACAGCCTGGTACTGGCATAAGAACAGACACGTAGAGCAATGGAACAGAACAAATATCCCAGAAATAGACCCAAGTCTCTATGGTCACTTAATATTTGACAAAGGAGGAGGAAGCATAAAATGGAGTAAAAATAGCCTCTTCAACAAGTGGTGTCAGAAGATCTGGACAGCTACATGAAAAAAATTAAACTTGATCACCAACTTACACCATACACAAAAATAAATTCAAGGTGGATAAAAGACCTAAATATAAGTTCTGACTTCTTTCTGAATCTTTCTTTGTTTTTTTCTCAGCTCTAGATCTTACTGTCTTACTCTTGAAGGGATAAAAACCCTCAAGAACCTTACTGCCCAGCCAGTTTTTCAGGTCCCCCCAGATCCTGCAGACAGAGCGGGACTGGGCTCCATTTATTTCCTTTCATGTGGTTCAAAAAAGACAGGGACTCAGACTGGGCTACAATAATCACAGATGCCCAGTTTCCAGCCCATACCCTCTGAACACTGTGTGGCCTGCTCTCTCTACTCTGAGCATTTGTGCCCGGCTGGCACCGATGAGCTCCCTCACTTTGCACCCCATTGATCAATCTGTGAGGTGCACTGAGTGGGAACAAATTGTGGCCACAGTCCTCCCTCTTTGTTGGCCTGGCAGATGCACACACAAGGTCCCTGCACAGAGCCTCAGTACCCCTTTTGAAGAAAGTCTCTTTGTGCGCTGCTGTCACTCCGAACCTCCGCCCAGCTGTTCACTGAGTCCAGCCTTATGGCAAGCCCAGAGTTTACCTGGTTCTTGGTAAACAGCCACTCACAGCCTACCACCTCTCCCAGCCCCAGATGTTACCAGGATTTCCCAGATTTTCGGGCAATGTCCCAGCCAGTGACCGCCACCCCAGCCTGGGTATTCCACTGGCTGTGTCCCTTGCTGCCTTTTTCCTTTCCACCAGCAACTTTATGGATCCAGGTTTCTCCTGGCATACGTCTGGGACTTCCCCACCCTGGGAGGGTAGGGAGCCTCTAAGCTGCTGTCACTGACCGGGCTCTCCCCCAGTGTACCCATGGCAGGTGCAGTCTCCCATGCCAGGCCAGGGGACCTTCCTGTTGGTATATGAAACCTCCTTACTGCCTATTTTGAATCATCCTATGCACACTTTGCCTACCAAACTTTATATTGGCTGAGATTATGTTGGCTGATCACTTTGTTTTTCAGAAAATCGGCTAAGTATCCCAGCTGGGTGCAGGAGCAAGTAGGCTCAGCTGCCACCTACATAGCCGCCATCTTCGGCTCCTGCATTAACACTTTTAACACCAACCATAAAATACAAACCTACCTTCATTTAGTCAAAGTCCACACTCTGAGTACATGTTCAATTGCTCAGTTTTTAGGGCCCGTGTTGTTTTCCTTCTAGCTATAATAAATTCCTTGCATTCAAAGCAGAATAAAAAGAGATATGATCATTTCAAATCAATCTGAAAACTGAAAACTGACTATAGCCGCTAGTTATTGAGAAGTTAGGTGTTCACCTTGCCCACAAACAGTTGTTCAAATAAACCCACAGTGACTAATTGTAGTGGCCTGGATTTCTGTCTTTTCATGTCTCTCTGAACTTCACCTATCAGATTAAAGGGCTTTTTTTCCCCTTAACATGTTTAGAATAAGTCGATATTAGTGTGGATATCTGCAAACTGTTTATTTCTTTTTTCTACTGTCAAACTTTTTAATTTCAGGAAATCTATTAGACAAACAATAGTTTGCTGCAGCAATATTTTAATAGATTTAATATAAATATATTATGTATATGCTTATTGAGTAATTTCTTCGGAAATACCTATTCTTTTTATAGGCCCATTTTTCTTTTTGCATTTTAATTGAATTTATATTTATTGTGGTGACATTAGTTAATAAAACCATACAAGTTTCAAGTGTGCATCTCAATAGCATCATTTGCATACTGCATCCTTCGCTCACCACCCAAAGTCAACTCTTCCTCCATCACCATTTATCTCCCTTTTGCCCCTTTTCTACCTCCCCTACTCCCCTTTCTCTACAGCAATCACCATACTGTTGTATATATCTTTTTTTCTTAATCCCTTCTCCATTTTCAACCTCCCTCTTCTCTAATAGCTATCAGTCTGTTTTGTGTATCTATCAGTCTGTTAGTTTATTTTGTTCATTAGATTCCACATGTAAGTTTAATCATGTAATATTTGTCTTTTACCGACTGTCTTATTTCACTTAGCATAATACACTACAGGCCCATCAATGCTGTTGTAAAAGGTAAGATTTCCTTCTTTTTTATGGTTCAGTAGCATTCCATTGTGTAAATGTACCATTGCCTTCTAATCCATTCATTTACCAATGGCCACTTGGGCTGCTTTCAAATCCTGTACTACTGATTTGAAGTAGTACATGTAAAAGTAGAATAAACCCATAATGGAGCCCAGATACTGTTACTGAAATAAGCTCCCTACCCCGGGGTCTTTCTGTGTCTTCTCATCTGCTGCCAGGTAGGAACTGAGGCTCTCAATGCCAGAGTGTGGTAAAAAAGAAAGGAACTATTTATTCAAACGTTATACAGGTTTGGAGAAATGGTGAATTGTCACTGTTAAAATCCCAAAATTCCTTTAAAACATGCCCCCGCCCGGCCACACACACAGTCCTGCCTTCTCCCCTTTGCCCAACCAGGCCAGCCAGGAGTACCATATCTCATGAAAAAGAAATCGAGGTCTGTAATTTGGCTAGACTCTTGGTTCTTCTCAGTAATCTGTGCTTAACTGGGCAAGTCTCCCACAGTACCCAGCACCATCAGCTGTGTCACCACGATCTCCAGTTCTTACTTCAAAACCACGTGGCACCTCCTCATGCCCCACCAGCGAGGATTCTTTGACCCTTTTTCTTCCTGCTTTGTCTGACATTGTCTCCTGTTCCTCTCATTCCAAATGGCAGCCAGCCATTAGTTTAAATCCCAACCTGGAACCGCCTCCATAATCCAATTTCCTAATCCCCCCACAATCGGTACACCTGCTAGCACTACCATATTTTCAGTCTTTCTTGGCTGCCATAGTATGTCCAAGCAGGTATGGCCCCTTGGTGTGGAGTGAACCACCTCCACACTCTCATGCAGCTGCAGTAAGGGGAGCTGCCTCCCAGTTATATCATGGATTTAAATCTTGCATACCTTTCTGGCTCCACATAGGCAGAAAGCTAGCCTGTTTTTATTGATATGCAAAGTAACTGTCAAGGGCCCTTCCCCATGTCTCCCATCCCCCATTGAGACGTGGGGGGACTGGCTGCACCCTGTTACATAAGTAGCACTTCAATGAACACAGAAGTGCATATATTCTTTTGAGTTAGTGTTTTAGGTTTCTTTGGATATATTCCCAGAAGTGGAATTTCTGGGTCATGAAGCAGTTCAATTTTTAATTTTTTGAGGAAATTTCATACTATTTTCCATAATGGCTGTATCAGTCTTCATTTCCATTGACAGTACACAAGGGTCTACTTTTCTTCCTATCCTTGCCAGCACATGATTCTGTATAAAGAATAGCTCAGAGAGTCCACCAAAACAAAAAAAAACACTACAACTGACAAATGAATTCAGTAAAGTATCAAAATACAAAATTAATATTCAGAAACCAGTGTCATTTTATACACTAAAAATGATCAGAAAAAAACAAGGAAAAGAATCAAATTTATAATCACAACAAAAATATTAAAGTGTTATGAATAAATTTAACCAAGGAGGTAAAAGGCCTGCACTCAGAAAATTATAGGCTACTAAAGAATGAAATTGAGGAAGATACAAATAAGTAAAAGCATATACCATGTTCATGGATAAAAATTAGCATAATTAAAATGTCCATATTACTAAAAGCAATCTATAGATTCAATGTAGTTCTTATTAAAATACCAATGGCCCCCTGGTTGGTGTAGCTCGGTGGATTGAACACTGGCCTGTGAACCAAAGGGTTGCCAGTTTGATTCCTAGTTGGGGTACCTGCCTGGGTTGCAGGCCAGGTCCCCAGTGGAGAGTGTGTGAGAGGCAATCATAGACTGATGTTTCTCTCCCTCTCTTTTTCCCTCCTTTCTCCTCTCTCTAAAAAAAAAATAAAAAATAAAATAAAATAACAATGGCATAAATCAAAGAACTAAAATAAATAGTCCAAAAATTAATATGGAATCTAAAAGACCATGAATAGTCTCAACAATCTCGAGAAAGAAGAACAAAGTTGGAGATATCACATTACTTGACATCTAATTATACTACAAGGCCATAGTAATCAAAACATTATGGTACTGGCATAAAAACAAGCAATGGATCAATAAAAAGAACAGAGGGCCTACAAATAAGCCCATACTTTTATAGTCAATTAATATTTGACAAAAGATACAAAAACATAAATAGCATTGGGAAAATTGGACAGGTATGTGCAAAAAAATGAAAGTAGACCACCTCCTTACAACAATCAAAATAATAAATTCAAAATGTATTAATGACTTAAATGTAACTTGTGAAACTACAATCTGTTCTTTAAAGGACTTGTATTGTAGACAGTCTTTTGGCCCTAGCATTCTGGCAGTAAAGCAGCATTCAGTGCTCTTCCTGGCTCCAGAAGCTCAGAGTTAGAGTGTTCCAATTGTTTGCCCAGAGTCTGACATTAAATGTCTACCATAATATGGCAAATATCTAGGATCTGACATACTGTCATTTTGTATACTTGTTGTCTGAAACAGAGTATTTCAGTTTATATGAAAATCACACAATAACTTAAGCTTTCAATTAATCATATATATGTGCGTTTATCTATATATACACACATATATATTGCAAACTAGATAAAAATTCTTTTAAGTTTATATATTTGATCTTCACATTTAACTCTTTTGATGGCATACACAGTGCATTGAATTAAAATATTTTCCATGAATTTATATTTAAACTCATAAACCAAACAGTTCTTCATTACCTTTAAAAAAATTAACAAGTTTGTGCTTTGATGCCATCTTTTCTTCTTTTTATAAAAAATGTTTTTATTTCAATAATGTAAATGTTTTCCAAATGAAAAACATGCTAAATGTGACAAAAGAAGCAATACTTGTAATGTTTGTATATGTACTAACATGCACGTGTATATCAATTTATAAAACTAAATTTCAATAGCATCACATTTAAACTGTGTAGATGGTGGTTTCTGGAATAGTTATTTAAATTAATATCTGTCTTCTAAATATGCAGTGGTATATCATTGTTCCATGAATAGAGTCAAATCACTATTTTTAGTCACTATTAATATTAATACATTTATTTATTAAAGGGAAAGGATCATCTAAAACAACTAAGAAATATTTCAAAGCTGCTAGTGACAGCTAGTGACAACTCAATACTAACATCATGCCCAGAAAATAATTTATTTGACTTATATTTAACTAGTAAAAAGCTTTAAAATGCATTTTCCAGAGTGCATTTAAATAAATCAAAATATTGTAGCAGTGGAAATTATTAAAGGGTTGAAAATATTGGAAGTCAACCTGTCAGTATGAACTGACTTGACGATCGATTTTATCTAAAGGATATTCCAGACATTCATCATATGTGTGTGTGCACATACATATACACATATATGTATGGTGCATATGGAAAATAATAACTATAACTAATAAATAATAAAAGTATAAACTCTGAGTTTTGTGTACTCACAACTGTAAACCTACTTTTCCCTCTGCTGTGCGTGCGTGCGTGCGTGTGTATATAATGCATAGAGTGTCCAGCAGAAGTAAGGCCTGCTTGAGTGTGATTGGTAGGGTAATGATACGGGTGTAATAATTTATAGCTTTAATATGAACATTTCACTTAAAATGTCATTTGATATACTTGAGTATGATGTTGTTATATTACAGAATTACCTGTTTAGAATTTGTACTAAAAAAGGGGTGTTATTTGTGCTGGACCTTGTGTGTGTGTGTATGTTTTAAGTAATTTCTTATTATAGTATTGCTTTAAATCAACAATTTAAAACCAACCTGCATGACTGTCCTCTATTTCAGTGTCTTTTGTTATATTTTACTTGTTTCTTTGTTTTGTTGTTTAGGTTCCTGTTAAAGGCGAGATCATATGGTATTTGTTTT
>CM052540.1:177145224-177160407 GCA_028533065.1 Trachops cirrhosus
GTCTATGAGATCCACATGCAATCATTCAAAGAGATTTTTATTTCCTAAACTATTATCATAGCCTATTATGTAGCAGTTTATTTATTACCTCAAAATGACAGAAATTCTGCAGCAAAAATTATTTTTGTATGAAAGAGAAAGCTGAAGCATTTTGGGAAAGAGAATAACATTTATGTTTAAATATATATATATATATATATATATATATATATACACCAATATATGTAACCAATATATATATATATTGGTTACAGATCAGTGTGCCCATATTAACATCTGCTTCTGTTTGTGGGACTTTCCTCTTGGCAAGGTAGGACCACTTCCCTCTGATGATGCTCTACCCGTCCTGCCGTGCATGCAGAGCTGCTTAACGAGCTCATCACTCTGCACCTGTTCAGGCCATACACCCCAAATTCAACTCAGAGTGCAGTCAGAGTAATACATGCAGTGATACAGCAAAAAGAAATCGTGTTTTGTCTCCCTAGTTATTAAAGGTCATGAATATCCCACATAACATGATAATAAATGGAAAAATCATCAGGTTTATAATTACAGTCTTTAAATCTTTAGGACAACATACTGTTAGAATTTTTTAAGTTCAACTTTAAGTATAATTAATTATTCACAAACTTAAATGCTTCATATTCCATATTCTCTACTTATTCAAATCAGTCATTTTATGACAGACTATCTAATCCATCTGCTAAGGAGTACTGGTTGCTTTCAGTAATGATAACTTCTGTAAGTCATTTAACTGTGGATGCCTGATATGTCTAGTGTTCATCTTTAATACTAGTCCTGCAGGAATTAAGAAAAGAATGTGAGTCAGTATTCCAGAGAAGTTTCCAAAGAAACCTTATTTTTAATATGTCTTTCATGGGAAATGACACGTAAAAGACTGATTGGTCTCTAAGTCTGAGGGAATGAAGTTCCACTTCTGTACAATAGCTGAATTTCCACAATTCCATAGGACCTCAGAGTCTACCTCTGAAACAGAGCAAGACTCTGTGCTGAAAGTATTATTTTCCCATACCACTCTTTTAACTCACAGAGTCTGGGGAAAGTACTCTTTTAATCATTTTCTTAAAAATATTTTGTTATTGTGTAAATGTGTAAAGATTCCAGATAAAACAAATGAAGTTTGTCCTATCTGAGAAAGAATTAGCTCTTGCAATGCTATTTAAACCTCCAGTATTTGGGAAATACACAATGTTTAGTAAACAAGCCAGATATTCACAAAAAAAGGTCAAATGAACTAAAATTTAAAACGTAAAATTACTCATGAGGTTCATCCTAGCTTTCAAAGAAGTTTAGACTACATTTTTTTCAAGATTCTTGAAAGAGTAACTCTATTCAAGAAGAAAACTGTTGCAAACAGTAACAATAGCCAGCAAGATTTACAGAAATTTGAAAATTGCATTCAGGACTTATTTTTAATAAAATGGACTGATGCCTAATCTTTACAAAATCCTTCTTTTCTAATTTTTTATCATTGTTCAAGTACAGTTGTCTCCATTTTCCCCCCACCACAGCCATCCTCACTTCCTGCTCTTGATCCTACCCCCCTTTAGCTTTTTTGTCCATGTGTCCTTTATCGTTGTTCTTGAAAACCTTTCTCCCTTTACTCCCCATTATCCCCTCCCACCTCCCCTCTGGTTACTGTCATTTTATTATTAATTTCAATGTTTCTGGTTATATTTTGCTTCCTTGTACAAAATTCTTATTGTGCAAGTTGGAAATCTACTTTGGAATTGATTTTTGAGTCCATTGGTGTCTCAGAGATGAAGTGATTCATGACTTAGGACAGCAAATCTTGTGTCAATAAAAGCTGTGTTGGTGGTGGGAGTCTAGGTAACAATAAAAATAACATAACATTGGGAAATCATGAAGGTATCTATCAGTGGATGAAAAATGCAAATTATGGGAGGCAAGAAGTTTTATTAGCCATTGTGGAGCACTGAGTCCTTGCACAAAGAACTGGGTCTTTGCATTGACAATTTCAACCTCTACTTCTGGTTTCTTGAGTTCTGTTATTAAATAAGTGAATTATCCCTGGCTGGTGAGCATGGGCTTGTGAACCAAAAGGTCACCAGTTCAATTCCCAGTCAGGGCACATGCCTGTGTTGTGGGCCAGGTCCCCAGTAGGGGGTGCACAAGGGGCAACTACACATTGATGTTTTTCTCTCTCTTTTCTCCTTCCCTTCCCCCTAAAAATAAATAAAACTCTAAAAAATTTAAAAAATAAGTGAATTAATGAATGCAAGGCAATACATATTTCAATGAACATATAAATAAAATAATAAACATGGCAACATAATTTAGTCAACATTGCATTAAATTATGTTTGAATGTGTTTGACAAAAATATTTCATAAATATTTATTTTATTTCTATGGGTCAGGAGCTAGCTTAATTTATAACTATAAAATCATTTCTGGAGAATTCTCTACCTGTTTGGGCTTTCACTGAAATCTGGTTCACGTTACACTGGGAAGCCAATGACAATTTTTTGCAGATATGAGACTAGCATTAATGATATCTCTTTGGCCATATTCCCAAAATTCTTCAACAGTTTGGTATAGCAAAGAAGTCTGCAGTCTGAATTGTAGTGCTATTTTAGTATCTTGAAACAAAATATCAAGGAAGTATTTTGTGGTTTAAAAAGCACTTCATGTGTATTATTGTATTTTATTTTTCAAAATTACACATGAAGAAGGCAGTGTAGAATTATATAACCATTTAAATAAAAATCAATAATTGAGGACACCAAGGCTCACAATTACTATACATATAAATTGTATCACTATTCTTTACTGCAATTAGAACAGTGATCTTCTGATTCTCCCCTCAGTTTCAGACTAATTTATATTACTGCACAGTGAGGGAAAACAGTTATAACTATGGAGATATGTCAGTGGTTAAAAATGAAAACCAAAGTTTATGTTGCATAAAACCATAACGATGTTCAATATACCTATTTCATTTTTATGTGCACTAATGACAGTATGTATTTATTCAGCATTATCTTTATTTACAGGTGAATAGGTGAGGATGATCTCCTTCCATATGCCTTCTTTATTTTCTGCAGCATTCACTTTGCGGTCTGCTGCCTTTCAAAACACATGGCTACCCTGGGCACTCTCAGTGTCTACTCTCCTTTCAACTATAAATTGTAATTTTGAAAGTCTTTATGGTCTTACTATTAATACATGTGTCAGTGCATATCATGGTTTCTTACTAGAAACCAAATTCATAAAATCCTATGGGACTATTGCTAACATCAAAAATTTCTCTAAAATATACTTTATCTCATTAATCTGGGAGCATAATTTTGCTTGTTGAATAGTTTGCTTTATTCAAATATAAAATGTAGTGGATTTTCATTTTGCTGAGGTATTTAAAAGCATAAAATTGCAACAAAAGCTGCCCACAACTAATAATATTTTTTGTGTTTCATTACAATGGCCTTTTATAGGATTATTTATCTTAAACCTGTAGGAAACCATTCTGTGTGGCATTGGCCCAGCTCCCACTGGGAGAGGCACAGGACCCACACCCATGGATAGGTTCTCCCGTGGGGAATCAGGCCTGCAATGTACCTAAGCCACTTTGAGTCTTGCTTTTTGCTAAAACTCCCTCACCCTGAATTGAGACAGCAAGTGCTTACTGTAACTTCTTAAAGTCCATGCTAAACCTTCCAAGGATGAGTGTAATGGGTTCAACCACCTTTGCCTTTTCATTTGCAAATATCCCTCTTCTGTGATGTGATTAGTAGCATTGGCTCCTTTGTTTTCTTTAAAGGTAACAACCTAAAGCAAACTTGTGCATAGTAAATGAGGACCATTTATGTAATGTGCCAAGAAACCCAATAAAGGCCAGTCACAGAAAGGGCCAAGGCTTTTGCTCCTCTTGAGAGAAAAGCCATGCTGTCCCTGTTCTTCCACCAGACTCAGTAGTTCATGTGAATGTCTCATTTCATCCATAATGATGCAGACACAGCCAGCTGGTCAAAACCAACCTAAGATTTTAATTATTTTGAATACATATCACAAGAATAATATGTTCTTTTATAATGCAACTAAAGCAGATTCCTAATATGAATCCTTCTTGTGTCCAAATCTTGCAAATTTTCTGATGTGTACTTAGGTTCATGTGAGAATTTGTTGAAGGAAGAAGAGAAATTTTTGGTGTATTAGGTTAAATTGAGATTAAGTAGAAAACATGTCATTTGTCATAGATTGCCTCTATGAATGAAGTTCAATCTATCTCTTACAATTTTAAGAAAAGTGTTTCATTTACACAGAAAATTTATAAAACACAAGTTTCCAAGCAACATCATTTATGAGGAGGGACATTTTTCACTCTTGTGGATAGAACACCAAATAGGCTGGCATAGAAACAAGGAAGATCATCAAAGATGTGTGGGAAATATGATCACAATCACCACATTTTCAGTATACCATGGCAGGAGACAGGGCAGGATTGTTCAATACTATGAGGAGAAAGAAATCAAGTCATTAAATGAGGTAGCTGAGTTGAGTTTTTCTAATATGTACAAGGAAACCCTTGCAACTTGAAAAGTAATTGATTAAAGCTTAATCATGAAGTAGATCATACACTAAGCTACTCTGTACAAATTTAAGTACATGGGGACATAAGTTAAACAAGATATGAATAAATAAATGTGCTCTCTTATTTTGTATTATTTTCGAGGACTGTATTTTTACCTTACGTAGTATTTGAAAATATTGAAAGAAATGGATGAAGAAGTCAACCCGAGTTCAGCATTTGGTTTTGCTACCTGGTAGTATGCTTGCTTGAGTGAGTAAATTTTTTCTAATGCTTAGTTTATTCATTTACATTAAAACATAAAACACAATCCAAAATTTTTCCCCAAAAAATGATCATCTAACTTCAATAATTCAGAGGTGGAACTAAATTAGATGCATTTTGATTCAAAATTTCATGATACAATTAGAGTTCTGCTTCCTTTTAAGTTCTTTGCTCTTTTGAGTTCTGGTTTCAATAAAATACAAGTACTGAATATACTACTTATGGTAACAAAAATGATGTGTTAATTTTAGTCCTTTAAGCGCCATATTAATTGGTCATTAGGACGTTTTCTACTTTCCTAGAAAAGGATCAAAATTTGCTATGACTGGGCCAGATAAGTTCAAATGCCTATCCCAGAATAATGTGCTGTGGTCAGATGCCCTCTCTGCAGTAACTGGGCCAGTTAAGACTCTGCCTGCTGACTATTCCCCTGGCTTCACAAGAGCAAGTTTTTACAAGTCACCATTTTGAGAAGTGTACCCTGTCATCACATTAATCAACATCCCTGTCAATGCATTAAATTAAGTGTGTCTCTATGATCATCATAAAGACAGTATAAAGTCACTTATATTGCTCACGTTACAACCACTTGAGAAGGATCTCATTTGTATTTGGAAAAAGATAGAGCAGGTACTTCTCTGTGGGTAGATGTGCCAATAGCTGTATTTGTCTATTGGTGCAAATTACCTGGCATATGCCTGGAAATTTCTACCCATACAAATGTGCTATCTGTTGACGAGCTATCAATTCAAGCAATCTCTTCTATTAACTAGATTCAAAAATTAGCAATGTGCCTTCTGAACATTAATTCTAAGAATATATGTTTGCATAACTCACCAGCTTTCTGCTGGTATTTTTCTATAAAATGACCCTGCTATTTAAAAGAATAGTCTCTTTGTCATCCAGATATCTGTATGTTCTTATAGATAATAGATGACCTTAATTGTGTTACACTGTAAGTGAATATCACATCTCTCCACAGCCTTAAGGCTGCTTAAGCTAAAAGATTAAGAGAGTTTTCCAGTGATAGGAAGAACTCATCTTACATATAGATTTTTCTCCCACTTTCTTCAACTCTTCTTTCAGATATTTAGACTGGAGCAGAGCTATTAGTAATAACCAATGGATAGAAATTCTGTCGTCTTTCCTTCAGTCTTATATTGTGTGATAATGTATTTAGCCAGTTCCACTGATCTATTTTCTTCAAATTCCACTGAAAAGTTTCCCACATGAGTTTACCCCATGACTGCATCCATACAAGGTACAGTTAGGTAGAATTCTGTCATGAGAGCCACGCTTTTCTTCTGAAAAGTGCCCTAGCCATTAGATTCACGAGTCTGTAAAGTAGTTTTATTCACAACATCAATAAAATTAATACAAACATTCAGTTGTCATATCTGACTCACACAAATCAGAGACAATTCACAGCATTGAGTTCTACTAATAATCTGAAAGGTACCATGAAAGAAGCAAAGGCAAAAATGGAGAGATCTGGCCCATTCTGCCCAGCTCCCTGGTACATTGGCCTCACATTGGAGACATTGTATCAGGTCCAGTGTGACATATGAGGCCACTAAGTGTAACTTCTGGGTCATCTCACCCAACAGGAGGCGTTTGGTTTGTGAAACACCTTCGTTTTATGCCCCGATGATTGCAGGGCTTTTGTGACATTTTCCAGAGAGTCATGTCTCATAAATCCATAGACTGTGGGTGTGTTTACTATACACAATACTAAAGCATGGCCATCCTGCTAGGACTAATCAATAGATACTGCTCTCCTCCTAGTAAATATCAAAGTTTATTTACTGGAAGATCAAGATATCAGTATATTTATAAAAATTTAAGACAAAAACACCAACCTTCTTTCTCCAAAACACTTTGCCCAACAACTTTCTTGGTTGTTTGGAGAAACGTGGATCTTGCCCAGCTACTTAACTTCTTTCCCTGGAACCCAGGGTGGCTCTATGCTATTCTGTCACTCTAAAATCCAGACTCATGAGGTAACAGTAACAGAGACTTGGTGGAAAATGAGTTTTATCTAAGATCCTTAAAAACAAAACTATGTGTTACACAAATAAGGGAAATGATATATGTTTAAGTATAGATAATTTTAAAATGTTTAATTTGAAATTGTTATTTATACAAAAATATTTGCCCATATTATTTTTATTATTTTATTGTGTTTTCCATTTCCGTTTAGTTTCTTTACACCTCCCTCCCCTCTGTACTCACCACACTGTTGTCTGTGTCCATGGGTCCTTTTCCATTTTTGCTTAATCTCTCTACCCCCTTCCCTTTCCCCTGGAGAGCATTATGTTAAGTGAAATCAGTCAGAGAAAGAAAAATACCATATGATTTCACTCAGATACAGAATCTAATGAACAAACTGAACTAACAATCAAAATATTGACAGACTTACAGATAAAGAGCAGGATCATCATCATATATATATATGATTATACTTATCCATTTTCTATTTAAATACTTTTGTGTAATTTTATTACATGTACTTTTTTATATTTGTTTATATTCAAATTTATTCTGGTGTAGGTTGGTGGGATGGATTCAATTTCATCCTTTTTTTTCAGATGACTTTCTATTTACCCAATATCTATTATGAAGTTGTCTTAGCTCAATTGATTTGAGATACTCTTTTAAATATATAATTGATTGGTTTCATATCTGGATTTCTACTCTGTTTCATTGGGGTTGATTTTTTTAAATTAATTGTTTGATTTTTAGAGAGGTGGATAATGGGAGAGAGAGAGATAAACATCAATTTATTTTTCCATTTATTTATACATTTATCATTTAATTGTTGTATGGGCCCTGACCAGGGATTGAATCCACAGCCTTGGTGCATCTGGATAATGCTTTAAGTGACTGAATACACAGACGGGGAAATTTCACTGGTTTTAATATTAATCATGAGCCAATGCCAAGATGTGCTTTAATATGGGATTTATATGTCTACTCAGGGTACTGTAACAAAACATTACATGCTGAATAGCTAAAAAATAAATTAACCAGAGGGGAGAGAGGAGGGAGATAAGAGAGGAAAGAAGGGGAATGGCCTGGTTAAAGAACAAGTAAAAGTGACCCATGGACATGGACAACAGGGTGGGGATTGACCGTGGGAGTTGGCGGTGGGGATGGGCCGGGAAGGGGAAAGCAACTGATGAAACCTGGAACAACTATAATAGAATAATAACATAAATAAATTCATTAATTAATTGACTGATTACTTAATTTCTCAAAGTTTTGGAGGCTGGGAAGTCCAAGATTAAGGAGATGGCTAATTCAGTTCTTACGAAGAGGTATCTTTGTATCTTATAAATGGGCATCTTCTCTCTGTGTTCTCAAAAAGCCCTTCCTTGGTTGAAATTTCTTTATTGATTTTCTGTTGAGATAATCTATCTAGAGCTGCCAATGGAGTTTTTAGGTCCTCTAGTATGATTCTCTTTTTGTCAGTTTCTCCCTTTAGATTATATTTCACCATGTACAAAAAATAATTCAAAACAGATTAAAGACATAAATATAATATCTAAAATAATAAATTGCATAGAAGAAAACATAGGTACTGAAGTATGGACTTTGGACTTAGAGGAGGTTTTATAAATTTGACCCCAAAGACAAAGTCAGTAAATACAAAAATAAGTGAATGGGATGACATCAAACTAAAAAGCTTCTTCACAGCAAAACAAACCACCAACAAAACAAAAAGGCAACCAACCTAGTGGAAGATGGTATTTGCAAGCAACAGCTCTGACATGAGGTTAATATCCAAAATGTATAAAGTACTCATACTACTCAACACCAAACAAACAATCCATTTAAAAAATAGGCAGATGAACTGAACAGACACTTCTCCCAAAAAGACACATAAATGACCAAGAGATATATGAAAAAAGTTCCCAAAACCCTCAAGTTCACTAGCTATGAAAGAAATGTACATCAAAAATACAATGAGACTCTGGCTGGGTTGGCTCAGTGGTTTGAGCATGGACCTGTGAACCAAAAGGTCACCAGTTTGATTCCCAGTCAGAGCACATGCCTGGGTTGCAGTGCATGTCCCCAGTTAGGGTTGCATGAGAGGCAGCCTCATATTGATGTTTCTCTCTTTCTCCTACCCTTCTGTCTAAAAATAAGTAAATAAAATATTTTTAAAAGTTTTTAAAAAGTTTAACAAAATACCACCTCATACCTGCTAGAATGACTATTATCAACAAGACAAGTAATAAGCATTGGAGAAGTTGTGCAGAAAAAGTAACTCATTCACTGCAGGTAGGAACATAAACTGGTACAGCCATTATGGAAAAGAGCATGGCAGTAGCTCAAAAATTAATAATGCACTTACCATGTGTCCCAGCAATCCCTCTTTGTGTAACTAACCAAGTGGGTTTGGCTACCTGCCACAACAAAAGCTAAACTCATGAGACAGGTGCTGGTGCCAAAGGGAAGAGGTTTATTCTCATGCCGTGACCTGGAAGAATGGTGGACTCTCATCTCAATGACATCTCATCTTCCTGCGCAAGCACATAGACCTTATAGGGTATAGGAAGAGGAGAGTTTTTTTTTTTTTCTATGTAATCATCTTGCTGGCTTATGACACATTTATCTTTCTAGACCTTGGTTATAAGACATACTATCAGGAAGCCTGGATATGTTTCAGCTTTCAGCCCACCACCCAGTGCTGGATGTGGTGCCCACATCTGGGATTGCTTGTTGGAATTTGTAGGGCACAGAAGATGTCTGCATCCCCTCTGCAGCCCCCTACATGGCCCACAACTCCTACTGACTATCTATGGTAACATTCTGGGCATCTACATACACTAAAAAAACCTTGAAAACATTTTTTCACAAAGATATAGGCACTCGTGTTAATTGCAGCACTATTCAAGATGGCCAGAACATGAATACAACAAAAGTACCCCTTGAAAGATGATTGGATAGAAAAGATGCGGTGCACATATACTATGGAATATCACCCAATGAAAAGGAAAGATAGAATATTGCCATTTGTGATAACAGGGATGGAACTTGAGAATATTATGTTAGGAGAAATGAGTGAGTTGTAAAAAGGTAAGGACCATTTGATTTTATTCATACATACACCTAAAATTGAAACTCAGATACAGACAACACTGTAGTGGTTGCCAGAGGGAAGGGGGTTGGTGGGGTAGTGGGGCATAGAAGGAGCCAAGTGTACAGTGAAGAAAGATGATTTGACCTTGGGTGATGGATCGTGGATCATGGAAGTCTACACTTGAAACCTATATAATCTTATTAACACATTTCACCCCAATAAATCTAATAAAAGTTAAATTAAAAGAGAAAGAGACACCAGATTTTTCTTCCCGTGTGTCACTGGGCTGGGAGCAGGCCTGGAGCAAGTCGCCTTGAGCCAGCCTGTATCGTGTGGGTTCTTGACTTCACACAGGAGAGATTTCATAACACAAGTCCAGGTGATTCTGTGAATATGTTCATCAAAGCTGGGGACAGAAGGAGCAACAGAAGAATGCCAAAAAGTCTTGGATGAAATGTTGTAGGAAAGAAGTGAGCTAAGGAGGGGGAACTTTGTCTAATTAAGAAATAAAATCACAGTGAAAAAAATGAGCCAAGGTAGGGCTTCTGTCGGCTAACTGGAAAGTCAGAGCAAAAGGAGCCCTCAAGACAGTATCAGGGGGCAGCCCAGGGCAAGTTGCCACTGCCCATTGCTCTTGTGGTTGCAAGTCTTGTGGGGACCATTAATGTTTAGGAGATGCACACCTCTGCAGGAAAACGAGTGGGGAGGGAAAGGCGCAGCATGCTCCAGGGATGAGAGCACACTTTGGCTTGAGGGTTTTAGACGCTGGTGGTTTAGGGAAGGTCTTAGCGGAGGATCTCGATATTATATTCATCAGCTTTTCCAGGTGTATCCTTCTCAGGGTTGTTATGTTTCATGATTGGTTGGCAACAGGGAAGGGATACTGGCTCAGCTGCCTGATTTTGCTGCTTTACTGGGACTGGAGCTGAAGTACAACCTAGGCCTAAACGTTATCTGTAGGGAGGAGAAAGGTCAAGGGGATCTAAACCGCATGAATAGCGAATACAAAATGTCAGCTGTCTAACTGTATCAGTTTCCCCATTCCACTTGCCAAGGAATTTTCTTAGCTTCTTACTATCATGCCTCACAGGGGTCCTACCAAGAAAATGCTGTGTGAGGACACAACAAGCAGCTGCCTACAAGTCAGGAAGAGAGCTCTCACCAGAAACCAAATTGGCTGTCACCTTGCCTTAGAACTTCCTACTCTTTAGAACTTCAGAAATATATACCTGCTGTTCAAGCTACCCAGCCTGTGCGGTATTTTGTAATGGCAGCCTGAGTAAATTAAAGCAATGGGTTTCAGAGCCCCATCAATTGCCTCCTCAGTCTACGAACCTTCTGATTTGGTACATTATTATAGCAGTGGGGAAGAAAAGATCCACTCAAAAATGCCCATCACCCAATGAAATTTTTAAAAGCCCTGAATACTGCTGGGAATTGCGACTTGAATTACTAGCTAATATTAACAAGAGCTGTCACTGTTAGTTTCTCAAGTTGCCTAGAAGCCCTGTCTCGGGGAGGCCTTGACAGCTGACGGAGACACTGCTGAGAGGCCTAGCTAGCGAGGGGCTGCAGTGGGAAGCATTTCTGTCAAGTGTGTCTGCATCTGCCAGGGGGCATCGCTGTCAAGCACAGCCCTTAGGACAAAGCAGATTGTGTACCTCCACTTTCTAGAAAGAAAGGGACTCGGTAATGAAGGCATTAAAAACCTTTTATACGATAAAAAGCTGAAGAAGTAGAGAGTGTTTAACTTAGAAATTTTAAAATTTTGGTGATATGGTAAAGGCCATGTAAAATATCTGAATCCATCCATCACTAAGAAGTTATAAGCTGTCTTCTATGGTTTCTCAAGAGATAAAATTAGAATGTATGAGTGGAAGCTTCAGGAAGACAAATAATGGCTCCTTATAACAACTTATTTTTTAAATTTCAGAACTGTCCAAAGGTAGAATTGAACAGCAATGCCTTTTTAACTTGTTAATTTGAAGTGGTTTGTGTTTACAGAGCATTTGCCAAACTCTACAGTGTCCCAAATGTCCTCCATCCATATTTTCTATTGTTAACATCTTACAGAACTATATTGTAACGGTCAAAACTCAAATAAGAATAATATTGATAGAATATTATACACTAAACTACACATTTTATTTTGATTTTACAAGATTTTCCCATTAAATTTTTTTCTTTGTTCCAGAACCTACTTTACAATCTCACATTACATTTTCATGAATCGACGACTTTTAATATCTATTTAACCTGCTACTTTGTAACTAAAGGCATGACTTAAATTTTATTACTGTATTTGTAAATATAATAATTACACATTAGTTACTGCTGTTTTGTTATAAGGCAAGTCAAAATTCACTTGGATAGATTAGTTTAGAATTTTTATCTAATGGTATATTAGCATGATTATAAAAGCTATTGGCTGAAGAGTTCTCCAAGATACTCTTTAATGATACTCAAGTGATTCATCAAGGTATTATTACATGAAATGTTAAAGGTACTTATTTAAGAAAAAGATCAAAACTATGACCATTAAAAAGGCAACATATTCACAACTATCAACAACTGAATATAAACACAAAGCAAACAAACAGAAAAGTAAGCAAACAACAGGAACATAATCATAGGTATGGAGATCATTTGGAGAGTTATCAGCTGGGAGAGGGAAGGGCATAATAGGGGAAAAGATGCAGGGGTTAAGAAGCATAATTGATAGGTACAAAATAGACAGAGGGATGTTAAGAACAGTATAGGAAATGGAGAAGCCCAAGAACTTATATGTATCACCCATGGACATAAACTAAGAGGGTGATTGCTGGAGGGATTGGAGGTACCAGGCAGAGGGGACAAAAGAGGGAAATTGAGACAACTGTGATAACATAATAAAATATACATACAAAAATAAAGTACTGTTGCACGAAATATTTCAGGAGTCAGTACAAACCTATAGAAATTGGAGTTTTACTATTCATTTATCTCAATAATTACAAAAGTATTTCACACTTAAGTATCTAGTAAAACTAACTACATCTCACCCAAGTAATCATGGGTGATATGGATAAGCAGGGGAAACAGGTAATGAGGTAGACTTAGCTCATGAACACAGCTTATTGTTCCCCAATTTAATATAAATAAATTATTAATTAGTACTACTACTAAAGAAAAATCCCTATATGTATGCATTATTTTTAAAACTATTGAAGATCCAAATGTGTTCCACTTAAAAAATTTAGAGCTAGAAAGTACAGTGCATGGTGAGGTGTGAGAAATAATATTTTCAAATAAATCTTCTACAACATTTTTTGAGTTACAATATGAGGAAAACCTTTTAACTATATGGAGGGAGATGTTTGGGTTAAACTTTACATTTTTTCTTATTTTCAAATAAGTAAAAAGTGGTTTGATAGAGAGCTGGGCTGAATTTTGTGCATGTATACATGCCATATATGTATGGTACAGCTTGAAGGAATTGAGTATCAGAAAACCTAGATAATTGTCATTTACCAAAGAAAAGATACAGGACACTCAGGACTAAGTCTTCAGAGGAATTGTTTTTGCCAGTCACTTGAGTTATCAGGGGTTCTCCATTTTGGCTGCATATTGTAGCTGTCCCAGAAATTTTAAAATGTTCTGAAGTAATGCATGCAGAAATAAAAAAGACTCTTCACAAAAACAAACAAACCATGTTTTAGCGTCTTCTTAAAACACTGATAAGATGCCAAGTTAGAAATGGTAAATTGTGATTTAAAATGACATATGTGTGCAATCGATACATAAAATATTTAGCTATGTATGAAGCAATATAAACAAATCACTGCAACAGAAGATTAAGAGGAATATGATTTCTGATTCTTCTGATACAGATTTAATAGAGTAATATGAAATAGATATTACAATTCAAATTCAATGGAGTAATGTGAAATAGTGAGTTGAAAACTGTAGACAAGCTTGTGTTTTCTTAGATGGGTCATTGGGGGAAAATGAAAGGGTGATGAAAATGATTGCATGTATGGTTTTAGAAATATTTGTAGAAAAAATGAATAGAAAGATCATGATGTTAAAACTGATGCAAAACAACTGTGTCAGTTTTGTAGACAGAAAAACAGATTTACTTGCTTGTATCTAAATATCTATACTTGTAGAATAGGCCTCATAAACTGTTTTGTTATTTAGACAGGTCTAATATGTTTATAGAAAGATATAGTTAAACCAAATAATAATTAATCCCACATTACATGTTGAATTTCTCTGCCCCAGACTTTGAAACAACTAGTCAGCCATTAAGCATGCTCTATTCCAGCAATTTCAACCTTTTTACATCTCAAGGCATGTATAAACTAATTATTAAAATTCTATGGCACACCTAAAAATATATTTTTTGCTGATCTGACAAAGAAATTAGGTATAATTTTGATTCATTCATCTCAGACCACTATTTTTATGTTGGTTGTTGTCATTTTTTTATTTAACAATATTAGGGAAAAGAGGTTATTGGCCCTGATTAAATGGTCAGATATTGAACATTTAAAATATATATATGAAGCACCTCTTGAGGCACGCTGGTTTAAAATCACAGTTCTATTCATTTCATGACCTCACAATTTATACAATTGATATTTCAAACCCCACTTGTAACAATCTGGAGATACTTTACTGCATATATTTGTCAATGTTAGAAACATTCAAACCTATAGAGAATTTTTGTGAGTTTATTTGAGCCAAACTGATGACAGTTGCCAGGAAGCAAAATCTCAGTGGATTGAGAAACGCTCCTGAGAATGGCAGCTTAGCCCTTATTTTATACATTACAATAAAAAGAGGAGGCATAAGGAGGTTATAAGAAATTCATTTGTGATGGATTAGGGAGGTGGGAGAAAGCACAGTGAAGAAACCTCCAAAAACGAATAAAAAGTAAAATGATAGACACTTATGTTTACACAGGTACAAGATAGTTGATGCTCAACAAATAACATGATAGTAACAATGAGGGGATTTGTGTTTTCCTGGTGTGGTGCCTGTGCTTTAAGGAGTCTGGAAAAAGTAAATTTGACTTTCTAAAGGTGTGCTAGCATAGATGCAAAAAGAGCAGATAGGCTCAGTTAAGGTAAAGCCTAATCTTTGTTAGGGAAAAAATACCTGCTTAGGGCATGACTACCCACCATGATCTGTTTTAGGTAGAAAGATTTAATTTCAGATTATCCTATGTGGTTACTTTATGTCTCTGAGCTTGTAAGGCAGCTACTGAGACCTTCTCTGAGC
>CM052540.1:177160907-177179916 GCA_028533065.1 Trachops cirrhosus
TAAAGTCATATCTTTGTTTTCTGAAGAATAGCTCAGTACTAGATAAAATTGTAAGAAACACAAAGGCTTTATTTTCTTATTTTGAGGTCAGTGTTATCCTATAGTTTTTCACCAATAATGGAATATGGTAGGTTTTGGGTACAGTGTTTGAAGTGCCAATACATGTCTGAAGACATAAGGATAAAAGTATTATTATCATAGTTTCTCAAAAATAAAATGGACTGTACATTGCAACACTTTCTCAAACAAAAATATGGCATAACTATAACTACCTCTCCCTCAGTGGGAACGATGACCTGCTGCCATTTATCCCATTAGATCCATTCCAGGGGTAATGGCATTCAGGAATCATGTTACTAGCTTTCATGCAACACTCATGACAAAAATAATGTAGGATCAAGAAGAGCTGAAAATTGTTTCTTTTCTTCTTCAGCCATTCATCCTGGCGGGCAGGTGTTGCTACCTATTACATTTGTAAGTGTGAGTGCTTGCTACAGTTACAGTGGGTGCCTGCTTTCCATTTTTTTCCTCAATTTACCTCAGTTCCGAAGTTCATCAGCTCTAGAGAAATACAGTTACTTCCCATTGAGTGTGCTTTCAGTCCCTCATCTGACTTGAATTTCTGCCAAAAAAGCACAGTCATTATTCGGTGAATTAAGGCATGCTTGTGAGCATCTCACTCTTATTCCAGCACATAGATTTTCATTTTAAGAGGAAGACAAGCAATGATTTTATATTCTCACTCCATGAAATTCCTTCTTACCATGAGTGATTGTGATTGAACTGACATAAATCTCCGATCACATTTGTATTCATCTCGTGATATTGTGTCTTTAATAAAGAATAATCCAAGCATGAGTTTCTTTAAAAACAATACTTACAAATCAATTTAAATTATATTTATTGAAGGGTTGTAGTATTACTGAAGCAACCCAAAAATGGTACATATAACAATTGACTATGCCGCTTTCAGCATACTGAAAACGTGTAAACAATATAATTTTGTAGGTTGAGGTTACTTTCCTTGATATTGAATTTTAAACATAGTATATTATAGTTTCTACAGTGAAAACAGCAACAAATGCACAACTTTCTAATATTATATCTTGCTTCTAAATTATCACTTTACTTTGTGACAATAAAATATAGTTAATAGTTAAATAAAATCAAATCATAATACTTTTTTCATAAATCACAAAAAATAAGAACAGAAATATTGACCTGTTTCTTTTTTAATTTTCACTTTTTCTTGCTCTCATCACAATCAAAAGTTATTAGGTTTTCAAAGAATTCTAATCCATCATCTATAGCTCAACTGCAAAAATAAATTATGCTAAAACTGATTAAACATATCTATTTCATGATTCCCCAAGTTTTTAAAGTGTACCAAATATTAAATCCATTCTTTCTTTTTCAAAATTTATATTTACTCTAAAAACAATTGCTTATATTTTGTGTAAACAAAGGAACAATTCATCGAAGTAAGAATAAAACTAAGTATATAAATTAATTGTCAATTAATACATGAAATTCTGTCATATGGAAAGCAAGGAAGTGTTCTGGGAACATAGTAGATGGCTTATCACATATTTGGTACATTTGTATTATAGTAATAATATTACACTTATTTCATGTAGATAATAAGCATTATATATACATGCATATATTCATATATACACATACATGACCTCCTATATGCATACACATCTATAAATATATAATTTGCATAAATATATAAAATGCATATGAAAGTTCATATATGTATGTATATATTATATACATTATGTATATACACACACATATATGAGATCAAAGAACTTATTGGAGAGAGAATATTGGGTTTAGATATAAAGAAAAATAAGCGATAGAGGAAAAATATACTTGCCAATTATATACTACCTGTAGGGCAGTTGTATATTGCAATATGAAAACATATAGGCAAGATTGCATGTGGAACATAAGTTAGAGCTTTGCAAACATGTGTCAAGATGTTTCAGACTTCGAGTAATTACCTATCACACTCTGTACACCAAAGAGTACCTTCTTCAAGTGACTTGAACTTCTCTTAATCATTCTATTCAATTCCTTTTTTCTATGTTTGCAGCCATAAATTGCTTGAACTTTTTGTATCTGTGTGAAGTTCTACTGAATTCTAACTCTTCTGTGATGACTTAATCCAAAAACCATTTGATGCCTTTTACTATATTATCCCTGAGACCTGACTAAACATACTGGCCAGGGATCCAGGTGGTATTTGCCGGTACAGCTCACTGAGTCCCTTACCAAAAATCTGGAGTACCTTCTCTTTTGTCAGAGAAATTACTCCTCTGATTTTAAAATAACTCCCAGAGAATAATCTCTAAGGGCTGAACATTTATTTATTTCTGCAGGCAATCAGTAAAAAGTTCAGTTCTTCTAGCTTTTCTTATCATTTTATTCAGTAAGCCTTTTTAAAATTTACTCATTTATTTATTTACTTTATATAAATAGACACTAAACCTTCCATTCTATCTTTGAGAATATGATCATATATATATATAACATCATATATATATATATATATATATATATATATATATATATACCTCTGTATCTTTATCATTTGGAGTAGCACACAGAATACACATTCTAAGCAACAATACTGTGATTTTTAGAAAAGTGTATGTTCTCATTTGTAAGTATTCTTTGCTGTTTGGGTCATAGAGAAAATGATTTTAACATTGGCAGAAGAGTAAACAGGCTTTCTGACAACTGAAATTTCTAGCTATTGTAATGAGATTATTCATCTGATTTTGGATCACTAAAAGCAAAATACTAATATTTACTATTTTTCCATTAACACATTCATATTAATATTAAATTCAATAAACATTAAATTTAATGTCAATAAACATTATATTTTTATTTTAGGTTAAGCATTACCTTAAGTGCTAGGGATAAAATATAAATATAACAGATCCTATAACATCCTTGTTTTATGGAATTTAAAACCCTTACTAAACAAGGGTTTTATAAGGATTTTAAACCACATTTTATTAAATAAACTATATTGGGTAAATTTCTCTAAAACGTGAATGAAGGGCTTCTGAGACTCTCTATGAAATCAGAGTGACACTGAGCATTTGTTGGTCTGATGAAAACTTTTTCCAGATACAGGTTCTTTTACTATGTAAAATGCTAATTTTCTCAATAACATATTTCTAAACAGGCTTGCAGAATCGAAGATACTTGAGTTGGTGGTTCCAAAACTATTCATTCATGGGAATCTTTCTGCAAAATCACAACACAAGGGAGACCAATATCTCTGTCTTTTTAAGTAGCTGAAACAGTTCTTTAGAGTCATATAACAAGTATGAATTTTTGCTGGAGAGGAAGTCTTATATCCAAACAGACTTTTGGGATAATGAGTTGAATGCTAGAATACACTGATTAGCTTTAAAACTCATCTGCAGGCATTTAACAGACTTTCATCCAAAATTTATTTATTTTTTTTTATATTTTAGACTTATTACTTCAATTAAAATAACAAAAACAGACAGTTAACTGGTTATAAAAAAAACTTTGAGATATTTCCAATTGACATTTTTGGAATGCCTAAAACACTCTTGTATGATATATTCAATGCTTAAAATATATATTCCATTTTTTTCTCACTATGACAGCTGCTGCTCTTTCTTTCCCAACATTCATTCTCCCATTATTCTCTATTCAAAGCATGCTGTTGATATTTACTAAGCATATGGCCACCCAAAATAAAAACTTGATTTCTCACCCTCCTTTCTCACAAAACTTGTACTTCAATCCCAGTCCAAAAGTGACCTTCTAAACTATTGAAAAGTGTCTTTAAACAGAGAATTATCTACCTTTTTTCTTGAATCTTATGGAAGTTTGTAAAGCAGACTCAACCATATTTGATTAGAATATATGTTTTCTTATTGGAAAAGATAGAAAACAGAAGGAACATTTGTCCCTGATGCTCAATAAATTCCATGCTAATTCTGAACTGCCTGCATCTATGTGTGAGAAAGAAACCTTGACCTTTCTGAGCCCACTGTTATTTTGGGTTTGTTGTCACCCTTAATTTGTCCTGGTTACCCTCAGTTCATTCTCCATGACTAGGAATTTTAGCACATACTGATCACTCAGCTCTCACTGTATTAATGTTCACCAGCTTTGGAGAAATAACGTATAATATCATAATTTAGATTCCTTGATTGAACATTACATAGAAATTTTTTTTGCAATTGATTTATTAAGCATTTCCTTCAAGGGGGAAAAAAGTATAGGGGAGTAGGAGAAGCAAGTCAAGAAAAAGAAACCAAGAACGCGTGCAAGTTTAGGTAATACTTCAGCTCCACTGCGATCACGCAGCACAGTCCTGCAGTTGCCACTCGGTCCGAGTTGGGCTCTCCTCCTCCAGCAGGAGTCATTGGGACTAGTGTGTAGACTACACTCCCAGGTACTTTGGAACCCTGTTCTTGTGCTTAAAACAGCCATCCCCAAATTTTTTGGCACCAGAAACTGGTTTTGTGCAAGACGTTTTTTCCACAGACCAGGTGTGCAGAGGGGATGGAATGGTTTCAGGATGATTCAAGCACAGTACATTCAAGCTCACCTCCTGCTGTACACCTGTTTCCTAACAGGTCCAGACTGGTACCATTCTCCAGCCTGAAGGTTGGGGACCCCTGTCATAAGGGATTCCCACAGTTCGAGGGCAGTTGTTAAAAAAGTTTAAGGACCAGACTTTAGAAATTAACACAACAAAGCTTAACAGGTGGTTGCTCAGAAGCACTGAGAGGCATCAGTGCCACAATTAACATAAAAAACATAGTCCAAAATTCACTTCACTAACTATAACTGTCATATTTTGTTTGACTGCTCTAATTAGGAAAAAAATTAATTCATGGAGAACAATATAATGTGAAAGCAAAAGCAAAATACAATTTTAAATTAAAAATATATTTCTATTCTTTATGTTTTATAGAGTTATATTTGGTATTATACCTAGATGAAATAGGCAACTGCTCTCATGGATTGATTTTAAGAATGGCAAAATAAATAAAACATACAAGTTATAAGCTATTGTTCTGTCATTTTGACTTACTTTTTCTATTCGCCATCCAATATCACCCATTTCTTTCAGAAAACTTGAAGGTAGCCAAATAAATATCTGTTGAAAAATGTGAACTATTAACTAAAGTTATTGGCTTAGCAAAACTAAATGCATTCCTTTAGTTAATGAATAGTCCAAAATGTACCAAAAAATGGACAAACATCTAAATAGTTGTGAATAATCATAAAATAGGGGAGTGTAGTTCTGAAGTAAGTGTCCTCAAACATGTAGGCCTACACATGCATTAGGGAGGAAATTTACTAAAAGAAAAACTATGGTGCATTTATGCAATGGAATACTACGCAGCTGAAAGAAAGAAGGAGCTCATACCCTCTGCAACAGCATGGATGGAGCTGGAAAGCATTATGCTAAGTGAAATAAGCCAGGCATTGAAATACAAATACCATATGAGCTCGCCTTTAGCAGGAACCTAAACAACAAAACAAAGAAACAAGTAAAATATAACAAAAGACACTGAAATAGAGGACAGGTTGTCAGTGACCAGAGGGGAGAAGGGAGGGAATTTCATGGGAATTTCAGGGGAGAAGGGAAGGGTTTACAGGAACAAATATAGAGGACACATGGACAAAACTAGGGGGGTTGGAAGTGGGAGGAGGAGGGGAAGGATGGGTGGGTGGGCTGGAATGGGAATAAAGGATAGAAACTGTACTGAATAAACTAAAATTAAAAAAAAAAGAAAAACGGGTCTATAATGGAAACATGGAGAGAAGAGAATTGCATGTAAATTCAAAATGTTTTCATTAGGTCTGAACCCTACATAAATAAGTGCATTAATATATATATATTTACAGAAACAAATAAAAATATTTTACTACCATTCTGTATATATATTTTTTCAATTCCTGTAACAGTAAATGTAATATTAGAACAAATATTTCCTTCTGAGTTGCGTTTCCACAGGTATTTGTACTCAGAATCTTCAAAAAGTGAATCTGAAATAATGATGTTCATTTTACTTCAGAGGAAAGACCTCAAACAGAAGGAATCTACTTAATGCTTAAAAAGATGCATAAAGAAAATTGAGATAATTTTAATGTTTATTATCTTTTTAATATTCCAAGTTATCCTTCACTTAGAAGTACAAATGAAATCCTTGTAAGTTAATGACAAGGGTGGCGTTTTGATGTAATAGATTTGAGTCAAGATAAAAAGCAGCACTACCCACCTGAAAGAGTTTTGGCTTCTCCACTCCTCTGAGTGTGAGATACCTTGTTTGTAAAACAGGAGATAACCTCTGCATCAACTGTTTCTGAAGGTGATAGGAGGTAATTAACATAATAACTTCTAATAAGTGTAGTAAAAGCCTTTAAAAAGTGCAGAATAGATTTCAATATTTGGACATTTGCCTACTTGTGCTATTAATTGCTGGCATAGGACTTCAATGTTTTATTCAAACAAGGCAAAAAGCCAAGAGCTGTCAAATAAATGGTTATTTATTTTTTTGGTCTTACATTTGGGATATTGCCAAATACTAACACTTTGAAACCCTCACTTTTTGATAATTTATATTTCAAATTTTCCACTAAGCAATAAATTAGGTTGTTAATGGCAAATTTAGGTCACCAAGATCACAGAATTACTTTATATTTCATCATCTTCTTTTTTACTTCATATCCTGGATGAGATTTTAATTCAATTAAGGTTTAAAATACAAAATAGCAATGTTTAAAATGAACACAATTAATTCATTTCATATGTTGTCAAACTCTTCTTTTATTAACCAAAGTTATACTTGAATTATCAAATAAAAATAAAATTATAAAAACTGAGAACAAAATAGTCTTGGGATAATATATCCAAATTTTTCTTGAGTTTATTTTTTTCACATGAACCATGTTCTAGGAGTTAAAAAATTAAGAGGTGTAAGAAAAGGAAAGAATCCAAAAGAACTTCAAAAGAAGATGCCAAGTCTTTGGCATCTTTCTGTTAAAAAAGCCACACTTAAACACGCATGTTATAAAAAGATGTATGTATATGAAAATGGTTTATTACAAGCATTCTGATTTAGAGCTATTTTTTATGAGGCAGTATTCAATTTGCTTTTACAAATTATTGTACCTATTTTTTCTTTAGTGATGGTGCATTTGTTCTCCTAAAAAAGATTACAAAAGCTATGGTTTGGGGTTTTTGTTTTGTTTTTTGTTTTGTTTTGTTTTGTTTTGTTTTGTTTTGCTTTGCTTTGCTTTGCTTTATCAGTAAAGTCTTTTTTGGTGTTACATTTATTTAATCAGAATTCTGCTTGTATTTATAGGGTACATTTAAAGAAAGTTTACATGTCCACATTAGATGTTTCTTATCTATGAAAAGTAGAATAAAGATATATTCATCATTTACACGTTTGCATAATTTGTCTGTTCACACTATTATTACTTTCTACTTCAAATGCCTCCAGCCCTGCAGAGTTTTATATTACATAATAAATGCAATATCATGAAAGAGGTAGCACATAGAAGCTTTTGTTTTATATCAGCATTATTTCTTGCTCATTCTTTCTAAGCACATTTTAATTTAGCTGTCTTTACCCATGCCCAAAACTGAATTTATGCAACTACAAGCAAAAATTTTAAAACTGTCTTAAGATTTTACTTAATAAATTAAATATCAAGCTGTTATTTTATGGTATGCTTTTCCAATTTATAATATATTTGCCCCATCATTCCATGTCAACAAACCTAATTTTCCTGCTCAAAGATCATTATTTCCCATATTTTACCTGCTACATTACTTCAGGAGATTTTCTCTATTTCAAATATGTTCTCTCTTACTCACAAATATGTTATGTTTTGCTGGATTGTGAATTTTCTAAGTTAATGGAAATGCCTTGCTCATTGTAACTTTTCTCTAAAGCTAAGTAAGTAAATCTCTCATTCTCTTGTAATTGGACACACAGCTTCTGTTGCCTGCTAAGTAGATCATTGTATCCAGTGAACATATAGACAATTCTGAATGGGATGTCACAGAAAATGTGGTTTATTACCATGAAAGCAGTGACTTTTTCTTGAGGCCCTAATGGCTACTTCAAGGGTATCATAGTCCTGACAATGCAATTCATGCAGTGAACATATCAATGACAATAGCACTTGTTCAGGGACATTGACCTCTACTTGACTTTGAAATTTTGACAAATTTTGGATGTTTAAATCAATGGGGAAAAAGGGGGCCAACTACCGGGTAGTTTGCAATCACACTGTGAATAAATCTTAGGCACTCTACTTAAACCTCACAGGACTGTTGGTTTAAGTGAGCAGGTGGTAGGTGTAGAGAGATATTTTAAAGCAGTTCCACTCCATTTGTGTTTACTAACATCGCCTGTGCTTTCACACTCTGTGTCCAGTGGTACAGCAGCTAAAGACAAGAAACCGTTTTCCTTCACAAAACTCTTAGGAAAATAGATGAAAAAAGCAATTAAGATTCAGTGAAAATAAAGGTCTTTAATTGGAGAATGGCAGTGTACTAATCCCAGCAAATGTTGGAGTTCCTGATCCAGATATAGCATAGTTAAAAAACAAATTTAACCTGATATCGCTGGAGTGTCTACATAGATGCCACATGTCTATTTCCACAGCATCCTGTGGGGTTTTTCTAGTCATCAATTTAATGGAACGTAGGGAAAAGTGAGCTCTATCACTCGAATTGGTTTTTCTCTAATGAAGGAGCAAACTACCAATTAGGTATAAAAATAACTTGCCGATTTGAGTGTGTTTGATAGTTGCCCTAAGACTTACCTGCCCCAGAGTAGCTAGCTCATTCACAGCACATAAACATCTGCTTTCATATGTTTCATTGGGGCAAATGACACCTGCCTCAGATTGAAAGGGTTGTCATGGCTAAGAAGTGCAGCTGAAAAAGAAACCCCTGTTAGATTCACACCTTAACTGGAAGAAAGACTGATCAGCCCTCCATAACCATTGCATATGACTGTGAACTTATTTACATACTGTTATCATGCAATAACTTTCAAAACATGTGCTGCAAGAATTTTTAAAACATGTAGTACCTGACCATTTAGTCAGGGATGCTGACCTATTTTCCCTTAGATTGTCAAATTAAAAAAAAAACTGACAGAAAGCCAACACAATGGTTGTCCAGTGTAAATGAATAAAAATTATACCTATTTTTGTTATATTGGCAAGAAATACATTTGTGTTGTGCCAAAAAATACTGATTATGTTTGCCACAAGATAAAAAATGTTGACATTGCCATATAGTGAGGAATGTGCATGTAAGTAAAAGGAAGGCATGTGCCCACTAAAAACATCTGAGAGCCAAAAACAATATTTCATGTAACAGTATCTGGGGCAGGGAAAATCGAGAAATGGATGAGAAAAGGGGTAGTGGAAAAATGATCCTGGACACCTAAAACAGGATCCACATTTGGGAAAAAAAACAAAACTTTTTTTGGTTTCTTTTTGAAACTAGTAAATGCTTTACTTTAGAATATATGAGAGGTGAAAAGAGAAGAAACAAATAGATCAGAAATTAGAGCTTTATATTGATCTAAAATCACATTGATTATTTGACTGAAAAAATGATAAAAATGGCTTTAATATATTATTTGCAGTAAATGAAGAAGAATGTCCCCTCCTAGGAATCTGGGCATTCAGAGTAACCTAATGATGCGATTGTTTAAGGTCTCCAGTGAGGCATAAGTCTCAATCATGGATGGCAAAAGCTGTCAACTTACCTTAAAATAGAAAAGCCATAAAAGAAAAAAGAAATACATTCACTCAAATTCCAGATACTTCTTGGTCATTGAAATATCTGTGCTGAGATTTACAACCAAAATTATTCTGCATATATTTTTAGAAATCTTAAATTAATAAGACACAACAATGACATATATATTTGGCACAGAATATTCCACCACAGCTTCTGCATTTTCTCTAAAGGGCTGATCTGAAAATATCTGTCTACATTGTTTACACCTAGCACATTTTTTTCAACATTGCAGTTTTTGTTCTTTTTTAAGAGCGATGAGAGCTAATTGTCATTCATGTCAGAGACCAGCTGAAACATGGTCATTTGGGGAAGGAAAAAGGCATGCTGACCATTGTCTTCGCTGTGCATTACTCCAGTGTCAGGGAAGGTCACTCGAATTTTATCAGGGTGGCTTACTCACTATAAAAGCAGCTTCGCAGAATACACTGGGTCTTTCTTTTAGCTATTGTATAATTGATATCAAATGAATATTAAAATTGTACATTTAAATATGCTCTCAAAGATTTTCCCAGTAATATTTGCCACTATATAACTTCTTGACTCACTTTCATTATTTGTATAAAATGAAGCTAGAAATATGGTTTTGTAGGGATTAAATGAGACATAGTATATAAAAGCCTTAGAAAAACAGGGATATGTTAAGTCCTCAAATGATTTACCCACCAGTATAATTGTGATATATTCCTCTTTGATTATTTTAAACGTGGAACTTTGGCTACATAATCCTTACCTGTGTGCAGTGGGTGATGTAAATAAATTTTATTTCTTTTAAATTTTCAGTGTATTCAAATTTAGTTCTTTTAATATTGCTCTATATTTTTTCATATATTGGGTATGAATTCTCATGTTCTTGGAAATGACTACAAAGTTTTTCATAACTTTCAACTTTCTTATTCATGTGTATGTTTCTTTTCCTGTAAGTTTCTTTTCTTGTTTAGTATCATTTCAAGAAAGTGACTTCATGATAGTGGTGGCTTATATTTAGTTTGGTATGTGTGCTAATTTATCCTGATCTTAAAGTGTTCTTCCACCTACAATCAATGTTTCCATTGGAGCAGAGTGGTAATGAATGTGTGATTAATATTTTACTGCAAACACAGATAAGGTTTTAAAAATATATCAAGCTCCCATTTGTGTGTAACTCTTTTATTTGCAAGAGGAAGACTCCCGATGTTTGTACAGCATTCATTTCTAACTACATTTCTCCTACATTCAGTGTTACAAATTTCTTCTACTTCTGGAGATTCCTCTCTGTTATCTTTGGATTTGGAAATGAATTTTAAAGTACTTTAAAATATATTCCAACTAAATCAATGTGCTTTGAGCACTAAATAGTGGGCATTTCTTAACATGGGCTCACTCTTCTATCTTGACCTTGAAGTTGATAGCTACTGCCTTTTTATTTTTTAAAGCAGACAGTTCAAGATTTGACATAGCCTATGACTAGCAAATTGGAAGCACAATTAGGATGGTAATTCAAAGAATTGTAAGATCTATCTAAAATTTATTGACTGCTGTGAATTGTTAGTTACCTGTCAAAAAATGGAGAAAACCGAATTTAAAAGGTCTGGGTGATCTAATTGTTTCCAGAATTGTGTACAATTTATTAAGTACATCCTGATAAGAGGGATAGTAATAGTATTAATGTCAGTAATAAAAACACCTAACACTTAACGCAATGTTGATTAAGTAATAAATATCCTTAGGATTGCTTCAGAGCTGTTTCCTTTAATTCCCGCAGCTATTATTTTGAGAAGTTACTTGTATTATTTTTATTCCATAGTGAAGAAAACTGAGTCTAGAAAGTTATATAATTTACCTAAGGTCATATTTTGAGTATCCAGACTTGAAACTTGGCAACTTGAGTTCAAATTTATGATTTTATCCTCCATGCTGTAACTTATTTCAATATTGAACATATTGATACCATCGCTGACTTATCCCATACCTTGACACAACATCCTGTTTCATCAGCATATACAATATTGAAATGCAGAAGATTGAAAATTGCACTACTCTTAAATTGATTATTTTCTACTTAATCATGACATTAATTATATTTTATTAATATTTATAGACATTTCTGAATACCAGTACCATACAAACAGCATTGTTTTCTTGGAAAATACATTTTGATTAAACAGTAAATCGGATGAATGAAATAATAGTGAGAAGAGATACTGTTTATAAAAGACAGCTTGGGAGAATTTTTAGCCTTTTGTGTAGATAAATGGCGTTAAACACACCCAGTCCTCAGATTACTATTCTGTGGTGAATATTCTGACTGTGAGAGTTTTCAAAGCATAAGACCAACCATAGTAGCTTTTAGATGGAGGCGTAACTGTCCACCAGAGGAGGTTAGCATCCTTTTTGTTTGCTTGACAGAAACCTTTGTGCAACAACAAATGAGCCTCTATTCCTGCTGTTTTCCGAATGCAAGCTTTGTTCCTGCTTTCCATTCTAAGGCAGATGTAACACAGGAGGGGGTGGGAAGAGAGTGAGAACTCAGAGAACATTTTTGGAGTGAATATTGCTCACCCAGAGACAGACACCACAACTATATTACATCTGTAACTCAGATATTCTTGACTTTTCAATTAGATTTGTAAGTCAAGAAAATGGGGGTCAATTACTAAAAGTCTATTTTAAAACACCACTGTAAATAAACATCACTTTAATATAAATTATCTCTGAATAGTTTCTACAGTGTTTTATATATTTTAATAAAATATGCATATATTTTTTAATTTTTCCAAGTATTTGATCTCATCTTTAATTGTAAAAAGAATCTTTTCTCATATTATGTATTATACCCAATATTTTCACACATTCATATAACTATAATTAAATATATAAATAAATAAAATGAATCTTTTATACACACAGAGAAAAGGAGCAGTGTTCTAAACTATAATTTTATACTCTGCTACTTGATTCTATTCTCACATTGTTTATAATTTTCACTTGATTCTGAAGCTTATTCTGTTATACAGTGAAATCATTGAGGAAAAGCAATAGTTTTACCTGTTCCTTCTCAATGGTTACATTTCCAATTTCTTCCTTTGTCTATGGTAAAGTAATATTTCCAAAAGGATGGTAAATAATAGGCACAGTAGCTAACTCCTATTCTTGTTTTGGTCCTGGCATTAGTGGATGAGCCTCAGGTGTTCCATTGTTCCCTATCATGAATAATGATGGCCTTTGGGCTGAGATGTGTGTCTTTTCATTGAGGTAGTTTCCGTAGATTTTTCAATGTCTTCATCTAGCACTCGTGTTAAATTTTGACAAACGTCTTTGCATTGTTTGTAAAGAGGATGAGTTTCTCATTTGGTTAATTAACATGATGAGTAATTGTTATATACTTTCCATTATTGAACTTTGTTTACATTTCTGGAACAAACTAACTTGGTGATGTTTTAATGGTCTGCCCTATTCTATTAACTAACACTTAACAATTCTCCATTACTATCAATACTTGAGTTTGGTATGCAGTTACTACTTTTGAGGGGCAATCTGTGTTATGTTTTACTAAAAATATCATGTATGCTTTTAAAATAATGTCAAAGTTTTCATTTTTCTTTGTTTTGGAAGCATTAATATGGCATTAAAATTGTCTGATCTTTAAACACTTAGTTGAATTCACCAGGAAAAGTGTCAATAAGTTTTGGGACTTTAGAAAGGTCTTTGAAAAATTCTCTGTCTCATTGTAAAGAAGCCTAAATTATTTTTGATAATATATTTTCCTAGAAAATTATCCATTTTCTATAATTTTACAAATGTATTTGCATAAAGTTAAGTAAATTATCATGTTTGTCTTCTAAAATTTATTTCTTGGTGTTTTTTCTTTATATAATTTTATTTTTTTGTAACTTTTATCACTATTTATCCCCCTTTTAATCCCCTCCCCCCATCTCCAGCAATCACAGCACTATTGTCCATATCCATGAGTCCTTCTTAACTTTTTTAACTTTAAAAAGATTTTTACTAAGAAACATGAGATCATCAATCAATCTAATGCTTTTCTTTCCCAATAATTATTTTTAACCTTTATTAACGGTTAAAATCTTTTGGTCCTGCTAGTAAATCACTGAATCTGAATGTGATCTTAGAGACCTCTATACTATATATATAGGATTTTATATATATATATATAAATAATATGTAATATATATAATATATATAAAATATATAAATAAAATCAGAGGTCTATATATACTATATATAGTATCAGAAATATATATATATTTCTATTACATTTTTGTTTTTATCCTCCCTGTCTGTCTTCTACCATTCAATTTTAATCATAATACTTATTTAACAATTTATCTTTATGATCACCTTCATACTTTTAAATATACTTTTAACCTTCTACTACATTTACTGCACTTCTGTCACCATTTATGGCTCTTAACTATTATAAAAAATAATAAGCAATATTAGTTTATGATCTATCTTCTTTCATACTGTTAAACTTTTATTCTTACATCATGCTTACTGACGTGCTAAGCAGCATGGATGGGCATGTATGTGAATACACACAGTATTCTGTAATATGCCACATTGGTTTTCATTTTAGCTCTGAAGATAAATGAATCAACAGTTACCTCAGTCTTTTGTTACAGCTTCACACATTATTTTTTGGAGGTGGTTAATCTTTCAAATGTTTTTCTCAAGAAGAATCATGGGAACAATGCCCCTTGATATGGTTTATTAAAACTGCTAAATTTATATTTGAAGAATAGCCTGTCTCAATATAAATTCTCACTTTTCACTTTTTCCCACTGAATATCCTGTAATTATTGCAGTATTCTTATTTGAATTCATTGTTTTTATGGTATAATTGATAGCCTGAATTTTTTCCTACTTAAAAACAACTAGAAAACTTAGCTTGACTCTCTAAATGATAAATCTTTATATACTTAATGTCACTAAATTAACTTAATTAGATTATACTTAATGTGGACAACTTTCTTTTGCTCATGGTGGTCCCATTAATAGTGTATGTCCCATATGCTTAGAACTGACATCCCCAAAAGAAAGAAAAACAAATAATGAAATGAAAAAATATGTGAAATGTAATTTAAAAAAGCTTTACAACATTATTTAGGAAATTTGACTATTCTAAATCTGTACTATAAATGTTGATTTTCTTGGAGACAGAAAGGAGTATCTTAGAAACTTGGAAATTTGCACTGTTTTTACTTATTTCTGTTAAAATGTCTTCCATTTTCCTCTTCCTTCTTTTGCCTCCTCTTCTTCCTCCACCAGATCTTCACCTTCTTGTTTTCTCCTTGTATTGGCACATGATTTTTACAAAATTCCCTTAGACAATGTTTGGCTCTGTGAGTATTGTTCAAGGGAAAAGCAGTGAAACATTTATTACTGGTTGTGTAGAGACAGCTATTTAGTCTTCTAAACTAAATGTATACAGTTTGCTGGCTTCCTAGGGTGGTGTATATTTTTGACAACAGAAATGAAAAGGGCAGAATAATTACAGGGGATTGATACTCAGTTGGAGGCCATTTATTTAAAGATTATGTTTTAAATAGATAAAACACTGTACAAACCTCTTTGTCTTAGTTGCTAATGTTAATAAATTACATTGTTCAATGAAATATTTTATTGAGATTCATTTGAAAGTTGAAATACAAAGCAGTTTGGAAAAACAATTATTTTATTTATTAATAGGCAAAATAACTTACCTATATCTATATCTAAAGTAGGTTACTCAAATTAGGTTTCTCAAACCCTTTGAGATGATGAAAATGTTTAAATAACTTGTATAAAGTTTATAACCATTTCCTGCCATACACGTTGGACACACGTTAGTGGGTTTGCACATGTGCCTCACTGCTTATGTCCTCATATGACTTGGCACTAACAACTGAAGTTGTCCTTCACCAGAATTGAATCCTGCTATGTCTTTGCCCTAATAAACCCAACTGAAACATATTGGTATTTTAACCCTAGCAGGGGTGTTTCATCTTTTGGCATCTCTGGGCCACACTGGAAGAAGAATTGTCCTGGGCCACACATTAAATACATTGTGACATGTAGTCACAAAAAATCTCCTGATGTTTTAGATAAATTTACAGTTTTGTGTTGGGCTACATTCATAGCCATCCTGGGCTGCATGTGCCCCATGGACAACAGGGTGGACACCCAAGTGTATTAGTAAAAGTTTGTTTTGACAAAATAATAGAGAAACATGAAGGAATTTTACTTTGATTAAAATAAATAAAAATTAATTAATTTAATATGCAAATTTGCATCCATGTCAAGTAAACTCAAAATGACACCATGACATACTCTATCAAAAAAGAAACAAAAATAAGACAAAAACCCAGAATTTTATGACATTCCAAATAGCAAGAGACAATGATACAATATGCTCATTACAGAAGAAACATTCAAATAAAAATGAGCCCCTAGTACCATTTCCACAAAATCAACAGATATACTGCACTGCTTCCCTATATGATCCTACCCACTTGTAATATTATATTCATGGAAGCATTTTGATAAACATTTTATTTTGATGTTATATATTATTTTTGATAGAAAATGAATCACTATGTCATAGGTTTGAAACTAATAATTGTATGTCAGCTCTAATTAAACATAACTTAAAAAAATGAAAGAACTGAAAATAATTTGGCACAGCCAAAAAAATTCTAAGCAACTTAAGAAAAATGGAAAACTTAGATTTCATGACTATAAAAGTCCAGTGGTGGCTCTGATGTTGAGCATGCTGGATTCTGGACATTGTACAGGCCATCAGGACATTGTGTATTATGTGCTGTAGCTCTGTTTTCAGGTATATTGGCCTCAGGATCAGGGTAAGATAAGAGCTCATCATGGATAAGATTGCCACCAGTGGGTCCAGCAAAAAGGCAAATACCAAGATGTCAATAATTCCATGAGAAATCACTGGTCTCTACATAGGCCAAGCTGATTTACCAGTCCATGCATAATGGGAAAGAATACATTGAATAGGCAGACCTAGGTACTATGCCCAACATTAGGATAAAGTAATAGGATCAGACCAACCTGAATCACCAGAACCAGAAGTAGAAAAACCTTTCATGAAAAGTAAAAATATTGTGAGAACAGGTGGCATATGCTAAACAGGCAAAATAGGATGCCCACTTAAACATTCCATGAGGAAATGTTCATGGAATTACATTTTCTCCTGGGTACACCATTCTGGATATTAAATAGATTGTTTCTTCACAACTTAGGAAAATTGGTTAGATTAATTGGTTAAAATGGAGGTATTTATTATTTTTCAATGACAATATTAGTTAATATAACAGTTAATCTCCCTCAAAATAAAAAAAAAATCCAGTCATCAACAAGTAAATATAGAAAAATTAAGTGCATATGTTTTCTATTAAACCCAGTCTGGAGAATTGAACCCAACAAGAAAATAACATTAATAATATTAAAATAATGTATTTAATTAGATTTTTAGCTTTTAAATTGTGTCAAATGTAATTTATAATTTCATTTTGAATGAAAAGTGTATAAAAGTTAAGATTTTATGAACAAGTTATGTTAGTGGAGATATGATTACACTGTTTTAAATAATTATGTTATTTGGTGGGTACTCTAATATTAATAGTTTGAGATATATCATGTTGTGCATTCACAGATATCCCTAAATTTTGTTTTATCCTTCTGTGCATACCCTTTGAAGTACGACTTTAGTGTTTTTACTATAAAAATATCATCTATTCTCCACTGCCTTGAATCTTAGCTTACTTTATAACTCATTTTGATCAACAGAATCCAGTGTTGATGTAGAAATTCTGAGAATAGTCCTTAAGAGGTCTTTTCTCTCTGGCTCTCGCCAGGTTGTTCCATAACCCCTAAGGAGCCCTTGAAAAGAAGTTTTGCAGTTTCTGTGAGGATGAGAAGCTACAAGCAAAGAGAGGGAAAGAGGGTCCTATGGGTCCTACATTGGAATAGTATTCAGTCGTGAGGAAGGAAGAAATCCTGCTATTAGCAACAACATGAATGGACCTTGAAACATTATGTTAAGAGAAATAAGATGAGAAAGATAAATACTCTACAATATCACTTATTTGTGGGATCTAAGAGAGGCAAAATCATAGAAAGGGAGGGTAGAATGGTGGTCTCAAGGGGCTGTAGATGGGGCAAATGGGAAGATGTTTCTCAAAGATTACAGGATTCAAGTTAGAATATGAATAAATTCTGGGGATCTAAATGCACAGCATTGTGACTATTTTATTTATACGTAAAAATACGTATTATACAATTGAAAGTTATTAAGAGAGTAGATCTTAAATGTTCTCACCAAAGGAAAGAAATAGCAATCATGAGATATGATGGAGGTGTTAGCAGACTCAATGTGCTAAATCATTTTGCAATGTATATGTTGCAATATATGTGTAAACTGTGCTCTTACTTATATGTTAATGCTGGTATACTGAGGTTATATCAGTTAGAATTAAGTTTGGGTATATATTATTAAAATAAAAATAATTTTTGCTTAAAATATTATCTAACTAATGAAAGTGCTAATTTCTAACTTGTATTGAATCAAACTGTTTTTAGAAGTGTGATCAGAGACACAAGGGTGGATATGGACTAGAAAAGTTTTGGCTGAAAGTTAAGGGGCAATTTGGCACATTGGGATTTAATTTATCTTTGTAATGTTCCCATGGACATATGAAAAAAAAGTCACAGGGTGGTAAAGGTGAAGGGATTAAGTGCAAATTATAAAATAGTCACAGTAATGCAAAGTATAACATAGGAAATATAGTCAATAATGTGATAACTATGTATGGCGCCAGGTGCACACCGGAAATATTGAGGGGAAGGAACACTTTGAAAAGTACACGAATGACAGAATCATTCTGATATTGTAGTCGGAAGTTAAAAAATAAATAAAATGGAATTTACCATAATAGAATGATTATATCTCATAGCCTATGCATATTTTCATCAAACTCTTGCTCCATATTTACTGTATATGCCTATGAGTGTGCACATACATGCATGTGTAATATGTTTTGATATAAAATGATTTTCTAATTATAGATCACATTCTAAAGTTGAAAATAAATTGAGGTAAGCACATATTTTCTCTTGTCCATGAAACCAATAGAAAATAATAATCGTGTGTTTGGG
>CM052540.1:177180416-177284801 GCA_028533065.1 Trachops cirrhosus
CATCTGTTCTATGAACCACAATTGCTGCATTGGTCATTGGAAGTTGTTATTAATACCCAAGTAATAAAATATTAAACAACTAAAATATCCTCTGATTTTCTTTGTTTAAGATTATCTTCAAATATCAAAATCAAATGGATTTAATAACTTACAGTTATATTTTTAAACAACATAGATTAATCAAATGTGCATGCCCATGTTACTGATTTAATCATAGTAAATTTCCTTTAATGCTCAATCAACAGGATGGCTTGACAGAGCTGAAGCAATCATCGCTCACTCTTCTTCATTCTTTTTCTAATCTTGCTAATCATGTTTATTATTATTAATGGGTTTTCTTAGTTTCTTGTTGCTGAACTCCTTTGAAAAATTAGCATGTAAAGTGTGCCAGTGTATGAAAGTCTTGTAAAGTAGTAAATAGTGCACCTGGAATATATCATCCAAAGAAGAATGAAATCAGCATCCTGTACCTCCCCTCTCTGTGTGTACTAAAGCTAATGAAGGGTGAAATTTGTTTCCTTAGATAATTGGCACTGAACTGAATGCCATGATCAATTTTGTCTTCATGATTCTGACTTTTATTTCCTGTTATACCTTTCTATTTGTCAGCACAATAATTTATATCAAAAAGATCAGAAAAGAGAATTCAAATTATAAATATGAGCACCTTAAAGTAATGCAAAGCTGTGGTTTAACCATTCCTTAAGTGATTTAAGGATAAGCTACATCTTGAAAACTACAATTATCTATAATTTATTTTTGTAAATTTAATATAGGTAAAAAATGACAACTAAAACATAAATCATATTTTATTTATATTGGTCCATGGAAAAAACTTGAGACACATTTGTAGTAAGTTCCCTGTAGTTGTCTTTCTTAACGAAATATGTTATCATTTCTAATTTGAATAGTAGAGTATTCCTTTTGGAGTGTGGATTTATAAACCTATTACAGGAGGCACAGAGGAACCCATGCCAATCTCTGGCTGGGTAAGTGCTTCAAATAGAAAGAAAATGATTTAGTAGAAACAAAGGATAAAGGACTTCATGGAAAAGTACAATTAATAATATGTATGAATGAAATTTTACTGCTTAACGATGCTTAGTCGGTATGTGTCTTGCTTCTAACAATGAAAATACTTCCAAGTCTTTATTAAATTTCAGCTTGTCAGTACCAATTTCCATGATGTAGATTATCACATAACAGTGTTTTCAGAATGTGTTGAAAAGTAAGTGAGAAATGATAAGGAAAAAATAACTTTTAAGAGCTTATGTTTATTTAGAGCCTGCTAATTAATGTGTCAGACAATTGTTCTAAGTACATATATTCTTATTTAATCACCATGAAAATCTTATGAGGTTTACACTGGGATTATTCTCATGTAACTGTTGAAGTTAACATAGACTGAGAGCTTAAATAACTCCCTTGAGATTTTAGAAGTAGTAAGTAGCAAAGCCAAAGTTTATATTCAACACTTATTCAATAATTCATTATTAGTATTCAGGGATCTTGGAAATTCAGATTGGAACTGGAAATATGTCCACCTTTTCTTTCACTGTCAGATAAATCTAAAAATACTTTTTATCAAAATATTTAAGAATTCTATTTCACATACTCATATAACTGAATATATGAATATTTTCTTCATATTGGATTAGAAAGTCATAATTTATAAATTACTCTCATATTTCATAGTGAATGTTTAGTAACTAAAAAAAGGTTAATTACTTTGCTTCTACCTACAGTATGAAATAAGGTAATTAAGACCCTTTTGTCTTATAGTATTTGCCTGTAGTAAGATTTCAAAAGTTTTCTAATACTTTTGCTAATACTTTAATATTAAAATGTAAGTAGGCAAGTTCGATTTCTCAAAAGAAAAAATATTCTCTATTTCAAAAAATAAATAATAAAATGTGTTGCACATGTTTCATATATTTTAAAACAGAAACTACAGAATAATATAAATTACACAGGGGATCTTTTGTTGTTAACCTAAACTTTCATTTTTGTGAAGTACATTTCTGAGATGCAAAACGAGCACTTTTATAGTCTAGGAAGGGATTTCCAAACATTAGAATTTTATTTTCATTTTAATAATACTAGAGAATAAAAGGTTTGTATATGTTTTATTTATGAATCTTACAGAATTGTGATACATCAAGTTACCACATATACAGAAGTAAGAATTGTAGATTGTTTTTCATGATCAGAATAGATGCCGTTTTATAACTCATGAAATGTCGGTCACATCAAATTAGCTCCCAGGCCATCTGTCCTTTGTGCACTCTACAGTCCAAAGGCTTTGACAATAAAGGGTTAATATCAGGCATTTTGCAATAAATGTGTTTATTTAAACATCTTCAATATATATTTTTTACTGTTGTTGATTTACTGCTATTAGTACTGACAGTGCTAAATTATACATCCCCTCACTAAAACAAACAAAATCCTCAACTTGGATGTCTAATGTGTGCAAATTTACATGGTGTAAATAATCCCATTATAATATATTTCAAACAATCATCATGATGTTACTGAATGAGGAAGCTGTGAGGAGACCTACAGAACCATTTCTCCCTTTCTTGTGCCTGCGCCATCTCCAGCTCACTACTAAAGAGCTCAGCTCAAGCAGTGCAACTCTAAGAGTCAGAGTGGCCAGGTGTGGGGCAGGGTGCATAAAAACTAGTATGCCCTCTAAACCCCGGAGAAAAAGATGTTTTTTTGTCCTGAACAGGGCATTGTCAGTAACTACTGCATAACATTTCTACTGATTAATGGTCCCTACATAATGTATTATGATCATTTCATTAGAAATTATTTTCATCTAATCATTCACACACACACAAACATTCTCCATGTGGTTCATACCTTCATATAATCTAGTTATTTATTTTTTTTTAAAAAGTGATATTATCATGACATAAAAGTGTGTACATTTAAGGGTATAAATGTTAATTTGTTATGTGTATATATTGAAACATAATCACCATTGTAAGAATAATTAACACCTGGATCACATTATATAATTATTATTTTTTGGTGTTTTTTTTGGAATTCAGTTCTAGGTTAATAGAAAGTTTGCAGATCATAATACAATATTGTTGTTTATATTCAGTATACTGCACATTAGAACAGTATAGGACTGTTTTACTACTCATTGTAAGTTTGTTCTCTTAAACAAAATCTATCTCATTGCCCCAAACTCCATTAGGTAGTGACTACCATTTTACTCTCTTGTTTACTACTTTGGCTTTTTCAGATTATGTGTATAAGTGCTGGCAAACTATACTTGCCTATGTCTGACTGGTTTCACTTAGCATAATGCGTTCAGGACTTATACATATTGTCACGAATGGCAGGATGTCCCGTTTGCTCATGTCCACCATCTTCTTTATCTGTCCATCCTTCAAAGGGCATTTAGTTTGTTTTTATTTCTTGGCTACTATGAAAAATGCTGCTATCAATGAGGGAGTGCATATATCTTTAAAATCTTGTTTTTCTTTCCTTTGAATATATAACCTAAAGTGGAAGAAAGGTCAGATTTATTTTTAATTTTTAAAGGAAACCCCATAATGTTTTCTGTAGCAATTCAACCAATTTGCATTAATAATGTTGGGAAAACTGGATAAACACATGTAGAACAATGAAAAGTGGACTCCTGTCTTACATCACTCAAAAAATTACCTGGGAATGCTTTGAAGACTTAAAACATGACTGAACACTATAATTCTCCTGGAGAAAAACAGAGGGAATAAGCTCCTCAGCATTGGTTTTGACAATAATTTTTATTTTTGACACCAGAAGCACAAACAACAAAAGCAAAAATCAACAAATGGGTCTAAAGCAGTCTTACAAGCTTCTGAACAGAAAATGAAACCATAAATGAAAAGATAACTACAAAATGAGATAAAATTTTAGCAAAATTTATAATGTACAAAAGTTTAATATCCAAAATATACAATTTATCTTTTAAATGGAAGAGTGCCAAGGCATTGTATGCATTTATGAAAGATAGAAATGACCAGATACAGTCAAAACTGTTGGGCAGAAAGAAAATAAACATATTAATATCCTGCTTACTGAATTTCTATTCATGAATTTATTTTGCCTTTCAAAGGAGTTTGTTTGGTTGAAGGGCTAATCTGAATGATGTTCAGTTTAGTAGATATAGCAAGAACAGAAATCACAACTATCTAGGTGTGAGTAAGCGACATTAATAAACCTGGGAGATCATGATGAATTGTTAGCCTGTCAAAACTTAATTTTCTTTCATTGTCTCTCTTTACAGAGTAATGCTAAATAATATTTTGGATCCAAAGAGGAACCATGTTTTCCTTATCAAAACAATCTAAGCATTTAATAAGTAAGATTAATATGCTATAAACTAACAACTAAATAAAAATTTCAACCTTTTATGTTGATACATTTATTTTTTTCTTTTTTTGCTTGTAATTCCTTCACTGGGGAATAAGTGGCTCTCATGAGACTAAACATGCTCGCACAACTGAAGAGGCATTCACCACGATCAGTCACAGTGTAGCATTATACCTGAGTTCGGAAAAGTTCTTCATTAGGAGGCAATTCCCAGCAATTTCAGGCTCTATTTTGTGTTTGTTGTTTACTAGATTAGAGAGCTACGTAACTCAAATGAATCATTACAAAAATAAATCACTATTAAAGAGTGTTATTTCAGATTGTATTTTACATCAGTTCATTAAGACCCACCCCGGCCCATTTTCATAATGTAGCTTGATTTGTGTGCTCAACACCAGCCACCTCCAATAAGGAGCTGGAGTTCTATTTAGTGGGTGTTGTGGCACAAGGAAAGGACAACACCTATCTAATCTCAAACCCCTGTCTTCCACTAAAAGTTCTATGATAAGTTATTCGTTGGTTAGTGCTACTTTAACTCAGGCAATGCATTATGAAAGAGTTAATGTGTTTCAAATATTTTATTTATGAAAGGGCTACAGCAATAAGAAAGGAAAACAAACTGTCAATGAGATGGAGATTAAATGAATGAATGAATGAACAAGCAAATAAATAAATAAATGCAAAATATGTTAAATAGTGATGTGTTAAGAAAGCAAAAGGGAGAAAACAGTATATAGGCATGACTCTCTCATGTTGGGGGGATCTAAAAAAGACACATATAAAATAAATGAGTAAGCCACACAGTTATTCAGATGAATATTCCATAGAAAACAGGAAGTATAAATAAGGCTTTGTGTTGATTGTTTCCATGCTGTGTATATGGAATGGATGAATTAGGGAAATTAGTGGAAGATGAGGTTGGAGAATTTGCCAGCAGCAGGAATTGTTTTTAATTGTATTTTAAGTAGGATAGCTAAGGACCATTAGAGATTGGAAAAGTGTCAAAACAATATTTAGTTTAAAAAAATCAGTGCTGAAAAAGCAGATAATGGGGGGTGGGGAGAAGGGGGATACTGAGAAACAGGAAACTATTTCAGTGGAGTAGGCAAGAGAGTATGTCAACATTTGAAACTGTGAAAATAATAGAAAACAGAGCTACCAAGACTTTTATATGCTTTGGAATATGAAAAAATAGAGGAGCCATGACTTGTCAATTTTTTTCTTTGCCTGATTCTAAGTGACTTGTGGTGTATTTTACTAAAATAAAGAGTACAGAGTGTGGTGTTTTAGGGCTAGGGTGAATTACAGCTTGGGTTTTTTAGGTAGGGATGGACTGAACTGGGACAGGATTTTAATTGCTCCTTAATTATAGTATGACTGTGCAGGGTGTCCTTCAACTTCCTGGGGAAAAGTAACCAAAGCTATTTCTGGCCAGGCACTATATAACATAAATCACAGGGCTTTATACCACGTTTGGAATATGCATATGTACGTGCATGCATGAAGACACGAATATCAAGGCAATCTCTCACTGGACCCTCTCTGATGGGTCTTTGGTCATTTACCTCTAAGATCCATGTGGAGGAGAGACAGACTTAATCACCATGGTTATATGTGATTTAATTCTTCTGAAGAGACAAATCAGAATAAATGTCAGTGATCAAAATACTTAGATGGTTATCTGTAGTTGACCAGTGGCTGTCTCTGATTCGCTCCCTCATCTTAGAATTAATAGGCATTCTTATATGTTTTAAAAGGGAATTGGTGGCTTGTTCTTTAACCATAATAAGTATAACCACTGAAACTAGTTTTAAACATATCATAATCAATAATAACTTTCCGTGAGTCATTGTGACACAGTATCAATCCGTGGCAAACCTACGTTTCGGAAAGGCTGCCATTACTTGATCTCTATGCTTCTATAATCCTGGCGGAGACTGTGTGCTGTGCCATGATAGACAATATCCTACACCAGATATCTTCTGTCCTTGGCAAATAATAAACTCAAGGTTTTGCTTCTGATACTGAATGGTAGCCTCTTTCTGTGACAACTGAAGCTTCCATCAAGATTATTTTAAAGACTGTCACTTGAAAGCATTCTATTAAAACTTTGATATGAAGGCCTTATCACTAAGCAGTTTGGCCCAAATTCTTTTTTTTTTTTTTTACAGACAGACAAATAATTCAATAGCAATCTCAGCTTGAATTATTTATTTAATTGAGCTGTCTTTATTAAATTTATTTTGTTAGTTTAAGGTTTTTAAACAAATAGTCCTTGTCCTTGAGAGAGGACAAAACAAAGCAAAACAAACAGTTATTGAATTACATAGAGAATTTCAGGTGCCATTTCCTTAAGAATGGGTTGGAAAAGATTCAAAGTTGTGGGAGAAAAATATTAATTAAAAGAGAATTAAAAATATTTTAAAAAGAGAATCCAAGAAATTTTCCAACAGTACTCTAGGAGAGATTTAATAAACAAATTAAGGGAGTATTGTTCTCTCTTTCTTGTTTTTTATAAGTGGGCTCTGATCTGAAGCAGAGTTGGTTGGAAAATTAAATTCAAGTGGGTAGTGTTTGCTAAATGAGAAGATCTTCCCTTAAGTCACTAAATATTTTCAATAAGTGCAAGTATGAAAATCAAAACAAACTCATGACACTTCAAATAAAATTACTCTTTCCTGAAAGAAAACAGGATTGATTATTTATTTTCTGCCTTTAAAGAACTGGAAATATTTGTTTATGAACACTTACAGAAATTAAAAGCAGATACCTGTAGTGATTACAAGCATACAGGTAACTGGAAAAAAAATGTAATGTTCACTATTGATTAATGAACAGGAGAACATATATTAAACATTCATAAAATCATGCCACACTGAGAGAGATCTTAGTATCTAAAATTTTCATATCCTTCCTCTAAATTCCCAAAGAAAATTTTTCTTAAATATAGATGTACAAAATACAGCTCTCTTATTTACATTGTTGTTATTATATCTAACCAATACTCTATCAGTATCAGATCCCTTGAAATGATAAAACCACTCATAAAGTGAGCATATTTGCCAATACTAAGTTCTTTCACATGTTCCTAACTAATTAACTGAGACCATTATTATAAAAATACTCCTTTATTCTCTGTGACACAATCTTTGTAAGTTTAACAGTAAATTAATTTACAAATGAAACTGCCAGATAAGTTGTCCTACACGAAGTCTATTACTATGAGTCCAAATTTATTTCTGTCTCTACAAATTCAAATCTATCTTGACATTAATTTGCAAACATTATTAATGTCCCAAGAAATAACCCAATAATTCAATATAATTGCAGAACCTCTATTGGCAAAGATCCCATTATTATAACCATAACATTTGGAGCAGTGCTTCTGTCAGATTAACTCTTCCCCAGTTATAATATCGATATATTTTATGTATTCAAACATTTAGATCATGCTTTATGGACATTAGCTCAACAGCATTGCACACCTCAAAGATATGTTGCTTATTATAGCTTATCTGTTTATTCAAGAGCCCAAATACATAGTCCATACCTCATAATAAGTGCTTATTGGGAGAAATTAAGAAAATCATCTGCCTAATTGTACAATCATTTGTATATATAATCATATCACATCTATTCTTATTAAATAAGAACATCTGAAATTTTTCACCTTGAGCAGATCATCATGTTGAAGAGATTGCTTTGACAGAAACACTTATGAAAGGGCATCTTACAAAACAGCAAAAACAAATCCAGAGGGAAATTCAAATATCCTAACATAGATGCAAAGAGTTTGTCCACAATTCTAGAAGAAAACCCTGGGAATTTTCAACTTGTAAAATCCATGGAGATAGCATCTCCAGAATAGCATCAGATAATTTCATGGATATTTTCAAAATTTATCATGAGATCACCTTTAAAAATAGAAATAAATTTGATATAATATTAAAGAAAATGCCAGTAAGGATTTTTTTCTAGGTTAGCAGCTGATATGGCCAATTCATGCATCATTCTATGCAACATAATTCTAAAAATAATGAACAAAGTGGAACTTGGAAATTTCCAGTGGGACACTTTCAGTACATCCAAAAGGATTTTATACAATTCTTTCTGCTGTGGGTTATGAACGTGAATGTGCAATGTTGATAATGTTTTTAATTTGTGGATATGTTGAAGTGCTTTCACCTAAATAATATAATATAGTTCCTATGATGTTTATTTTTCTTTATGTAGAGGGTATCTAAAAGTTGGCCATCAATAAAAACTTTAGATAGGCTTCTAGTGAATATTTTTCTCCATCAATATTCATGAACATAAATATGTAAAATGAATTATTGACAAATGTTAACAACTCATACTTTTGTATTAGTAAGTGAAAGGACAAATACCATTACCAAGTGAATAAAAGATAATTTGAAGATCATGGATTAGGTCAGGAGGAATCTGTGTATCCTTCTAAATTTTCCCTATTGAATTGGAATTTTCCAGATTAAAAGAGCAATTATACCTTGTATTATTTACCTAATTATAGGGGGAGGGAATAGAAAAGATGAAGAAGATAGTGACTAAGTTTGAATTAACAGAAAAAAAGAATATTCTTAACAATTTAGCGGGTGGAGGGATTGAGCAAAAAGAAAAAAAAGGACTCATGGACATGGACAACTGTGTGCTGATTGCTGTCTGGGAGAAGGGTATATGGGGACTAAATAGCAATGGAAGAAAATACAATAAAGATTAAATAAAAAATAAATAAAATGTTCAGGTTGAAAAAGAATATTCTGGTGTTTAATTTATCAGATAAACTACTTCTTGGGAGAAGCTAAATGAAGGTAAAAAAGACAATGTAATTTCCCTCCCTTTACATCTTGTGTTCTTCTTTTCACATATACTCAATTTATTTGTTTCATATTACCATTTGGATTTGACAGCCAACCAATCCTATATTCTGCACACCTGCTTATCATAGAAGTAATCTGAAAACCTAACTCAATCTACTGAAATTTAGCTGATCTATGGAGAACAAAAGTCTGGCTATTCTATTACTGTTCACAGACCTTCGATATGGCCAGGCAAAAGTACAAATCTGTATTTTAGAAAAAAAATTTCATATTGTGGTAATGTTCCAAGTGATAAATGTGTTATATGACACAAAATATAGAAAATCTATGTTTAGTAAATATTGAATGTTTAAATTATATGTGTGTGTAGTCCCAGAAAACATAACTAATAAAAATATCAGATTCAATATTCAATATCCCTGGGAGAAAATGACTTAGTTGTTTTACTGTATTATATTATACATTCCCGTGGCTTACAGTTCCTTTATGCCCAGCATATGTTATTACAAGTAAAAATATATAAATAAATGCTTTTTTAAATTTAACTATGAAAATTTTAATTATTCTGAATTATTTTGGATTTATAAATGAATGCATTTATTTTAACATTAATGAAATTAATCATAAAATAGTTAATATTTTATTGTATTCCACATACAAAGAATTCTCAGGTCTAACAACTGGTTGTTTCATAGTTGAAAACAAAACAGAGAAACATATATTCAGTTTTCCTGCTACTTAAATACTAAAAGATCAAGGTAGAATATATTATTGTTTCCCGGTCAGCCAAAATTTAAACATACTGTTTAAAAGTTTTATTTTACTTATTTTTTGTTGAACGGGAGTATCTTTTGGTGGAGGTTTTTAAACTTCATAAATTTTAAATAGAAGAAATCTTACCAGAGTAAAAATTCTCTTGTTGGGAAAATATTAAACAGGGGAATAACTAGTGATGGAAGGAGACTTGTCTTGGGGTGGCGAACACACAATGCAATATACAGATGTGGGTGGAAGTGATTGATACGTAATGAGAGCATTTGTGTGAGCTGAATCAGCATGAGGGTGTGTGGGTACCAGTGTGAGTGAGAGCGGCTGTGGGCATCCAGGTGCTATTCACTCCACTGCTCTGTAAAACTTAGCTCTATGGCTAAGTATGAAAAATGCTCCCTCTTAAAGATCTACAATAGGTATGATAAAGTCATATTAAATTAATTTGTTTTAAGTTTCAGTACAGAGTTAGACGATATTTGTATTCAGCAGTACTTGTTGCCATTCTACTGAAGTGGAAAGGACTCCACTTTGGTAAACATGTGAATATGAGTAGAGCATTAAATCCATTAGCTGCAAAATGTTATCTTCAAATATTCTGTTCTGAACAATTTTGCTGAATCAAGATAAAGAACTGGGTGTAGATATTAGAATACATTATATTCTTTCAAAGAACAGCAAATATACAGGCATACCTTATTTTATTGCATTTTACCTTAGCACTTCAGAGTTTTTTTTTCCTTCCTTTTTTCTTTTTTTCCCACTAATTGAAGTCAAGACTCTCCAAGAGCAAAAAGATTACACCTTGCCTTCAACTTTGCTGTGAACCTCCTCTAAAAAATAATACCACAAATATCTGGTAGTAATTGCTTCCCTATTTTCAGATACAATTCTTAGGCTAAATAATATGGGAATGAATATGCTAATGATAACCTATCTTTACACTCTCCAAACACTAATTAATACTGTGCATTACTGAAAAGTGTAAGGTTAAAAAGCAAAACTTTTCTTTACTACTATGTGCTACTTTCGTTTTGAGTAAGAACACATTTATGAAAGTAAATTAATGAAACTATTAAAGTTTGGAAACATTTTTCCCAGAAAGTCCATTTGTCTCCATTTCCAGTTTTGATATTATCATAGTATAATCTTAATAATTACTGAGTAGTAGGAATGAGTCATTTATATTTATCTCACAGAGATAGTTAAGTATAAAATTAAAAGTTATTTTGTGAATTTTTTTTAAAGTATGTAGAACTACATTTACAGACTCCTAATGGTAATTATGAAAGATATGGGATAGTCATATGAGGTTTGAGTAAAAATTAGAATTTTTCTGACAGAGGAAAGAAAAAGTTTGTTTTAAGTCTGTATAAGCATGGACTGTATATATATTTTAGAATATTAGGTGGAACTATAACTAATAGCAAGTGGAAAAACAGTATATGGACATCTGACGACTCTAAAATCTTTTGATTCAGGGAGACACAGTGAGTTAAACTCTAATTTTTAAAAGAGTTTATTTATATTTTGTAGAGGGGGGAAAGGAGGGAGAAGGAGAGGGAGAGAAACATCTATGTGTAAGAGAAACATGTCCTCAACTAGGGACCTGGCCCGCAAGGACACATAACCTGGACACCCAGTTATGTGTCCTGTCCAGGAATCAAAGGAATCAAACCAGAGACTCTTCAGTTCGTTCGCAGGTCAGTGCTCAACCCACTGAGCCACACCAGCCAGGGCTCAAACTACGATTTTGTATAGCTTGGATATATGAAGTGTTTGCTGATCCATACTGCATTAGTTGAACAAAGCACTGTTTTTTGTCATTTGCCTCTAGACTTTGGCATTGAGATCTGGAATGTAAAGCATGTCCTTAAACTTTTTAGACCAATTATCTTATTACTGATTTGTTTTCCACAACAAAGTATAAACTCACCGAAAAAATGTGTGTGTGTGTGTATTCAGCTCACTGTCATGTAAACCGGAGTGTGATATCTTATTCAAAGATACCTAGAAATTATCAGAAACAAATTGCTTCTTAGGTCTTCCTGAGAATTAAAAAAATAGTAAGTTCCCTCCATTGGTTCAGCCTAAGTTCCTCATGGAGTAGTACTCTAGTCAAACCTTGAAATGATTCTGCTAATTTTATGACAATATGTGCCCCAAGGAATTGCCACTTTACTAGTGAGAGCAAACAGGACAGACCAGCCTCCAGAAAGAGCATTCTCTGATACTTGTCTACAAATGTGGACTTTAATCCTTCCTGAATTAGCCATTGTCCAAATTGAGACTACACTATTACATTTAATAGCATTTTAAGCCAAGGGTTTAGGGTCAATTAAGAAATTATAACCGAAGTTATATCTGGTTTTTTGCTTATGGTTTAAATATACTTTTAAAATGGTTATAATAGAGCACTTCTAATCACAACAATGAAAAATCAAGACTACAAAGTCATTAATTTTTGTTATATATTTTGCTTATGGATTTCCTACATATACATAATGATTGACTCTTTAAAAACTTAATGTAACTAACATATTTGAATATTATTCTACACACGATACTTTGTTCTATAGAAACTATTTTTTTCTTATAATTTCTTACCAAAAAACCAAAGCATGCATGCTTTGGCTACATATACACTCAGCTTCTGCAACAGGCACACAACACAACGCAGTTCTGAAAGCACGTGGGAGTAGAGTACGCTGGAGCTGGAGATTGGTTGAAAGTGATAATTGGGGCAAAGTTGTTGAAACTTTGTATAATGAGGAAGTGTGTTGAAACTGTATAGGGACAACCTCCTATTGCTTGAGAGAATGCAATAGCTTATGAAAAAGGAAATAAGAACTGTGAAATATATTTGATGATGACTTTCAGCTTAGCTTGGGACTCTTGCAATTGCTATCAGAGAGACAGAATTCTTTAAAAAGCTGGAAGTTTATTGCAGAATTAACAGCGCACTTTGATTAATCAAGGATCTAGCTCAGTCTTTTTGAGTAGATTCGATTATATCAACATTCTTTAGATGCAGACATATTGATACGGTTATGTATTGATATAGCAATATTTGAAGTGTGGGTTTTGCTGGCGATATTTTACTTCCAAATTCACAGGAGCAAAAATGTCTTACATAGAGGAATGATTAAGAGGTGGGTGTATAATTTTAGCCATTAAACTCAAGTGTTTCTCCTTAAACTATTAGTTAATGACAGACCAAGACACATTCTCTGATGTGTACACTCTGTATTTGGGAATTATTGTTCTTTAATACATAAAAGTCCCATAATTGTGCATTGAAATCAGTATGGTATTCATTTGCTGGTAGAAGATGGCAACAACTTTTTAAAATTAAACATATTAGAGTAACATTGGTTAATATGATTATATAGGTTTCAAATGTACAATTCTAGGATACGTCATCTGTATACTGCACTGTGTGCTCACCGCTTAAATTCAAATCATCTTCCGTCACCATATATTTGACCTGATGTGCTGTGACCATTCACACTGAGAGGATTCACTCAGGATTCAGGCAGGTGGAAGAATAAATGTGGAGCCATGGGCATGTCTTACAGGCCTTCATTCCGGGAATGGGACGATCCATGCAGGCTGCAAGCTGTCTGTCTCCACATGTCCCTCCATGTCACACTGCATGTCACCTGTCCCCCTGCATGTCACCTGTCCAACAGCAGGAAGCCCCTAATTCCCTTATATAATAAATGCAAACAAAACCAGCAGGGAGCCAGAATACCATGTAACACAGCATCATTCTGTGTATGCAAGCCCACTCAAGGCTATGGGAACGTTTATTGGACCCATTCTCAAGGCTCTAAGAACACAGCTTATCTTAGTTCCCCAGAAATCTGACCAGACATCTGAGTGAGGGAGCCAGATTGCCTCTGTTTACCCTACCCCTCCGTTTACCCTTTAGTATCCTCCCACTCCCTTCCCTCTGGTAACCACCATACTGTTATCTATGTCTGTGAGTTTCTGTTTTTTGTATTAGCTCATTTGTTGCTTTCAGTTTCACATTCCACATATACGTGAAATCATATGGTTCCTGACTTTTTCTGTCTCACTTATTTTGCTTAGCATGATATTCTCAAGATTCACCCATGATATTGCAAATGGCAGTATTTAGTCTTTTCTTGGGGCTGAGTAGTATTTCATAGGGTATGTGTGTATGTACGTGTGTGTGGATACACACACACACATCACATCTTTATCTGATCATCTAGTGAATGATACTTTGGTTGTTTCCATTTCTTGCCACGGTGAATATATATGCTATTTCCCTCCCTCTTATCTCTTACAGAGTGCTTAGGAAAGGTTGAAAGGGATCATGCTAAATCAGGTCCAATGTACAGCTTAGAAAATCACTGATTTGTTACTTTTCTAAACAGATCTCCATCTCAGGCCCTGAGAGTGGTCTTCTCTGTAGTAAATTTCATACCATAAAGTAAATGCAAACCTTTTCATCCATAAAAACTCAGTGTTGTTTTTCCTTGATAAATCCTCTCATCCTACACATGCTACACATACTACAGCACTTGTATTCAAATAGTCTGTCAAAATTCCTGATGTGTGGTGTTGTCTGAGAGCTCAGAGAGCCATAAGGACGAAATTGCAATCATAGCAGCAAGTTCAAGAGTTGCTCTTTTTTTTTTAATCCTTGAATATGAGACATTGCTGCAGAAGCTCAGTACAATATAGTCCCCAGGATCAAATACATCTCCTTCTTGGAAAGAAGACTGGAATTAATAAAAAGTCTACAATTTCTGATTAGCCTACACCTCGTAGATGCAAATGTCCTCGACATGTTTGTATCTCCAATGGCATATCTGGACTCACGTATTTATTATGCTTCCCCTCCCATTGTGCATTCCGCATCTTCAGGACATTACTTAGTTATCTTCAATAGCTCACCTCTAAAAGGTCCAATGGTGATGTCTTAAAAAAACAAGCAAACTTCTCTGAAAACTACTTTTGTGAAAATCTAAGAATAAATCTTAATGTAATAAAAATAAACTAAGGTATTGAAATAGTTTGGTAATATTAAATTACTCTGATTATTGACACCAAGGGTTATCATTACCCATAACAAGTGAAAAGAGTTGAAGTACCTTTTTAGTAAAGTAGAAGATAAGCATGCTTAAAAATATAACATACAACATAAAAATGAAAATACTTCTGTTAATATTTAAAGTTAATATTCAGAAACAAGGCTCACATTGAAAGTTATATTACTGATTTTTTGTTTAGGAGTGTGTAAATGCTTATATAACTAAAATCATAATGTTTACATTATTTGTTTCCAGTGCGGTATGGAACAAATACCATAATAAAAGTGACAATGATGTTAACTTTTCTGTGAATCTAGGTCATTGAAGATTTAAACCACTGTAGGGAAAAGCCACTACAAAATAAATTTGAAAGCTCAAGGAGAACAAATCCCAAGGGTTACTTCCCACTAGAAGGGATAAAAAATTGCAATGGGTTCTGGGAAGTTCAATTATAGAAACAGACAACAAGAGGTTTTCAGCCAATTTGAAACTAATTCTGTATGTTCTGGAGGAAAAAAGCAGTTGCACAGATAACATCAGCTTAAAACTGAAAGTTGTTGCCTTAGGAGAGACACTAACAAATGGGCTTTATAGTCTGAGCTCTGAGGAAAGAAAGAGGATAGTGATAAAGAGAGAAACAAAGAAACGGACAAAATTATATTCTATCATGCTCACCCTCCACAGCTAATACAATGAGTCGAACAACCTGGATAATTTAATGAACACTTGATATATTTTGATAATTATAAATATGAGGCAGTAAAAATAAATCAAGGCATAGAAAGAATCACAGGAATAAGGCAAAAGAATAAAATCAGGAAAATGAGAAGATATGAAGTCTAAAAGAATGAAAGAAGTGTTTGTTAATCAGTACCTTGGCAGTCTCTTGTTCATTTTTCCTGTTTAGGTTTCTGTTTACTAAAATTTCCCCAGATCTGTGGTTATAGGCATAAAGCAATATATAATAACACACAAAATAATCTCAAATATATTTAATATAAATAAACATTAAACTTTAGCAAATATTTTAAAAACAGTGAAATGATGTTTAAAGTAATGAGATTATTGCATTTACAGTATAATACTGTCCATTCCAAATAATTTCAATTATTCTAAATATGACTTAAATAATACCAGTATCATGACAGAACAAAACATCACTTTAAATTCTGTTAGTTTGAATAATATTTTACTTTCTTGACCTATAAAAGACAATTTCATAAGATTTACTCTAATAAATTTCAGCTATTCTATCCTACATAACAAAATAAGTAAGTACATAACACAGTTTCCAAGCTTTAACTCTTGAGCTGTTGTTTCAGCATATATTTACTGGCATGATGAACCTCTTAGCTACAAAAATCTTAGAAACTTTGTAAGATAAGCATGTGTAAATTGATAAATATTTGTTTTGATCTAAAAATATATTGTTATGGGAAATGGTAACCTGTTTAAAAACAAAAAGTCTCTGCTTTTTCAAATAAATGCTAACACATTAATTTTCTGAGAGATGTCAGCATATCATGCACAGTTATTACAGTTATTACAATAAAATATTACATAAGTATTAATAAGATCTTTCACATTCAATATATATTTTAAATATCTCATGGTTTGAAAACAAAACTATATCATTCATTAAAATTGGTTTCTATAATTTATAACATAAATTGTATTATCAACAATGAAATTATGTTTATCAACAGAGGCACAGAAGAAGGACAGTTCAGTTTCCATATTCCTGTCATAAAGGAAGTCCAGGAAATGTAACTTCCCTTATAGGTTACCCTTATGAATGTATGACACTAAGCAGTGACCCCAGAGTCTCATGCCATCAGCTACTTTAGAGCAGAACACTCTTCTTATAGCTAACCCTTGATACCCAGTAGAGTAACTTGTATTCTTTTTTATGTTTCAGTTATTTATTCTTTTCATTTATTTATTGAATTGCTGTGCAAGTACAGTTGTCTCTATATTCTCACTCCCACCCCACCCACCCCCATCTCCCACTCTCGATCCTACCTCCTTTTGGCTTTATACCTTATATTCTTTATGGGTATCAGTTTTTTAATAATAAAGTAATGGGGATTTCTAGTGTTCAAAACAATATTTAGTCTGAATATTCACCTTTTATGTGATACAATATCAAGAATTCATACTTGAGAAAGTTCAATCCCACATAGAATGGAGAAAGCCATTGGGGATCATTGTCCCTTTATTAGCAGTAAATATTTAACATAAATTATACTGAACCTCAACAAACGCAATTCACAAGAAGATCAGACTAAATCCAAAATTACAAAGTCCCTCAGGGGAGAGATGGAACATAAGGGCCACTTCATCTTTGGCACAGCAATGCTGGGAGAATAAAATCAAGAAAAGAGAAACTAAAGTCCAAAATATCAGGTATATTCAATTTAGGACAGCAGTTCTCAATCCAGAGAAATTTCGCCCTTCAGGAGACATTTGACAATATCTGTACACATTTCTGGTCATCAAACTGCTGTGGAGTGTAGGAGACACACCCTATGATTACCTCTAACTGTCCACAAATCCTGTGTTATCATCTCCTACTCTACATTGACTGTGGGTGGGACTTTTGACTTTTTTCTAACAACGATAAGACAAAGGTGATAGGATGCCACTCTCATGACTGTGTTTTATCACATAGAACTTCATCATAAAGTGGTGGTCTCTCTCTCTGTCTCTCTCCATCTCTCTCTCTCTCTCTCTCTCTCTCTCTCTCTCTCTCTCTGGACAGCTAAGCCATACCTAACTTCTGACCCAGGAAAACCAGTGAGATTGTAAATATGCACGTTACTATAGACTCCTACTTTTGTGATAATTTTTCATGCAATAATAGAAAAGTAATATACATTACTACTGGCATCTAGTGGGTAGAGAGCAAGGACCTTGTTAAATATCCTAAAATGCACAGAAGAGTGCCTTATAACAAAGCATCATCTGGCTCAAAATGTAAATAATGTCAAGATTTAGAGAACATGGGCCAGAATAGAGAAAAACGACAACAGCCTTCCCACCGCATCACCTCTGTCTTGGAGATGTACCCATGTGGGAGGTGATGGGCTATAACTGTGGAACAGACAAAAACTGCTTCCCCTGTACCCTTTCCTCATGTGGGTCAAAACCCTTAAGTTGATGTGAAAAGGGCAGCGAACCCTGCATCCCCTACGGCCATGGAAAATCCTCTGCTTTAAGGAGAGGGATAGAAACAGAAATGCATCTAAGAGAAATAGGAAATATTCCTTCCCCCTACATTCAGGCAATGTTAATGGGAGAAACTTACTGTGACAGAAAGAGATGAACAAAAAATTCTTTGGGCTCAGGATTCTGCCCCAATTCAAAGAAAAAGTCTAGTACCACCAAGAAGACTGTGACATTTTTCTACCCCAAAATCTACCAAAGAAAACAGGCAGAGTTTGGCTGGTGAGAGGGGGTACAGGAATGCTGAGAAGGCACCACCCACAGACTAAGGTTCAAGACTGAGTTTTGTGGTACACTAAATATTAGCCCTGCAAAGATGTATACATACCAATTCCAGGAACCTGTGAATAGGGTACTTTCCTGGCAGAAGGGACTTGCACAAGTGATTAAGGTAAGGATATTTTTGACGGGAAGATTATTCTGGATTATCCCACAGCCAGGATTCTCTCCTTTCTCATTCACTTATATCCCAAAAACAAGCATAATATGAAGACATTTTATAATCTTTTTGTTTATTTTTAACTTTTTTTACAAGAAAAGCAAAGAATGAGAATGAGTCAATGAATATAAAATCAGAGGACAGCATGAGGTTCAGCTTTCAGAATTTTTTAAGGAGTTGTTGACTCTTCCCTAGCCGAACTCCCACATCCATGCGACATACCGTGTTGTGAATGTACGCTAGTTAATATTCCCCTAACAAACACTCACATGCATATCAACAGTAACACAACCAGTTTACAATTAGGCAATGCTTCACTCTTAAATATGAGTGTACTGGACAGACACAAAAGTATCCACTTGAGGAAGAGTTCTCACATGAAAGCCAAAAAATAAAAAAAATAAATAAAATAACTCAGAGGAAAACAGGATATGTGCTCTCAAAAATAAATGGAAGAAAAATAAATAAGAAGAAATATTCTGGTAGACTGTAGACAATTGCTCATGATGCAAGAAAAAGCATGTTTTTGAGAGAAACAGTGAAGAATAAAGAACGTTCATAGAAACTAAATACATCACAGCAGAAAAAGGAAGTAGAAACAAAATTGGGATAGTCTTTTAGAGTGGACAGTCAATGCATATTTTTCTGTAAAGGACAAAATAGTAAGTCTGTTAGGGTTGTCAGATCATAAAATGCCTGTCACTGCTACTGGATTCTGCTATTTTAGAGAGAAAAGGCCAAAAGACAATATTTAAACAAATGAGTAGGAGACTAGCTCTAATGAATTCTTACAAAAACAGGCAGTAGGATGCAATTAGCATTGGAATTGCTGATCTCAGTCCTAGGGAAGTTAATAAAAAAGAGAAAAAGAAAACCAAAATTGGAGGCTCAAAATCTGGTATCTTATATGTGACAAAAAATTATATAAAAGAAATAGAAGAAAACCAGGAGAAGATTACCAAATGAGTGATGAATAAACTTGACTAGTATTAAAGCACTGGTTTCCAGATTGGACAGTACAAAGAAAACTTGTGGGATATTATGCAGAAGTAAAACATGCAAATAAATATATATATGCAAAAAAGAAATATGTTCAAACTTAATAAAAATCTACATAGTATGATACACTTTATGATACTTGATATGTAACACATGTATTGTTAATCTTACTCACTTGAATTAATTTTACCATTTTCATATTGTAATCTATTTTATCTAATATTAATACATTCTTTTTTATATTTTCTTCCATACATTTAATTTTTTAAAGATTTTGTTTATTTATTTTTAGAGAGAAAGAAGGGAAGGAGAAAGAGAGGAAGAGAAACATCAATGTGTGGTTGCCTCTTGTATACTCTCTACTGGGGACCTGGCTCACAACCCAGTCATGTACCCTTACTGGGAATTGAACCAGCAACCCTTTGGTTCATAGCCTGCACTGAATCCACTGAGCTATACCAGCCAGAACATAATCGTTTAATTGTATTTTACTCCCATATATTTTCTGATTTATTTTGAAACTTCTAATGTTATTTTATTTTTAATATATATCTTCAAACATTATAGACTATGTGATTTTTTCAGATAAAAATAAATGTAGAATTTCTCTTTCCTTTTAAATGACATATTAATCTTTTCACATATGCTATAATTTACAATATCTAATAGCAATATATGACTACAAGTTATTTGGCTTCTAATTATCTGTCTTCAAAAAATTTTGCCTATTTTGTATTGCTTTGTTTGATTTTACAAATTACTCTATTTAATAGATTATTTCATACATGTTATTTGACCAACATTATTTAAGAACTACAGATGTACAGTACATAAAATTTCTCTCCATTTTTTTCTTATTGATTTAAAACATTTTAGCATTGAAATTAAATCTTTCTGCATCAATATTCATTTAGAAATAAACTTGGATTTATTTTCACAATTTTTATTATAATATTACATATTCAACTTCAAGAATTTTGAAAATATATAAATTCTATAAAGTAATTAGTCATTAGCAAGATAAAATATAACTATTTTAAGAGATTGAATTATCTTTCTGAATGAGAGTGAAAATGAAAAACAATTAATTTAAGTGTTTGACTGAATTTTATTTGACTGTAAATTTAAATTATTTCCTTTTTATACTAAATAAAGTTTTAAATATTATTTACAAAGGAAATCCATTTTTATGAATTAATTTCTCTAGAGTCAATTTCTTTAAAGGTTTAAAGACACCAAATTAACTGGCAAAAAATCTTTCTGGGAAATTAATCTTTCTTTTTTTTTCTTTTTTTATTTTTTTTTAAAGATTTTATTTATTTATTAGAAAGGGGAAGGGAGGGAGAAGGAGAGAGAGAGAAACATCAATGTGTGGTTGCCTCTCATGTGGTCCCCACTGGGGACCTGGCCCGCAACCCAGGCATGTGCCCTGACTGGGAATCGAAACTGCGATGCTTTGGTTCGCAGCCCGAGTAATCTTTCAATTTTTGTTATCTATTAGTTTATCTTGATATTTTACTTCATTTATTTTAATGCTGTTTTTGTTAATTTGTAAGTAAAGTAGCTCTAATTTTACTGATTTCCACTATTAATACCATTTAGCTTTATTTTCTTACTGTACAGAAAATAAAAACTAAAGACCAAAGTAATAAAATGTCTTTATCACACAGCTGATCAGTATGTGAATCTACATTGCTTGACTCCAAGAGATTGCTTCGAAGGCATTAATGTTACTTCTTTCAGATATAATTTAGGTCTTTATCTCTGTAATTTTAAAGAAATTGGTTTAAATGTTTAAATTGTTTTTTCCTAATATATATTCTATATCCTTCAACCCATAACAAAGCAGCTACTTAGTGGCTATCCTTTCTCTAGTTAACCAGATATTCTTTGCATTGTAGTACAAAATGCTAGATATTCATAAACTTCAAGTGAGTTTAATTCAAAAGAAAATGTGTAGGAAAAAATGATATAGAAAAGTAGAATGTTGTGCTTTTAATTTTATAGTATGATAAATCTTCTATAAACACATTTTCTCAGTAACACGTAAAACAATCTATTTGGTTATTTATAGTAAGTATTTAACAGTCATGTTTAACGAACATGAACTATTGATACTTATATTCATCCTAGGTATTCATGCTGTCTTATAATTAGCTTCTACATGGGTTTAAAATTGTTGTGATAATTGAACTGGAAGTAGGATTTCACTAGTCTTTTATGATCATCAAAAACCTTTATCTATGATCTAAATTGTATGGTGATGACATCATTGAGATAATGAAAATAAATCACTGACAAAGATACATGATGATAGTTCTGATTTAAAAAAATGTGCCCACTAAAATTTTTGAGAGATTGCTCTTATCTCCTTTTAATCCTTGCATTTGAGTGGGGATGTTTTGTTTATAGTGGAAATTTAAATGCTGAAATAGGCACCTGGGTTTGTGATTCTTGCAATGTTAATAGCTGTTAACAATTGAAAGACTTTAATAAATATCAAAATCTTACATGATTTGCATGATCAATGATGTCATTCATCTTTAATCAAATCTGATTCTGTACATTTTAATAATTAAAATGTAAGTATTTTTAATTTCTTTAAGGCAGTTGTTATTTTCAGATGTCTCCTTAACTTTGAAATAAGATATTATTCAGAAGTTTTAGATTAGGAGAGTTTTTGTATTTCATTTAAAGAAAACAAAATCACATGAGATTGTATAATCAAGTCCTCTAGAAAAGGAAGTATCTCTGAGTGTTCTATATGTATATATATTTAGCCAACTAAAGTCTTTTTGCTATTGTTCATCAGGCATGTATGCCTTTCTCCATAGAATGAAAAACAAACAATTCTATAATCCATAAATATACATGAGAGCAACTGCAAAACAGAGCATTACAATAGTAATTATTGTGCATGCATAATTATATTTTCATAACTTTCTTATGGATGAAAGCTATATCAATTTATATGGCCTAAATAAAAATGATTAAGAACAGAGCTTAAATAAATTAAAGTTATTACACAAATAATTTTAAAGGTGAATTAACACTATTAAGAAAAATATAGCTAATAAAAATGAGTCCGTAAATTCACATTTGGGGTTAAGAAAGAAAATACAATTGTAAGGAAATAAAAATGTAATTATGGTTAGTCTTTTCTTTCTCTAAGTATATATTATAAATGCATGTTTACAGTTAAAGGATATGTACATATACATAACAAAATATATATCATCTATAATATTTTACATTTACATATATACTACATGTAAATTATATACTTTAAATATAATGCATTATCCATATATATTACAAGTATAAATACACCTTGATATACAATAGGACTGATATAGAACCTAGGAAATGCAGTCAGCCCTGCTTCATTTTGAACAGAAAAGAGATCACAAAGAATGGAACTAAGCTCAAACAGTCCCAGGACTGTTTGCCTTCACCTTTTTCATTCCACCTGACGGACAGACCCAACCATCAGAACCTCATTCCAGGGAACAGGATAGCTGTGGGAGTGGGCAGGGGACTTCCATTAGCTTCTACGAATGCTTCCTAGAGGCTCCACTTACTTTAGTTAAGGTAAATAAATAGACGCACACAAAGACACACATTCTACTCATACACACACATGCGCATGTATACACATGCTATTCCAATCTCAAGACTATAGATTTTAATTTGGGTGTTGAGCACACAATGTAATATACAGCTCATGTATCATAAAAATGTGCACTTGAAACTTATATAATCTTTTAAAAATGTCAACCCAATAAATTCTATTTAAAAATACTTGGAATCAGGTAATTCTTCATAGATAGATATAGGTTTAGATATATTTTATATGTTTCATATATTTGTATTTAAAAAAGGAAAGGCAAATAAAATATTAATATCAATATTCTTTGAGTAAGATTACAGACACTTTTTTCTTTAATGCTTCCATTTCCTCCCAAATTTCTTCTTATTATTATTGAATAGATATACATGGTTTACTCATAAAACCTTTTATCTAGCATCATTGCTAAATAGCTGAAATTTATTGAAATCAATAAGAAACTTTTACAGATCTTAAGCAAATATATCATCTGTGAAAATAATTATATTCTTTCTTTCAAATCTTTAAAGCCTTTAATGGATTTTCTTGCCTATGTTGAGCTAGGTACAATTCTCAGGACAGTGTTGAATGGAATCACAACCGACATCTTTGTTCTGTCTCAAAAACTTAAATTAATTTAACATTAAGTGCAATGTTTGTCCTAGGTTATCAGATTAATGAGAATCCTTGCATTTCTTGTTGTTCCAAACTTGTATTAAATAGGTTTTGATTTTTGTCAATTACTTTTTGTGCATCTTTTGAGATGATCATGTTATTTATCTCCTTTTTTATGTTATTATAGTTAACATTAATTAGTCAGTATGAATTCCTGGAGTGAATGAATCTAGATGGTGCTGCATTATTTTTCAACACACACTTTATTAATATTTTCTTTTCCGTAAGATTTTTGTTTCAGTGCTTACAAGTGAAATTGGTTTGTAACATTCATGTTGAGATAAACTTACATTTGAGATAATGAAAATTCCCGCATTCTCTAATCCAGAAAAGTTTTTACAAGACAAATGTTATTTTTTTCTTTCATGTTTAGTAGACTTTTCCTGTTGAAACAATTGAGCTGTCAGTTTGTGTGTGTGTGTATCTGACAAAGTTTTCTATATAAACTCAATTTACTTAATAGAAATAGAACAATTTATATTTCCATTTTTGCATCTGTTTTGATTATTTTTGTATATCCAGATTATACTCCACAGCAGCCAAGTATTCTAATATACTTTCTAAACATCATAAAAATGAAGTCTCATTTTGTTTTCAACATCAAGGATTCATAGAGCTACTCTTAATTTATGACATCTATCCACAGTGCCTACTGTTACTTACTTCCTTTAATTTGTTTAACCAATAATTTATACTTTTAATATTTGTAAAAATAAGCTCTTTTTATTTATTTCCTGATAAAAATTGCTATTTTAAGGAAATAGACTTTTTTCCTAATTTTGATTGTCTTCTTTGAACCATCTGTTATTTAAAGGAAATGCTTTAATTTTGAAATATGCTTTTATTTTTCTACTCATTTTAATTTCCAATATATCCTATATTGGTCAGAGATCAGAATTTCTTTAAAATATTAAAATTTGCTCTATGCCCTGCAAGCAGTCATTTAGTAATTGTTCCATTTGAATGATTATTATTCAGTTGACAATTTCAATAGCATATATCTCTATGTGTTGTGTATGTTGGCCAGGTCTATAGTGTTCTTTCTGGGCTCCTTGTTTACTTAGTTTCTAAGAGAAGTATGTTAATACCTTATTGTGATTATGGATTTGTCTATTTTCCTAGTAATTTCGTCTTTTAAAAATTAACCCAGAACACTGGCTGGCATGGCTCAGTAGATTGACTAATGGACTGCGAAGCAAAGGGTCGCCAGTTAGATTCCCTGTCAGAGCACATGCCTGGGTTGTGGGCCAGGTCCCCAGTTGGGGGCGTGCCAGAAGCAACCACACTTTGATGTTTCTCTCCCTCTCTTTCTCCATCCCTTCCCTTCTCTCTAAAAATAAATAAACAAAATTTTTCAAAAAAAAAAAACTATGCAGCAGAAGGAAGGAGCTCCCACCCTTTGTGACAACACGGATGGAACTGGAGAGCACTATGCTAAGTGAAATAAGGCAGGCAATGAAAGACAAATACCATATGATCTCACCTATAAGTGGAACATACTCAACAAAACAGACAAGGAGGCAAAATATAACCAGAGACATGGAAATAGAACTGACAGTAACCAAAGGGTAGGAGGATGAGCATAAAGAGGAAAAGAAGGGGAGGGGTCATCAGGAAACGTATAAAGGACCCATAGACAAAGCCAAAGGAGGGTAGGACTGAGGGTGGGAGGTAGGGATGGATGGGGCAGGGGAAGGTGGTGACAGGAAAATGGAGACAACTGTACTTGAATAACAAGATTTTTTTTAATATAATTTAAAAACAAATAAAATAAAGATATGCTATTAGGGACAAGTTTGAAAAACACATCTGCCTGGATTATAAACTACAATTATATTTCTGAAATGGTCCTCTTTTTCTGATAATATTTTCTATCTAGCCATTATTAATATAACTATATCAAAATTTTATTCGTGTTTACATGATATTTTTCTCATTATTTTAACTTATTAGTTTCTCATGTAAAAGACATATTTTTAGGCTACAAGAACATAGGTCTTTTCAGCTGTCTAGACAATTTGTCTATTTCAAACAGATTATCCTTCATTATTTATTATTTGTGGCTTAAACATAATCTTTTACAATTTATTGTTTTATTTGCCCCTCTAGTTATGTGATTCTATGTTTCTCTTTGTATGCATTTAAGTTAATTATATTTTATTATTCTACTTTGAATTATTAGCTTTAGAACAAAAAGGACTACAAATATGATACGCTGCCTTTATTTACACATTACATTAATTTTGTGGCTGTGTATATGCATGTGTGTGTTTTAGAAAGAATGAGTCTGGTATTAGGCTGAACAACAGCGTCTTCTAATGCTTTCAGGAAATCTAAAAGGAATGGTTTATGATTTTTCCCTGGAGTCCTATAGAATTGGATGCCCTCCATAGATAGATATTTCTAATACCATTAGGTAATTGGAGGCTTAAGTTGAGAATACCCGGTGAGGGAGTCTAACAATGATAAACCTGAAACATCCCCAGTGAAGATCAGTATGATTTTCATGCTTAAATTTAAGATTGGAAAAATATAATACCTTCTTACAGGTCTAACATTTTTCTTTATGTGATTGAAATAAGTAGTTCTCAAAGAGTGGTTGGTCCCCCTGCATAATCAGAGGCCTTTTCAGAGATTCTAATTATTGCTCACTTCCCCCAACCTGCTGAAGCAGAAATGCTGTGTAAAGACCAGGAATCTGTATGTTAGCAAACCCACCAAGTGATCTGATGCCCACTAAAGTTTGAGAACCACTGTTATAGAGATGTGGCTACATCAGCCCCATCTATAGACCTATAACTAGAGACCCACGAAACCATAGGTACAACAGAGTACATGTGGAAGAGATATGTTTTTAGCACATGTTGGAAGCCAGGATCAAAGAGATTATGTCCAAAATGTAGACATTGTTTCCTATATATTTTGTTGATCTGTATAATTACCTACTTCAATAACTCTAGAAGACACAATTAAATGATTCATTTAATTCAGTACAAATTATAAATGGGCTGAACCAATTTACAGTTGTCTAGAGTAATTAACCAGACCTTTCAATCGGGAAGCTAAAAGCAGCTGACACTGTTCAGTGTGGATATTTGAGGTTAGCCAGTCTTTCTCCAGTGACATTTAACATCTACAAATTCATTGTTAATGACCTGCTGAACGCGGAAGCTTTCGTGAAAACTGGGTGCATTTTTTTTTGCATTCTGAACCAGTGACTTGAACAGTACCTGACATAAAAATATGCAAATATGCAGGGATTCAATTAAAAAATGATTTGTCTCAGTCTCCTTATTTAGTTATTGTTCTAACAAAAAATACTTGGTGAAAACTTTATGGTTCCTTTCCTTATAAAATATGTATACCCATTTAGGAACCCATCATCAATTGGATTTGCATGTATAAAAGATCATTCTACTAAAATATTGGAAATGAAAGATAGACCAATATTTGAATGAAAATAGAAAGATAAGGAAGTTAGGAGAGTATGGTTTGGAGAGTATGGCTTGGATGTAGAAATCTTGGCGAAAGCTGACAACAAATAATGACATTAAGGAATAAAATTAACAGAATATAGCAATCAGTAGGATATATTAGTTGAAAGAAGTAAAAATAATAAATACTAAACTTGTAACTTGGAAACATGATGGATATTGGGTAGTTACAGGTTTCTTTGAACATTGTAGTTATTTATTTTTAGAGAGAGAGAAGGGAGGGATAATGAGACATGGAGAAATATCCATGTATGAGAGACGATTGACAATTGGTTACCGGGACTGCATCTCAGGCATGTGTCCTGACCCGAAACTAAATAGGCAAACTTTCACTTTGCAGGATGATGCCCAACCAACTGAGCCACAGCGGTCAGGTCATTTACTTTAGATATAAAACACAGAAGAAGAAGTGAACTTGGAGTTGGAAAAATGATAGAAATAATAACTTTATTTGAGATAAATTGAATTTGAGGTTTCTTGGGACATCAAGTTGTTAATGGTTGCTTATATGTATTCAGAGTTCAAAATTCTCAACTGAAAATAAGATTCTTGGAGCAATAAATATATTAAAGTCCTCGAAATGATGGCATTGCCTAGAAGTAGGAATGTTTCCTGCTTTGAGAAAAGCAGAAATTTAGAGTGGAATCGTAATATAATCCAATCTGCAGAACCTGCGTAGGGAAGATTACCTGAAAAAGACGTGATGGAGAATATATACAGGAGGAATTTTTCTTGAGTGTAGGAGACTAATATAGACTGAGTAAAATTGAAAGAAGAATATTTGAAGACTAAAAGACAGATTGAAGTACAAACTAAGTGGACACCACTTTTTCATGAAGGTTGCTGTAACAAAGAGAAATAAAATGACTACAAGCAGGATAAATGGTGATTGAAGAGGTTTCATCTCAAATAGAAGACACAAGAGAAAGCTCCTGTCTTAGTTAGGACAAAAGAAAAGAAAAACACCACAATGGGAGCATTTACATAAAGGACCATCAATGGTTAAATAAATTATGTAGGCATCTAAAGAACATAATTTAAAAAGTGAGAAAAATGATATAATAAAAGTAAAATCAGAAAATATTGTTTAAAAATAAAAATAAGGGAGATTGGAATTGCTTTAAAACTTCCAAAACTCTTTATAAGAAAATAAAATATTCAAAGCCTAAGGGGAAAAAGGAAAAGTAGCTATAAGCACTCAAAAACTAGAAATGAAACAGAAATAATACTCCCTGAAAGAGGAAATTAAAAGTACAATAAAAACACTTTATAAAATCTTCTTCAAGTAAATTTTAATATCTCATTGAAAAGGATGATTTCTTGGGAAAATGTAAAACATAAAAAATTATTTCAGGAGGGATTCAAAACCTCAACAGATTCTAACAGTGGAAGACTTTGGGACAATCAAAAATGTACAATTTTCCAGGCAATAGCCCAAAGGGATACATTCAGATATATTCATGGATGAATTGTTTCAAATCCAGAGAAAAGATTTGCAGACATTGCATAAATTATGCTAAAGCAAGGAATCCCTGTTTTCACACATTTTGTAAACAGAGACACACACCACCTTTCGTGTAAGGCTAACTTCTCAAGGTTGTTTGTGTACTGAACAGCTTTGGAAGCTACAGGGTCTGCTTCCAGAGCCAAGGGCAGTGCTGTTTGCTATCCTGTATAAGAAGATAATGTCACTCCCTAAGGCAAAAGTTGGGCACCTGGCATAGTCCTTTACAAAAGACTGAAGTGTCCTAAACTGGGGCTCCACAGCTCTCTTGTAAACCCACTACAGTTACAGCATCCAGAAACCAAGCCTGATCATTGGCCTCTCCCTGGAGGACAGAGGAAGTAAAGTGAAATCGTGCACGAGGACTTTGTGCTATTCTCAGGACTTGACTTTTCTTTTCTTTTCTTTTCCTTTTCTTTTCTTTTCTTTCTTTTCTTTTCTTTTCTTTTCTTTCTTTTCTCTTCTCTTCCCTTCTCTTTTCTTTTTTCCTTCCTTCCTTCCTTCCTTCCTCTCTCTCTCTCTCTCTCTCTCTCTCTCTCTCTCTCTCTCTTTCTTTCTTTCTTTCTGCAGATTCTTTTTTAGCACCCATGGTATTATGGTAGGATAATCTGTTAGCTTGCAAATGGGGTAAAATCTCAACCCCTTCATAGAACTTCACACCTCTTACATGTGGTTCCCTCCATTTGAAAACGTTTACTGTGTCAATTCTGACAGCCCTGCACTCTATTTTGTCCTATGTTTATCCTTCAGATTTCATCTGATTCCTTCTGAATGGGTTACATACCCAATTACATGCTTATGTAGCATTTGGATATTTTATATTGGAATTTATCACAATAGATTGCTTACCTGTAATATGGTGTTATTGTCATTAGTGTCAAGTTGGATATTTTGTGGTTTGTTCAGTTTCGTGTTAGCACCTCACATGTCTAACATACACAATCAGGAAAACGTGAGGAAATAACCTAAGTATCCAGAACTACGCCTGATGCACTAGGTTTCAGCACATTGCATTGTTTGTTATCCATTGTGGTGTAACTAAAGTAAATATGCTTTTGTTTAATTTTCTGTAATTATTTTGCTGAAAGAAAGTAGTTGGGGCTTAGTAGTTTTTTTGAATATTTTTTTCTGATCGTGTATGTTTTTTCCACTTAATGTTCAAAGATTACTTTCTGAAGTAGGAATTTGTGATGGACAGGGCTTGGAACTCTTGAAGGTTGAAGGTTGTTTGTTTACTTTTCTACCACCATTTTACAGGAAGCCAGAAAATTACTAATGGGGGAAATAGGTTAATTCTTTAAAAGTTTTCTTGAATTAGATTAAAATGATAGTTTACAAAATAAATTTTCAAAGCATAATTGTAAATAAAAATGTGGACACTATGGTAATATTTTAATTAGGAGATAACCCTAATTACTTAAAAACATACTTTTAATATGTAGCACTAAATAAATGCAGAATGTCCACAAAAAATATGAATTAAAACAGTGAAAATAGTAGTCTTTGTTGAGAAAATTTTTGTTATTAATTTATCTTTTCTATGGCTTCTTCACTTGAATTTTTAAAAAGAACTCTTCCTGATTTAAAATATATATATACTGAAAACTGAGCTTAGTATTTTACATAATGGCATAGAAGAATTTGAAGGAAAATACTCTTGAATAGCTTACCTAACTAAAATTAATAAAAGCTTCAGAATATCAGTAAAAAATCAAAATCAGTTATATGTTAACCTACAGAAGCTATTTTTTTCAGTTAGAATGTCATTTTAAAGTGCACAGAAATAGTGCTGAATTTATTTTAAAATCAAATGTATAGTTTTGATAAGCTCAAAGTTTTACAGCTATATTAGAGAACTACAAATTTAAAAAATATAGCAACGTTCCAGAACTACAGTTTGAAATTATTCATAGGAGAAAGAAGATCACTGAAAAGATATATAGAAATAAATACAAAATAAAATAAAATGTACAAGTACGCAAATTTCTGTGATGTTAATGTACTCATATGATATTTCCAAAATGATTTTCAGTTTAACATCCCCAGAAGGATTTTGTGTGAGAGACCTATATATAATCATTGAGTGGTAATGAATAAGGTAATTTTACAGCACAGGAAGAATATTTCCTAGAATTCCAAAGGACACTTTTACATTTCCATTGCTTTAATGATTCTAAAACATTATGTACTCTTACACCATACAGAGAAAGTGCTTGCTACAGGATAAGATTGAGAGCTTTAGCTATTTTTGAACAAAAGCTTTGTCTCTTTTGTGTGCTCTGACAAGCTTGTTCTCATGTGTTCCAAATGATGGGGCTCGATCGTGTTGGCGTTTTCATCCCTACTATTTCCTCTCAATTTTCTCGATTGTTAAAAACTAGTATCTGCACCATGTGACTAGAGTTTATAGTTGTTTGTATATTTTTATCGAGGCACAGATAATTACCCTTTCAGCACTTATTTTCTCGGGAAAAATCAACAGTAAAAATGTAATTACATATGGCAAATATGTAAGAACATATTCTGCCATCATAGGTGAATGGTTATGTCTAATAATAAGGAGCATTTTTAATTCAAGGGTTTTCATTCATTTTAAAAGCTAATATAATCTTTAATATTTCTTCATGTTTACAGGACATTCATTCTTCCACTTCAAAATCCACATACCTAGGATATGCAGGAATCTAAATATATATGTCTTTTACTCCAAAATTTCCTAACAGTCTTTCCAAAATTACCTAATCAAAGCAAGAATTTTAAAAAGTAGTAACATTTTCAGAGCATTGGTAATGGAAGTCTTAAGACTCAATTTTCCCCCAAATAGCATCCATTTGTTCAAAAAAATGCACTAAGGTACTCTAAGGACACTCACTTCACACAACATGTGTGTGGCTTACCCAATGGAAAATCGATGTAAACACATCAACTCTGACAGGCTGTTATCAGCATTTTACAGAGCCTAAAATCAACCTGAAACACAACCTTTTGAAACCCAGAGGAAAATACACACTTTTAAATTTCTCAGCCATTCTCTCTCATGGAGACAAAGGTAGAGAATGTGCTTTTAAAATCATACGGTCCCCTATGAATCATTTCAAAAATTTCATTTCCTATTGGAAGCAATCTTTATCAGAATGAGGCAAAGATTTGGACTGCATTACTTGACAAAGCATGACATATTCAGATACTCTTGTAAGGGTTATCTAATTTTGGATACTTATTCAATACTAACTTATCACTTCTGACCCTGATGGAACGAGACCTGCTATGCAAAGAAATAAGAAGCATTCAACATTCATTTATTTTAATTTAACACAATATGAAATATAATATTTTAATTCATTTTAAAAATTATGAAATATCGTCTTTGTTCCAAGCATTTTAGATCATTGATTTAATGATAACTGTATATAATCAGGCTAGACATCATTAGTTTTATTTTAGAACTAAGAAAACTAGGGTTTAGAGAAGTCAACTTTTTCATGTTCACACAGGTAGTGAGTGACAGATAGCATTCTACTGTGTCAAGGCTATTTTTGAAGGTGTGAGCTAACATCTTGACATGCTTGCTCTTAAAGAAATGTTGTTTCATGGAGCACGCACTTGTAGGTGTGATTAGGTTATCACTGGTTTCAAAACAGATAAGTGGAAGAACATAATAGACCTGACGAGCATTATTTATTTTAGTTTATTTAAAAAATATATGTTAGAGAAAAGGTGAAGGGATTAAGAAAAGAAAAAAATGTATAGAGACACAAATAACAGTAGTTGGGAGATAGAAGGGTGTGGGAGATAGAAGAGGGTAAAGAGAGGGTAAATGGTGGTGAAGGAGACCTGACTAAGGGTGGTGAACACACAGTACAGTATACAGATGAGATACTGTATTATTGTATTCCATAAACCTATATAATTATATTAACCCATGTCACCCCAATACATTCAATAAAAAGACATTTTAAAAAGTAAATTAGAAATGTAAAGTGACTGAGATTTAGCTGGGATTTTAACAGTCATTTAAAAGAGTTAGAGAAGAATGGTTTAGGGGAGGAAGCAGCAGCAGTAGAGAGATGATATCTGAATTGAGTGGTTAATAATGAGCCAAGTAAAGAATGGTGAGGGTGCTTCAAACATGGAAATCAGCATAGGCAAAAGTATAAAGTGAGAGATGAGCTACTCTTTTTTAGGTCATTAGTTAGTGGGTTACATTATTAGGTTTTTGAATATTGAACTAGCATTTCATTTCTGGAATAAAGCTACTGGGTTGAAGTGCAAGCTAAATAAATAAATAATAAAACCCATATTAGTATAATTCTGAGTATTTTATCATAACTAATGCTTAAGCAGGTAATTTCTCAGTATTATTTTTCTTTTAATTTTATAGAAATTATATAGAATGGCTATTGCATTCCCTGTAATTCCCTGTTTTTGAAAATATAGAAACAAACAGATTTTTCTTGAGTGGGAAGAAAATGAGAGAATAAAAGTTTAGTTATAGGTTAATTACATAGATGTTTATATTATCATCTTGAAAAATTGTGGATGCTTTTCTACAGGATGAAATTCATGACATGCAGACAAAGAGGCAACACTATGTTTTGAAGAAAGCATAAGTTTAGAGTCAGATCTCCTGGTCTATTAGAACCGTCAGATCTTAATAGGAGCTTAATTAGGGGAACATAGATGTTTAGTAATAGGAAATTCATACTGTTTGTGTACGCACATGTGTATACATGCAATATCCACAGTGCTTGCACTGAGAGTTTTAAAGACATAGGAAAATTAAGATTTTTTTTAATCAAGAACATTGAGATAGGAGAAAAGGACTAGTCTGAATTTAATATATATTGGGTAAAAGAGACTGAAAGTCTTTCTCAGTATTTTCAGGGCATTTCTATAGCAGTAGATGAACCAGAAAAATTAATTAAGACAGAAATTCAAGAATGCCTATTGAATCATGAATCAAATACTTACCAAGTGTTTTGCTATGCTATTCATTGAGAACACAATTATACGACTGAGTGAGTCTCACCTTCAAAGAGCTCACAAATTCAGTTGTTCCAGAGAGGAAGTTGCACTCGAAATGAACTTTGAAAAGTTCAGTAAGATTTTCATAAATGTCAAAATTAAGGAAGGTCATTTCACACAAGTGAAGTGAATAAACAAAAGCACAATGCATGCCAAGTGGGTATGTACAGTATATTTTTATGAGAAGTAAGCCTTTATTTTATTGTTTCACAAAAAAAAACTGGCTGAATTGGTTGCTTATGCATGTATATAATCCATGTCTTCAAGCCCCTTCTCTCCCTTTTGCTCCAAGAGTGGAGATAAATATATATATATAATCCGCTGCCGAAATAGAATAATCAGAAGTTTTGCAAGCCATGTTTTCCCAGATTATCATCTAATGTCAATATACAGCCACTTCCCACCATATCGAGCATTGGGCTAAGTAGGTTCACAATTATGAGTACACAAAACAGAGTATATTGTTTATTATTATTGCATTATTTTTCATACAACTCATGATAAATCATCTTTTGTCCTACCCTGCACTGGTTCGTGTCATGGATATTAAAGATGACTGTCAGATTGCCACAGAGATCAGAGAAAATGCCCACTTTTCATCACTCATACCTGATCCAGAACTATACTAGAATTCACCAGACATTAAAGAAGTCAATGAATGAATGAGCAAATAAATAAATAAATAAATAAATGTTAAAGGAATCAGCCCCGAAGTGGTACAGTGAACACAGGTAGGTGCTAGGGGTAGGAAAATGTATATGTCTATTGTGCTTTCATGTAGATAACTAATTATCTTGCACCATAGTACTTTAGTGCATAGGCCTTCCAACTGAACTTCCATGGATGCATTTTAGACTTTAAGAGATTGTTCTGAAGAAAACAGTTATTTTCTCCTCTTTCGCTTCTGATTTTCAAACTTGCTGAAATCTTCCATTTTTCAGTCGGTCCTTTCCTTTCTGTCACTTCTTGTCCCTCATTGCAACACACAAATATACTCTCAAGGAATCACGTTTTCCATGGTCTAAAGAAGTCCAGATTCCTGCATTTTGTTTTGTGAAATATATAGTGTCTAATATTACTAATGTACGGTATCCTTTATTCTCTATCCACATTTTGGGGATAATTTAGAGAAGAGCTAGGAAAAATAAGACACTAAAAAGCTACAGATGGAAATGAAGATGATGAATTTTCTTCTGGGTTTTACATAAAAGGTTTCTGGCTAAGGAATATAAATTATTTTCAAGTTCAATGACTGATGATTTGATAAGTATCTCTGTCCTTTTATACATGGGCTCTTTTAATGTTCATTTATTCTGTTAAAAATACTTTAATCCTATTTTTATAACATAAAATTTTAATTTCTTATCACCAAGGCAGGATTAATATTCTCTGGGTCTTACTGCATGACTGCAAGCCAAAGATTACTGTTATGACCGTGGAGGTGGAGAAAGATTTTGTGTAGGTCATCTTCATAAACATATTAATCTACTAAAAAGAAATCTAGAAATAAAGGGCACTTTCATAGAATAAGGAGCCTTCAAATAAAATAAAAATTTCATATATATATGAAATTTATACACTATATGTATAATATATATTATATATATTATATATTATATATATACAATAAAAGTCTGAGATTTCTCATTTTTAAACTTGGGGTTTCTTACCTTGAAGAATAGAGATGGTTTTGATGAGAAACCTCTAGGGTCACAATTTGATCCTTTCTCCTTACAGTCATGTTACCCAAGAACTTTCCTTACCTACTTGAAATACCGAATATCATCTAGTATTACATATACATAGAAATATTTAAGTTTCCAGGATACAAATAAAGGTATCTTTATCATAGGAATGTTATAAAATACATGCTGTACTTTAGATGTCTTCAAAAGCTAATTAGATAAAATAGCCCTGGATGGTGTGGCTCAGTGGATTGATTGCTGGCCTGGGAACCAAAGTGCTGCTGGTTCCATTCCCAGTCAGGGCACATGCCTGGGTTGTAGGCCAGGTCCTCAGTAGGGGGTGCATGAGAGACAACCACACACTGATGCTTCTCTCCCTCTTTTTCTCTCCCTCCTCCTCTCTAAAAATAAATAAATAAAATTTTAAAAGCTAATTAGATAAAACATTAGATGCTTAAAATGAAGGAGGGACCTGGTTATAACCATGATACATGGGACAATGGCAATCGTAATTTAAAAGCATAAAATTATTAAAAGTAAAATAAACCATCATAAAAGTCAAATGAAATGCCATTTTTCCATTCAATAACTATTGCTCTAAGTTCTTTTCAGCATGCTTGGGGTATAGAGCATTATATCCCACTGTATCAGCATACTTGGTATACAGACACAGACAAAAGAAACAACAAATTTTGGTGAGGATGTGGAGAAGGGGAACCCTCATGCACTGTCGGTGGAAATGCAGACTGGTACAGCTACTATGCAAAGAGGTATGGAGTTACCTCAAAAAATTAAAACTGGAATTGACTTGTGACCCAGCAATTGTACTTCTGGGAATTTATCCAAAGAAACCTGGAACACTAATTCCACAGAGTATATGCACCCCTATGTTCACTGCAGTGTTATTTACAATAGCCAGGATCTGGAAGCAGCCCATGTGTCTATCAGTACATGAGTGGATAAAATAAATATGGAACATTTACACAATGGAATACCATTCAGCCATAAAAAAGACAATTTTATCCTTTATGACAACATGAATGGACATGGAGAATATTATACTAAATGAAATCAGCCAGTCAGGAAAAGGCAATGAATGACCATATGATCTCACTCATATGCATAATCTAATGAACAAATTGAACCAACAAGCAAAATAGAGACAGACTCAGAAAGAGAGAGCAGGATGACAGCTCAGGGGGTGGAGGGATCAAGCAATAAAGAACAAAGAGAGAAACCATGGATACAGACAACATGCAGTGATTGTGGGGGTAGGGGCATGAGGGGAGGAGTGTGAGTGGTGGTGGAAGAGGGTTTAAGGGGAATAAATGGTGATCCAGAGCCTGTTGTTTGAAGAGAAGCACTTGTTCCTTGAGGTAGGAATATCACAAATTTGTATAAATATATTATAATCTCCATGATGTTCCTTAGGGGGATCTTCAGCTTTACACCAGGGTAACTGCAGGAAAGGAATACCCACCCTGGTTTTCAAGGATGATTTTATATTGAATACAGACTAACAATAATGCCAAGTAACCAAAACCCTACCAGCTCACTGCAGTTAAAATGGGAACAAATTGTTTATAGGTATGCAGTTGTGTTTTAGTAAAGTTATCTTATATGGGTCCAATGGGTGCATGGACTCATCCTGGGTTCCTTTTTCAGTCTCTATGTGAACAATTGTCACATATACTTAACAAATGGAAGAATCTTCACATTGGTCCCCAGACTTCAGAATCCATTAGGGTAGGAAAGATGTAGTTGACAAATCCTTTTACTTTAACTAAAAGAGAGACTCATAAATAATATTGGGATGAAAGCCATAAACACTTAAGTTTCAGGGTGATGGAACTTATCACATCCCATTCCATTAATGTTTTGAGCACATGCAAGATGGACAATGGCATTTATGGGCAAAGTAACATGAACTTAACCAGATGATAATTTCAACTGGATATCCTGTGTCAGAAGCAGGATCTTTACTAGGCAAAATACATTCTTTTAAATCTCTATCAATCATGCTGGTTAAAAAATAGTTCACTTCTATGTGCAAAGAATAGCAGCACATATTTACCATAGCACAGGGTTATATTAATTCTTTTGTTTTCCTTCACCACACATACACATACAAAATATGTTGTGAAATCTTGACATTCTGCAAAATATCCATACTCTCCACTACAATGATTCCATCATGCTAACTGGAAATAGCAAACAAAAATTAGTAAGTACAAAAACTTCATGTTAAGACACAGAGGATTTTCCTGGATGAAGTATAAAGCCTTTAAAAGAGGGATCAGCCCTCTTGAACAGAGATTGCTTCTCTTGTTGGCTTTGAAAACATAAACTGCCATATTACAAGAGGAGTTCAGAGACAACCAAGTGACAATGAATGATGTAAGCCTCCTGATGCTGAGCCTCCTCCAGCTTATGGCCAGTAAGAAGCCAGGGCCCTCAGCCATGGAGCTACATGGAAATGAATGCTGCCAACAATCTTAGTGAACTTGGAGGCACAATATTTCCTAAGTAAGCTTACAGAGAATATAGCCCTTGGCTTCAGTACAGTGTCACCCTGAGAAGAAGAAAGTTAAACTGTGCCAGACTGACTCCTGAACCTTGAGAACTGGGAGAAAGATATGTGTTGTTTTCAGCAGCTACATCCTTAGAGTTTGGCTTACAAGGTTAGCCAAGCCAGGAGAAATACGTATCAGTCCCTAAGTTATCAGTTGCATAATTATGAATAAACAAAGCAATGATTTCAATTTTTAAATTTGATTGACTAACTTGCATTTCACAGCTTTAGTTCAAATGATTTATCTGGAAGTACTGAGAAGGGAAATCACCAGAACTCAGAGAACAAACTTTTTTTTGGCCAGGTGTCCCAAACATGTTCTTTATAAATATTTTCCATATGTTCTCCAGTTTAGTACTCAAATTATAAATTTAAAAGCCATAGTTATGTCATTTTCTTCTGTTCAGAATTCTTATGTGGACTGATTACTAACTTTTTCAGACGTTTTTCATATATTTATCTAATTGTTTAGTTTTTTCTCCTTCAGTAACTGATGCACTAAAGTATGTTGATTAATTTCCTAATGTTGAATTATCTTTGGATTTCTAGAATAATCCTTATCACTTACTCTCTTAACTTATGTTTGGAATTAATGTGCTATAATATTTGGAGGTTACTCCCATAAAGTCTGGTGAACAATTGGTCTGGGGTTTGTGTGTTTATGAACATACATAGTATATAGTATCATTTTTGGTTTTGTATGATAGGCTAGCTTTGTAAAATAAATTGGTGAGCTTTCTATATTTTTCTTGACAAGCATAGGAAAGATCTGTTCTTTACATTTAGACAGCTCATCTGTAACATCTAATGTCTAGTTAAACTGATAGATGCTTAATAACCAGTAATTGACTGACATATTGGTCTGCTCAAGTGGTCTTCGGTGAACCATCTTACATGATGAGTGAAGACCTCCCTCATATATTGGTCTTGGCAATGTACACAAGTGTGAAGTGAGGAAAATAAACCAGATTTAGAACTCAAATCAGAGAAGAAAAACAGTCCATCAAAATGAAAGTTTGATATAAAGTAGAATTGCTTTAAGCCACTCCAGGAAAAAGACTGACTGATAGAAATCTAAATAAGAACTTGGCCAGCACACACCTCACTGTGTGCTTGAGTTGAATCTCCTCCAGATAAGCTGTATTAATGTAGGATTACCACCTGAGGTGTGATACTTAAAAAGTTAACAATAGGCTTTTATAGGTACATTTTTGTAAGGGGGTAAAAGATAAATTCTACAAGTTAAGAAAAAATATACTCAGTAAATATAATCTACCTACCCGTGTGGGAGAACTCCATTCGGCAGAGCTATCTCGGCCGCCAGGGATGAGAACAAATCGTCTCAGACACAATCTTGCTGTTGCGGCGGGAAAGGGGGTGGCGATTCCCTCCAGTGCAGAATGCCTGCGGCCCTTCTCCCAAACGGCTTTTATGGTGTGTGTAGGGGTATTCAGCGTGCATGCATAGCTCATCAATCAATGTCAAAAGGCTCTAGCCATACAAAAACAGGTATTATCTATAGATAACAATGACCGGAACGGAGCTTTGTCATAGGTCAAGGTCCGTTAGTTATGCTGACATCAGATGGTCTTTAAGACGTGTTTCATGAGATAAGGAGTTTACTCCTTATGCCTTGAACTTAAACATCCAGTTTGTATCGACGGGCTATGCTAGGCAGAGCAAGCCTCAATGGATACAATGTGCGTTTCAGGCCTGATTCCCAAGGGAGCATTTGGTGTTAGAGTCGGGTCATGCCTGCCACCTGCTTTACCTGGTTTTCCAGGGAGTCTTACTAGGCCCCTTCTGCGCTTGCTCCCGCAGATCTACAGTGTCTGAAACCACACCGAATGGTCCCCCTTATACCAGGTTAAGGATTATAATTTCCCTTGAAAGTTCTCACTTTTCACGGTGTGTATGTGTGTGTTTGTATATGGTTCTGTATTTGAAAAGAGAGAGATAGATGGGGGATGGGGGGGAAGAGAGAGAGAGAAAGATTAGAAATAACATAACCACAATCCACTATGTGGACCTTAACAGATTTGTAATTATTTCAAAGAGATGAGTTCATGGAGAAGGCTTTACTACTAACTGTTCTGGTGTTGAAATCAACACATGAAATCAACATTTCAGTATAAGCATAATTTGGAGTATGTCTTAAAGATTTAATGAGAATCTTATTGGCTGAAAAAGGAATGGCAGAGATCTCAGTAAGCAAGGTTAGCATTTAGGTACGGAGAGGCAGTTTTGAGTGGATTATTAAGCATTTTCTAAGAAAACTTTATTAATAATAAGCAATTTATATACTGTGCTATATAACATAATCTGACAAGTCTACTGAGATAATAACATCTGAAAAGGAGATGAATAGATAAATGTTGGGGCAGATGTATAGGGGAGAATCTGATGAAGACAGAAAGGAAAAAAAAAGAGTAGAATTTGGTCTCAGGAAACAAACTAAACTAAGATATAGCTTCCTAGGGAATGACCAGTAATCTAGATTCCAGTGCAAACCAAACTTTGTAGGAGCCATTTTCTTTATGAGGTCTGACCAGGAGGTGTCCAGCAATGTAATATGAAAAACAGAGACATTCACTGAAGAAGATATAAGATACAAGAAACACTGTACATAGGACAGTGATGCATCAGTCCCCTTCGAAGCAGGCATCTTGGGACCTCACATAGTCCTCCCAATTGCCATCAGCTGCTCCATAATACTTTCTTGAATCTCATCAATGGTTTGAAATCTGTTCCCTTTCAGAGGTGATTTTAGTTTTGGAAAGGTAGAAGTTACAGGGCACCAAATCTGGGCCAAAAAGGGGTCGAGTCACCTGGGTGACTTGATGTTTTACCAAAAAGCAAAACATGACGCACGAGTGGGCACATTGTTGTGATGAAGCTGCCAATGGCCAGTTACCCATAGATGCAGCCTTCTGAATCATCTGAATTGTTTCTGCCAAAATTTCATGCAGATGCAACACTCTATTCATTCAGTCATTTTGAATGCAAAGGCCACACAGTACACATGCTCACTCAATAGTATCTACCTCCCCCACTGACTAGTATAGTGAAGTCATCATTGTTGACTTCCAGTCCACTCTCCTTGGCTGCCAGGTTATTTGGATGTCAAGCAAACCATTCTTATTATGTTAACAATGGCTGGACTTTTTCAAACAGAGCTCTTATATAAGGGGGAAAGTAGTGCCATATTTTACTCTGTTGAGGGTAGCATAACTTTACATTGTATTAAGGAATGACATTTCTTCACATTGTACAGCTGTATCATGGTTCTATGACCTTTTTTTAAAAAAAAAGATTTTATTTATTTATTTTTAGAGAGGGGAGGAGGGAAAAAAAGAGGGAGAGAAACATCAACATTTGGTTGTCTCTCATATGCCTCCTACTGGGGGCCTGGCCTGCAACCCAGACATGTGCCCTGACTGGGAATCGAACCAGTGATCCTTTGGTTTGTAGGCCAGCGCTCAATCCACTGATCCACACCAGCCAGGGCTATGACCTTTTTTTTTAAGGGTAAAATTTTTGATTTTCTAAATCCTGGGGGAAAGCTCTGGCAAGGATTGGACTGAATACAATTTATCTTTTAATTTTCAATTGTCAAATGGAAACTGGTATAGTTGGCAAAAAACTCAGACAAGAACCTGGGTGAATGGAGATAAAGTTAGTACAGATTGAGTTTACTTTGAGTCTGAGGATATATAGGCATACTTTATACAAGGATAGAATAAACAAGAATTTGTGATGTCTAAATAGAAATGGACCTTAAATGTTGGCAGTTTGTAAATGGAGCTCTGATTACTTTCTATCCAAGTTTATTGGAAACTGTTAATATCTGAGATACTTTAAACCAAAACTCTGTAGTTTCTCTGGAATTACAGAACCCCAATTTAATGAATATTATGTAATATCATATAGTGCCTTAATAAATGGATATAGGTGATGAGCTAAAAGCAAGAATAACACATTAAGATTCAGAGACAATAATAAAGGTGTTGTTACCCTCCTTTTGCAGTCAACTGTTTTGATTATGTGCACTTGAAATATTTCATCTCATACACACCCATGGTCAATGGACAACAGTAAATGTCATAGATATTAAACTTGTTGAATCTAATATATGTTAAAAAATAAAATTTTCACATTCAAATTCTGATGGTCCTATTATAGTAGTTGAAGTATAAACCAAAATTAATAAATGTGATATTTTTGCTTGCAAAACCAGGACTACATCTCATTATTTTTTTTCAGAATATCAGATTTACTATTCATTCATAGTCAAAGTTTTAAAGGAATATATTTTGGACAGGTAATTTATGAGTCATGATCTTTATTACGCAGGAAATATTACATTCTCTATTCTTTACTAGCAAAATTTAATTTCAATGTTAATATAAATTTGATGTTTAAAAAAACAATTTTACTAAATGAGACCAGACTCAGTTCATCCTGGAGTTTATACTTTTCCACTATCCTCCTTTACAAACCAGTCTGGACCCTCAGCTCATGTTAAGGTATTGGGATTGGTCGGTGGAAATGGATATAAGCATTTGGGCACTGATTGTTATCTGGCACAGTAATTTCCCACAGGTTACAGTTTGTTCCTATATGTTCTGACTACTGAAATATGTCCACACAATTATGAAATTTCCAGTTTATGGATTATTTACCAATTTTCTACTTATTTCAGTAGATGAACATCTGACATACCTAAGTTTAAGGTTGCCATTGTAGTACTGTTGTAGTGCCTCTTGTTAAATACAGGTAGAATAAGCAGAGTAGTGGGCAAGGGGTGATATTTTATGCCCCAGCTAGTAACTAGCATGACGGCAAAGGATATACACTTTCATGTGGCTTTTACTACCGTTTTCCACTGTTGTTTTATGGAATAAATTGCTTATATAAAATTCTTTGATATTAAAGTTTTCAATTTTTTTCTAAACCTTCTACAACGTCTTCCATAAATTTTCAGCTTACTCTCTTTTCTTCCATGACATATACTCTAGTATTCCCCAAGTCAAAATCATGCATTATTTGCCTTTACACTGACTAGTAAAATAATCAAAGTAATAAATTGCTTCAAACTTTATATGGTATCTCAACGTACTACATGTATTTTATTGATCAGCTAGTTATGGTAGGTTTTGTATCCTGGACTAAATAGAGAAATTCCTCTTTTTCTAGATGCCAATAAAATTTTCCGCTGAAATGGCAGAGCTCTGTATTCCTGATACCCTCTGACACACAAGTAAACCACAAAACTTCCAAAGTGCCCACTATTTCCTTCTTCCTAGTCATATCAGCACTATGTCATCAATAGAAGAAACTAACGTGATCTTATTTACAATAATAGATAGTCAGAATCTCTATGTATTACTTGGGAGAAGAGAAACAAATAAGTATCTCTGAAATAGGAAACTCAAAGAACACTTCAGTTCCTGCCTGGTGAAAACAATCTTTGTCTATTCTTTTTTGCTTGTTGATAAAAACCGGAGATTGACACAAGCTTACTGTAAAGGATCAGAGAGTAAGTATTTTAAGATTTGTGAGCCATGAAGACTCTGTTGCAAATGCTTTAGTCTCTACCACTGCAATAGAGAAGCAGCCATAGACAGTATGCAAATGAATGAATATCACAGTGCTCCAATATGGCTTTTTACAAAAACAGACACAGTTCAGATTGCCTCACAGCTGCAATTTGCAGACCCCTACTGTAGAGAAACATACATTTACCAGATTAATAGTATTATTCCAGCTGCCAAGGGCTGTATTAGTTTGCTCTAGTGAAGGCAATGAGCTCAGAACTGCATATCCAATGGAAGATATGAGTGGATCAGATTAACAATCACAATGTTATTCTCAAACCCTGTCATTTAATAATTTTACTTTAATTATTCGTTTTGTCAAAAAGAATGAAAGAGGGGTGTGTAAGAAATGAAAGCACTTGCATTTTCCACATCTTTTGCTGTGTACAGGGTGACATTAAAAATAGTCAATACCAGGTTAAGCATAGGCACTGAAAAGTCAAATCGATGCTGACACACTACTGTATAACCTATACCAAGTGGTCTGTCAACTCTGCTGGTGACACTATATCTAAATGTGGATTAGTATTAGAGGCGTGGCACGTGATATCACACATTCTTATGGTGATGGTTTTTTACATGGTTTAAGATTGCCAATGTGAAGATTCTGCTGGTGTTGAATGTACCAGTTCCAGTTCTTTCCTGAAGCAGACACTCTGAGCTCACGCACCACAACACACTGGTTTTCCGTGGCTGGTTAACAGTGTCCTGTGATATCAATCTCCTTAGCCCAGGGAGTAACAGGGTCCTTGGAAGCCAGAACTCCCAGCTATGATACCTATAACTACATAAGAACCTTCTTTCTTTCTTTCATCATTAAATTCCATGCCAATGTTGTGATTTTCTATACATATCATAACATGGCAAAATTTGGCATTCAGTTGCCCTCGGGGAATGAGTAAATACACATAGTTAATTTAGAGCAAATTGGCTTAGACTGAGGAGTTCTTTAGTTATAATTCCATTCCTCACCTGATAAGACTTCATTCCACCTGGTGGACTGATGCCACAGGCTGGGATGGTGGTTGGTTTGGAGGCAATTACTTGGTTAGACAGTAAGAAGAGTTTCCTTTCAGGATGGACCAGGTCAGTGTTTCCAGTCAACATGTATGAGGAAAAAATGTCCGTAGGGGACTTACCTAACATTTTGTCTACAGGGCTTGGTTTTGTTTTTTGTGTTTTTTTGCATTTGTACAGAAACAGGACAGGGTCATGACATTTAGTATTTAGAGCACAGGTTCATGTGGTGGCCCAGATGTTTTTAATTGTGAAATCTGGGTTTTATTTACCAGCTACTTGGTTGCCTATTTTTTAGTTAGCTTTCTGTTGATTTCCTTTCCAGAAGCATATATTTTTAGTAAGATTTCTGTATTTCAGACCTTTCCCTAGGTTCTGTATAGTCCATCTGCTCTTCTGCCTTTCATAATGACCATAATATTTTGATTTTCATGGTTCCTGCTAACAACTGTTTTTACTAACTCTAGGTTTCTATCATGCTTGCTGGGAGAGTGAACTCAAATTTAATTTTACCCTCTCCCACTAGTATGCCAAGTTTAGCAAGCATAACTGCAAATATGATTGTTTTCAAAAAAAATGAGTACTTTTGGGAATTTCAAGAGAAAACGTGGCAAGTAGATTAAAGCCCTCTTAAAGATGTACATACCTGAAACTATATGACTATGTTACCTTACACGACAAAATGAACTTTGCAGATATTTTTACCTTAAGACTCTTGAACTGGAGTCATTGTCTTGGATTGACCTTCTCTGGATGGGCTGAATCAAACCACATGGGTGGCAAAGGCAGACAACCTTATCAGACGTGGTAAATGGGAGATGTAGTGACAGCAGGATGGTAAGAGATGCATGCTGTCGACTTTGAAAATAGATCAACTGATGCGCACTTAAACTGCTTCACAATCTGGGCTAATGCAAATGATGCTGCAATGAATATAGGAGTACATGCATTCTTTCAAATTAGTGTTTCCAGTTTCTTCAGATATATTGTCAGAAGTGAAATCACTAGGTCATAAGGCAGTTAGTCCTATTTTTAACTTTTTGAGGAAGCTTCATACTGCATTCCATACTGGCTGCACCAGGCTGCATTCTCACCAGCAGTGAATGAGAGCTCCCATTTCTCCCCATCTTTGCCAAAACTCATTTTTTTTTGTTGATTTATTGTAGATTAGTAGATAAAGAAGCAGTAGTTCATTTACACAATTAATTACTACTGGGGCATTAAAAAGAAGAAAATCTTACCTTTTGTGACAGCATGGTTGGACCTGGAGAGTATTATACAAAGTGAAATAAGTCAGTCAGAGAAAGGCAAATACCATATGATTTCATTCACACATGGAATCTAAGAAACTAAATAAACTGATAAATAAAACTGAAACAGACTAATAGCAGTAAGAGGGGATAGCAGTTGAGGGCTGCGTGAAAAACATGAAAGAAGTAAGCAAATTAAAAAAAACAACGACAAATCATAGACACAGACAACAATATGGTACTAGCAGAGAGAAAGAGGGGTGGGGGGAAGTAGAAGAAGTAAAAGGCGGTGACTGTTGATGGAAGGAGACTTTACTTGGGGTGGGAACACACAATACAATTTGCAGACATAATATAGAATTATACATCTGAAACCTATATAATTTATTAACCAATGTCACCCTGCTGGATTTTCCAGTAGGAGTAGCCATTAATTCCTTATGTGTAGCTAATTTTACTAGTGTTCCTTTCACTTAAAATCATCGTATTAATATATAAAGGAAACATTTTATCAGGCAATTGTACCTGTTTGCTAAAAAGTTAAAACCACATTAAAATATAATAATTGATAATAATTGTACTGCTGTATAGTTTTTATAGGTAATACTTTTAATTAGTGCCATGGACCTAGTTATCAATTAAGTTAGGTTTGTATCATATTTTGAAGCTATAGCTTACAATTTTATATTTATTTTTTAATTTTTTAAATATATTATTTACTTATTTTTAGAGAGAGGAAAGGAGGGAGAAAGAGAAGGAGAGAAACATCAGATACATCTATAGGTTGCTTCTTGCACACCCCCAACTGGGGGCCTGGCCTGGCCCACATCCCAGGCATGTTCCCTGACTGGGAATCAAACCGGTGACCTTTCAGTTGCCAGGTCTGCAGTCAATCCACTGAGCCACACCAGCCAGGGCTATAGCCTACAGTTTTAAGCACATGGTGGAGTACTCAGCTTTGCCTCGAATTGAATCTTTAACTTTGAAATTAGTCAAATGTGTCTTTAGCCACAACCTTATTAAAATAATGACATTATTAAAAGAAGTTTAAAACAGTATTTGGCGCAGTACTTTTTGAAATACCACTAATATAAAAGGGTTATTATGTAAACAGCACATACAACATTATTACCATGTAGATTACATGTGTAGACTACATATAAAATGTTTAAATAACCAATACCTAAGAGTTCCAAATTAATGTTGAAGGCACCCTTGGAAATGATGACTCAGATTATTTAGATAATCACTTTGGCTATATCACTGGTCTCCTGTGCCTGCATAGGCAGTAGAACTTTAGCACTTAGCTCTAAAGTTCTCAATTTTGTATTTTCTGTCATGGATCAACCCCAAATACCTCTTCTTAATATTTTCAACTTATATTTGACACATGTGCTTTTCCTTTTATACTCTCAGGATTGCATATATTTCTGAACCTGATTTAATCAGAATGTCTATGTGTTTGTAGCAAAAGTATTTTCCACCCTTATTTACCCTATCCTTCTATGTTACAAGAAGTCAGCCACAAAATTCTGTTATGTACATGCTGGAAAGAATTTTCCCATCAAAACTGGTAGTGTCTAGGCCTCTGAAATGGAATGACAGCAAAGTAATTTAGAAGTCAGAATGTTATATTGTATATTCAAAATGTTAATATGAATTTCAACTTTGCTGTGAGAATCTTATAAAATCAGTTGTCCACAGTTAAACATATAAAACCACTTGTTATATGTCTGAGTTTTTCCCCATGGCTCTAAAGAACACAAAGAAATGATACCACCTGCTTTTCATTTAAACCAACCAAAATTTATAAGTTTTAACCAAAAGTATTCTCATTACATTACTCTCACTAAGTTAAGAATGCTATCCGAGTGAGAACTCTCTCTCCGCGTGTGGTGGCTTACCTATTGCACCTGCCCTTTACTTTCTGTCCTTCACTGTCATGCGTGTGTATGGGGGAGGGTATTGCAGGGGTCCCACTCTGAGTTGGAGGGTAATTAGAGATTTGTAGTTAATGCCCTCATTTTTTGCTTCAGTTTCATAGATAATTTTCCACAGAAGCTCATGATCAACCAATGGCTATAATTTATCACAGTTCAGTAAACAAGATGTGTGGAAATATTAAGTGTGTTTGATAAATCAGACAGCAGGTGGTATAGGATGATCCAAGGGATTAATTATCGTTTATAGTGATTTATATCATGTGTTATAGAGAAATAGGATTTAAGATTCTCAAAGAATAGAGTTGTTTGTTTGGTAAAATTCATCACTGTTCTTTATTTTTATTGAGACATTTATCAAGTTCCCTTTGGCCTGAGAACCCTTTTTTGTTTCAAATGGTAGAGAAAGTATGCTCTTCGGGGTCTGTGAATAGAATACTACTTGTTAAACTATTGTGGCGCTCTTGCACGCAATCCATTTGCAGCAATTCCAACCACCACTGTTACATATTTCCTTGGTAACTGTGTAAAAGATTGCCAGTCCTTTACAACTTCAGAATGCAAGTGAGCAAATTGTACTTCGCAAGCACCTGAAAGTAGTGTGAAGTTGAAGTTGTCAAAAAGATAATAAACAGCTGAACATCAGACTGAGGGCGTTTACAGAGTGATTTGTCATTTACACTTCTTTTTTTATTAAATCATTTTTATGGTTGTTTTCTTACAGTTGTTCCAATTTTTCGCCCTTTGTCCTCCTCCACACATCCAACCCCTCCCCTCACCCCCGTAGTCATTTCCCACACTGTTGTCCATGTCCATGGGTCATTCATACATGTTCTTTGTCTGGTCCCTTTCCCTTCTTTCCACCATTGTCCCCCTCCCCCTCCCCTCTGGTAACTTTCAGTCTGTTCCATGTTTCCATGCTGGTGGTTCTGTTTTGTTCATTACTTTATTTTGTTCATTACTTTATTTTGTTCATTAGATTCCTCTTACAGGTGAGGTCATATGGTATTTGTCTTTCATGGAATAGCTTATTTAACTTAGCATACTGCTCTCCAGTTCCTTTCATGCTGTGTGAAAAGGTAGGAGCTCCTTCTTTCTTTCTCCTGCATAGTATTCCATTGTGTAAATGTACCACAGTTTTTTGATCCGCTCATTCACTGATGAGCACTTAGGTTGCTCCCAGCACTTGGCTATTGTAAATAGGGCCACTGTGAACATTGGGGTGCATAAGTTCTTCTGAATTGGTGATTCAGGATTCTTAGGTTATATTCCAAGCACTAGAATCACTGGGACAAAAGGCATTTCCATTTTTAGTTTTTTAAGGAAATTCCATACTGTTTTCCACAGTGGTTGCACTGTCCCAGTACACGAGGACAGTACACTGCTTTCCCACCAACAGTACACTAGGGTTCCCTTTTCTCATATCCTCACCAGCATTTCCTGTTTATTGATTTATTAATGATGGCCATTCTGACCAGTGTGAGGTAATATCTCACTGTGGTCTTAATTTGTACCTTTTGCTGGGTAATGATGTTGGGCATCTTTTCACATGTCTAAGGCTATCTGTACATCCTCCTTGGAGAACTACCTATTCACAGCCTTTGTCCATCTTTTTATTGGACTGTTTGTCTTCCCGGTGTTGAGTTGTATGAGTTCTTTATATATTTTGGAGATCAAACCCTTGTGCAACGTATCATTTGCAAGTACGTTCTCCCATACACTTAGTTCCTTTTTCATTTTGATGATGTTTTCTTTAGCCATGCAGAAGCTTTTTAGTTTGATGTAGTCCCATTTGTTTATTTTTCTTTCGTTCCCCTTGTCCTAAAATACATATTGGTAAAAATATTGCTACATGGGCTATCTGAAAATTCCCTGTCTAATTTTTCCTCTAGGACTTTTATGTATCACTATTCATGAGTAGTGATTTGTCATTTACACTTCTTAAACATGTCAATATTTTAATAATGAAAATATGTATATTTTCATGCTGAAATCAGTGCTAAAAGTTCTTTTAATTGACAAAAATAGTCATCAGTTTATTGTATTATTTTCAATTTGTAAACCAGAGGCCAATATATGAGAAGAAAATATAATTCTAAATATAATGACCAAGTATTTTTGAGGTACCCATAATACGTTACCAGTTTGCACCAACTAGGGTTTAGTCTATTATAGATTTATTTATTTAAACACTTACAGAGGTTTTCAAATGTTAATATTTCACTGTTGTTTAATGACAGTGAAGAGCAGAATTAAAAAGAAAAAAAATAAAAATGGAAACAGCTAAAATACCAAATATTAAACATGACTTATGTGAAACAAAGTTTACATTAAAAATCTTACAATATTTTAGGTTTTTAAAAGTAATTATCTTTTTAAAAATAATTATCATGAGCAATAAATAGAACACTGATCCTTAAAAAAGATATATAAAAATATTACTTTTAAAAGTATTTTTTAAAGATTTTATTTATTTATTTTTACAGAGAGGGGAAGGGCAGGGGAAAAATAGGGAGAGAAACAGCAATGTGTGGTTGCCTGTCACATGTCCCATGCTGGGGACCTGGCCAGCAACCCAGGTATGTGCCCTGACTGGGAATCGAAACTGTGACCCTTTGGTTCCCAGTCTGGAGCTCAATCCACTAAGCCACACCAGCCAGGGCAAAAGTATTCTTTAATTACTTTAACTTGGAAAAGCATGTTAAGCATTAATGACAAATAGCATTAAAATTAATATAGTGTCTGCATTTCTATCACATGTACCTAAATTTTAGCTAGTGTCATATTTCTTATTATATAAGTAAAATGGTAAGTTCTCACACTCTCACACCATTGTCACTAATTAAAATTCATTTTGTGTTAATGACCTGATGCCATAGGCTTTAGTTTACATTCTTCAGAATTTGTCTTTTTTTTTCTTTCTCAGATATGTATGGAAAATTTTTATTGTTTCCTCCTAAATTTCCTACAAAGAGTCAATCCCTGTATTTGTGTTCTAAGAAAAATTACTTTTGTAAAATTATTGAATGGATAAGTTGTCTTTTTTTGACAATAAGTATATAAGGTTTATTTATAGCAGGAAAATAAATAAAAATTACTGTTTATTATAATACAAAGTTTATCAATGTAGAAATGCCTGGAAAAAATAAAACACAACAAAACATACTGCATTCTTAAGACAGCACATGAGAGGGACACTACTGCCCCCAAGTGCCTGACTGAAGATGAATGAGACCAGAGCCTCAATGGAATACAGTCACTCTTCTGCTAAACCTTATTTTCCAGTCACGCCCTCTGTTGATAAGACATCACTGAAAAGAATTTTCAATCATTTTCAGTCAGATTCAAAAATAGCATAACTTCTATGGTGGAAAATTGGAAACATCTGAAAAACTTACACGGGCATATATTCTCTGAATCAACAATCAATAATAGAGAACTATCTCCACAAAAAGGAATAAAAACATCTATACAAAGCTCTTTATGAAATCATTATTCATAAAAGTATTCAATGCCTAATTATAGCATATTGGATAAATACCGGGTGAGTGATTAGTGAGGGTTCTGAAATCTCTTTAAGTATTTTCATTTTATATGATTTAACATAAATATTGTACATATTCAAATATGAAGTTATATCAAAGGAGAAAATTTAATTGAATTAAATTCAAGTAAATAGAAATGAAGTCTAATAAACTGAAATGTATACCAAACTAAAAATTACAACCACCAAGAGAAAAGGATTACTTTAGTAATTTGGAACACAGTGTTCTGACTCACATCTTTCATATAAAATAAGTACAAAAATGTCTAATATTCATCAGCTTTATTTATAATGGTGATATTCACATCACTATTAGAAGCTACAATAGATATAAAATATGAATTTAAATACATAAATATGTATTCAAATTCTATATGTTATATATTACTATAGGTAATGGAATAACACATTCATTGTTCTTATAGTGAATAAGAAGACACACATAAAATGAAATTAATTAGAAAGTCCTATGATGTGAATTGCACATTAGCATAAAGTTATATTCCCAGGCCTCTATACTGCAAAGGCCTAAAAGCAATGAGACTCTGTTGAGAGCTATAGAGCTGGCACCCAGATCTTTGTGTTTCAATATCATTGTTTTTGCACACCATTGTGTTTAAACATAATTTGTTCTGGATTACCATTACTTCTTAAAAAGAATCTTGTATCCCTGGAGAAATGACTGATGCCTAGCCTCAAGTGTAACAATTGTACAACATGAATCTGGATCTCTTGATATTCCAAAGTGGAAATAAACGAACAAAAAACAAAGCAAAATAAACAAAACAGAAGTAACAGAATAATATCAAAAGGACACAGAGCACATTTAAAGAGGCTCTTAGAGTTCACATTTGGGATATTTTCAGCATCAAGAACATAATTAATGTAATTAATTTTAACACATTGAAGTAAAAAAAATATGTACTAATGGTGATAACGCTTACAGAGTGATAGCTGTTATAAATGTAAATGAAAGAACAGTTCATTAAATGTGATGATACAACATCTCTAAGGTTGCAATAAATTGGCATTTATAGCATTCTGATATAACATGCCATGGAGTAGACATTTTCATTTATGAAGGGTTCTGCCAGCAATTTATCCTTGCCAAGTCTCTAAACTAACTTAGATTTTACAGAGAGTAGAATAACACATTAAATGACACCGCGAGGAGACAAACAAATTTAAAACCTATTATTACATTCTACACGAAAACTGGCTTGGTCTCTTTACACATATCAGTGTTTTCTTGTTTTTTTAATTGGGTGCATTTCTCACTGTTAAAAGTGACAAAATACAACAACAAAAAAATGTAATGAGGAAAACTTAATTGAATCTTAGTTTGAAAAAAATAGCAAAAATATTTGGGGGAAATGAAATGCATATTAGATATATTTGGGGATTGTTAATAATCTTAAAAATTATAAGGATATTATTGTTTTGTAAAAGAATATTGTATAAGGGTATATATATTTACATATACATTTGTGAAACAGAGAGAGAATATAAGTAATTATAAGCCACTATTATTATTAAACTTTTGAATAAGCATTTTAAAATGAGAAAATTAAAAATAATTCTATCTCTGAAAGTTAATATGGAATTTCTGCTTTTAATTTTTTTCTTTAAATTTAAAATTTATAATTTTGACCTAATTAAGACAAAATTGCATGTGTTATGGTTGTGATACACTGGTTGTACCTACCTACAATAAAAATAACGGATTATTCTAATCACAAAATATTTGAAGCAGTAGAGTATAATTTGAAAAATGTTTGTATTAATTGTTTTTTATTCTTTACAACTCAGAGTCAGAAAAACTAATTTAGACTTTAATTATTTACATTAAGGGTACAAATAAGGAGGGGAAATAATAATCTGCTAAAAAGATAGTGGGAAAGGTAAATAATGAAAAAATGCCAAGGTTTTTTCCTCCTATTTATATGAATGGAAGGTAATATGCATACAAATCAAAATTAGGTGAATAAGTTAATAAATACTACATTGAAAAATAATTAACTCATTATTTTAACAAGTCAGTTATTTTGTTTTTTAATCAAATGCAAAACTATTCAGAAATTTTATTGTCATAAAATTACATATACTTTTTTGAAAATTACATTTTATTGATTATGCTATTACACTTCTTCTGATCTTTACCCCTTTGCCCCTTCCACCCAGCACCCACCACTACCTCAGGCAATTCCCCCACCAATTTTCATATCCATGGGTTTTTTGGTCATATAAGTTCTTTGGCTACTTCCTTTCATATATTGTACTTTATATCCCCATGACCATTCTGGAACTATCTATTTATACTTAATCTCCTCATCTCTTCAGCCATTCTCCCACACCTCCCTCCCATCTGGCAACCATCAAAACATTCTCTGTATCAATGATTCTGTCTCTGTTCTTCTTGTTTGCTTAGTTTGTTTTTTTAGATTCAATTGTGGATAGATGTGTATTTTTGCCATTTTATTGTTCATAATTTTGATCTTCATTTTCTTAAATAAGTCCCTTTAACATTTCATATAATAATGGTTGGTGATTATGAACTCCTTTAGTTTTTCTGCATCTCAGAAGCTCTTTATCTGCCCTTCAATTCTAAATAATGGCTTTGCTAGGTAGAGCAATAAGTTTGGCTATAGGGTTCTGCTGTAAGTTTCCATTTTTAATGACTTTGAACATGCCTTGCCAATCCTTTCTAGCCTGCAAAGTATCTTTTGAGAAATCACCTGACAGTCTTATGGGCACTCCCCTTTAGATAATTAACTTCTTTTCTCTTGCTGCTTTTAAGATTCTCTCTTTATCTTTAAATTAGGCATTTTAATTATGATGTGTCTTTGAGTGGGCCTTGTTGCATCTATCTTGTTTGGGACTCTCTGGGCTTCTTGCACTTACATGTCTATTCCCTTCACCAAATTAAGGGATTCCTTTCTTTCTTTCTTTCTTTCTTTCTTTCTTTCTTTCTTTCTTTCTTTCTTTCTTTCTTTCTTTCTTTCTTTCTTTCTTTCTTCCTTCCTTCCTTCCTTCCTTCCTTCCTTCCTTCCTTCCCTCTTTCTTTCTTTCTTTCTTCTTCTTTTTTCAAATAGATTTCCAATTTCTTGCTCTTTCTCTTCTCCCTCTGGCATCCTTATGATGCAAATGTTGGACTTCTTGCATTTGTCCCAAAGGCTACTTATACTAACCTCATTTTTTAAAATTGTTTTTTCTTCACATTGCTCTGTTTGGTTGTATTTTTGTTTCCTATGTACCAAATCATTGATTTGATTCTTGGATTCATCTGTTCTACTCATTTCCCCATAAATTTTTCTTTATTTCAATTAATGTATCCTCTGTTTCTGACTGAATCTTTTTTTATGCTGCTGAGGTCCTCACTAAGTTCCTTGAGCATCTTTATAACCAGTGTTTTGAACTCTGTATCTATAGATTGTTTATCTCCATTTCGTTTAACACTTTTTCTGGAGTTTTGATATGTTCTTTCATTTGGGCTATGTTTCTTTGTCTCCTCATTTTGGCAGTCTTCTTGTGTTTGTTTCTATATATTAGGTTGAGTTGCTATGACTGTGTGTCTTTAATGTAATAGGTGTCCTACAGGGTCCAGGGGCACAGCCTCCCCTATCACCCAAGTTGGATATTTGAGGTGCACTCTTCATGTGGGCTGGTACACCCTCCTCTTGTACTTGAGCCTTGGTAGCTATTGGCAGAATAATGGGCAGGATTTACCCAGGACAGTCAGTTGCAATAAGTGGCTATGGCCACTGACTATCAACCACTGCCCTCTGTGGAGGATCAGCTATGCAGAAAAAGAGTGGTTTTGCTCTTAGGTGGTCTGTAACCATCCACTGAATGTGCAGGTCTGGAGGTTTCCCATGTGGTGCAGACCAAGGTCAGACCCCATCTGTATCTTGCCCAGGGTCACCCTGACTAAGCTATAAGACAATCTGAGATGGCTGCTATGTGTGCTGGGCTTGGAGATTCCCAGGAAAAAAACAAGCTGTGAATCTAGGCTGGGTGCTGCTAATGCCAGGCCTGGGTCTTACTGAGGCCAGCTGTTGTTTGTTTCAGAGAATTAGAAAGTTGTGTGGCATGAGCCAAGACCGGCCATTGATATGGAAAAGCAGCTTGAGTGGGCCCATAAATTGGGGGGTGCAGAATCTTTGAGGATTTCCAAGGCAGGTCAAACAGTGTTAACCAGTTTGAAGGAATCCCAGTTATGGCACCAACTTGCAGAATCTGTGCCTCAGTATGGGGGGAGCTTAGAAAAGGGATAATGGCTTCTACTTACCTTGGTGCCAGATACTTCAGTTTTTGCTTCTGTGCCACTGGTGCCTTTCAAGGTGCTACCCCAGTGGTGGAGCTCAGAAGGCATGAGTCTGTGTAGGTGAGCTTGTATGTGTGAGTTCTTGAAGAGGAACTGCTTGGAGCTCCATCAGTTTCTTCCACCAAGTCAATCCATGCTGGCTTTTGCAGCCAGAAGTTGTGAGGACTTATCTTCCTGGACTGTGGTGACTTTTGTGGGGCTGGGACTCCTCTCTCCTGAGATATCCCTCTTGAATTTTTCTCCACCAAACATGGGTGTGGGACCAACCCATTCGGTGACTGTACCCCTGCTGCCAGTATGGATGGATGTGGTTTCTGTAATTCTATAGTGGCAGACTTACATTCAACTTGATTTCTGACAGTCTGAATGATGGTTCTTCTATATTTTAGTTGTAATTTTGGTGTGATTGTGTGAAAAGGTGAGCCTTGCCTGCCTATGCCACCATCTTGACCACAAGTCTCACCAAATCACATATACTTTAAAATCATTATATATATATATATATTCTAAAATACATAACCAATGCTGATTTGAAATACCTAAGAAAATACAAAATATATTTCTTTTTTTTTTAATTTTGAGCTTTCGAGAAGAACCTACATTATTATGACATTACAATATCTGATATTACATTGTGAGAAGAAATTAATTTTTAGATATTGAATACATTTTTGTTATGTAGATATAGTATTCCTCCTAGAAATTACATCAGAGAATAACATCTTAGGTTAATTTTAAACTATTGCATTTATTTAACTTAATCTTTAAAAGTCATGAGGGTAAAGACAGCTATAATATGACTAAACCCTAACTAGATCTTTCTGACTTTTGTAGCTTAAGATTTTATTTCTCATTTAAAGCCTAAATCAGTTCTGACAGGGAATGTCATCTACTCTATTTTTAGGGGACCAAAATAAATCAATGTCAAATGATTTTTTAAATTTTTTCAGCACCCTGCATTAATTAAAATAGTATATAGATTTCATAGTGTCATTTTCCATAAATGGAAAATGTCCCTTTTTGAATGCAAATAGTTTTCATTTCTGATAGCATTTGGCATCACTAAGAGGTTGATTCTAAGTTAGCAATGTCACAGTAGGCCCCTAGTTAGAGATTAATGGAAGAGAAGGGAGCCGGATACCTGGTACACGGGATTAACTCGGGAGGGGCCGCTTCACAGTCACTCTGGGCATCTGAGTAGGCCAGAAAAACCATCTTTACAATGTACTCAGGGAACAAACCCAGATTAATGGGGGAGGGAAATTTCTTTACTGGGTGCAGGACATAGAAGTCACGATGGAGCAAGCAGGTGAGGGGAGGTACATGCACCCACAATAGGAGCCAAATGACAAAACAGAACCTGGAGGCATGTGCAGTGGGAACCAAAATGACCATAAGTAGGAGGACTCTAGCCTGGGAAAATCTGGGGAAAAGATAAGATAGAATAGTGTACAAAACCCCCAAAGATCTAGGAAACGGATTTGATAGTTTGAAGTAAAGCCTACTCTCTAGCTGTCATCTTGCTCTTCATCTATGAGTCTGTCCCCATTTTCCTTGTAATTTGTCCATTAGATTCCTCATATGAGTGAAATGATATGGTCTTTGTCTTTCTTTGACTAGCTTATTTCACATAGCATACTGTTCTCCAGGTCTGTCCATACTGTCACAAAGAGTAAACAGCCAGTGGGGGTGGGAAAGAGGGTAGAGGGTTGTAGGATTGGCAGAAAGAAACAAAGGACTTATGGATACAAAAAACAATGTGGTGATTGCTGGGAAGAGGGGTTATAGGGGTACGAAATGGTATTGAGGAAAAATACAATAATGATTGAATTATATAAACAAAAACTACTCTCATCCAAACCCAACGAAATATAATCCAACCTTAACGAAGGCCCAAAGCTCGCTCCTTTAGCAGCCTCAGAAACAGAGCACAATGTCAATCATGGGTTGGGTCTTTGTCAACCAGGGAACCTTGGCAGCAGATGTGGAGTGAATATGAGACATAAGGAAGGTAAGTGATTTGCCCAAGCTCAGCCTCAGGTGTGAGGTGATGTACCTGTGAGCCTTATCGAACCTTCTGGGCCTGCCAGGCCTGTGTGCAGGCCTGCGGCTTCAGAAGCTGGACTTTTGCAGCAAGACCAAGCTAAACCACCTAGTAATGGATGAGGCATCAGGAATGGTGTACCTGGGGACCGTGAATGCGATCTCCCTGAAGAGTGCTAGGAAGGGCCTTGTTGAGTGGGTCACTCTAATAAATCTTGCCAGTATTGATCAAATGCTCCTGCGGGTGTGTTCCTGAAATTCCTTTCTCTGACACCATGGAAGAACGTATTTACAGACTGGTCTTTGTCCTGTACCATCACTATAGAAGAATAAAATATTATCTGGCACACATGAAAAAATCTATTTATAAAAACTAAAATGGTTTTAACAAGTATAATATATTGTTATGGCATGCCATTTAGATTATAATCCATTTTAAGTGTGTAAATCATTTAACTTTTACTTGTTCTATGTTTGAGCATTTTAAGGGGGTTAAAATCTCCTGCTGTTTTCCACCTCTGCCCCTTCTTACCCTTTTCGCCCCAGTGGTAAACCTCATCCAGTTGGGTCACATTCAAAGACTCTGAAGAGTATGTTTTACCTAGTAGGCGGTACTTAGTGAGTGATAAAAATAAACTATCAGATAATTGTTAAAATACTGAAAACTGTGGAGACATTTTCTATTTTTGACAGTGATGGAATCTCTTACACCAGACCAATGTGTCCCATGTCTCAGTATAACAATTAATATATACATATGATACTTATTGAAATGTATATATTATAATAATAAAAGTCATGAAGAGCTGCCCAAGCAGCCTGATGTTGAGAAATTATAGCCTAGGGAGGAAAATAAGAGCACAGAGAAGAGAGACTGATAGGATTGTTTTCCTCCTGAATTAGTTGCCAAATATTAAGCTGTCCAAAAAAAAGCCAAGAAGTTAGCCTGTAAACAAATGCAAGCCTGGCTAACTGCCGCTATGGAAGCCAATACTTGAGAGGTAGATGCTAATGTAAAGAAAAGTGTTTACTTTTAGCTGCCAGCAAACTGGAAGGTGGGGGACTAGGGTCACAAAGCCCATCTCCACCTCTCAGTGGAGGCAGAGGTTTTTATAAGGAGCAAGAGGAAAACAGAGCAAAGAAGGGGGCTGAAAAGTTCTCTATGTGCAGAAGAGCACAGTCCATTCAGATAAGGTAAGTGATGGTTTGGTGTGCATCACCCTGGGTCACTCGCCTTGGGTTCATGTCATCCTGACTTTCCATTGTCCTGGATCCATGGTTGAAGATCCACAAATCTTCCAGAGCTGGGATGTCTGAAGGGCAGAGTCTGTACTTTTTGAAGTTAGTTCCTAGGATTCTTATACAAACATGCTATTCATGTACAAGCTCCATATTAGTCAGAGTCAGCAATGTCAAAGTCATTCTTTTGATATTGTAAAGAAACAATGTCAAAAGAATAGTGGGGGTGAGTTGCAATTCCCTGTTACAATTGTCTACTGTTACAAGAATAAAAGGAGCTGAAAATTCAGGGGTGGTATTTTGTTGCTGTTGTTATTTCCTCTGTGTGTGTGTTGCATATATATATATATGTTTATGGTCAATTTTTATAATGTTGAGGAAGCAAAATCTGTTCAGAGCATGGCAGAAAAAAAAGGTCAGTGCGTGCTGAATATAGACACACATTGCTTGGATCTTTCTTCACAGATGGATATTTTCCAGATAGCTGGTAGCCTTGTTGGGGGACATTCTTCAGCTGTCAGTCCATTCAGGATACCTCAGTTGCAGAAAGCCACCTGGAGGCCCATGTGCAAAGAATGATCAAGCTCGGCTATTTCAGTCTAATGGGAAAGAACTCGGACAGGACACTTCTGGTCCATGGCTTCTTTTGCAGTTGATTGAGGCAGATGGCCCTCCTATTTCAAGTGTCCCATCATCTAATCCTCCTTCCCCTCTGCCCTCCCCATTTACTGCACTAATCACAATTCTTAGTAAACATCCTATATACTAATTCTGTCCCAGGGTCTTCTGCTCAGAAAATCAACCTATGGCAATTGGGTTTTGGAGCTGGTTGGCTTACAATAAGAACGGTTGGTAGGTGTAATACAGATAACTCTTGTAACAAAGTGACAGGCTAACACATACTCCTTTCACCAGTGGTGAATTTGGGTGGTTTACCAGAAGACTGAAAGACTATATTGCTGGTGCAATGTGTCAGAAGAGTGAAACGTTGGTAAGAGAAGATAAATTTAAGGAAAATGGGATAGGATAGCCACTGTTACACTCTGTTAAATCCGTAAGAAAAGATAGCAAATTATTTATGGTAGTAAACATGGAAATAATGGCCAAGTGGGACATCCAGAGAGCCTCTTTGAAAACATAGAAAGATATTCTCATCTTTAGTAGTAACAGGAGATAAAGAAAGCTAGGAATAGGTAGAACATTTAACCATTTTAGTAACAAATCTCCAGTCTCCAAAGGACATTGAACTACAGATGAATGATATCTTCAAAAATCATAGACCACATTATTGGAAATTCTTTCCATTAGCTTTTGCAATGAGACATGGATGCCAAAACACACTGCTTTTCAACTTTGAAGTGGAAATAAGTAAGCCAAGGGAAAAATAAAAGAAACATTTGAGAATAACATGTAAAATTTTCACTATAGACAAAATATGTGCATATATATTTTTTTTAAATCTACAAAATAACTATTACATGAATTTAGATATTTGCCATATATTTACCAGAGGTAATATACTAAATGTGGTTGTATTTGTTTATAACAGTAACTAACAGAAATGAAATCTAAAGAGAATGTCATCACAGCAACATCAAGGACACACACACACAAGCAAAATGCATAATAATAATCCTTACATGAAGATTTCAACACCTGCACTCCTATACTCAGAATTATAAAACTTTTCTTTGTGATATTGTGAACAAATATAAATATATTTTAAGATAATACTATTTGCAATGATATAAAAATAGCAAAATCTTATAATAAAAATAAATGCAACACCACTAATTTGAAAAATATACAATGTATATTACTGAGAGGAACATGTCCATAGTAAACCTAGGAATGCATATATTCATATATTGAGAAATTCAATAATGTAAAGACACTAATTTTTAATGAAACTACAGACTCAACATAACCTCAATTATAAACTTTGTGGAAATAGACAAGTCAACTCTAAAATGTATATGGAAATACCCAGGGTCAATAATAGCTCCTGTGTACCAGGGGAGAGATTTGGATTGTCTGAAACCACCAATAACACATGCCAACTCAGCAAAGACAGAGATGGCCCTTCTATTCACACATTACTGACCAGAATGATTATAGAGATAGATCCACCCTAGACTCAGTCTTATCTTGTGCATATAACAGGGAAGATGTACAGTATTAGAATTTTAGGGATCTATAGTAACCGCTGGAGAGAATAGAATTAACCAGCACAGGGCAGATAATGCCCACTGTCTAAGATGGGTTTATAGAGACAATTATCTTCATAATTGAGTTATATCTTTTATCACTGCCTAGAAGCTTGGTGAAAGAATGGAGAACGGATTCATTTGAAGTTTTGAAAGAAGGATTATAAATGAACACATTTAACATATTTGGGGCTTTAGGGGTATTACAAAAAGATTATAGTAGAAGGAAGTTTATTATATTTATATGGAGGTATTAGGAGTGTTCAGTTATGTTTGGTAGAGTAGAAAAGAATGTGAATATGGAGATGGTTGATTGGTAAAAATAGAGGGTTCTAGGGAAAATGAGGGCATCTGAGTATTCTAGTTAAACCATCTTGCTGTTTTTATACACATTTCCATTTCCCACAACTATGTATTTTGCTAGTGTTTTTCCTGTGTGCTTCTCACCTGAATATTATGAGACTTTTCCCCATGACATCAAACCATGTCCCCATTCTAAATAGAGTCCTGAATTACACTTTAGGCTAGTATCTAACTTTCTATATTTCGTTTGTCACTTTCTACAGCCAGGCTCTTAAGCTGAGCCCTTTCCTTCATTCCCTGTTGAACTCAATTCTGATTCTTTGTTACACCACATTGCCTTCTTTCATCAAAGACTTCAAAGATTCTAATGCTTTTCACATGAAGCTCTCGATAGAGAGGCAGCCAAACTGTATATATACATACACACATGTATGTTTATACATGTATATGTTTGGGAAAGTATATTTTATATTTATAAAGTAAATTTCTAATATAAATAAGAGAGATATTCTTAATATATATCAATAATTATAGAAAACAAAAATTTTATAATATACTAAATGTCCAATCTGAACTAATGTAAGGTATATAGGAATAATATGGAAATATTGCATAATATCATTGTCTTAAACACTACTTTTATTATTTTTAAAATAAATTTTTTAATATTCTTTCCAGCATGTTCCCTCCTAAATTAAACATATGTCAAATACAACATATGGAAGTTATTTTTGTATGTTTGTTTTATCCCTCACCATAGTGTACTTAAAAGTTAACTTTATTTACTACATTCTCAGTTTGTTCCCTATATGCATGTGTGTGTGTTTTAAAAATAGTATTAACAGACCACTAAATAGAAGCTTGTATGGACTGATTGGTCATTAAAATATTTTATTTGCTATAAAAATGAATTTGGAGATGATAAGGAAACATACTCAAATCATTTATATCTAATTTAAACTTTCCAAAGGACTAGTTCATAAAATATTGTGATACTGTTAAAAAATGAGCATGTTTAGGATTTAGAGAGCACTGCCGTATACAAACAGTTTAAACACCATTTCTTTAGTTCATAAGTATTTAATAATGATTTTCTTGTTCATTTTTTTTAAATTTGAGAAATTGCTTTTCAAATGTCAAAAGCACAAAATATAACATTTCATGTCATCTTTGATTTCTAAATTACATAATTCATGTAAAATGCTGCTTCAGGGCATTATAAGGGAAGAAAATATTTATAAGATTATTAAATTATTGGTAAACCAAAAATCATTGATAATTTCTAAGCTAGATATAATAAAAAATACTTAAATATATAAACAGTTCTCCAAATCATCACTTTTCATCAATTAATTATACATAATAACTAAGATTCACAAATAACTTAATATGAAGTATTTATTACATACTTGAGTATCATGAAGCTCTATTTTATCGTAGTAATATATATCAAATCATGCCATGATATCTATGTATCTAGAGAAAATGTCCCTTTCCCATGTTGAATGGGAATGTGTTATTTCTTGGTATATTTAAATATGTTGTTTTTAATTAAAAATAATCTTGTTACTATGTATAGATTGGGCTTATGTGTGCCATATAATTCTACTACTTTATCTGGGGACTAATAAAATAATGTCAAGAATTATTATTATGTTTTGAAAAATATTGAGATACTAAAACACTTGATTCAGAAAACAGTATTTACTGAGAGGAGAAACACAAGCAAACTACGCATCTACCTATGAACTTATGGTTTCAAAAGTTCATAGACATAGGAATCGAAAGTTACCCACCTAACTATTACTGTTGATTTTCTTAAGTTAAAGAACTGTTCTTGTGTTAAAAAAGTAATTTATGGAGGAGTTAAGAAAACTTTTAAAAAACTATCTGTGTTTGTAAAGTGAGAATAAATTGTGTATTTATTAAACATAACTTTCAAATTTTAGTAGCATTTTGAATCTTAGTTATTTAGAAACAAAAATAATTTCAAAAATGTCCTTAAAATAAATTATAGAGAGATAATTTCATAAAAAATATTTTTTATTTAGATTGACATTTACCAAGAACAAAATTTCTTTCATTATTTTCTTTTTCAAAAATATTTTTACTGAGACATACATTTTTTTCTAAATACTGTGATAAAAGGCAGTCAATAACTCTAGGAGCCAAAGTCCACTGCTTTGTCAATTATTGTTCTATTTGATCTTCTTGAAAAGCATTATTTTCTTCAATAATCCTGAGAGGTTATTCGATTATTCCTCTTAATTGAATCACCTCTTTGATCCCATTTTTCTTCTAGACTTCAGAGTACATAAACAAAAATTGAACATGAAGAAAATACAATTTGTGTTACATGGTTCTGTACCTGAACACCGATGAAACATTGTTAAGTATTATGAAATACTTTCTCTCTACCCACTCTACCCACAAGTATTTGCTACTTTGTATTGCTTCATAGTGTATAAGCTTTTTGATCAAGAGTTATTATGCTTTTTGCTACCTTTAAGTTATTAAGATAGCTTCTATTTAGTTACAAATAAATATTATAGTGTGTACTTTACAAATAAATGTTTAGATAGGAAACATGTCAGAGCATCTCAAATCATCCCTGCACATAATTTGTCTTTATAAAACTGACTGTGCTCTTCTTATGTAACCATCAGGTTATTGAAATAGGTACACACAAATAAGAACAACTGGAATATTGCAATATGTTTGGCAACATGTTTGATCTAGAGATCTGAAAACGGTAAACACTCTAACCTAGATTTTTTTAAAAATGTGTTTGAATATATTGAATAATTTTATATATTAATTTAAAATCTATCACTAAATAGACAACAAAATGTACCTTCCTTAATTTTTATTACTCTAAACTTTTATTTAAGATGTGGAATTAATTTAACCCTAATACCTAAAAATCTACCCAGACTGTATATAACAAATGTGGTAGCAATGGAAGAGATGGAGCTATTACTTGCAACTTCAAGAAACAAAAAAACATTTAATATTGAACATGTAGGTAAATACTTTTAAGTGTAGCAAGATTTTGTATAAAATTTATCTTTCACACTTAAAATGTATAATGCTTTTGGTAGTGTTGGTAAATATATTGATAACAAAGAAACATTTACAGCTTTAACAGGTAAATACGCTGTGCAAAAACACCTATGAAAAACAAAAAAAAAAAATAGGAAGAAAGAAGTGAATTAAGTACTGCTGCTCAAACCAGATATCTTACATTCAAACATTAATACAAATATAACAAAAACCATATATCTTACACTATACTAAAGTATATTGATTTTACATTAAATCCATCATTTATAATATCTCTGGTTATATTTTAAAGCATTCTTTCTAATAGTTGTAAATGCTTCTTAAGAATTTCAAAGACAAGAAAAATATCTTTTAGTTTTCCAAATGCTGTAAAGAATTTGTATAATTTCATCTCTAAATGTTTGGCTGGATTCACTAGTGAACTCATTTGGTACCTAGTTGCTTTTCATTTTGAAATGATATCAATTTTTTTTTTACTTTTTTAATTGTTGTTCAAGTACAGTTGTCTCCATTTTTCCCCCACAACTCCCCCCACCCCAGCCATCCCCACTTCCCACCCCTCATCCCACCCCCATTGGTTTTGTCCATGTGTCCTTTGTAGATGTTCCTGAAAACCCTTCCTCCTTTCCCCCATTACCCCCTCCCACCTTCCCTAACATCATCAAGATGTCCACACTCCCCAAAGCAATTTATAGATTCAACGCAATCCCTATTAAAGTATAAATGACATATTTCACAAATATAGAAAGAACATTTCAAAAATTTATATGGAAGTATAAACAACCCTGAATAGCTGTAGCAATTCTGAGAAAGAAGAAAATAGAAGGGATAACAATATCTGACATCAATTATTGATTTACTTTCTTTAATAGATGTAAGCCTATTCTGATAGTTTTTTCTTGAGTGAGTTTCTATATATTGTGTTTTTCAAGGAATTGGGCCATTTCATCCAGATTATCAAATATGTGGGCATAGAATTGGTCACAGCATTTCTTAATTACATGTTCATTGGCTTTAGGACCTGTCATTCTGTTCCCTCTTTTCAGTTCTGGTATTAGTAATTTTGGTTTCACTCTTTTTTTTTTCTTAGTTACCCTGGCTTCTCAATTTACTGATTTTGTGAAAGAATCAATTTTTGGTTACAGTTTTCTTTATCAATTTTCTGTTTTGATTTCATTGATTTCTGTTATAATTGCTAGTATTTTTTATGCTTTGGATTTAATTGATTTTTTTTCAGGATTTCTAAGGTTAAAAACTCAAAAATCTAATTTAAATTATTTTTAATATATGCACCCAATGCTACAAATTTTCTTCTAAGTACTTTATTTGCATGAAAAAGTTTTGATGAGTTGTATTTTCATTTTCATTTAATTCAAAGTATGATTTAATATCTCTTAAGATTTTCTCTTTGACCCATGTGCTATTTAGAATTGCATCACTTAATCTTTATGTATGTATTTTGAGACTTTCTTGTTGTCTTTCTGTTATTGATTTCTACTTTAATTCACTGTTATCTGAGCAGCCATTGTATAATTTCTTTTCTTTAAAATTTTAGGGTGTGTTTTACAGCCCAGAATGTAGTTTATCTTGGTGAATGTTCCATGTGAGCTCTAAAGAAAATTCATTGTGCTGTAAGATGAAGCAGTCTACAGATGCCAGTTAAATCCAGTAGGTTGACTGAGAGGTGGGGGAAGGGAGGAGCATGGGAGGGCAATGGGGGGGAAATGGGGACAATTTAAATTGAATAGCAATAAAAGATAAAATAAAATAAAATTCTAAAAGTTATTTTAAAAACAAATATGATGAAAAACTCCAGTGGATTGATGGTGTTGTTGAGTTTAATTGCATCCTTACTGAGTTTTCTGCCTGGTGAATTTGTTCATTTCTAATAGATGGAGTGTTGAAATCTCCATCTATGATATTAGAGTCAACAGTTTCTCTTTGAAAAATCTATTAGTTGCTTCGCATAGTTTGATGGTCTGTTGTTAGATGCATACATGTTGAAAGTTGATACGTGCTCTTGGAGAATTGTTTTTTTATGATTAGGTCATGCCTTTCTTTATACCTGAAAACTCTGTGCTTTGAAGTCAGCTCTGTCTGAAATGAATATAGCTACTCCTGCTTTCTTTTATTATTGTTAACATGATCTATTTTTTGTCATCCACTTATTTTGAATCCATATGATTCTTTACCTTTAAAGTAAAGCTCTCAATTGCTTCTTAGTACCAAATCGCTAAATTGTAGTTGGTCCGTTATATGCATAAGATTCTTTGGGGTGTTGGTTTGAGATACAAATTCATGCAGGAAGAAAGGAAAATATTGAAAGAATATTGGCAATGAGGACTGATGACTTGCATTATAAACAAGAAATCTAAATAAATATGATGCACAATAAAACATAACTGCAGCTGTAAAAAAGGTTATTTACATATTTATTAATATAAACATTTACTCATATGATATTTTTTAAAAATTCAATACTTCCTTACTGAGATTTTTCAACAGGTTATAGAGCCATTTATAGAAGTAACCATGTTCTGCAGTGTGGGCGTTGAAGCAATGTCCCCAGTTCTAACATTTTTGACAAAGATGCTCAGATTTTAATTAATGGATTATTTTAGATATAATTTACCTCATTTATTTTACCTATACTATCCCTTGTGAAGAAAAGCATTTAACACAAGCTTTCTTTAAGCTGTTGGGAAATAAAATTTCCAAATTTTAAGTGTTAATTTTCTTCTTGCATTCTAGTTAATTTTGATCTTCAATTTTACAATAATATGTTTTGCTCATTCTATGTCAGATATATATACACACACATATATATATATAGATAGATAATTTCTGAATATATAAGGGAATTCAAATATCTCACTATGTTGCCAAATATTTAATTGTTATGATTTTCCACCACATAACTTATATTTCCTCCTATTCATTTTGAATCACTATATATTACTGCAAAATTATAATTTTGTTTTTAATTTTTAGCACACAATCTTGGTATTAGTTGTGTGTGTGCATATGCGTGTGTTCCTGTCCCTCAGTAAGGCTACCACAAGCGGGGCACAATTTCCTTTGTGTCTTAACTGATGTGTCAACATTAGTTTATTTCACAACTGATTTTCTTTTGGAGTTTCCTTCATGAATCATGTATTATCTGAATGTATATTCTGAGCCCTTTTTGACGTCTAATTCACTGGGTATTGCCCTCTCAGACTTGTGCTATTGTGGAATCAGGGTAACCATCTTCCCAGCTGAAAGTTCTCATTCTAAATACAGAATCTTAGGCAGCAGTTGTCTTGAATTCCCACTACAGCTATTTCCTCACCAAGTCTTTTCAGAACAGGCTGCAGCCAAATGTGGCTCATGAGATGAAGCTTCATGGATATGTGTCACATGTGTGAAAATCTGGAATTCATTGAATTTTTTTCAAGATTGTGAAAAGTCTATTCTTGTATGTCTCTGATGTGTTTAATTAAGCTGTCAAGTATCAGGCATTATTTTTTTTCAACTTGTGCAGAATTGACAGGTACCAGGGGCTATATTAACACATACAAAATGTATTATTTATAAAAATATAATTGTTTATGTAGATAATTATAGAACCAATTCTTATTTTTATACTGTACTTATAGTCCAGTGAGTGTTTTAGGTAATACCAGATAAAAAGTGGGTGATAATCTCTTTATTTCAGCAGAAGTTGTATTTTTAAAGGAAATTATATGAGCTCTTTATATTTATATAACTGCATATATCCATGAATAAGAAAAAATAACAACTAGCAGTAAAAAGATTAAGAAAGTAAAATGAAACAAATAACTTTAAAAAACCCAGAAACCTGGTTATCTTATCTTACATTGGGCATATTTCTCAAACTTGTAGCAGAAAATGAGTTGATGAGCCAGAGTTCTGATATCAGTATGTCCTTAGCTTTCAATTGTGAAAACAATAAAACATGGTTGAATATACACAGCATGACTTTACAGGCTTGGCAAGAAAAGTTCATGCCGCTTGTCTGGATCCCTTTGAATTCTTTCTTGGGGAAAGAACTCGCATCGAAGTCTGACTGTCCTGGGGCCAACATGCATGAGTGGTCATGTCTGAGCCTTCTGATTAATGGTCTTAATCGAGAACAGAATTGCAGCCATCTTAGCCCAGATGCCAGACAAGTTAATGCAGCTCACTAACCTGTCCACTAGCTGAGATCCATTCAGTGATCCCATTCGATGTCATGTATAGCAATTTAACCTGTGTCGTTCAGATTTATCAGACACAGCCAATCTAATCTATTTAGTTCAGGCATTCAGAATCACGATGCATAATATAGTGTTTGTTGTCTTAAGCCATTATGATCGAACCTAGTTTGCTACAAAGCAGTGGTAACTGGAACACGATTCCCCTTCAGTTGGACAATATTTGACTTGTTTAATCAATGTGTTGTTAGCAGACATAACACAAGAAAATGTTTGATAAGAACTTATCTTCTCTTGCTTACCTTCTTATTCTTCTGTCTTGTTCCTCTGCCCTCTGTTTTTAACAGAGCAAGGAGAAACACAGAGAGCAGGGCTGGTCTAACCATCTTTGACAGACGGACCAAGCCTCGTGTACAACCCTAGTCAATAACTGCGCTCACCATCCCTCAGACCTTTGAGCAAGCCCAGCCAAAATCAGCAGAGGGCAATTAGAATCACCTGAACTATAGACACAGACAGATGTAGTTTGTTGTTGTGGTTGTTTTCTTTTGTTTGATTTTGTGATCCAGCAATACCTGACTGGTGCATACTCCAGTAAGATTTCTCACCAAAACAAATTGAATTATTTGAGGTCAAGTAAGTTTTCTAGGTCAATTTTTTATGTTCCATATATTCCTTTGTACATAATAAAACTCACAAAATTGTTGTAGCTAAATTTACAGTGTCTTATATTGCCATGTGTTTAGTTTTAAATACATATTTTTCTGCAGTTTTAATAGCAATTAAATGCATATGTTTAGTTATATCCTATGTTTTATTTGAAAAATAGCAAAACATGTTTACAAACACAATGAAATGATATTTAGGGAGCACAGAGTTTACAAGTTATTCTCGATAATATAGAGCAACAGATGTCAGTGAAAAATGCAATCTAATCAGCATACTATGTAAAGAAAAGTTAAGATTCAACAAAATTTGCAAAATGTTGTCATGACAAATAAAATCTAAATACTTGCAGCTTGTGCATAACAAACATTTCATGTAGAGAGAGAGAGATAGAAGTTACAGTTAAAAGATTTTAATTTAATATTTATTATGGACTAGAGAGGGGCCATTTTGACTTTATATTTACCATCATTTTTACCACCTTCTGAAATACTTTCTTCCTTTTATCACGTATCTGTTGTATATGTGTGCATGTGTGTGTGTGATGACGATAATGACAGTCAGGTAGGCACAATTCCTCCTTTGAAGGTAAAAGGGACATTATTGAGGAAAGTGATGATTTGATTGAGAAGCTGGCTTTCCTCAGTGATGACAGTCATGCATGTCATTTATCTTTTAAGGTTGGTATTTTATACAATTATTGAAAATAAAGAGTCCTAGGATCTGTCACATTATATTGACATTCTAGAGTTGCAGGAGAAAACTTGACTCAAAATTTGAGATAACTATTGATGTCATATTTACTCATATATTATGTGGTGAATAAAACAAATGACATCTCCCTCCTCCATTTGTTTCTGGTTCCTTATAGATCCAGTCAGAGCATTCTTAAAAGCTGCCCAAGTGACTGTTGCTTTTTCTTTTTTCATCAGATATATCTAGCGAAGACATTCAGAGTTAGTAGTGCAACAACTTCAGGCTTAGCAAAATGAATCTGTATCTCCACTATCTCTGTATTCTTATTGATGCAATTCTGTAGTTTCAAGCTTTCAACAGGGTTTGATAAGGCTATTTAGCATCAACTATAAACCCAGTAGCAAGAATCAGAATATCTATTTTGTAATCTAGAATTAATTTCTTACCAGTCTACAGACAACAGGATAACATAAATATGTACTATGGAAGAGTCTACTCTAGGAATTAATAATGCTCATGGTTAAAAGTTAAAAGCAAAGACCTAGTACTTTTACTTTGCCAGGATTCCAACCAATGTTTTTAGTCTCTAAAAATCTGTTTGGGAATGTTAAAACCCATTTTTAGATTATCTTAGTACATTTTGGCTGCCATAATATAATACAAAAATATTTAAACATATATTTCTCACTGCTTTAGAAGCTTAAAAATCCAAGATCAAGCAAGGTGTTTGGTGAGGGATCACTTCCTGGGTCACTGAAAGCAACTTCTGAATATAACCTTATGTGGTGAAACAGAAAAGGGATCTCTCTGGGAACACTTTTCCTTTATACAGGGCACTAATACAGGAATACAGAAATACATCGAATTCATGGGCCGTGACCCTCCTGACCTAATCACCTTGTAAAGGCCTCACTTTCTTTGGGGTACTGAGCATTCACCGTTGATAATAGCCACCATCCATGTTAATTTCTTTGCAGTCCTTGTTTTCCAACCTTCTACCCTAACCTCTGCATTAACAAACCATCAAACCGAGTGTAAATTCTTTCATACAGAGTTTTGCTGTTCTAAAATGTATTTTATTTGAGAATTCTGCTTCCCTGGAAAAACAGTCTTTTTTGGAACCAAAACCGCAGCTGCAGTTTTCCCAAAGTTGTCTCCTTAGTGCATTAACATGGAACACATCTTTAGCAATATAATATGTCTACATATTTTTAAAAATAGATTTTCTAGATTATTCTAAATATTCAATTACTTGAGGGGAACCAATGATGTGTAGCAATATTTTCTGATGATGAGGCAATCTAATATATATATGATTCAAAATAAGACAAAAAGTAAAATAAATAAATAAATAAATGCTCTGCCTAAATTATTCAGATGTTCAGCCATTGTTAACATCTAGGTTTTGTTTCGTTTTTCCCACTTTACTATGATGCTTCTTACTTCAGAAAATAATAAGTAGAAAGAAAAACAAACTCCATTAAAAATACAAATGAATGAAAAGTTTAGATTCATTTCATTATATTACTGTATATTAACCACTGAATATGTGTTGGTCTTCATTAGTTTTAATTACAGTCTTTATTTAGTAGCATGCCTTTGGGGACTAGCATGATTTTCCTCCCCTTCTTCAATCCACTGCACCCCATAACAATATTTTTTGTCCTAAACACTGTATCCTATAGCTTAAAATAATTAATATTTTGCTTTTAACAGGCAATGCTGAGCCTAAATGTTTAAACTTCTAGTAGTAAAGTGACAAAATAGTTAACTGGTTCATTTTACAGCAATAGGCATCTCTGAAAAATGTTATTTGATTGTTTTTGAGTAAATTATGTTTCATTTCTAGATTTGATGCAATCTCAAATCCACTTAATATCCTTGCATTATATGGCAATTATGTACTATATACTGAAAGAATTATTTTTAATTTAGAGGCCAAAATCTCTTTCCACTTCATTTCCTCTTATCGGATTGGGACTTTGAGCCATTCACTTTGAGAGGGATAAATCATTGAACACAGAACCATGAAACACGTCATTTATTGATTCCACAGGGTAGCTACATGACACACACAGTTTGCCACCAAACATATACAATAACGATTGCTTGAATTTTACTAGCATCTTTATTTATCATCAGAAGGCAAACATGTATTATTCAATTTTTACTTTCTTTTCTTCTTCACTAAATTGTAATAAAATAATTATAAAAAACCGTAAGGCTTTTTATACATAATGATAGTTCCTTTAAAGACTAAGTAGTTAGATCTGAAGAAAATACTTTGACTATTTTTAACATACGTGTTGACTTAATCTTCTCTAGCCTGCATGGAGAATTGTACTGTTGTGGGAACATCTGCATTTGAAACATTTATTATTTTTTCACAAGTCAACAATATTCAAAACAGAAATATTTTGCATATTGTGTATTTAACTAAACACGCTATTATTCTGTGCTTCCTTGACACTCATTGCCAAATGAAATCATTTTGTTTTCTTAAAATCAAACAATCGTTGTAATTGCAGGCTAGTTTATGACTATCTTCATCAAAACTGTTAGTATATTAATTGTTGAGCATATGAGCAATGTTTCACAAAGTGATTACATTGTTTAAAATATAATGAGCAGAAATGGCATTTCAACAGATAATAAACCTTGTGGTTTGTTTTTTTCCTCAAAACAAAAATACTTCCTGATTCTCATTATAGATATGTAACTGTCTGCATAAAAGAGAGATCCTTGTTCTCTTTACATGCATGATTCATCATTTCAGTTCCGTAAACTTCTGAGTTCACGTTGGAGGCTGTTTTTTATTTGCACGCCTTGTGGAACTTAAGCTTTATGACTGCATGCTCTTTATATATATATTCAAAAATTGTTCAGTTACTTATCCCTCATTTATAGAAATGGTTTTTAGCTCTAGGAATAATTAAATAAGCTGTTATAAATTATCAACTCCTATCAAATATAAATATATTCACGAGGCACAACACTTTTATAGCACTATTTTAGATATTAAAAAAACAAAAGTTCAGAAACTCAATTAATAAATATGATGTCTATGATTTAATCATATAAGAGTAATAAAATAATCAGATTTTGTTCAAGCAGACAACACTGCTTTCATCATCTCTCAGTGAACATTATGGAATGAACTGATCCTGTGGACTGGCAGGTATAATAACAACTACAATTATATTCATTTATTCATTCTTGTTGAATGTCAGGCATTTTTTTTTAATTTAACTAAAATTTCAGTGATTGCCATTCAATACAGCTGAAAATGTGGTGTGTCAGGCATCTTAAATCAGCAACTTACATATCAATATTACAGCCGTGAAAATGAAAAATTTCAACATAGCCAGAGTTAAGTAAACCTGCTCAAGGCATTTTTTAAATAAAAGAACATTGGGTTCTAGTATCCACAGAGTTCAAATTAATTCTCTATACAGTAAATTTAATTACCAAGAATGCTATAGGGGATACGAGAAATCTTGGTTAATTACTATATTTTCTAGAGAATATGGGAATTAGCCATTTGAAAAGTCTTGGAGCATAAAAATTTAGCTCAGTGCTAAACATATTATTATTCCTTCAAAGAGTCAGAAAGTACACTGCAGTCTTGCATTCCCTTGGAGTTATCATTATGAACATGAATTATCGTTATTCAGCATATATGGGTTTGAGTAAAATAAGAGAATTGAAGGAGGTAGAATTTTAAATGAATTGACTTCTACTGAGGATCGTTGAGTGTTAATCACTAGGCCTCTAGGGCACTATTTAACACATTTCTGTTTCAATGTTAAAGAAGGCCTCAGCAACCCATTAAAGTCTGTAGTTTTCTAGGTATAAAATTACTACTAAGATCAACTTGGAATCTGAAATGATACAATAGTCATTATTATTACATCCATGCTCATTTGATCAAGATAAACTATGGACCACTAATATTTACTGTTTAAATAAACCCTTATAAAGTCATACACTAGAAAAATATATGAGCATTTTCATCTCACACTTGAAGTCTATTACACATAGGCTATATCTCTCTGTGTCTCTCTATTTTTTCCCCTACTTTTGCTTATATCTTTTCTTATTGCCGTCATTATCTATGGATAGATAAATAGTACCTATTTATAGTTTATATTCTATCTACCTTGACACATATAAAATATGCATGTATATTTTATGCATGCATATTTTACTGGGATATACATATATATCCTTTGTGGAGATATTGTCATTTAGTGAACCATCAGTTCAAGAGTTTTAGTAGGTACAAAACTTTAGAAGTTAAAATCCAGTCTTTTTAGTTTTTTTGTACATACATATTTTTCATGATATAAATCAATTGATATTTTCAATATAAGACAATCTAATATTTTGCATTTGTTAGTTAAAATAATCAGTTTATAAAAAAACTTTAAAACAAATTCAAATATGAGAGAAAAAATAATAGTAATGACTGATATTGAAACAGGGTGCAGACAAGAGGGGGGCCCCAAATAGGGATTTGGAATGGGGTCCAGAACTCAAGGTGTCCAGGAAATATTAGAAAGGTATGTAAGATGTCCTCACCCCTCGTCCCACCAACAGGTGTGAGCTGGGGGAAGGGACACATGGAGCAGGAACACGCAGCGCTGTTTTGTACAGCCACAGCTTTGTAGCTAACCTCTGGCATGGTCATTTAACATATCTATAACCTTACTGGTTTCATAGATATGTTAAATAGCTGTGGCCATGCTCTGAGCCAGGGGGATGGAAGTGACTTCCACCCAAGATGTAACGGGGTGGGGGGAGCAGCTCCCCCTGGTTACAGCACCTGCATGAGAGCTTGGAGAAGATTGGCTCCATGACATGGGGCCACACCTGCCCATACTTACCATGGCAGCCCAGAAAAGCTGAAAAATATGGGAGTGCTGGCAAGTGTAGCTGATTGTAGGAGGAGTCAGAAATGGGGCTGCAGAGGAAGATTGGCATGGGGATTTAAACCCAGACACAGCAGCCATTGTAGAGAATCAATGTGCAGCTTTAGCAAACAATCACCGTGCGGCTTTAGCAGAGAGAACCACGTGGCTTTGGCCAGAGTGAGGGCACCCACAGCTTTGCCAGAGAGAGGACCATGTGGATTTGGGTGCTCCCTTTGGCCATGTGGCTTAGGAAGCAGGAGAGACTTTGCCTGGAAGGAAAAAGGTACAAGGACTTTTGCTAGTGGGCCATGAGAAGGTACCACATGGCTTTGGATTAACTGAAGATCCTGGTGGCAACACAGCTGATGGTGCTGGAAGCCTGAATCATGGACTTCTACTTCTTTTCCTGAGACGCTCCAGATTTGTGGAGAGGGAGAAGGAAGGACTGTGTGCGTCTGTGGGTATCCTTAAGGGACTTTGGGATTTTGATGAGGACATTAAGTCACTACTTTAAGTTCATATAGCTTTAAATAAACATTTCCTTTCCTTTTCTATGAAAAGGAAAATCTCTGGCATTGAGAGATGTCTTTCGTCTGGCAGCGGACAATGCGAACCTAGTGGGGAGTCCTCTCAGTAATAGTATATCGTACCCCGCCCTTGGCCCCGTTCTGTAACAATATTATTGTTTTCTATGTGTACTTTGTATGCAAGTTTTATAAAAAAAATTGGGTAAACAAAAATCACACCCAACCTGTTTTCCTATGGGAGGTAAGTGAGGTCAAGAGAGCTGCTAGTAACTTTCCTATGGGTGCATATTTTCAATGAGTAGAAGGAGAAACATTGAGACAAAGCAGCCACGCTCCTGGAAGGTAGAAAATAGTGGGGAGAGAATCTAATGAAAAATCAGATCTCATAAAATTAAAATCTATTGCTTGTCTAGGTCACACTCACTTTGCTTCTAGTCTCTTGATGAACAAAGGACATCACATATTTCTCTCATTATCTCAGGGTGCCTATTTCTTGCCCACCTGGCTCTCTTGTCTTTTTTATTTCCCTTTTTGCTGGCTCTGGTTACATTCCAGCCCAGGTACAGTAAAACTTGCTCTGGAGACTGGAACCTCAGACTGCAGAGTGGTGAGTGGTTTTCTGCTTCTGTGTTTGCTTGCAAAGGGATAATTGCCCTTGTCAAAGAGCTGATGGGAGAAAAATGTACTGGAATCTCATAGATAAACATGATGAGATATGATCTGAGTATATTAGGCACTCTAATTTTCCCACCTGTATTATTAGCCATAATGCTTACATTTCTCATCGATGTTGTTTCCATCATTGTTTTCTACATTGGAAAAACATGACAAATGTAAATTTCCTTGGTGTCAATTCTAGTCTTGAATATGCTAAAAGCTATTTATATCCTTTTGCATTTACAGTTTATTTTAAATCACTTTTCATCTCATTAATCTCTCTTTGCACTAGATCTTTTATTTGATAGCCTAACCATTTGTCTCTTGATTTTTAGCTCCTGTTGTATAGATACATCTTCTGATCTGTTGAGATTACTAAAAAATAATGATGAATGCTTATTTAGAAATAACTACTTGCCAGGCACTATGCTGAGCAAGGGTTCATATAATCTGCACAACCATATGAAGTACTACATGTTTATTTCCTAGATGGTGCCAAGAGATTTAGTAAACTGTCTAAAGTCAGACCTTGAAATTGTAGAGCTCACCAAACCCAGGTCATCTGAGTAGACTCCCATGATTTAAACCACTTTCGACAAAAGCACAATGATTACTTTCAAATATACTGCTTATTGTACTAATTCATTTCCAAATGTCTGCATTCCTGAGATGAATTCTTTTTCTACCATTGTTTTTGTCCAATTTTGTTAACTTCATTGACCTATCTCTGAAGAAAGATGTATTTTATCAAAACTGTTTTGGTTTCCCTTTATTCTATAATTCCTATCTGTTCATTTCAGTCTCCTTATGTAGCACCCAATGTATTGCTTATCTGTGAAGAAATGTTTTCTTATTTTATTGTTGTGCAGTTACAGTTGTCTGCATTTACCCCTTACCTCTCCCCCTCCACCCCAGCGAGCCCCATCTCCATCCCCTGCTTCCACCCCCCACCCTCGGTTTTGTCCAAGTGTCCTTTATCATTGTTCCTGAAAACCCTTTCCACTATTCCCTCCCATTGTCCTCTCCCCTCTCCTGTCTGGTTACTATCAGATTGTTCTTAATTTCAATGTCTCTGGTTATATTTTGCTTGCTTTTTTCTTTTGTTGATTAGGTTACAGTTAAAAGTGAGATCAAATGGTACTTGCCCCTCATCGCCTGGCTTATTTCACTTAGCATAATGCTCTTCAGTTCCATCCATGCTGTCATAAAGGGTAGGGCCCCTTTCTTTTTGCTAGGTAGTATTCCATTGTAGAAATGTACCATAGTTTTTTGACCCATTCATTTACTGACGGGCACTTAGGTTGCTTCCAGCACTTGGATACTGTAAATTGTGCTGCTATGAACATTGGGGTGCATAGGTTCTTTTGGATTGGTGTTAAAGGGTTCAAAAGGTATAATCCTAGCAGTGGTATTGCCAGGTCAAAAGGCAGTTCCATTTTTAGTTTTCTGAGGAAATTCCATACTGTTTTCCACAGTGGCTACACCAGTCTACAATCCCACCAACAGTGCACTAGGGTTCCCTTTACTCCACAACCTCTCTAACACTTTTTTGTCGCTTTGTTTATGATGGTCATTCTCGCTGGTGTGAAGTGATATCTCATTGTGGTTTTAATTTGCATGTTTTTGATGGCTAGCGATGTCATGCATCTTTTCATATGTCTCTGGACCCTCTGTATGTACTCCTTGGAGATGTGTCTGTTCAGGTCTTTTGCCCATTTTTTTTAATTGGATTGTTTGTCTTCCTGGAGTGGAGTCTTGTGAGTTCATTATTTATTTTGGAGATCAAACCCTTGTCCAGCAAATACGTTTTCCAATATAGGTGGTTCTTTTTTCATTTTAATGCTGTTTTCTTTAGGCATTCAGAAGTTTTTTTTTAAATTTAATGAGGTCCCATTTGTTTATTCTTTCCTTTATGCCCCTTGCTCTAGAGGGCATATCAGTTAAAATATTGCTCTGTGAAATGTCTGAGATTTTCCTGCCTATGTTTTCGTCTAGAACTTTTATGGTGTCACGACTTATATTTAAGTCTTTTATCCACCTTGAATTTATATTTGTGTATGGTGTAAGCTGGTGATTGATTTTCACTGTTTTGCATATAGCTGTCCCAATCTCCCAACACCATTTGTTGAAGAGACTATTTTTAGTCCATTGTATGCTTCTGCCCTTCTTGTCAAATATTAATTAACCACAGAGACTTGGGTTTATTTTTGCTCTCTCTATTCTGTTCCATTGGTCTGTGTGTCTGTTCTTATGCCAGTGCGAGGCATTTGTTGATCAGTTCACCAAACAACTGCAAAAGTAAACCAGTTGTTGTACACTGATACCAGAAACATTTCTGTTTCAGCCTGAACTGATGCATTCAGGAGGCAGTGTAGTTACACAATATATTAAAGTAAAAATGATGTGTATGAGTTGATACATATATACTTTTGTACACAAAATAATCACCAACTTATGTTGAAAAGCAATGTCTATCATCAGTGTAAAATAGCTCCAACCATAATATATGTGTAACACTATTTTGCACTTATTTTCCACCTAATTATTGAATTACCAGTATAATTGTATAGCCAGATTTATTTCTTGTATTTTAAAAATTTTCTGAGTTTTTTAAAACTTGATGCATTTAAGTTTTAGTATTTGCTGAATTAATACTACTTTTAATGCTTTCACTTTAAATTTAATTTATTAAAATCAACTTATTTTGTTATATTATTTTATGTCAATCAGTGACCCATACTTGTATTTTGTTTTGGAAAGAAAAATTTGCTTTTTGATTTGAAAATAGTATGCATATTTTATTTTGAAAACCTTATTTATGAAGTTTTTTTAAAAGATACAGACAATGCTGGATAGAGTAATCTTAGATTCAGGTCCTTGCCTTTCAAGTCTTCAAATACTTCTTTCCAGCCCCTTCTTGCCTGCAAGGTTTCTTTTGAGAAATTAACTAATAGTCATATGGTCTTATGGAAACTCCTTCAATGGTAACTCTCCCCTTTCCTCTTTCTGCTTTTAAGATTGTTCCTTATCTTTAATCTTGGGTAATTTAATTGTGATGTGCCTTGATGTGTTCCTCCTTGGGTACAATTTCTTTCAGACTCTCTGGGCTTTCTGGACTACCTTGAAGTTAAAGGAGTTCATCATCACCAAGCTCTTCTTATATAAAATGTTAAAGGGACTTATCTAAGAAATAGATGAAGATCAAAAACTATGAACAATAAAATGACAACAAACTTACTACTAACAACAACTGAACCTAAAACAACAAAAACTAAAACTATGCAAACAACTAGAACAGGAACATAATCACAGATATGGATATCACATGGAGGGTTATCAGTGGGAATGGGGAGGGGGAGATTAGGGGGAAGGTGCTCAGGAAATAAGAAGCATAATAGGCACAAAATAGACAGGAGGAGGTTAAAAATAGTACAGGAAATGGAGAAGTCAAAGAACTTATGCGTACGACCCATGGACATGAACTGTGCAGGCAGGGTGTGGAGGTGGGGCAGTTTGGAGTGTGGTGGGGTGGTGCAGAGAAGAGGGGATAAAGGGGAGAAAAATATTGGGACAACTGTAATAGCATAATCAATAAAATATACTTTTAAAAAAGGATACAGATACAACAGACAAGTAAATAAGAAAGACTATTTGACTTTAAATAATTCCACCTTTCTATGAAATAGGTGAGTTTATTTTCAAAAGTTTATTACAGGTGGTATTACTTTAATGAGCATTAACCGGATGTGTTTAAAGGAAAAATACACAGATATTCTTAATCACTTTTATTAAACAACTAGAAATTAATCCAAACTATTATTTCAACAAGTTATTTAACATACACTCTACCTGTGACTGTTCAGATGATGGAGACCCACAGTGGAGTGGAGATAAGATAGAGATATTAAACAATTTTATGATCAATAGTAATCTAGATTTACATATACATGTTTTACACAAATGCATTCAATTTTGTGGTAAAATGAACATAACAAAACTTATGATCCTTAACCATTTTAATTGTAAACTCAGTGACATTAAGCACATTCACATCACCATCCTCCATCTCCAGATCTCTTTGCATCTTGCAAAACTGAAATGCTATACCCATTAAACATTAACTCCCTATGCCCTCAGCCCTTGGCAACCACCACTGTACTTTCTGTTCTACAGCTTACAAGACTCCTAGTATGTCATCTAAGGGTAATAGTACTGTGTGTCTTTTTGTGACCAACTTATTTCACTTAGCATAATGTCCTCAAGGTTCATCCATGTTGTGGTGTATGTTGGAATTTCCTTCTTTATAAGGATGAGTAATATTCCGCTGCTTGCACGTACCACATTTTGCTTACTCCTTTATTTGGTGATTCATACTTGTTTTGGTTCTATGCTTTAGACATTATAAATAATGTTGCAATGAACATGAGTATAAAAATATCTCCTTCAGTCCATATTTATTTGGAATACATACCAAGAAATGGAACCTCTAGATCATTTGGCAATTCTGTTTTTAATTGTTTTCAGTAACTGCCACGATGTTTTCCATAGCAGCTTACCACTTTATATTTCTATCAGTAGTGCACTGGGGTTCTCACTTCTCCACATCCTCGCCAGTGTCTGTTATTTCACTTGCTTTTGATTCCATGGGAATTTCAGGATGTGTTTTGAGGTTCTATAAAAATGTCATTTGAAAATTAATGGGGATTGCATTAAATCTATCCATCACCTTTGGTAGTATTCACATCTTAACAATATTAAGTTTTCATATATGTGGTCATAGGATGTCTTTCCACTCATTTGTCTTTAATTTCTTTCAGGAATGTTATGTAGCTTTTGTCATGCAAGTCTTTCTCCTTCTTCATTAATTTCTAAGTGTTGTATTCTATTAAATGTAAATTGTAATTGTAAATTAAATTTATAATGGGCTTTTTGTTCCATTCTAGATAGAACTGTTTTCTTCATTTCCTTCTCAAATTGTTCACTATTCGTGTATAGAAATGCAATTGATTTTTGTTTATTGAATTTCTATCTGGCTAATTTGTTGAATTTGTTTACTTGTCCTTTTGGTTTATCTGTGGTATTTTTAAAATATAGTACTTGTAAGATCATACCATATGCTATCAGAGATAATTTTACTTCGTTCTTTACAATTTGATTTTTTTTCTTGCCAAATTATTGTGGCCAGGATTTCCAGTAATATGCTGAATAGTAGTGGTGAAAGCAAGTATCCTTGCTTTGTTCCTAATATTAGAAGAAAAAAAACTTTCATTTTTTCAACATTGAGTATGATGTTTGCTGTGGTATATTCAAGTATGTTTTTTGTTTTGTTAAGGTAGTTTCCTTCTATTCCTAGCTTGCTGAGTATTATTATCATAAGAGGGTGTTAAATTTTGTCATGTGCTTTTTTCTATATCAATTGAAATGGTCATATGAGTTATTTCCTTCATTCTGTTAATTTTATGTATAAAGTTAATCAATTTTTTTTATTTAAACATCCTTGCTTGCAAGGAATAAATCCCACTTGGTTGTGATATGTAATTATTTTAATGTTACTCAATTTGATTTGATAATATTTTGTTGAGAATTTTTGCATCCGTGTTCTTCAGAAATATTGGTATGTGATTTTTATTTTATTTTATCTATTTTACTTTATTTTTGACTGGAATTAGTGTGAAGGTAATGCTGGCCTTCTAGAATTAATGTAATTAATGTAATTTTGGGGAAGGTTTAAAAAGTATTGATTGTTAGTACTTTTAAAAATATTTTATGTAATTCACCAATGAAGCACACAGATTTAGGGTTTTTGGACAATGTGGTGAACTTTTTATTGGCGATTCAACCTCCTTACTATTTATAGTTTATTCAGATTTTCTAATTATTCATGAGTGAGTCTTGGTAGGTTTTATTTTCTAGAAATGTGTCAGTTTTATCATAGATTATCCAATTAGTTTCTCTACAGTTAAGTATGGTACTCTCTTACAATCCCTTTTTATTTCTCTAGAATTGGTAGTAAAGTTCTCACTGTCATTTGTGATTTTGGTCATTTGAGTCTTCTGTCTTTTTTTCCCACCAAGCTAAATTTTTGTTAATTTTGTTGATCTCTCTTTGGGTTTTCTCTTTTGGGCTGATAATTTTCTGTCATTTTTCAATTCTTTATTTTGTTTATCTCAGTTCTCATCTTTGTTATTTTCTACTTCTGCTAGCTTTGGATTTAATTTGTTCTTCTTTTTCTATCTCCATAGAGTATAAGTTTAAGGTTGTTGATTTGATATATTTCTTATTTTTACTTTTTTATTTTTTTTAATATTTTATTTATTTTTTTTAGAGAGAGGGGAAGGGAAGGAGAAAGACAGGGAGAGAAATAGCAATGTGTGGTTACCACTTGTGCACCCCCTACTGAGCACCTGGCCCACAATCCAGACATGTGTCTTGACTGGGAATCAAACTTGTGACCCTTTGGTTCCTGACCTGCACTCAATCCACTAAGCTACACCAGCCAGGGCTATTTCTTATTTTTAATATAAGCATTTATAACTATAAACTTCGCACTTAGCAAAGTTTCACTATGTCTCATACATTTTAGTATTTGTTTTCTTTTAGATTCACATGCATTTTCAAATCTCCCTTGTACCCTCTTCTTTGGTCCATTACTTTTTAGAGTATATTGTTCAATTTCTATATAGTTGTAAGCGTACTAATTTTCCTTACATTATTTCCTCTTAACTTGATCTTATAGTGGTTGGAGAAATTGCTTTATATTATATCTGTCTAAGTACATTGAAACTTAATTTGTGTCCTAATATATGATCTGTCTTGAAAAATGTCCCATGTACACTTGAGAATCACCTATATCCTCTTGTGGGTCGAATACTCTGTATATGTCTGTTAAATGTAAGTGGTATATGGTGTTGTACAAGTCCTCTACTTCCTATTATCTTCTGTCTGGTGGTTCTATCCATTAGTTTGAGAGGAGTGGTTAAGTCTGTATTTTGTAAACAGGTATGAACATCTACAAAGAACATGTATAAACATGTGTAATATTTAATTTTATAGTTATATCAATTGTAATATTAACTTTCTGAAAATTAGAATTTGATGAAAAGAAAATAATAAGTAATCCATAAAATATTTTCAAATATTCTTTGAATTTCAGTGTGATGCAATATGTATATTTCTGTCATTGTAAGAAATTTTCAAACCTATAGAGGATTCTTACACGTTTATTTGACCCAAAGTGATGTTGTATGCCAGGGAGCAAGATCTTAAATTCTTTGGAGAATAATAGTTTTGAAGCTTCTTTTATGCATTTGAAATTTAGAAGGTATGTGAGGAAATTTACAAGGAGGTGTGGGAAGCAAAACAGGGATTACATTACAGGATAGCTAACAAGACTCTGTGCTCTCTTGAGGGCAGTTATTTCAAAGATGTATTAATGGAGGCACAGAGACAATGAACAGGGTGCATTAAAGACAAAGATGGAGCTCCTGTTCAAAGTTATATGCCAGGGTGTGATCAGATCACCCTGTGAGGTTACCTTCTATAGAATTATTTTTTCCCACATTGCAATAAGACTGTTTAGTCAGATTTTAGAAATGTGTTTTTCTCCTTCTTTTGCCTGCAAAATTGGATGGGGTCTTGGTAATTTTTCTAACCTACTGAGTTAAAATATATATTTTTAGCAGATCCCCCTATAAACTTTTTAAACCTATCATTGGAAACTACTCTAGCAATTGTTCTTGTCAGCCAAATTTTGACACAAAATTGTTAAAAATATTAGTCACTAAGACTTTAGCCAATCTGCACACACATTCGTCTATAATGTTAACTAATCTTTATCAATAAAAGATAAATGTTAAAAACATGCAAAAAACTTAGCTGAGATTTTCAGAACTAAGAATATTGATAACTAGGTCTATCATAAGGATACCTCATAAACTCAATTATATATGCTTTAGTTCTTTCATGAAATCATTTTATAGTGAAAAAATTAATGGCTTACTTAAAAAGTTTTTAAGTGTATTATTCATGAAAGTTATTTTTATCCTAACATATAAAATAAATTTCATTTTCTGATAACCACAGGACAGTGTAAACTTATATATGATTATATAAACCTCATATTTCATATATATTATACATAGATATAGAGATGTGTGCATATTTTATTACACTGACAATAACTCTATTATTAAGTGTATTTTTAAATAGACTGAGACATGTACTAGTTGATTTATGTGAGAAATAGAATTTTAGGGAGAATTTGCACATGGAGGTATGGGTATTTGTATGCCCTATATTTCTTAATGGAAAAATGCCATGGTTAAATTTAAAAGTTAAAATTAGATCTTGTAAAACAGAAAGCTAAACAGATGTTCCAAAATATCCAGATGTTTGGTATAATTAAAATGAAACATCTGCATTATTAGCACAATGAATTTTGTAAATTAAAATGGCTGGAGGTTTTAAGTAACAGCATTATATTCTAAAATGACATGATTTGCTGTTAGCGACATGAAAATCTTAACCTCTTTTCCCCTGATAAATTAAAGTGTTTTACAACATAAATTCTACTCTGTGTATCTAATACCACCAAATTAACTATTTTTATACTAGTTGACAAATTACTTCCTTTTTAAATTTTTTCTTTAATGCAAGATATCTTCAATTTAGTCCTTAGATGTGATTACACTTAAGAGGTTGTAGTTTTTAAATTAAGTATGCCAGTTTTTCAAGCTTTTAAAAATGATAATTACCTCTCATGATCACACAGGAACATAAATCATTACTTATAATTACTAAATAAAAATTAATTAAAATAGATGCAATTTATTTTTCTACTATAGTAAATTGATTTATTTTGACATCTTGATTAAAATAAATAATTATACAAAACTAAGATTTTTTTGGACATCATTTATAATCCCTGCTAGTAAATCTTTGACATTTAAAAAATAATGTTTTCATATAAAATATATTCAAAATTTACTTCTAATGAATTTTCAAATAATAGTCGTGTTCAAATTTATTAAACACTCAACTCTATGTTTTTATATTTGACTATCTCCCTGTGGTCATTATGCTTAAATTAGGGTGCATAGGTTCTTTTGAATTGGTGTTTCCGGGTTCTTAGGGTATAATCCCAACAGTGGAATTGCCAGGTCAAAAGGCAGCTTCATTTTTAGTTTTCTGAGGAAAACAACCACTGTTTTTCATAGTGGTTGCACTAGTCTGCAATCACACCAACAGTGCACTAGGGTCCCTTTTTCTCCACAACCTCTCCAACACTTGTTGTTTGTTGCTTTGTTTATGATGGTCATTCTTGCTGGTGTGAAGTGGTATCTTATTGTGGTTTTAATTTGCATCTTTTTAATGGCTAGTGATGCTGAGCATCTTTTCATATGTCTCTGGGCCCGCTGTATGTCCTCCTTGGAGAAGTGTCTGTTCAAGTCTTTTGCCTACTTTTTAATTGGATTGTTTGTGTTCCTAGAGTGGAGTCCTGTGAATAGCAGCACAACTTATAATAGCCACATGCTGGAAGCAACCTAAGTACCCATCAGCAAATGAATGATTCAAAAAACTATGGTACATTTACATGATGGAACACTATGCAGCAGAAAGAAAGAAGGAACTCCTACCCTTGCAACAGCATGGATGGAACTGGAAAACATTATGTTAAGTGAAACAAGCCTGGTGGTGAAAAACAAATACCATGCGATCTCACCTTTAGGTAGAACCCAATCAACAGGGCAGACAAGCAAGCAAAATATAACCAGAGACATTGAAATTAAGAACAATCTGACAGTAAACAGTGGAGAGGTGAGGGGGGATAATGAGGGGAAAAGGGTGAAGGGTTTACAAGAACAACTATAAGGGACACATGGACAAAGTCAAGGGGGTGTGGAAATGGGGAGGTGAAGATGGCTGGGGTCGGGGGAGTGGTGGGGGAAAAGGCAACAACTGTACTTGAACAATAAATAAATAAATAAATAATAGGTGAACAAGACATGAAATAAAAAAATAAAATGCTTAAATTAATAAAGGAGATTGACTAAAATAAGGAAAGGTTTTTTACGTAGAAAATTACAAAATTCATGCCTTTTCTTTTAAAAGAATAATATTAGCATTCAGTGCTTGAAGAATATATATATATATCCAAAGAAGAAAATGTATATAGTATATATATCAAAGAAGACAATTTACTGTGTCCTAAACCATTATGTATCTAAATGCATCACATAAAATTCAAATTTAATTCTGAGATTAGATTACTCTTTATCAATATTCACTCCTACCTCCTATCTTCTTGAAAAGAGAATATTTAAACTCCATTTTCATTGTGCTTCTGTCAAGGTGGGCAGATAATTTACCCTCAGAGCTTTCCTATGGGCTTGGCCAGATGACTCACTTTGACAAATGAGATATAATTTGATGTATTATACACAGATGTTTCTATTGTACTCATGCACTTATGCTTCTGTGATCACCGAGGATAATTTTTCTTGGGTAAACTGCTGCTCCCCTCTCTGGGCCCCAGAATAAACACAGTACTAATGCACTGTTCCTGGCCTGCAGCAGAGAGTCACACTGGGTCCCTGGCTGGAGGCAGATTCTCCAAGCTGAGTTTTGTTTAGAGTTGCTCCTCTGAAGTAGGTTTCATATCATGTAACCATGATATGAAATGGTTATTGTTAAATGTCATTTAGTTTGGGAGATCTTTTGTTTCCTACCTTTTTCTGGGGGGGGGCAATACCTAATTTATACAAGATGTCTTTGCTCTTGTGCTTATTTGTATAATCCATTATCTTAGTATTATCTTTAGTGGATTTAGATGTAGAATGCAATATCAAGTTAGTTTCGCCTATTAATAAGAACTGTATATGCGTCTCCATAGGGAATGAGATAACATAGGAGACATTTTGTCAGCCACTTGGTTCAGATGTCCATGTAAAGAGAGACCATGAGACCATTCTGCTTGTCAGCAACTGACTTCTTGGTTTTTATAATAAAATACGTGATTTATAAAAAACAAGCCACTGATATTACTTATTCATTAAACTTTAGCAAATGGAACAAGAACCTTGGCTAATTATTTGATCTGACTTGTGAAAGATCTGGCATGATAACCAAGGAACCACATAACAGGCAGAGACTATTAAGAGTAAATTAGCTATTACTGTGTAACTTTAAAACATCTGATAAATTCTTCAATGATGTTTATTAGCTCATAATTACTTATGCAGTATATTGAGGACTCTGACTGACCATACAGAGATTGTAATAGAACAAATTAAAGAAAGGTATTGAACAAATTTACTGACCATAGGAAATGTAGGTGAAAAGCCTGCATTTTTGTTCTCATCTAATTAAATAACTAAATGTCTTACTAAAAGGCAATACTCCAAGCAGTACAAAAAGTTTCTTTCTCTCAACTAATCAGTAGAAGGATACAGAGAAGTGGACAGAGGAATCAGAGAAGGAGAATGGAGTTGTTTAAACCTGGAGAAGGTGTCAAAGCTTCTAATCTCCCACTTCTATTTAAATGAGTTTCTCCTCTGAGCTTGTGTATATATTGATTGCTTGCAAATATAACTAGTACATGAAGCCTTCACTCAATTAACCAGAAAAACAAAGGCAATAGGAGAGAGTGAGAAGGAAAGTAAATTCCAGACATATGGACAATTTTAAACATGAAAGAAAAGGGTTTTTTTTATTTTAGCATAATATAAATGTCCACTTATTAAAAATAAAAATAAGACATCTCTTGAAGTGTTAATGGTAGTTTGTTTTTATATAATGTTTTTAACACAGGGAAGCTATACAACTAAAAACAAGATAAAGCAAAATCTATACTTTCAGAAGATGAATTATTGGATGGGACAGCATTGTCCTATGAGTGTCTGGATGTGCATATGTGTGGTGTTGCTTTTGAGGCACTGCCATAATTCCAGGATAGGTTGCTGAGCCTGCTGAATGCAGAGATATTGCTGACTTCACGACTGGAGCATTTCACTTATGGGGACAGCATTTCTAGGCAGGGCTGAGGAGACGTGCTCAGGGCCTGGAATAAAACTGTTATGTAATTATCCCACCCACATTGTAGATATGATCGTGGCTTTGTAAGAAGGTCAAACATTTTCTAAGGGGAACATGTGACCAGCAACCCACCTGCATTTCAATATTTGCCTTGACTTTGGATACAAATTGTAGATAAGTACTTTATTACCTAAGGTGTGGAGTTCAAAAGGTCTGTGTTTCTGTAATAGTTCTTTTTCTATACAGGGGTGGACAAAAATAGGTTTACAGTTATGAGTACATGAAACACTGTTAATAGAGCTATTGTTATAATCATAACCTGCTTGTCTTATTCTACACAAACAACTATGAGCCTTCTTTTGCTCATTTGGCATACTAGAGAACGCCATACTGAAATATGGTTAAGACAACACATTCAGAAGGCAGAGGTGAACAAAATTGGGCTCCCACTTTCTATAACTAATAATATAAAGGGCTTCTCTGTTATGTGCAGGGCAATTTGAGCATATCATTTTATGCTTAGAATAAAGAAGCCCTTCTAAAACATGAATGGAGGCTTTGCTTTCACTCACAAGCATTACCATTCTTTAGTACTGTCTTTTGTTTTTATGTTTATGAACCCCACATTTGTGTGTTTATGTATAATTTTAAAATATCTGCTGGATGACAAGAAAAAATAAGAACTTTGATCTTTATCTTATACTAAAAACTAGAAATAAAACTGCAGTCAGAGTACCAGTCTATGGGCTGCCTGAAGCCTGTATCAGCGGCTCTCTGAAGGTCCTGGGTTATCACACACCTGTCTCCATCTCACTCCCCTTGCTATCCAACCGGAGGTTGGTAGGACGGTCCTGTTGTGACTAACCTAACAGTGCTGTTCTTCCTTCATAGTCTCCCTGTACCCATCCACACCACTGCATGGAGCTAATTAATTACCCTCGCTTCAAATTACCCAAATAAATGTAGGGCCCTGGGTGATACACCTCGGTAATTCTCTCTGGGTTAAGAGCAGTTAGTATTATTTTTACTGCTCATATTTATAAAATTCAGTTACCACTTATACCTGAGCAAAAACAGCAGAAGTTGTGGCAGCTGTAGATGCCTCAAAAGGAAGGACAAGGAGTCAAGTTTTTCTAAGTACTGAGCTCTGGACCGCTGTTGTCTCAGGGAACTTTCTGCAGTGATGGGAATGTTTTAAGTCCGTCCTTTCTAGTGTGCTAGTCACTAACCACATAGGCTCTTCAGCATGTGAAATATGGCCAGTATGACCCAGGCAATGAAAGTTTTAATTCATAAAAGGCCATTAACTTAAATTTAAGCTTAAAAAATGCGACTTGTGGTTAGTGCCCATGATTTGTGCATCACAGTTTTGAATCATTTCTTATTTACAAAGTTTCTATCATGGGTACCTGAAAACTTCTACCCTCTTATTTTAATTTATTTATTTTATTTATTAAATTTAATAAATTTATTTATTAAAATTTTTAATTTTATTTATGGACTTGAGAGAGAAAGAGAGAGGCAGGATGAGAGAGAGAGACACTGATGTGTTGTTGCACTTATTTATGTATTCACCAGCTGATTCTTGTGTGTGCCTGACGAGAGACTGAACTCGCAACCCCAGCCTCTGAGGATGGCCCTCTCACCAACTGAGCTGAGCTACCAGGCCAGAGCCTAATTCTGCCCTTTCAAATAGTTACAGTTATTGAAGCTGTGCTTAGTGAATTTACTGAAATTGACTTTTTATAATAATTATTAATAATATATTTTGTCATTCACTTAAAAATTAATATAGCAAATTGTACCATGAGAATTAAATATATATATAATTTTTATCAGGAAATGCTATTTTTAGAAATAGAAATCCATTCATGAAAATAATTTAAAATATAAAAATATGAACAAATATATTTTAATTAATTATTTTGAGATATACTTGATGTAAAACATTAGATTAGTTTTAGGTGCACAGCATAATATTTTGATAAATGCATATATTGCAAAATGAACACAGCAATAAGTCTAGCTTACATTGATTAGCACACAAATAAATAACAGTTTATTGTTTTATATTGAGAAGTTTTATATTTGCTCTCTGAGCAACTTTCAGACATACAGTGCAGTATTCTCAATTATAGTTACCATATTAAACATTGCTTGCCTGGGGCTTATTTATTTTTTAACTGAAAGTACATGAAAACATACAACATTTATTATAATATTATAATGTCCATAAAATATTATATTTCTACAACATAATATTAACACAGTAAGTACAAAATAAAATGTAAAATAAATATGTACCAAATAAAATAAATATGCTTAGAAAATTCCAAAAAAGCAATTACACAGCTCATGCATGAATTCACCAATTTATTCATTTTTTGACTGATCTAACACATATCTTTTTACTGTCTACTATATATTACAAAATCTGAGTTAGGAATTGGCAAGGCCTAGAAAAAAAGACACTCCCAGTTTAAATTCTAAATAAATACCAGGTATAAAATTAAAATGTACACACATACACACATTTATACATACATAATTTAGTAATATGATAAAGACTTTAAATTAAAAGTTATTCACAGAAGGTAATAAAGTTATAAAAGATCTAGACTGTGATAAATTTCATTATTTTTCATCAATGTTTATCAATTTTCAAACATTTTCGTCCCCCTGGACCAGGCTATGCAAAATAGATGGGATTGTTTGCGGGTCTCTAGAATTACTTACTCTCGTAGCATCAATATCAACTCAGTGTCCTAGAGGAGTTTTTGGAGGGTTTTTTGTTTGTTTGTTTTGTGTAAATCCTACAATATTGCTAAAATAAAGGATTTGTAAGAGGTTTGTCTTTCTATGTAAAACAGGAATATGACTGTGGGAATGAGGATTCTATGTCTTTTTAAAAGAACACTATTATGCAGTCTAACTTTAAGAGAAGAACCCATTACATGAAGTTGAAGTTATGAAAACTGGGAACACCCAGCTCCCTCTTGAAAAGCTTTTATGTAACCCATGAATCATTTCTCTTATTTCAAGACCCCTCTCTCCAAGAGCTCTAGGCAACAGGCCATCATGAAGAGCATTCCCCTCACTGCAGCAGCATTGGAATCCCTCACACCCCAGCCTATCATTGCTTAGATTCTACTGTGCACACTTACTGATCTATCCTAACACTCTGCCTTTTCCCATCCTCTAAGACCTTCTGCTGTGTACTGTCTGCCTGACAAGCTGTCATTAGCAAGTGCCTCCATTGACCTCAACTGTTCCCTGAACAAGTCCCTTACCCTTTCCTAACTGAAATCAGTTATTTCCCCAAGGGTCTGGTCTCCCCAACTGAAAGCTGTTGTATACTCTCTCCTGCTTCATCTTTGTTATGAGTTATGTTGAAGTGTGGTAGGTGCTCTCCTTTCTTCCTATTTTAGCTTCTGAACATTTTCTCACCATTCTGTGAAAAAGTCTAACTCTTTGTGTCTTATAACAATTGTGTATATTTATGTCAACCTGCACTCTGTTGCCTCCCTTCAGGGCTTTGTATTTAGCATGTGGCACATGTCAGGAAAATCGCCTCCGGAGTGAAAACACTGGCTGGGTTTTGCATAATTAGGAGCTATGCCACAGACTTTGCTCAAAGGCAGCAGGAGATACTGGCAGGCCCCATAACTCCAACCTCCAACATCATCCTACTCTACTGAAATTGTGAGCCAATCTCTGGCCTTGCTTTTCTGGCTTGGAATGGAAATACGTAAAGTCATGCAACTTCCACAAAACTAGCTCCTCTCATGGCTTCCTGGAGCTATCAAGCTGACCTTGGCTTTCACATCACTAGCAGTGGTCCTTTTTTTTGGATTGCATATGGAGACCCATCTCTCAAGCCAAGCCATAATTTATCCAAATGTGTCCCAAACCACTTTTGGCCTAGTTGCCTCAGAATTTTGCATCCTCCTCATAAAATTAATTCTTTCAAATATTTATAGTCTGATGTGAGTTGCAAACTCGTGGTTATGAACATTCTCCCTTCTGTTTCACTGTCCAGAATTCCCATACCACTCAATAGCTCACATTTAATAAATTTATGGATATAGTATATCTGTATTTGTTTATACTATATCTATTAGTAATAGAGAGATATATGATGATGGTAGATGATAGATGATGATGATGATGATGATAGATAGATAGATAGATAGATAGATAGATAGAAAGGTAAAGATGTAAAAACAAAGTTTCTAGCTTCTGAAAATGTAGATAAATATGCCACCTAGGTAAATTTGCAGTCCTTTGGTAAGAGCTTAAAATTAAGATATTGAAGGCCTTATATGCTCTACTAGCTATGCAGAAAGTACAGGGGAGTTATGGAAACATATGGCAAGGGAATACACCTAGTTTAAGGAATCCAGGATTATTAAAAGTGATTTATAGAGTTAGGTAAGAAATATTAGTGATAGAAAGATGCGAGGTTGAAGGGAAGTGGTTCTCAGTCACAAACAGTATATAAAAACTTTCTTAGTTAACTGACAGCTTTGTAGTTCATCAACATATTAAGAATCCTACCCTGGCTGGTGTAGTTTAGTGGATTAAGTGCAGGCCTGTGAACCAAGAGATCACGGTTCGATTCCCAGTCAGGGCACATGCCTGGGTTGCAGGCCAGGTCCCAGCAGGGAATTCACAGGAAGCAACCATACATTGATATTTCTCTCCCTCTCTCCTTCCCTTCCCCTCTGAAGATAAATAAATAAAATCTTTAAAAAAAATTTAAAAAAAAACATATTAAGAATCCTGTTTTCTGGGAAAGCTAGTGGGAGAAATTTGTTAGGAAGATTTTATATTAATCACCTAGCACATATATAACATAAAATCATTTCATGTTTTCTTAAGAAAAATTAATTAAGGTAGTTATCAGAGTCATATTCACACAAATATAATAAATATTCTTTCTAATGCACTTAATTCATAATTAATTTCATGCATATTCTTATTTCTCCTAATAATTTTATGGATCACCAGAAGAAAATAATCTATTATTTAAAAATCATAGTTAAAAATCAGACAACAGGATGAAATAAATTGGAAGCTACCCATATTCTCTTAATGGGATATTTTTTTAGTCAACAATTGGGTAGCTTAAAGGTAACATTTTATCTCAAATTTAAGCAACACAGGAGTCCAGTGGAAGGAAAGCGCACGAAGCAGAAGACAGCAACATACTTGCAAACAACTGGAAACATGAACTCGACTGACTACGTTGTTCAAATCATTTGCCTTAACCATGGTTTTTAAGAATCTTACTGGATTGCTATTTGAAAATGAACACATAAGCATAATATTGTGGAGATAAACTTCAAAGTTTGAAACTTACTACAGTTCTAACTCTAGAATAGAAAGGCAGAAAATGCATTTAGTGAAGAGAAAATTAAACAAAAGAAACTTGTCTTCCAAAACACAGGCAAAATTCAAATGCACAAGTGCAAGGAAATTGTCCTGAGTTATCAGAAACCAGATGAATAGAGAAGAAAAAGTTCCATCAAAACACATTTTGAAGTGATATTCCTATTTTTTCTAAGACATTCTACAAAATTGGCAATTAGCAACTCTTGTTTATTGTGCAACTGCAATTCTATTTTAGTCCTCTTTGGAAGCAAGCCCAAAACTGGAATTTCATAGTTAAGATCTTTTAAGAGTAAGATATTTTGATTACCTTGAAAAAGCATATGCTATGCTTCATATGACTGAATTAAAATGCTTTTTATTTAACGGGTTCATGGTCCCAAAAATAAATGCTGGACAAAGTAATAGCCAAAGGGCTGGAGGGGGACATTGGCATCTAGAGAAAAGACAGACTGAATTGTGGAACAGTTTATGTCTTACAACTGGCATAAAACATTTTATTACATTTTATATGTAAACATAAATTTACAAAAGACTATAGTGCACTTTTAATTTTTTTAAAAATTGAATTAATGTTTCTTAATCACCTGAAAGTACTTTATCTAAAGTAGAGGCTTAGGCTCAAGAGAAGGCTTAGGCCTATTTATACCTCTTTTTGTCTCCCGAGGTTGTTCTTCCAAACTTTTCCTACCCTGAAAGTCTAGCAGATTCAGAAAAAAATGTTAATATCAAAATGTATTTTATTTCATTTTTGGCTTGAACAAAATGTTTTGTAGCTTTTATACAATGAATTAACTACTTACATTTGTTCCTACCCTTATGATACTTGTAATTTTTCTTTTTTTAAAGATTTTATTTATTTTTGGACAGAGGGGAAGGATGGGAGAGAGGGAGAGAAATAGCAATGGGTGGTTGCTTCTCGAGTGCCCCCTACTGGGGAGCTGGCCTGCAAGGCAGGCATGTGCCCTGACTGGGAATCAAACCCGGGGCCCTTTGTAGGCCTGTTTTCAATCCACTGAGTCACACCAGCCAGGGCCATACTTGTAATTTTTAAAAGCTTTTACTATTATTCAACCAAAAAAAAATTAACTTGGATATATAAATTATCAACATTTTTTCTGGCATTTTTAGTTTTCTCTGGATTAAACTGATCAATTATCTTATACCTTAAGTGAAAAAAAATAGTATTTTTCTGATGAGAATATTACAAATAATACTAATACTAAAGCTAACATTAAAACTAATACTAACACTAATAATAATAGGGTACATGTTCCTTAAGCCCAAAGCATGGAGAAAATAATGTTAAAACAACTGCATATATGTTTATATATTATTATTTTAAAATAAGTCAGCTTTATTTTACATTTGGGAATATCTGTTTATCAAAATTAGGTCACAAAAGTGCATGCCCCTTTAGCAATATCTGTTTCATTCTCCTTTTCCTCCTCCATCCTATTTTTGTTTCTAATGCTGCAGTTTATGTTTTCTTTAAAGTTCTAGTTTCAGATGAATTTTAATTCATTATTTAGTTGAAAACTTGTAAAATTCTAAGGCATATCAAAAAGAAAAAAATGATAAAAGCTAAAAGGTAACTCTAATTGCTCTAATTAGAAGAAAATAAATACTTCTAATTTGGGCGGAATTTTTCAGTTAAAAAATATTTTGAACAGACTGTAAATGTACAAATTTTAACCGTACATACTTTGAATGTACATTTATTGAAAAATATTTTTTTTCCAATGTGAACTCACATTTGAAACCACATCTTAATCAAGATAGGTGTTACCAACTTTCAAATCGTCCCTCAAACCCCATTCTCATCATTACTGCATCTGTACTCTGATTTCTGAAAATAGTTTTTTGCTTTTGAACTTTATAGAAATGGAATCATATGCCATTTCATTTCTGTGCCTGGTGCCAGGCTTCTTTCAACATTATTTATTTTATGTTATTGTGTGTAGTTGCAGTTTGTGATTCTATTCTTAACTATAAATGCACCAAAATCAATAAATATTTGTTTTAACATTTGCCCCTTATAAATTATGCTGATATAAATATCCTTGTGCATGTCTTGTTGGTAATTTTGAAAAAAATATAGATTAATAGTGAGACATATCTTTTCAGTTTTTAAAGATACTGTCAAATCATTTTCTAAATCAGTTCCCCAATTTTAAGTCTCAGCAACTAATGCAATATGGCTCCAGGTGCTTTATACTTTTACCAATACTCAGTATTATTTATTATGTTTTTATTTTAATTTAGCCACTTGGAAGGTATGGATAATTTCTTTGCATGTTCTCAATCTATGTATTTTTCTTCTTCTTCAAGACCAATTGGAACCTATACATTTTTTTGTCATTATTTACCCAGCACTATTTAGTTAAAAAAGTCTTCATCTACCTACCATCCTGTAAAGTCATTTTGTCAACTTAAATGTCCTTATATATGCGGGTTTGTTTTGAAGTTAATATGTCATTCCTTTGGTTTATATTCTTATTTTTCACCAACACCACAGTGTCCTAATTTTTGGAGATTTACAATAATTCTTGGCAGTTTGTAATTTAGGTTCTGCAGTAAAAATTGTTTCAATTGCACTTTAAACCTTTGCATTTCTATGAATTTTTAATAATGTCTTCAGTTGCTATTAGGCCATAATCCTGTTATTTTTATTAGGTTTTGGACATTTTATATGAAAAATTGTGGAGGCTCTCAATGGTGTTATCTTTCTAGAAAAACAATCCATCTTCTAGTAATCAGCCCGGGCACAATTCATGTCCAATTACTCAGGATCTGTACTGACCAAGGTGGATTTGGACACTCAGTCCACCTCAGTTATCTTCCACAGACGGAGTACACAAGGCTTATCATTGATGAATGCAGGGCTCAGGTTGTGCACTGTGCCAGAGCTACCAAGATACCAAACTATCTTCAAACTACTGTAAGTATACTAAAAAAAATCTTCACAATAGCCACAACTCACAAGTAGAAAACTAGATTAGACTATGAAGTTCATATGTGTGTACTTTCTCACTGGAATTTCATCCTTAATATCCTGAATGTCTTTGTGACACTAATATTCAATTTTTGTGGCACCCTATTGTGAGATTTTCTGAAGCACTGCTTTAATCTTTTATATTAACATCCCTACGCTGACTTGTTAGATGATTTTTCCCAAGCCAAACCTCAGCAAATACGCAGGTAGGAAAAGCAGGTATAAAAAGTTGACCTTGGTTCACATAAGTGGACCATCCTCTTCACATATGGTCCTTCAAGTCCTCATTGACTCAGAGGATTCCATACATCTCAAACAGAAGAGTTTTGTTTGCTGTTGTTGTTGTTTGTGTTACTTTGCTTTATTAATTGCTGCTAGGATCATTATGTGGCTCTTTATTTTTGAAATTCACAAAAAATTTAACAAAGCATTTTCATTATTAAAATGTAGCTATGTAAATTAGTATATATTTATATTCACACAAATATGTAGATAATACCCTGAGTAGACAGTGAATATGTTATCATTTACAGTAAGTTCTACCAGGCTAAATTATTTAACTTATTGTATCTCCCAGTATTGTAATACAGTGGAGCTGGGAGCACAGGTGGGAAAACCGCATGCCTGCACAGGCATGTGTATGTGTATGTAGAACAGGAAACGTTATGGAACATGTTCTATAAGACTATCAATACGACATGCTTGAGTGCTTATTTTGGGAGCAGTGCTTTCCTGGGAAGTTTCACTATAGATTATACAGTTTTATATTTTTTCATTTTCTAAATTTTATTTATGTTAATTGTGATTTATATGTTATGTCGATGATGATATGAACATGTATGATGCAATGTTTAGCTAAAAGATGGCCATTATATTGCCATCAGAGTTTAATAAATGATGATGTAAATAGTGTATGTGTATAAAATATTGTCTTTAACCTTAACGCATTTCCCCAATTCTACAGATCACTAAAGCAGGTATTCCTAACATACAGGAGTATCTACTTCTGAAAAGAGAAGTTTATCTGGATTTTATTCATGAATAAAGTATCCATTTCTTCTTTCATCTTATTCAATTGCCCTGGACAGTGTTGAATTTCCAAAATATCTATGTAAATATACCTTTATTTATAGCCACATCTTTTGTTAAAGATCACTAGATGTTCCTTGGATAGCCATATCTCATACATTTACTCAGTCACCAACAGTGCTAGGGCTCCTATTACAAAATGAGTACTTACCTAATGTTTGCTTAAAGCAATTTTTATTTTCACTTATCACCACTTTCTTATAACACATACTTATTATTATCCAATTAAATGTTAAAAATAGAATGTATTCGATTAACACACAAGAATTATTTTTAAAATGATCTAATCTCAGGGTCATAAATTTAGATAAAGTATTAAAGTTTTCTCTATACTTTATTACTAATTAATAAGTAAATCAGGAAAAGAAAGTAAGGATTTATAGGAAAATACACAGAAATCTGAATAGATATGCAATAATATTACATTAAAATATATTTGTAGAAAAGAGAAAAATAAATTTGCTTGGTGATTTCCATCATAGAACTCTTCCACTGAGTTCACTCCTGAGCTAAGACAAAGAGGTGTTATTAAAGTCCATAAACAAGTCCATGGTTTAGGATTTGCTTGGGTTTAATTTCTAACTCCCTCATTGATTTCTGAAATATCTTCTTTCCTCTTTTCTGTCTTCCATCTATTTCCTATGTTTTCTATACCAACTATTAGAAATGAATAAAAGGAAATTCAAATAAGTATGTGCTTTACCTACTGTAACAAAGTTTAATACGTGCAAAAATAAAATGTAAATCAAGAATGCATAACTATAAAACAGCAATCTACTTGATATTTCAGGAAGGCCTCATCATGGTCAATATTCATCTACTTATTTGAGAAATAGTCAGGCTATATTCTCCTGAAGAATGATGACATCATACAGAAAACATTTTAAATACTACTTGGTCCCTGCCTGGTGTGACTCAGTGGATTGCACATTGGCCTGCAAAACAAAGGTTTGCAAGGTTGATTCCCAGTCAGGGCACACGCCTGGATTGCAGGCCAGGTCCCCAGTAGGGGGCACAAGAGAGGCAACCACACATTGATGTTTCTCTCCCTTTCGCTTTCCCTTCTCCTCTCTCTAAAAATAAATAAATAAAATCTTTAAAAAATACTACTTGGAACATAACAGTGGCTATAAAGAACCAAAAAGTGCATCTGTTTAATATTTATTTTGGTTTTCATATTTAGAAAGATTATGTCACATTTTGTTTAACATGTCAGAAACACTGTTGTTAAATCCCTTACATAGAAATCTACAAAACTGTAATGCCTGGAATATCTAAGATACTTGCTAGTAACATTTTGTAAAGCAAGACATTCATTAATTAAACAATTCAAAATTATTTTCCCTTTTATTTTCATAAACCCATTTACAAATTACTCTGATTAAGAAATGTTTTATAACTATTACATCATTTAACCCACACAAAACTTTTGAAAGCTAGTCCGTGAAGGTATTATTTCTGAATAAGCAAAATAATATTCAGAGCTCTTGAGTTTTAATTTGCAGTACCTGTTGGTGCTGACACAAACATAGCAGTCATTGGATGCCCCACTAACTTTCGTGTCATCTGTATGTTTCTCCTGAACCCCACATACAGCTGTCAGCCAATCAGAACTTAAAGAGTACTCAAGACAAAGGAAAGAAACACAATACGTCTACATCTCACAAACCATGATCCAATCCTTTATTTTATAGTTTCAATAGCTCATGATTTGTTTTTAACTTCAAAGTGATCCAGAGGCAATATTGTTGATAATTTTGAACTTCTTGCATGACCTATGACCTTTCTATTCTTCTAATTTTGTTTTGTTGATGATTTATATGATTGCTTCATGCTTGAAGAACAAGTAAGATATTATAGTTGCATGAAAGACTGAGAAGATGAAAATAGAGAACATTTGTATTGTGTCTTCATATATGAATGTATCTACCTAGAGTGACTTTTTTTCTTGTTTTTTCTTTCTTTCTTTCTTTTTGGCAAGCAGGAAAGATCTCTTTTCTAATCCACTAGTATTTTTTGGCTATTAGATACTATGCAGCCATTACTCATGACAGTAATATTTATTTTTAGAAAAGCAAAATGCATAAACAAACCTCAAAGAAAGTTACTTTTAAATCTAAAAATGATAATCAAACAAAAATTTAACATTTCTAGAATGTTTGGAATATCAAAGGGGAAGTCTAGTTAATTCTGCTCTTTATCTTTAGTTTGCATTTTCAAACTATTTCTAAGTTTATGTTTTGCACCTGCATGTAAATCACACTGTTATTTACCTGAATGACTTCTTTTGGATGGCTTCCCAGATTAGAGCCATTTATACACAAAATTGCCTTTTTGGCAGGAGATGTTCTAAGTGAAGTAAATAGCCTTGATTGGTCGATACACAAAACCCACAAATGTACAGTTATGAAAGGAAGAGTTGGTGCTGTGACTGTCCAAACAGCAGTGCTTGTCGTTTGCAGAATGAAATGTTTTATTGGATCTCTCTCTACTAAGAAAAAGACAAGATTGTAGTTTTCATTTGGTAAATGGAATAAATCCAGCCCTTGTAATTTTCCATTCACTGGGAGCTCTTTGTTGCCAGACGTGTGGTGAGAGTTATACTCCAATTGATTTGTATTACTGCAGGTGAATCTCACCAGGCATTAAGAGTAAACACGTGCTTACTGACTGCTTTGTATTCATATGTTATGAATATGTTAAAGCTTCTTTTTATCCAGAATAAGGGAGCAAGATTATACAAATGATTAGTCTCCTAATGGAGAATATTCACATGTATTACACATTGTAGTTAAGCGTAAAGACTTCAAGTTGCATGCATTCCAATCTTTGCTCATAGGAAGAGTCATATGTTCAAGAGCAACTTATTTGATCCCAGTGACACTTAGGTTCTTCATTCTTTACTGCAAAAACACAAGACGCTCCTAATAGGGTATATCTGAGGAGTAAATGAGGCAATAAATGGAAAAAGATAAATGATCAGGAACATTTGTTTTTATCGGTGATGGTAGTGGTTGTAGCATGCTAATATTAACATTTTATATTCAAATAAATTTTTTGCACTTAGCATAATAATCATCTTACACATTTTATTTTGTAGATGAAAAAACTAGAACTTAAGAACATGTAGTAACCTCTAATTACTGAATCAAAACTCCAAAGCACAAGACACTTTTCCTGTCATTTGTCATTTAATATAGGGATAAATGTTCCACATTTCCATCCTTGCTTATTTTTTCCAAACAAACATTTTTTAGGATGTTGCCATTTCTTGTTTTTATCACAGTGAGCATAAGTTATAATTCTTTTTTTTCAAAGATTGTATTTATTTATTTTTAGAGAGAAGGGAAGGGAGGGAGAAAGAGAGGGAGAGAAACATCAATGTGTGGTTGCTTCTCACGTGGCTCCCACTGGGGGCCTGGCCTGCAACCCAGGCATGTGCCCTGACTGGGAATTGAACCAGCGACCCTTTGGTTCGCAGCCCACACTCAATCCACTCAGCTACACCAGCCAGGGCTATAAGTTATAAGTCTTTAATCTTATTGTAGGACTGAACTTTTTAGTTAACCTGTATTTTGTACTGTATGTTGTATAGGTTTCACTCCATATAGTAGAATATGCTTAACTTTAAATATGATGTTATTTAACCACATCTTTTTCATATGAATAAATGAAAATTATAATTTTACAAATATGATATTATGGTTATGTGAACTAATAAAGAAATAAAGAAAGGTGAAAAATGCTGGACTCATTTAAACTAACTAGGACATTGGTTGCATGATACTGCAGACAAAGGTGCTTCCCATGCAATAAAACATAAATAATAACAATAAAAGTTAAATAATGGTAAATTTGGCTGTAATGCATGATATTTATAACTTTTCATCATATGAAGCAAATTAAATATGTATTATAAATGGCCAAACTTAATCTACAGATTCACATATTAATACATATTTAAATTATCTATATATATCTATATATATATAACAAAACAAACACAACCTTGGAAAATAGAAGCTTGCAGTTTTCCTGAGGAGATGCTTATGGTGATGGCTCCTGTTGTGTGGTAACCTGATTGGGCTAAAGGAGGCCCAGAGAACTGGTAAAAAGTTATTTCTTGGTCTGTCAGGTGAGGGTGTCTCTGAAAGAGATTATTTCAAGCAATAGATTGAGTAAATGCCTCACCCGTGGGCATCATTTAATCCTTTGGGAGCCTGGATAGAATGAAAAGTTGAAGGAAGGATGAATTTTCTGCTTGAGTGTAGTATTTAATTAAAAAATATTAGTCTACACATGCAAGAGGCTCAATGAAGTCCAAGTAGGATGGATTCAAAGCCATCTTCACATGATACTTAAACAATTGAGAATAAAGATGAAGGCATAGTTATTCAAATACCAAGAGAAAACTGAGTGTTCAAGTTTAAAAAATAATAAGAGTAATAGGTGGTATATTAGAAACAATGAAAGCCTAAAGGAATAGATGACATATTAAAATTACTGAAAGAAGCTGGCCATCAATGAGAAATTCTATATTCAGTAAAATTGTGTATCAAAACAAAGGGACATTAAGCCATCCCTAAACACACTATTGAACAATACTGGAATGAACTACAAACCTTCCAGACCTAAGATACACTTATAAAACACTTCCCAACAACAGCAGAATACACATTCTTTGCAAGTGAACATAATACATTGTCTAGGATAGGTGATATTATAAGCCATGAGACAAACCTGGATAAATAAAAAAGTAAGACCATACAAAGTCTAGTCTTCAAATACATCACAGTTAAATTAAAAATCTATACCAAAAGGTAATTTGGAAATTTACATGTAAATAAAAATTAAATTGGAAGTTTCTATATAACTAATGACTCAAGGAAGAACTTACAAGGTAAATTTGTCTGGCTTATTTGACCAGCAAAATAAATAATCAGTATCCTGACTGGACATAAAGAAGCAAAAGTATCTTTTTTCATGGAGGGAATAATGGAAGAGATAGAAAATCTCAAGATAAATATAAACCTACCAGAATGAGCACACAAATTCAGGAAGGTGATAAAATTCAAGATCAATGTACAAAAATTAATTGTATTTGTGTACACCAGCCCTAAACAATCTAAAACTAAAATTAAGAAAATTCTTTTATTTATGATAACATCAAAATGAGTAAGAGATGTAGGAATAACACAAATGATAAAGGCAAAACTTTTAATCCAAACAGCAAAACTGAGTTGAATGGAATGGCTGAACAAACATAATTTTCCATCAGCAATGTGTGAAAGTTTCAGTTATACAATAATGTTTTATCATTTACGTTTTAGTTAGCCATCATTGTAGGCTAGATTTTGCTCTGGGTTTAATTTCGATTTCTTTTCAATTAGTGATACCAAGAAATTTCTGTATGTGTACTGATTATTTGGATGATTTTTATCCTAAATTGTGCATTTAAATGTTTTGGTACTTTTGAGTGTGTGTATTCTCAAACTGAAAAAAAAAAAGAAAAACTTTTGTTTATCCTCTAACAACATTTGGTTTGTTGAATGTCAATAGTCCCTGAGAGCCAAATAATGTGTTTTCACATGTACATGATGGGCTTCTTGAAAAATCTGTAAAATTGTAAAGGCATTTAACAAAGGGATGAGAAACTCAGTGCTGTCTAAACTCTTGACTTCAACAATTCTTCAAAATTGTAACTACTGTTACCCCCCAAGCTACTCATATCTATTTTCTATGGTGGAAATAAAAGATATACAGAGAGAGAGAGCAGGGGCAGGGAGAAAGAGAGAGAAATGGGGAGAGGTAGAAGGGGGAAGGGGGAGAGAGAGAGAATGAGAAGAAAAAAGGAGGAGGAAGAGGAAGAGAGGTAGGGAGGGAGGGAAGGAGAGAGGTAGGGAAAGAGGTTCAGAGAGAGAAAGAGGTGGATCTAAACACCTGATTGGTTCTGATGAATTATGTAGTTCAGATTTAACTTTGAAAGAAGTACTTAATACTGCTTAGTGGAGAAACACTTGCTTCTTTTATTTCAAGATTAAGCTGAAAGCTACTTCACTTTCACAAGTGTTTTATCATGCTTTAACATTCTCCTCCAAGGATATCTTACTATGAGGCAGAGAAGCTATTGGTTTGATCCTCTTTCAGCTTCAAAGGGAGACCCACATAGGCAGCTGAAGTTTTCTTGCCTTCAAACACTTTTTAAGCCTAAAATTGATGACTCCTAACCGAAGATAACAATTTTAGTTTCCATTGTTTTCATTTAATATTACTATGAGTCTTGATAACTTCTTGAACATTAAGCCAAGTCATTATTATTTGAGTTATACAATGAACATTTATTGGCTGTATGGTACTTAGACCCACTGTGAACATCCCTGATGTCAATTAGTCCTGCTAATTGATAGGCATATTTGACAGGATC